>CM032446.1:97446363-97611363 GCA_019049505.1 Pachyrhynchus sulphureomaculatus | reverse complement strand
TTTTATGAACACACAAGAATAAAACAGTGTATTATATTTGGAAATATAAAACATAAAAATAACTTACGCACCTCAAAATACATCATGTTTCTTAATTAGTTTTAAATGCACGAAACAATGTTGTAGATGTTTTAGGGCAATTTAATTTTTCAATTGAGAAAGAATGTGAATTTATATATAGTTGTATTTTTGTATAATTGTATTTTTTTGTTTTAAATTATAGCTCCGTCTTATATTGCTTATTACTAAGTATATATTACCACTACACTAAACACTTTACTTCTGCACTCAAAGTGAGATTGGCTAACCATGTTAGCTTCGTCAGGAGCAATGATTGACTGAAACTAAACTACAAATCTACCCTATTTATACTTAGCTTAGCACCTGAATTACTCAGGCGGAATTAATAACATAGGAGAGGCCATCAATTTGGGTCAAGTAACCAGTAGAGGGGATTATAAACAATAGGCCCTCTGTCTTTATCTAAACTACTTTTACATTTCATAATTTTTATACCTTCGTATGCGTTCAACAATCTCCTGTCAGACATATTTTTAATTAATCTTAGATTATCTAATGTTACAGTATGATTGGCTTCAAGGACATGTTCGGTATTGCTAGACTTTTATATTCTATTGTATTTTAAATGTGCTAAATGTTCTTCAAATCGAGTTTTAATTGACGTTTTAGTTTGCCCAATTTACTTTTTGTCGCAATCATTAAAACTAATTTCAAAAATTCCACTTTTTTTATAATTAGGAATCTGGTCTTTGGGATTTCCTAAGATACTCCTCAAATTGTCTGATGACTTATAGACTAAAGTGAGGCCGACCTTATTAAATACCTTATTGAGTCTCTTGCTATATTTCGGATTATATGGTATGGAGATGTACCTGGTTTTATTTTCTTGCGTGTAAAAAACGTGAAATTCTAAATATTTAACCTGAACTTATGTCTATTTATTAACTTGTTTATTAACTCAGTGTCGTAACCATTAACTCTAGTTATGTTCCCAATACGATTCCTTTAATTATTGAAATTTACTCTATCTAGAGGAAAAGTGACCAAACGATGAAACTAAAAAATGTAATAAGGCTAATTTGTGTTGTTTGCAATGAAATGAATCATTATAAATATATCTCTCTGTTACTGACATATTTCTAATGATTCATTTCATTGCAAACAACACAAATTAGCCGCTTTACATTTTTGTGTTCATTGTTTGGTCACACATGGTTTTAAAGAACATTTAAAATACAGTAGAACAGAACAGAACTATCATTGCCGAATATGCCCTTGAAGCTGATCATGCTGTAACGTTAGATAATCTAAGATTAATTAAAAATATATCTGATAGGAAATTGTTGCACGCATACGAAAGTATGGAAATTATAAAATGTAAAAGTAGTTTAAATAAAGACAGAGGGCCAATTTCTTATAGTCCCCTCTACTGGTTACTTGACCGAAACTGATGGCCTCGCCTATGCCATTAGCTCCGCCTGAGTAATTCAGGTGTTAGGCTAAGTATAAATAGGGTAGATTTACAGTTTAGCTTTAGTCAATCATCGCTCCTGATGAAGAGCGAAACGTGTGTCGAGGTGTACAAATAAAGTGTTTGATGTAGTGGTGATATATATTGGGTGATCGTCCCGCTTAGAAATTTACTAAAACTTAAAAGCCTTTATCGTTTATTAACATGAACCAGTGGGAAAAAAACACTATAAAAACGAACTGGAAGAATATAGACAAGAATATATACTGCAATTCCCAATTATATACCAAACTGAAGGACCATTACACTAACAAGTTACACTATGAACAAGCGGCCCAATTAAGAGCTCATGAAAAGCAATAGAAGGTAAAGAAAAATGGAACTGCAGGCGGCCCAGTAGTAGATACTTGTAGAGAAGAATCCCATTCGAGATCGAACAACAAAATTTTCGGGCACGACGAACAGGTCAGAAAAATTAATAACGATATGATAATGACCTATATGAAAACTGCTAATGTACGACACTCTAAAAATAACAACAAATAGCTTGAAAGATACATCAAGTAGAAAATTAGGAAAATCTTTCATTTTCTAGGGACAGACATGTTTGGAAAGTCGGTCAAAAAGAGATTCTCGGACACTTCTAGTAAAATAAATTACTATGACTATATTTTTTTCGACACATATCATTTATTTTACGAGAATACAATTTAATACAATTAATACAGGTTTGATACAACTCTGTATAAATTCGCGTTCTGTGTTCATAAAATGTGAACTAACTAACAAACAAAAAATGTATTTTTACATAACTTTGACGTTTACATTTAATTTTGTAGGTAATCAATTTCCAATAATAAGATTTGATAAAATATTTTGGGCAAAACGTAAATCCGTTTTAATAATATAATATGCCCAAGAATAAATTACCACGAAAATATAGAAGAAAGCCCTGGCACAAACATATGGAGTTTTGGTGATATCGATAGAGGAACGGAGAAACTAAGCTGCATGGACCACGAAAACGACAGTGTTCTTAAACGATTTATTTTGGTGAAACAAATGTATAAGATATAGAACAAATCTTTAAATTGATGAGACTATAATTGAACCTATACTAATTTACATAGCGGAGGCACAACCCGAAACATCAAACACTTGAGCTAACAGAAATAAAAATATTGCGCCCAATAAGCATAGAAAAAAGATGTGACAAATCAAGTAAACGTACAAATGAAATGAATGGAAAAACATAAAATGAAGCAGACACATAGATATAATCATAAAGACAGAATAATCGGAATCAAAAGGAGTAGGTAACCAATAAGATGTAAGACATGTAAAGAGTAATATTAAACGTGCAATCGTGCTTATATAAAAAAGAAATAAAAAGAAGAAGAATAATTAAATTTGATGTTCATGTTACAAAATTTTAATTATATAAAATCGATGACAAACTATTAATTTTTGTAATTAATATAATTAAAGTCCTAGTGTTCTGGTTATTTGAAGCCATTAAGTACCCTCTTAGTCTGTTTTTTTTGCATTAATCTAAACATCTGCAAGATATTTAAAACACTTTAACACAATATACCTTTATTATTGTTATATGCTCGTAATTTGAATTTTCCGTGTTTGTTGTAAAACGAATCAATTTCCTCAGGTATAAATATAAATTTATTTGAAGGTCAAACATATCTGGAAAATGGAGTAGTTCGTTTAAAAGTTAAAAGAGAAACAATGTAGGTAAACATACGGAAACTTAATTACCAAACGTCATAAAATATTTTTTTAGCAATTTTTCGTACCAGTAAACCGACGTCAAATTTATATTATAAATTCTTTTTGATTTTAGGCTTAACAAAATTTATAGTACAAGAGCGTATTGGTAAATTTATTTGCACACTAGTCTTCGATGACATTTATTACTTGAAGGAAATTTGTGTCCTTTTAATTGCTTTTTTTCAGTTTTGGGAATCTGCTATAGTCCAACGGAGCGAAATCAGAAGAATATAGGGGGATGACCAATCAATTCAAAACTTAATTTGTTATTTTTTAGAAAACTGATAAGCCTCCTCTGAGTAGGTGCATTTTCTTCCAAACGCAGCACCCCTTTAGACACTTTTCCTATGCGTTTTTCTACATTTTTTGGCGTAGTTTAATTAATAATAAAGAATAATATTCTCCAGTAGCTACTTTACTGCTTTCCAAGTAATTTGTAAAAGGCTTGTATCCTTGTCCCAAAAACGGAAGCAAAATTTTTCCTACTTATTTCTGTAGATGAAACTTGGAGCGAGATAAGCCAGCATATTTCCACTCTTTCGACTGTTTTTTTTTTCTGCCTCTGTATCATAATGATAGCTCCACATTTTATCTGTAGTTACCATTCAATCCGAAAAACGAATAGAAATCAACTTGAATATTGTGACTCTTAGTCGTTGTTTGGTCGGCATTCAGACATTTAGGAAGTTAATTTTTTCATACTTTAAATCAGAATATACAATGTAAAAAAATATGTTTATATGAAATGTTCAGAGTCTCTGCTATACGTTTCAGCCCAATTTGTCGGTTCATCAAATTCATTTCATACATAATCTCAATATTCTTTCAGGGAGACAGAAAGGGGTTTCCCAATACGGTATTCAGCAATTATGTCGGTTCTTCCTCTCTTGAAATCTGCAATCCAATTTGTAATAGTGGTGTAGGAAGGATAGTGTTCCTTTAATTTCTTTAACGGACAGCTCTTTAAAAAAGACGTACTTTATCACCGACTATTATTCGATTTTACTAAAGTCACAATTCTTGTTGGTTATATATTCTTCAAAAATTCACTATAACTACGAGTAGCACGGTAAAATGTGGACTGCCAAACTTTGTTACGTATTTACTAAGGATCATACTAATATCCATAATATTGTCATTTTTTTTTTTTGACAATGGAATCTGCGCTTGACTGACTAGTAATCAATCCCCGTAGTAAATATTTACCCTAGAGGGAGTTAAAGATAAAGAACATGAGTAAAAAAAAGAAATTATGTTAAACAGAAGTCCCTGGCTGATGTAAATTCTTAGAATAAAATGTAGTTTGCTAATTGATTTTCCAATATTGACATTTCTCAAAAACAGTTAAATGAAGGAAAATTAATTATTAGCTCCTACCTTTTCTTGATTGTAGACTCTGTTCGAATCTGAGTTTTTTTTTCTCGCCCTTTAGTCATTTTAGTAGCAGCAGTTGTAGACGCGAAGTCGTTCCAAAAGCATTACTCGGGGTACTGTATTCTTTTCGCAACTTAAAAAACACAGCTGCGGCGTAAATATGCTTTGCTCGATTTTGGGTGAAAACGCTGCATCAGATCGCATGTGTACAAAGTTGTTCCAGCAGTTTTAAGAAGGAATTTCAACCTCTAGTATGATGAACGTCGTGGTCAATTAAAAAAAGTGGAATACGAGGAGTTGGAGTAAATTCTGGGCAAGAACTCAAACTTTAAGATTACTTGTAACTGCACTCGGAGTAATTTAGCAAGCTCGTCTATAAAAGCTACGGAGTATTCGCAAGGAGTTTCGGTTGGTCCCTTATGAACACACTTCTAGGAATAAAAACAAACTCTACTGTTCTCTCCTTGCTCTCTTGGTTCAGGAAAAGGAGTTTCTTGCATCAAATTATTTGTGATGACATGTGAATTGTACGATAATCTTAGGAGGCAAAACAGAATACTCACACTGAAAAGGCTTTGCTATGCATTTGCTGGGATTAAAAGGTTCTGATCCCTATCAAGCTGATCCATGAGGGTGACGTACTTAAAGAAGAAAGAACGTTTACGTTACGTTGGATAAGGATAGTAATAATGCTAATATGAAATTACACAACAACCGTTAATTTATAGCTAGACGTGAACATAATAAGTACTTCTTCACACTCGTGTGGCTTCATCGGGATAGTAAATTTGAGTTTTTCTCGAATGCTGAAGCGATTATTGTTACTACGATCCTCGCTCCTTGGAACAAATAAAAGAAAATATCTGAGAAGAAAGAGCAGCAATCATGGAAACGACGTTCCGACGACTACGGTAATTTCTCTGTTACCTTCCAATAGTACGTAAAAGTTACTTTTTGATGGACTATAGTTTGAAATATAACAAATACGCTTTCAGTTATAAATTTATGTTTTACTACACTGGTGAGCAAAAAAATCGACTCAAACTATTTGGCTTCATTTGTCACCGATTCTAGAATTTAGTGTTAATATATTTTTAGAAATTTTAGTATTACTTGAAAGCCCATTTTATTCTCTTTCTAATGATACCAAACTTAATAGAATACCTCATGTTTTTATTGATTAAAATGATTGAAAGAAGAAACAAAGATAACAGGGATTGAAAATAAGGGTAAGAGAAAGGAAAAATTAAACAAATTTTAAGTTTAACAATTAAATTTATTGATAAAAACAAAATCAATGTTTTGTATTACCCTCCTAGCCCTTATTACTGCTTCCAGCCTATATTTCATGGAGCGGGTGAGCCTTTTCACCACTATCTGTGGGATGCTTCCCCACTCTTCCGCCATCGCAACCTTTAAGTCCCTCAGCGGTGCAGGGGCTAGATTTCTTGCTCAAACCTTTCTTTTGAGCTTATTCTACATGTGCTCGATTGGATTGAGGACATGACTCCGCGCAAGCTAGTCTAATGTGGGTATTCCTACTTCCGCCAGGTATTGCCGCACAAATGCAGCAGCATGTGGCCTCGCATTGTCATGCATTAGCACGAAGCTATCGCCATCAAACCCAGCATAAGGAAAGACGTGTTCCTACAAAATCTTCTCGATGTACCGGTGAGCAGTTAATCCACCGTTACGAGTCTCATCAGTCGGATATCTTCCAACATCATGACAAATCCTCCTCTGTAGGCGACCATTTCAGTAAAGCAGCATTGCGCATAGTACTCCCTAGGCCTCCTATAGGCTCATCTATCACTGCCATGTAGGAACATTCGGGACTCGTCGAAGAATAAAACGGAGCGCCATTGCTCTAAGGTCCAGTCGACATATTCTCGGGCAAATCTGAGTCGCGCTCCTCGATGGGCTGCTGTCAATTTGGGTCCATTAGCTGGTTTCTTCTGAGTTGTGTTGAGAGTGAACCGGTCGTCTCGCCCCGAGGTACACTTTCTTCCTGATCCTGGTCTCTGTTTAAAGGCGCCAGTCTCTTGGTAATATCTGTAGACTCTGGAGACAGCTGACTGGCTTAGGTGCAGTTACGCAGCAACTACACCTTAGCTATGCCCTTCTTGCAATAGGGCAATAACTTGTTTCGTTTCTTCCGGTGTGGTATTCATTTTCCGATGACGTAATTAGTGATCAGATATAGCAGAAATGTCGACGGTTCAAGTTCCGATAAAGAAATGATAGGAAAATGCAGTTCCATATGTTTTTATAGGGATGAGTAGCACGTAACGAGTACGTTTCTGAGCGAGCAAAAACGGTTCTATTGAGTAAAGCCGTTTTAATCAGTAAAACTTTCTGGAAATCCAAATGTTTTTGGTGTTATTGGAAAAAGTAGAAAATCAGCATTCTAATGATACCAAAAATTAATACCACCGTTAGAAAATTAAATTCAAGGATCGATGTTAAATGAAGCAAAATTGTTTGAGTCTATTTTTTTGCTCACTAGTGTATATACAGTTAAAATTTTCATTTCATAAGATTTCTGCAGAATAATACTGAAGAATAAATAAAGCAATAAATGTCACTAGAGTATAATCTTAAACAATGTTATTATATCCTACTGTTTCTGGTTCTTAGGACAATAAATTTATAAAAGTAATAGATAAAAATGAATAAACTGTCTTGGTTAAGACTTCAATATAATTTGACGCGCAATGTGTGTAGAAAACATAAAAATTAGCAAATAATACTTCATTATTACTTCGATACTTTTCAAAAATTTTTCGTGCACGTCTGATCCTAGCAATCTTCTACACAATTAAATCAAAAATAATGCCAGTCATCGGGAAGCAACAATCAAACTAAAGCAACATTATTGCCAGAATTGCTGAGAATAGGACAACAGAGGGTTTTTTTGAAGAGGTGCGATAGCAAATGAAATATACTCGTATTTTCCTCATGTTTTGTATTTTGGTAATATTTGACGAAACCGATCAGAAAATATGAAATCTGGCGGAGAACCTTAAAATATATTATTATTACTTTACTATACAAATGCTTAGAAGACCGGAAAATACCGTAGGACTGGAACAATTCCTTAATCCGCGTTACTCTATAAGAAACAAGATTCTGCAGAGCTGGAAATTTATAAACCGGTAAATCTTCTGTATCAGATATATAATTTACTCACAAAATTAATACATCCAAGGCTAACAAACAAATTCGAATTATATCAACAATAAACGGAAACCATATAACGCTGTGGATTACATATAGTACAATTAATTCTAAACAGTGTCCAAAGACCTTAGAATATAGGAAGGACTTGTAATTAACTTTAACAGTCTTTAATAAGGCCTTTGAATGAATCGAAACAGGAGCGCTACAAAATTATCTCAACCTCACATTCAACTTGAACTAAACTGGAAGAACTATGATATACATGTTGAAGGACAAAGTATGATAAATACCAAATTTGACAAATGAGAGTTTTTTATTACTTTGAATAATGTTACAAATTAAGGTGAAATGCCCTTTTGAAGAATATTTTTCAATATTGTTGTAGTCAAAAATAAGGAATTTAGTATTTTTGATATTCTCGATGTCATTAAAACAATTGCAATCAAATATAATGAGAAACTGGGCCCTATGATATATGCTATGTACCTTCATGTGTGTTAAATTATTTTTTTGTTCGAGCTATATCTTACATATATACATAGGTCACCACACACTATAAAACTCTTTTCACTTTTGGTAAGTCTTATGGGGAGGATTTGAGTAAGGGTTTGGTTTGAGCTTTCACCAATTGATTGTTTTCTACAGATTTACATCGGCTTTACGGCCCATATTAGTAAGCTAGCGAATAAGCCTGTCTGTTGGAATCTTATAACCATTGTTAACAAATTCGAATGTGTTATAAGTGGCTATGCGATAAATCATCCCCCGCTTTTTCTGAAGAATTTTTCAAACAAATCCGTATTGACCTCCACTTGTAAATCCCATTAAATTACTTTATTTAGCGCCTACCTGAATGCGTTAACGACTACCTAAGTATCTTCGTTCCGCGTTTTCTATAATTTTATCAGGTTTGTTTCATTCGTGTTACACTACATGAAAGCATGGTAGTAAAATCAGGTCTGACAAATGTTTTACATATCAAAAGAATAACTATTATAGGTGGTCTGCTCTTGCCGTTGATAAAGGAATATACCATGCCTGCCGATATCTTTGTTAGTGTTCCGTACGGAACACTTATAAGATCACTTCGGTGTCTGTCCGTCTGTCCGTCTGTCTGTCCGTCTGTATGTCCGTCTGTCACACCCGATTTTCTCCAAAACTATTTGTCATAGAAAGTTGAAATTTGGTAATAATATAGGAATTGATGGCCTCATCAGAGCCATGTAGTTTTGAAAGTTAAATTTTGACATAAGGGGTTAGTTTTGGGGGGTGAAATCGGAAGTGAAACAAAAAATTTTTTACTAGGTAATCGAATGTGGTGTCAAATGAAAGCTTATGAAAACACGAGTAAAATTATATATATATATATATATATATATATATATATATATATATATATATATATATATATATATATATATATATATATATGCAATGTAATACTTGCGCGCACTTTTCTTTGTATTATTTTTAAAAAATCGCGAAAAATCGCTGTCCACCCGCCTTATCTCGAAAAGTACTTATCAAAAAATTTTGAAAAAATTCTGAAATATTCTCCACGGGGTGTAGATTGAACGAAAATTATCACGAGTGCATTACCATTAATAATTTATCTGGTATATATAAAAAAAAAATTCAAGGTCATCAGATTTTAGTAAAGATTGGAAACAAACTTTGTTGAAAACTCATTTGGGGTGTGTTTTGTGAAGTCACTGATCATTTTATACCTCTGTAACAAATTTTTTTATTTGAAAAGCAATCAACGTACGGAACACTAATTGCGCAAGTTCAACTTGCACTTGACCGGTTTTTTTTTTTTAAGTTATCTGTGGTCCTGGATATACATAAGAATATATTGTAAAACAAAAATAAAATATATAAAACAAACACATTAAATTAATAACAAAGGCTGCAACGCGAACAATCACAAAGAAAATAATAAATAAGATTTAAACAACCTGTCGTTACATAAAAGGAGCAACCCGAAATATATTAATACCAAAATTGATGTTCTTAAAAATACAATTCTATACATACAATGAGAATAGCAGAATGGCAGTAATAAAAACGACAAGATAGACAAGGCAATCGATGGAATGGAAACTATGTTAGAGAAAGAAATTCACGACAGCTCTTACTAATATGGTATGATAACATTAGGAAAGTAGCAAGGAGAGGTTGGACGAACGTAGTGCAGAAACAAATGGAGGGAAATGACGATGTATGTCCACTTATGGGCAATCAATGTTGAATAGAAGGAGATTCTGATAATGTACAGGAGAAAATCAATTTGTCATTATATACACAGCATTCGTCCGTGTCTGGCATGACGAATTATTAGCTAAGCTGTGCCTGTATGGTATATCTGAAAGATTTTGTTTATGACACTCGAGTTTTCTGAGAGATCGTTGTGGCGCTTAATGGATTTTTTCCTCCCGCTTTACTATCAATGCCCGAATTGTATATTATTTTTTACTCTTATGTTCGGTTATATTAGCAATCTATTTGAAAAGACCAAAAATCTAATCTATAGTTCGTTGATGGTATCTCACCTGTTTCTTGATTCATTTTTAATACCGTAGTAGCAACTATTTAATGCTTAAGCCATTTGAAAGCAAAATTTGTTAATAATATGAATTAAATATTTTCTGTAAGAGAAAACTTTAAAATGTGTAAGAAATCTGCGTCAAAGCGAGAATGTAAATAAAAATGGTATTACTAACACTTCTTAAAGCCATATTTATTGATTTTTACTTATTTTTATTCTTGTTTTTCTATTTTTTGTCTGATACGATTTCTTTGTTAACCTCTAAATTAAGCACCATCTTACCAAAATTGAAAATAAAAATATAAAAGCAATTGTACAAAGATTCAGTAAAGAATATATATTTATATATATATATATATATATATATATATATATATATATATATATATATATATATATATATAAAAGGACCTCTAGCTACCCGTTGATTTGGCAGTAAATATGTCTTGAAATAATATTGTATGCATAACCAAAAAAGTAAGACAGACTTTGAACTATTATTTCAAACTCGAAAATCGTATACTTCACAATAGCTGTCAATTCCTATATAATACCAATGATTGAAGTTCTGTTCTCAAACATGCTATGTATTTATTGAACTATATCCAGAAGGGAACTGTTCTTGTGATTTAGACTCGTCAACAACTTCGATTCATGGACTACTCAAGCAAAATCGTCTTCTTCTTTTAATACATTCACTGTCGATGCATGTTAGAAAAATGCATGGTGCTAACACTTCACATCGGCATATCATTGGTACGTGCATGTATCTGCCACTTCTCGTATCTTGTAAAGAACTCTTTTATATGAACAACCTCATGTTTTAGAATAATCTGCCCAGAATTGTGTTTCCCATTGAATAAAAACTGGCGAGATTCAAGCCTAATGAGAATGACTTATTCCTTGCACACGCTCTTCTTGTAGCGATTTGAGAATTTCCTGCAGTATATGTGTTGGATCCATAAAAAGACCATGGTCAAGTTTTGATTTAATTTAAGGAGGCTGAGGCTAGGTTCCACCATGTAGAGGGATATGTCTTTAAGTGTCTCAAATAATTCACTATTTTTCTATTTTCCAAAAATAAAAAATCTTCTAGTAATAAACTTTATTTATGGAGAAGCCAAATATGATAAAAAATTTGTCACTTGTCAAGTTTGACAGATGTCAAAGCCAATTAGGATTTTTTTAAATAGTTCCCTCAACATCTAGGCACACCATTACATAGCATTTTTTAGTCCGCTTATAAAAATATATAACACTTGATATTTATTTTCACTCGTTACCGATTTACTGGATCTTCAAGTTATTGAACCGAATTTGAACTTTTAAGTAACTCACTCAGTTAACTTTTTTCGTATTTGGGATATCAAAAAAGTTCTTTTAGTAAACTTAGTTTTTTGTGAGGAATATGATAAGCCAAAATTTACAAAGCCAACTAGAATTTTTTAAATGACACACTCTATAGGTACACATGAGCATTTTTTACTCCGTTTACAGGAATACATAATATTTGATATCTACTAGCGCCCGCGGCTTCACTCTCGTAGACTACAGAATTATTGTTTTTTTTTGCTACCGGCCAACTTTTTTCCGACTTGATTCACTATTATCGTCAGTGCTTATTCCTGATGTTACGTAACGTAACAAAATATATACTAAAACCTGGCCAGAGAATATATATATATATATATATATATATATATATATATATATATATATATATATATATATATATATATATATATATATATATATATATATATATATATATATATATGTATATATATATATATATATATATATATATATATATATATATATATATATATATATATATATATATATATATATATATATATATATATATATATATATATATATATATATATATATATATATATATATATATATATATATATATATATATATATATATATATATATATATATATATATATATATATATATATATATATATATAACGACTTAAAAGAGCTATTTAAAGTGGTGGTGCTCGTATTTAGAGGGTGCAATTTAAAAATTTTAGTAGGCTTTGTAAGCTAGGCACATCTTGTGGTATCATATTTAGTTTCTTCGCAAAAAACTCAGTTTATTGGTAAAAGAATTTTTTGAATACTTTAAAAAGTTAAAATTCTGTTCAATATCTTGAATACCCTGTGGATCGAGAACAACTGAAAATAAATATCAAGTATTATATATTTTTTAAACGGACTGAAAAATGCATTTAATGGTGTGCTCATTTCGCTCTTTTGGAAGAAAATTGGCAAAATTTAAAAATTTACGATTTATTAATAAACTTAACATCAGGATGCAAATGTGGTATACTTTTTTGTAGAACAGTATCACAAAAATAACCTCTAAGCTTGGCCACCAGAGTGCAAATGGATCAGTCTGGCATTGTAGGGAGATCTTGAGCTTCCTTGTTTCAACATTGTCACATGTCCAGTTGTGCTCTTAGTTGTGCTCAAGTGTTTGTCACGTAGGGTTACTAATTTATAATAATAAGTGACACAACTCAAAAAGTGTCGTTATTCCTCTTGTTTCTTAATGTTTTTTGTTTAGTAAAAGCATCACATTTCAAATTGTGTCAGTCTTTTTTAAGAAATATATAAGAAAAAAGTG
Source organism: Pachyrhynchus sulphureomaculatus (assembly GCA_019049505.1). Lineage (NCBI taxonomy): Eukaryota > Metazoa > Arthropoda > Insecta > Coleoptera > Curculionidae > Pachyrhynchus > Pachyrhynchus sulphureomaculatus. The sequence continues at coordinate 97,598,345 of CM032446.1, read as the reverse complement.
TCACATTCAGGATTACTCCTGTTTTGTTAAAAAAAAAATGTAAGTACAGATATATTTTTTTAATAATAGTGCAACATTTTGATAATATGTCAGTTTTGTTTATAAATCCGGTATATTTTAACATTTTATTTTGACTTGAGTCATTCTTCTTAAAACTAAAAAAAAAATTGCTATTGACATAGTGTGTTTGGTGAAATATTTCGACAAGTACCATGATTTAGAAAAAAAAATGAGTAATTTAATTGTTGCAGAAAAAACATGCCTCATTTATCAAGAGCAAGTTTTATCTTAAAGTTAACTGTCAATAGAAATGGACAAAAATCTGCCATTTGGGAGGCTTAGCAAGCTCCAAGAAACTTAGTAGGTATTTATAAACACAATATATTTTAAATTTTTAAACAATAAATTTTTGATGGCCTCTAATTAACTGCAAATTTGTTTTGTTTGTTACAGTTCCTACAGTTGTTCAGGAAATTATTGAGAATCCAGACTTTGTTGGTCCAACCATTGAGAACACAAGCATTAGCTTCCTGGAAGGTTGGTATTATTATGACACCTAAAAACCTTATATTACAGAAGAATAATTTTGCTGTGGTCTCTGGACATTAATATAACTAGTTTGTTTTAGTTATTCAAGAATCTAAAATAATCCAGTCTTCATTGGCATAACCATGGAGAGTAGTAGTTTAGTCCCAATTGGATAAGTGTGTGACTTAAAGACTTCTAGTGATAAAGAGAGTAGCAGCATAGAAGATTTTGATTCAGATGATTCAAAAGTTAATCCTAACTTCTATAACTCTACTGCCAGCGTAACGAGCTCTAGTTTTGATTCAATGACGGTCGAGTCTTATGGTAACACTACTCCTGAAAATTATAATAATATACCGATTAAGAAGAAAGTTTTGTTTCCTATTACATCACAAATAAAATCCGAAAGAGAATAATGAGAGTTCATAAAACTATTAAGAAACAGTGGAAAACCTTACCATTCTGTAAAAAGAGTTACTGATGACGACAAAATAACCTCAAGAGAGATGGTACTTAGAAACGGCCGAGAATTGCTTCCCCCTTGTGGAGATAAGTGTAGACTTGGTTGCTCAAAAAAGCTTTTTAACGTATTTTCAACAATTACTAGGGAATCTCTGATTTGCAGAAGCAGCGAGACATGAAATCAGTAACACTCAAGTACCGCAACCAAAACAGCGCACGTCGTTTGAACACTGCCTATTATTTACCTTGTAAAGAGCAAGTAAATAAAGAATCAAACACTCTAATTGATGTTATTTTTTATTCCGATAATTACGGCGGACAAGACCAAAATAAAGCAGTAATTAGAATGTATCATAAAGCTATAAATAGATTCAGAAATATCAATACCATTACTCACAAATACTTAATTGTAGGCCACACTCAAAATGACGGCAACAGCAATTAGTCTCATATAGAAACAACAATAAAAGATGCCCGAAAAACGGGCCAATTTATGTTATTGACCTGAAAAAAATTTTGAAAGATTTGAGCTAGCTGATGTTAAAATTTTCCTAATAGAAAAGGCTAGGTCGTTTGAATTGTTTGAAAATTTGTATGGCGAACATACGTTTTCAACTTTGCCATTAATTATAGATGGACAAAGGAAATCCATAAGAAATATAATAATAATAATTTATCAGCTGATGCGGAGCTGAAGAGAGCCTATTAGGCAAGGAAAGAAATTTCAGCGGCCAAGAAAAACGGATTACTAGAGCTGTTAAAAAAAAATATCACGGTATTATGCCCTATTTTATGAGAACTTACAAAATAAATTGTTTTTTAAAGAATACTAATAAAAATCGTAATAAATTCCTAATAACCAGTGTTGTAAAGTATTTAGATACAGTATGATTGAATATCTAGAGACTTTACAACACTGGTCATTACAAATTTATTTCAATTTCTATTTATATTCCTTAAAAAATAATAGATTTTATAAGTTCTCATAAATTTTACTGTATCTAGATACTATTTTATTACGATTTTTATTAATATTCTTTAAAAAAAACAATAGATTTTATAAGTTCTCATAAAATGTAATGTATATAGATACTATTTTTTTGTATCTGTATCTAGATACTTTCTTCACAAGTATGTGTATTTGTATCTATATACTTTATTAAAGTATCCTTAACATCACTGGTAATAACGAATAATAATAATAATTATTCTTGCCTTTTGAAGGTTTCTAAATAATATAAGTTTACAATAAAAGCAAATAATATAAATTCTTCTTTGTAGTTTTTCTTTCATTTTCCCTGTATAAGCGTCAAAACTCGAAAAATTGTAAAAACAAAAAAACCAAAAAAAATTGACATTTTAGTAAACATTGTCAGAAGTCCAAACCTTTAAGGACTATAAAAGGGTTAGAAGGGTAATGTTGGTAAAATTTACCCTAATGTAATCAAATTTAACGAGGCTTAACCATATTACTCCAGCAATTTTGTAAATATCAACGACAAATAGAATTTAAATAACAATACATTTTAACTAGCTAGCTAAAAATGTTCAATTTTCAAGTTGTGCCACTTTTCTTCCAAATGACTGATATGTAGAGGGCACCAGTTAAAAAAATCTTAGTTGGCTTTGTAATCTGTCAAATTTGACAAGTGACAAATTTTTTGTTATCATATATGACTTCCTCATAATTTATTAAGTTTAGTTAGAATAAAAAAGTAGTGAATTAGGCGAGACACTTAAAAAAATGTACATACACTAAAAACGATTATTTTAAAAAAATTGCCGACTAGTAGGAGTGATATATGATTTTCGGCGAACAGGTATATATAAAAGTTAAATAAAGTTATCAGTAGATGTAGTAATTAGAATTAGTTTAATGAAACATTTATCCTTTATATATGTATATATATATATATATATATATATTATATATATATATATATATATATATATATATATATACATATATATATATATATATATATATATATATATATATATATATATATATATATATATATATATATATATATATATATATATATATATATATATATATATATATATATATATATATATATAACTAAATGCATCCAAAATTCATCCGGTTGTGTAAGAGTCTTTAGTTGAAAATATACGTACATAAATCCATCCCTTTGAGGTCTCCAAAAGAGAAACTTTTGTCTCGATATTAAATTCTAACAACAAATTTCTTTAGGGACTTGCATCAAAAGAATTAGTTTCAATCCAATCCAATCCAAGTTTCCTTAAGTTTGACATTAATCTTCATTGATTCAAATATAATATGGACGTCTAAGCCTTCTTGTTTTAACAGGTATTGTTTTGACTGTATAACCCTCCAATATGTAGAAATATTTTATTACATGTTTATTTGAGTAACCTCTGTATATTATTACTTATATATCATTGGCAAAGTAGATGAATATAAGCGTTCGGACAAAATTTAAAAAAAAAACAATAAAAAACAAAACATTTAATAAAAAAATAATAAAAGTTAAATAATCATAGAATAATAATAAAAGATAAAAGATAGTAAGTTTTTGTAAGAATTTGGGCAGACAGATCCGTTTTGTATTCATTAAACATTAAAGCATGAAAACCTTAATTTCTACTATGACATGACCAAGAATATACCTAAAGGCCTTTAGAAATTTACTGAGCACCTCCACTTGAGATGAGGGAGACTATGCAACTGATTGACACTCGGAGCAACCAAAATATGACAATATAGTTACTGATCACTACTTTTTGTTAGGACAAAAAATAAATCCAAATTACTTAAATGCCTGTACACTAATTTTTTTAATGATAGAATAATCACTGCCAGTTAAATACACTATTTATTCTGCGTTGTTCACTAAAAATTTTTACCATTCAAATCATAGAGATGCTTACAAAAATTATAACCTTTAGGGAAGTTGATCAGAGAGCACTTTGATGTACTTGGGTGCATTATCTTCTAACCATTTAAAAAGCTGTTTAACATTAGCTGAAGTCTCAATTTATCCTTGATGTCTACATATAATGTAAGATTATCTACAAACTTAGTGGGCAAAAAGTTAAAGAAATCATGGTCCGCCATAGGATATTTGTGGCAGAAGGCACGACAAGTTCCTGGCATAAGAAATTATTAATTTTTACACAGTAGTAAAGATTCATTCTGAAACTGTAAGGGCATTTCAATACACTTCTTTGTTACCTGAGCGTTCTAGTCAGAGACAAAGACAAATCATGTGATTCAAACAGTTGGGGCATGTAGAAAACATTGGACTAAATTTTAGGACAAAAAAGTCACTTTATCTAAGTCCAAAGTAATGGTGCAAGAAAACTCAGTGGATAACCATTATTTTGTAGTTCAAACTGCTTTGGATACTGTAATGGTATTACCACTCTTATTTATTAACTTACTATATTTATATATATTTACATATATATATATATATATATATATATATATATATATATATATATATATATATATATATATATATATATATATATATATATATATATATATATATATATATATATATATATATATATATATTTTTCAATTTATTGCTGTGGAATGTTTTGTCAAGAAACATGCTACTCCGTTGAGCATCCCAGATTTCAGTTGCTTAGCTACTAATTTGTCGAGAGTTTTGAAGCTGGAATAACATTCAATTTGTTTTTGCCTTCATACATTTAACTGGTAGATACATTTCCAACAATTTAAAAAAATTGCTGTATTTAGGAATGAACTATAGAGTTTACATACTAAGCAAGAGAGTGCTTTAACACATAAAGGCAGATACTGTTCTGACTGAAAGAGAATGAAGGACGTAATAATATTAAAAAAAAATTCTGTTAATGTAAGTGAAATTATTTACAAGAACATCAATAGTGCCATAAGAAGCTATGTTATTTTTACTAGAGTAGACAGACGCATATAATTTTGTGTATTTAGCTAATTTATTTTATAGATTTGGTCAATGTTAGTTTTCTGTTATGATTAATAAAAGTGATCTACAAAAAAGATTTTTAAATAACTTCCTGCCAAAAAATAGAATATTTTAACTTTCTAACGCATTGTACATTTAATTTTTGTATGCATATTTTTAATTTGCAATGAAGTTTACATTTATTCCAAAAACATATTAGATATGATGCCCACGACATACGACTAGTCGATATTTGTTTTTGAAATATCAAGAAAAATACATAGATCAAGTTATTGGAATTAATTGAGTTAAGTACCTGAAATTACTAGGTTTCCAGGCTTATACTGACCATTGCTTGGGAAGAATGTCCGCTACGCTTTTTGTAAATGAATATATTCAATACAACGTTGAAGTGCTAATTAAGTTGGTAGTCTTTGACTGCGCCTGAAAGATATGCAGAGGATTTAAATAATAATATTAAAATTTCAAGTAAGATTCTATAATGTTAAATTTCAAATTCAGATCTAGTTAAGAAACACGGGACTGTTTAACTTGATATATATTGGCTTATATAGTGACTGTACAATGGCTTACACTATAAATAACTAAAAACTTGTTTATTTTTTTATATATTTGTGGGTCAATTGTTTGAGTTTTCTAAGATTAAAATTAAAAAAAAAAAAATTACCATGCTAGTAATTTAAATATATAAATTTTATTAACTTGGTAATGTGTGCAACATAATATGCAAACTATGGCACAAGATATTTGGAACAAGGTATCATGGGGGTGCTAAAAAAATTTAGGGGATGAAATAGAGTGTCATTTCGCAAGCTGACATTAATGTACAAACATTGTTATTTTTACTTTTGTAGAATAATGGTATATTCGTTAATCTATTGCTCAACTTAACGCCTCATCTAGTTGAAACTTAATGCCTACAGAATTTTTAAGAATATTCCTACCCTTAAATGTAATGGTTGGTTATTAATGCTAAAAAATAAAATTAATATGAAAATTGGCTTTAACTATTTAATTAAACTTTCTATAATTACATTCGTTTACGAACTGGTAAGAAGTCGTTGCTTTTTCCAAAAAGCAATCTATTTTAATGTAAACCTATACTACAAAAAAATTAAATTGCCCTGATAGGTGACACATTCGAAGAGGTTTTTTACGCGATATACCCGCATTTAGGGAAAATATCTGTTCGGCGTATCATGTCATTTATATCTGTTTACCCTGATTTACTACTTTAGTGAGTGCGAAGTAAAAAATGAACAAATTAATGTGCTGAAAAATTCCTGTGGGAAACAGACACATTTTTCACCAGTGAAAAAAAAATTCTCTGTCCCTTTGAAATCTGTGTGCCCTCTGTAATTTACGAATTAGATAAATGAGGACCTAAAAATAGAATTTATACCACAAATGATGATTAGCACTGTTATTTTACATGTTTTTATCGATGTTTTGTGATAGGGTGCAAGTTATTTTTAGAGTGTTTGGTCCGCGTTGGTTAAATAAAATTATTTTCTAACAAAGATCTACGTATTATTTAAAGAGATTCATTCTTTGATCTGTCTCACAGTGCGGAAACCAAATTATGTTTTTCATATTGGGTTTCTCGTTAATTAAATGTGTTTGTTGATAACCCAAGATGAGTGCATGGTCGCAGCAAGGTCTTTGGGATAGGGGAGGGGGAGAAAGTGATTTCAGTGTCCTTAGTTGGTTTCTATAGTTTCCAAAGTGTTCATTTAAAGGCACTTCAGAGTCAAAAAAAGACATTTTGTGTATTTGAAGCGTAAACGGTATTGATGCGTTTTATTCCATTCCCTCGGAAGACATTCATATGTCCACAGATTTTTGTTTTGCAAATAACAATGTAATAACATAATAATCAGTATTTCAACGTTAGGAGAACACGAAGCGTATCTTATATTTCATAAAATATTTTTATTGCAGATATGGTATACCTGTTCATTTGGAAATTGTCTCGTTTAAAATAATTTCTTTTGATGTGATTTTCTTCCACACGATACAAAAAATATCTCACTTTAGATTTCTAACTTATCGGTAAGAGTCCACGCTGCACATATTTATAATAATGAGTCAATTATACGGCATACAGTAACAACACAACAGTAATTATTATTCCTTTTACAATTTAATATTTTATTTTAATGGCCTAACACACAAAAAACTCAGTAGAACCACATAACAACACACAACAAATGGTCGAATAGAAGAATCTGTCAACAGTCCTCCGTAAAACCAAAGGATTAATTTTTTCTCGTTTAATTCAATGGTAACGTTCTCTTTAATTCCCAAATGTTCACCATAATTTACGTCACTTTTCACACTTTTTATTTTCCTTATTAAAGGAAAGTGTTGTATTTACAAAAAAAAAAAATCATTTTTCGAGATTATAACTTTTCATTGCGTTTTAGAGGTTTCAGATCAGAACAACATAGTTATTAATTTTCGTCGATCTGTCTATTCATCTGTGGTATCTGTTGTTCTATTGATTAGATAAATCTCAAACGAGATGAAATATTAATTCTAAATTTGGTACACATTTAATACCTAGAGAGGTGGTGAAGCCTATAGTAGTGAAGATTTTAAGTTTAAAAGGATAACAATTGCCTACGAAAACAATAAAGAGCGATAGCAGCAATTAAGTGATTTTCAAGTGATTATTATTACTTTCCTTGCTAAAGGAAAATATTGTATTCATGAAAAACATTGTCACTAATTTTTGTTAGTTTGTCTGTCTATTGGACTGTCGGTACCGTCGGTCTTTCGGTATATTAGTCTGTCGGTCTGTCGCTCTGCCAGTCTGTTGGCACTATAATTGTAGAACAAAATGAAATATCAATTTCAAACTTGCCACATAGATAACATCTAAACAGAAGGTGAAGCCTATAGTTGTGGAAAGATATCACGTCAAGCCAAGGGGCGAAAGGTGGCGGTCGATAAATTTTAAAAGGTTTTAATAGTATTGTTTAAGTTTTTCTGTTTTTTTGTTAAATAATAAACAAATTTTACGCGTAAATATTTATAGTATTATATATAGGAGTGAAAAGGATGGGGGAGGAGATTAGAGGAGGTTGCTTCTTGTATATCCTGTTATATATTCTTTTCTGGGTTTTCGAAGTGTAAAAATCCAAAAATTAGGTTATTTACTACTCAGTATATATCACCACTACACCAAACACTTTATTTTTGCACTCGACGCGCGTTTCGCTAACCATCTTAGCTTCATCAGGAGCGATGATTGACTGTCAATCGTCGCTCCTGATGAAGCTAACATGGTTAGCGAAACGCGCGTCGAGTGCAAAAATAAAGTGTTTGGTGTAGTGGTGATATATACTGAGTAGTATCATTGTGCCAAAGATTCCACATTCCCAACTTAATTAGGTTATTTGTTCATTGATTTCAACTTTAACCCATAATGGGGCTAAAGGGGGGGCGGGTGTAGTTTAATATTATATAATTCCATTATTACTGGACTAAATTTTAAGCATATTATTCATAGTAAAACATGTAAGGGGTTGAAGAGTTGGGTAGGGATTTAATGGAGTTGCTTCCTACGTGTATGTTATATGTGATGTTATAGATCTTTTTCGGGGTTTGTGGAGTCGAAGAATCTAAAAATTAAGTTATTTTTTCATTACTTTCAATTTTAATGGGAGAAGGGGTGAAAGAGGTGGAGTGGTCAAATACTGTATGGTTTCAATAGTATTATGGTCATTTCTTCAGGTTTTTGGTTTGCTAATGAACAAATTTTAAGCATAATTATTTATTTACTATGTATAAGCGGTGAGAAAGAGAGTTAGAAGGGTAATTCCGTATTTATGCTGCTACAGGTATTATTCAGAGTTCTTTGAGTAAAGGGAACGTAACATTTTATTATTTCTTTGGTTAGAGGATGAATCATTAAATATTTTATAGTTTCAATATTATTATGAGAATTTTGCCTAGTTTTGGTTGGATATTTTAAAAAATTTTAGATAGTTATTTATAGTAAGTAATATGTAAGGTGAAAAGATTGAGATAAAGGGTTAAAAATGCGTTTGCGCATATATCTTCTATTTCAGTATCTTCTTATTCCCGATTTTAACTGAAATAGTATGCAGAAGGGATTGAGATCTGATTGCAGACACTAAAAGTTTTAAGTTAATTATAGAAAAGTTTTAGAAATACACATAGTTAAACTGACCGAAACTTACTTACCTCTGACACAGTAGGTAAATTTTTGTTTTTACATCCCTTGCTATTTAGCACCTAATATCTCTTTAGATTACACCCTAAAATTTGTATTTTTCTTTGTATTTTAGTGTTCTTAGTGAACGAAAAATATTTTAATTCGAAAAAAAAAGTATTGAATATGTTTCTATACGACCCTACGAGTCACCCATTTCAATATATAACACCTCGTATACATATCTACGTTATTATTTGATAACTGTTTGACTTAATTTTATCTTAAGCTCAAAAGAGACACTAATATTATTGCATAAAATCACATCTGCTTTCGCCTTCGTACGCTATTTCTTCTGATCCTCCTAATGTATTTTATCACTTCGCTGTTGCCGTTATTGTTATTGGAATGGCCGATAAGCCAGCGCAAAAATGACTAGAATTGACTTTGGGCCGCCAAACTGGTTCAATTTTAAATTAAATAGGGTAAAATTATCACAACAGGAAGTAACAAAAATAAAACGTAAAAATGTTACTTACAAAGTTCGTACTAATAAGGTTTACTAAATTCATTTACACATTTCGGAATTTTGAAAGAATTAGAATCCTTGTAGTTTAGTTCCATAATTCTAATTTTTTTTATGACTTTTCGAAATACGTTAGAATAGCAATAAAGTATTAGTTTGTGATTCGTAGTTACCAGATGGGACTTTTATTAATTGTAAAATACATATGTATTGAGTAACATCAAAAGGAAGCTTTACGGCTTTTGTTAGATGAGATCGTGTTAAATTGGAGTTAGTTTTCGATATTTCGTCTACAATTTATCGATTCATCTTTAAAGATATTTCCTCTTCGACATTAAAATAATAAATGAGCTCTCTCAATACATTTATATATAACCCTTACCTAAGCTACCTTACTTAGGTCCCTGACATAAATATATCTTAAGACTCAATACGTAAAATCATGTTACTGTAATCAAGTGAGTTAAAAAACCTGCCCACCTCCAAAATTTAAGTTTTAAAGAAGTTGAAGTTAATGCACATTCTTTAAAAGTAAAAAAATAGTACTGTATTACTGTACGGTATTTAATCGAAGCAGGATAAACCATTTCGTTCGCCTTAGCTGTTTTTTATAAATTTAAATGTGAAAAGAAGGCTCAAATGTTGTTTTCTAAACAATATCGCATCAACGTTACGTTCATTTGAGACCAAGTATTATACTTGTATTATTATATATGTATATATATATATATATATATATATATATATATATATATATATATATATATATATATATATATATATATATATATATATATATATATATATATATACATATATAAATATATATATATATATATATATATATATATATATATATATATTATATATATATATATATATATATATATATATATATATATATATATATATATATATATATATATATATATATATATATATATATATATATATATATATATATATATATATATATATATACCAGGTGTACAAGTATGAAATGCGGATTATTTTTCTAAAAAAACATGTTAAATTCGGAAGAATGATAAAAGTACTTTATTCAAGGTATGCTCCATCGCTTGTTATACATTTTTCCCATCTTTCGAGCAATTTGTGAATACCACGCCAGTAAAAATCTTCCTCTTTTGCTGTGAACAATTCATCGAGACATTTTTTCACATCTTCGTACGAACCAAAGCGCTGCTCAGCAAGTGCGTGACCCATCGATGCAAACAAGTGGTAATCGGAAGGAGCCAAGTCTGGTGAGTAAGCCGCATAGGGTAGAACTTCTCCGCTGAGTGCTTCCAACGTATCGCGCACTGGTTTTGCCGTATGTGATGGAGCATTGTCATGAAGAAAAATGACTTTGTGTTGCCTCTTTCGGTATTCAAGCAGCGAACGGTTCAAATCGGTCAGTTGTTGTTGGTAACGTTTAGTACTAACCGTTTCACCAGATTTTAATAGTTTATAATAGATCACGCCACTCTGGTCCTACCAAACACAGAGCATCATCTTTCTGCCAAAGCGATTCGGTCTTGCGGTCGATGTTGATGGTGCGCCTGGGACTACCCATGATATTTTACGCTTGGGATTCTCAAAATAAATCCACTTTTCATTCCCTGTAACTATACGATGGAAAAACGACTTCCTTTTGTACCGAGCGAGCAAAATGTCACACGTGTTTTTGCGCTTTTCTATTTGCCTGTCGTTCAACTCACATGGTACCCATCTACCGGTCTTCTGAATCTTTCCCAGCTCTCGTAGTCGGTTGGAAACAGCTTGTTAACTAACGCCCAATTGCTGGGCGAGTTATTTTTGTGTTTGCGAATCATCTTCTTCCAACAATGCTTGCAATTCCACATCTTCGTATTTTTTTGGCGGTTTTCCACATTCCTTGTCTGCAACATCGAAGTCACCACTTTTGAAACACCGAAACCATCGTTCGCACGTATCTTGCGATGCAGTATGTTCACCAAAAGCTTCTCGAAGTAATCGGTATGATTCAACAGCAGTTTTCTTCAAATGAAAACAAAAAATGAATGCTGTCCGCGAATGCTCTTTGTTCGGTATAAATTTAGACATATTGAACACAACAACGCAACACCATGCACACACTCCAATTTATCACTCGTGCGCGTCTGGCACTTGTTGATGACACAACAAAATGGCGCAGTGTCAAATCTTTATAGCACAAACTGCATTGGTACACCATCTGTTGTCTGAAATACGCATTTCATACTTGTACAGCTGATATATATATATATATATATATATATATATATATATATATATATATATATATATATATATATATATATATTATATAAGGGCGGAAGAAACTTCAAATTGAATAAGTTCTGTAGACGGTGACAAGTAGAGCGTGAGACTTAATTTGTAAATTTTCTAAATGGCCACTAATGATAATATAGTGAACTGAAGCAACTGTTTTATAAATTTGTAAGTCTAACCTCATTTAGAATATGTTAGTAAGTAAGAAGTATTTACAGCGAACCGTATACGCTGATTAAGAGTGCATTACAAAAGTTATTTTAATGATATTCAGGCATTTTGCAAGCTTTCGGCAAATGTTTGCATAGGCTCGATGGACATAATAAAATATGGGGAATTTTAAATTCTTCACATTATATTAGGTCAGCAAAAACCAGCACGTTAAAAGCGAGTACATAATTACTGTTCTGTAAAAACTCTAAAATTAAAGGCTTAAATTAAAAATTTAGGTTAACTTAATAAACTGAAAATTGATTAGCCATAGCTAAACTAATAGTACTGGCTGTTTACAATTAGCCTGGCAATTATATTTTAGCAAAGTTAAATACAATTTTGCAGTATAAGACACATTTTGTTTAATTAAAAGTGAACATAGCCGCATTGCCGCTGTGAGTCTTCATTGTTGTAATAGCGTGACAGTGATAGGTTTATTTCTTTTTTATTACTGTATAACATCATAGAATAATTACAGGATTTATCATGTTTAGATTTATTATTTTGCCGTATTCTGTATAGCTTATATTTCTATTATGAAAAACAAAAAATTGTCCTCGCCTAGAAGATGAAATATCTATAATACTAACAAATAAAATTAATTCAAGCAACTGCTCTATAAATTTGTAAGTCTAACCTCATGTAGAACATGTTAGTTTTAGCAACTTGGAGCTTATTTACATGAACGATATTTGATTTACTTTTATTATTGTTTTAACTTATTCATACTGCAGCGCTTAAATTTTTGAACAATGACGATAAAAAAATTTGAAGATCTTTCAATAATAACCTTCTGTGTCCTGGGCTTGGCAAATTCTTAACATATTGAGAGAAAAATATGAAAGAAGATGATTTATAACTGCTTAATAATAATATAATATTTTGTCTGAAATAAGCGCGAAGTCAAAATCATAGGTATATAACTAGGAAGTGTAAGTGCATTCATCTAGTATATAAGCTCTTTAACTTAGTATTTAGCATGTCTTTAAAGATTGATCGAAACATTGTGAACAAAATGCAGTAAAAAGATGTAACTCTAGTTAAAAATTATTATTAATGTTAAGAAATTATTTTAAAAATTTAGAAAATTGCGAAAAATTTTGACTAGTAGTGTTCAAAAATCGAAATAAAAATACTTGTATAACAATTAGCAAATATTTTCAGCACGAAGTGAAATGTATGTGACATTACAAGTCACCATTCATTATTGCTTTGGTTCCTCATGTATTTCGTACTCGTATTATCATTGTGAAGACAGCCGTTATTAATATGCATGTCTTAGCCCTCGATACGTCTCTACAAAACATTGTTTACTTTAGTGTAGAAATTTCATTAACCTATTTGTTTCTTTACTGAAATTGACTAGAGTGCAATGGAGCTGAGCAGAAAAATAGTTTTTACTTATATTGAAAATTTTTTTACCAGGTTTTTAGTTATGTGCGCTTCGCTTGTCGAACTGCTAATGCTATTAGTGTTCCGATGTTAGGATATTACATCTTATTGTTACGAATTAAAATACGGCTATATTATTACTGTGAGGAAACTTGGAGTTAAATTCATTTTTTTACGAGAAGGTGACTCTAACTGCAACTTTTAGAGTTAGAGGCTTTTAAGAGTAGACTCAACCAGAATTGTCACAAAGCCATGACATTGATTACAAGCACACACGTTTTGTGTATTTACTTCTACAACTGGTCTAATTTAATATTTAGTGAAAAAGCCTTTTTTATTTATTATCAGTACAGATTTTAAATTTTTTTCCCAAATTTAAAAAATTACCTATTCCAAGGCCTAATTCTGGAAGCCTAGCATTGCCGCATGCTCATATGAATGTTGAGATATAAAAAAATATACGGATGGTAATCTCCTTACTTTTAAAGTTTACTGCCGAGACACATTAACTCAGAATAGTAAGTCATTAAAACTAAAACAGAACCCCAGAAATTTTATAGCACGTCAAAAAAAAGTTAATGAAACTCTAAAGTTCCAAAAGTCAGTGATAAAAATCTGAACACTTCTAAATAAAGTTAACGCTAGTTGTGTTCTTTTCACATATAAATAAGTTATAATTGTAATTAAGTAGTTTTAAAGAATTATAACAGAGGGCACATTTATGTATTTATATACATGCTAGTAAATATTAAGAAGGCATTTTTTTATACACTGAAAATTCCATTTAATTCACGACATAACGAAAATTGGCGCAGTTAAGTATTGCATGGCATTAAGTATGTATTTTTTCGATCTGATTTATTTAAAAACGCAGTTATTGTCACTGATTAACATAAATATCAAAAAAAAGTTCGAATTTAAATTCCATTTAATAAATAAAATACATCGTAATTAAAATTTACAAAAATATAAATTAAAGAATTAAGTAATTTCATAAAATAAAATGTTAAGCTTTTTAAAATTATAGACGGTTCTATTAAACGCATAATAAACACTGCAAATCATGTATTTTCACATTACAGGGGAAACTCACAATAGTGAGGTTATTTTCGGTTTTTCATTTCCTTGGCCTCAGTAATATATTGGATATGTATATATATATATATATATATATATATATATATATATATATATATATATATATATATATATATATATAGGCAGTCAGTCCAAAAGTCTCCATACACCACTTGCTTTCTATACTATTTTTCTGTTATATTTGACTAATTAATTGGATCTATGAGAAAACATGTTTAAATTAATATTTGAAACTTAACCAACGAGGGTTAGTATTAAAAACAACTACGAAACATTTTATTTAGAATTTGCATTATTGTTATAAAAATGTAAACAAAATTAATATCAAAAAAGTCTCTATACACTTAACAATTACCAATAACAGTTTGACGGAGTTTAACGGAAAATAACAACTTGGTTTAAATTAATATTTAGTGGGACCGCCGTTGGCCTTGATAATCTCCTGTAACCTTTGCTTGCAGGCAGCTTTCTAGTAACTTCTGCTGGCATCTTCTCCCATTCGTTCAATATTCTGTTTTTTAAGTCTTCTCTATTTGAAACATTATGTTTGGGAAGGCGCCGTTTATGTTCCTCCCATAAATGCTCGATGGGGTTAACATTTGGTGATTGCGGAGGTGTATGAAGGTGCTGTCGCACATAATGGATCATCCACTCTCGCACCAAGTTTGCGGTATGTTTCGGATCATTATCCTGTTGGAAAATGTATCTTTTTTCGAGTGCTTCTTTTAAATTGTCTCTCGAAATAGACAAAGATAAACATGCAGATCCACGGTACCATTAATAAAATGTAAATTTCCAACCCCTCCAGCGGACATGCATCCCCAAAGCAGAACACTGCCACTCCCTTGTCTCACCTTGGAACAAATATTTTTAATATCGAATGCGGTATTCTTCTTTCGCCAAACTTTAGTTCTGCCATCAGACCCAAAAAAGTTAATTTTAGTTTCATTACTAAACATTACGGATTCTCAAAATTCAGAAGATTTAGTAACATCTTCCCTAGTAAAAGCTAACCGCTTTTTGTTATTAGCTTCCGAAATTAACAGTTTCTTTCTGGCTGCACTCCCCTTATAGCCTGCCCTGGGTAAACAATTTCTTACTATCTGTAAACAAACATTTTTCGAAAATAGTTCCCGTACTTCTTCTTTTAATTTTAGTGCATTTTTCTTGGGATCTATAATTATTTGTCTAACAATACTGGCCTCTTCACGTGGAGTCAGTTTCTTGGAACGACCAAAGCGTAGTCGAATTTTATAGGAACTCGTTGATTTATACCGGTTTACAATGTACTGAACAGTCGCATTTTAACAATTTTTCCTATATTTCTGTCCGATTTTCCATCTTTCCACAAATCAGTTATGATCTTTCCAACTTGAAATAGAATTTCACGATTTCTCTCGCTCATGTTTAATACTACTTTGGAAATCCACTGAAAAATTACTAGCAACAAGTGACAGATTATAAAGTATGTTATTTGTTTTCAGTTTACCGAGCAACAGATAGCTTGACAAAATGCTGCTGATTATAACGTTTTTTTTTCCAATGTAGTTCTGGAGTGTATGGAGACCTTTTTTGACATTAATTTTGTTTACAAATGATGTAACTTCTAAATAAAGTGTTCCGTAGTTGTTTTTAATACTAATCCTCGTTAGTTAAGTATCAAATATTAATTTAAACACGTTTTCTCATAGTTGCAATTAATTAGCTAAACATAACAGAAAAATAGTATAGAAAGCAGTTGGTGTATGAAGACTTTTTGGACTGACTGTATATATGGGCAGACCACCACAATAATCGCTTTTTACCATTTATCTACAGAAATGTTACTGTTACAGAGATTACAGTAACGCCTATAAAACAATAATACGAAAAAAATCGTTTAAGAGATTTTATTTAATGATTGACTTGATGATTTACGGGGGTGGTTTGAATAGTCAGGTAACAAACAAGGTATATAAAATTTTTTTCCAAATATAAAAATTTATTTTTCATCGTAATCCCCATTATGCTCCATATATTTAATCAAGAGATATTCTAATCTTTTTATTTCCACAGAAAAAAAAAACATTGCGAACATTTAACGAAAATTTCTTCCATCCAAGTAAATTTTTAAGGTTAGGAAACAAAGAAAGTCACTTGGGCTAAATCTGGGGAATAGGGTAGCCATTTTGCCATTGCAAAGGCCGATATGTGAGCAGGCGCATTGCCTTGGTGAAGGAGTACTTTTTTGCGCGCTAATCTTGGCTGTTTCTGCTTTAACTCACTATGCAAACGATCCAGTAATGTTGTGTAATATGAACCAGTCACTGTTTTACCCTTTTTAAATAGTTAATCATGATGATACACCGTGGGTCCCAAAAAACAGTTGCCATAACTTTTCCCGCCGATAAAACTGTTTTCGCTTTTTTCGGTGCACTTTCAGCTTCACCAACCCACTGTTTTGACTGCTATATTGTCTCCGGGGTGTAATAGTGGCTATACTTTCAGTATGCCTACAGTCAAAAAATGACGCCAGAAGTCCTTCGGATTAAGCTGAAACTTTTTCAAACACTATTTTGACATGTCTTTTCTCGAGTGTTTTTGGTGTGGAGCCAACAAACGTGGTACCCATCGCGCTCTTTCATTTTTAGAACTTCATGTACGACTATTTCTTCAGAAGAAATCTTATTCGGGTATCCTAAACGTGTATCATCTGTAATGCTCCTACAGCCACGTTCAAATTAATTTATCTAGTAATAAATGTTCTTGAGTGCTAGTGAAGAGTCCCCATGAACTTCCCTCAGATCAATTTCCGTCTAGGCCGCATTACTCATATCTAAATAAAAATGTTTTATCACTACACGATACTCGGCTTTACCTGTTTCTCCGACACGTGTAACATCGAATACTTACGATAGCTGCAAACAAATAACTGAGCGTTGCTTCCGTTTGGAACTTTGAAAGCAACCATTATAAAAGTCACGCTTACCAACACTTATGCCGCTTAACAAAATTTTCGACCATTTCCCAGGAATTTACGAGATCTATTAATCTACCCAGGTGTGTCACCTGCTTATGTAAGTGAACAGTCTATTACATTCGTTTTTTATTGAAACGTAAGGTTAACATCCTATCTATACTTGGTCGGTTCATATATCATATAATTATAGATACTCCTTAACGTGTCTGCGGCTTTATAAATAATATAAAAGAAAATATTTTATATCTATATAAAAAAACAGTACAAAAGGAACCGTTAATGATATCGTGATTTTTGTCATAAATTACGTAGACGTTTTTTAAAAATATGAGTCCTTTAGTATGCACTGTGGAGCTTTTAAAGAATTGGGTCATTTCAAGTAAATAGTTTGCTACCACAAATGTTAATTTTTATTTCGTTTTTATATAAGGAAAGGTCAAAAAATACATATCAAAATAATTGAACCTTTGATTTTTGGACTGATCTAGGCTCTTTAATATTATGCTACAATTTGTAAAACTTAGGATCTTTGTTGTTATTGTAATTATATTATTATCTGACAGTGTTTTTTTAAAAAAGATAAAAAACAATAATAAAAAATAAAGAAAGTACTTAAATTATTGAATGCTTGGAAAATTGAGCATTTTCTTTAAAGTGAATTATAAAGATTTAAATTACTAAGATTAGCTCTACGCGGTTTAAAAGTTAACAGTTAGATGAGTTTGTGAAGATTATTTTTATTGCGAAAAAAATAATATTGAACATTTCTTACGAACTATTAAATTTCGCGTATTTAGGGACTAATCAGTGATGATAATAGTGAATCAAATCGGAAAAAATATAATATATTTATATATATATATATATATATATATATATATATATATATATATATATATATATATATATATATATATATATATATATATATATATAATATATATATATATATATATATATATATATATATTTTATAGTTAAAGCTTTTTTTTTTTTTTCGGGAAATCGGTGATTAAGAGGAAACTTTTTTGATGTCAAATTCTATATTTCGTTGGTAATTTCCAACTTCAACAGGAATGTAAAAACTGAAAGAAGACAATGAAAAAAAAAATGTACGTACTAAACAAGAATAAACGAAAGGAGACTCACCAACACAGAGTATTACAAAATCAAAGGTGATGTTAACATGTGCCATACAGTACTAACAACCAAAAAAACGTAAACAACATGACAAGCAACAACACAAAATCTTCTGTCTCCATCACTCATTCACTGATAAATACTAAAGTAATTTGCTTGAGAGTGGTTAGACTGTGTGAGTAGTAACCTACGCATAATTATTAATTGCCTATCAGATTATAATGTAAATCTACAAACTTAAAATGTTACAACAGATATTACTTAAGTTATTAATATCCATTTTATAATTAATTGTCGTCTCATCCCTAATAATATGGCACATCTCAAGGAATAACCACTTACTATATATGTTCTCAGCCTCAAGTATCTTAGTATTCGCATAGTCAAAAACATGTCCCGTACTCAAATAGTGATACGCCACAGCACACGAGCTTTTACCGATCAAGCAATCACTCCTATGCTGTATCAGCCTATTTTTCAACCACTGAGAGGTCTGTCCTATATAAACACCTTCACAACCCAGACATGACAATTTATAAACAACACTACTGTTGAACATCAGAGGAGTTCTTTGTTTGGTCCTGGTAAACAACTTGCCATTACATAAATAATTAGTGTTAACTATCTTCAAATGTAAAACTTTTTGAATATCTTAACGATCCTATCAGTTAGATTAGGAATGGATTGCAACTTCACATATCTCACCTTAAGATTGTTAGCATCCACAGGACCATCATAAAAAGTAAAATTAAAAATGATTTTTTCAGTGTACGTTTTGGGTAACCATTGTTGACGGACAACAAATGAGATTTCCCGGAACTTTAACTTCTTTTTACAATAACTACTGTGGCTATCAACGAGACTATTTGTTCTAACTATTCTCGTCAGAATATTTAGGTAAAGTTATTTGGTAGAAGCAAACTTTTGCGAGATGGCAACAATGTACTGGCTTTATTTTCTTTTAAGTATTTTCCTCCTGTAAAGAAAATAAAAGAAAAAGGAAAGAACTTCATAGCGTCATAGTACAGCAATCTCGTAGCGAGAATTTCGCCAAAAATTCTTGCAGCTCTCTGGCTCAAATTTAATTTAATCATGTACTGAAGTCTACTCTACCGTGTTTCCGTTGTGCTTTATTAATATACTGGATTGCAGTGAAACTTAATCATAATTCTGACGATTTTAACTCTCTTAATAATAGAAACATGGCGTTTCTAAAGTAGTTTAATAAAAATGTTATATATATTAGCAAATTATTTTGGACTGTTCTATTCCATATTTCAAAATGCAACGCGTTTTTTTTTTTAAATATATTAATATAGTGAGCTTTTATTACATTTTGGTGCTGATGCTTCTGAATAAAGTAGCAAAGAGAAATAATTTACAATTTTAATTTTTAAAATTTACCGTATTTGTTTCTGAAAACATAAAAAAATGGGTAAAGTTTTTCTACAGTACTTCTCTTACAAATACAAGTTTTAAAGTTCGTATATATTTTTGGGATATCATGTCCTAATATTTCGATTATGATTCAAAATAATTGATTGAATTGATATAGTTTTCAGATTTCTCGATTCCAAGAACACCGAAAAGGACGTCCAATATGCTATGAGCAAGTCATTTATCTAACCCATTTAACCCCTTAAAAGCCAGGAAAAATTCTCATAATACTATTGATATCGTTTACAAATTATTAACCCTACCCATTTCACTCTCTGTTCCTACAGCGATATCGCTTCAAAACTACGACGTTCAATTCTTACTTCAAATATATACAGTGCGACCTCGATAATCTGGACTAATTAAAACCGCGGTGATCCGAATTAGTAAATAATTCGAATTACTGAAGCAGGACATTATTTATATTAAAAAACGAATCATTTAATACGAAACAACTAAAAAATAGTACATACATAGAATAATATTTAAAATAGAAGCATATGTTATCAAGTTTTATCTTATTTTGTAAAAAAAATTGTAATTTTTGTTTGCTTGACCCTTCTCTGTTTCATCATAAAAGCAATTTCTTTTAATCTTTGAAGTACAAGAACATCACTTAGAGGGATATCATGCACACATTGAAACTTTAACTGCCTCATCATTCTTCATAGTGTTCTTAACAGTCTGGTTTGTATTAGTATTTAACTCTGAACCTTCATTATCACTCTCGTGCTGTTCATCTGTATCATCTATGTCTTCCAGTGGTAACAAATCTTCACCATTTTCAAGCCAATTACATATTTCCACGTTCGTGGGATTCTGCTCAGTGAGAACATTCAGCATATCTGACACAGCATCTGTTAAATATTTACGAATAAACCAAAAAAATACTAAAAGAAAAATTTCAGGCTTTACCTTTCATTTCTTCATTCGTAGAAAGCAAATTGTACCGCAATTCACTCAGAAGAATCAGATCTTCAGCATCATATTCAGTGTCTGGGTTGGTATCTGCCACATAAGCCATAATTTTGTGCCAGCACTTTTTCAAGACTTTAGGGAGACTTTTTCCCATGAATTGCATAGTAGACATACAACATCTTTTAGGTTAATGCTTTTTAATAACCTAACAAGGTTCTCTTCATTATTTGATAAAATATGGGCTAAAAGACTTTTCCGATAAAATAATTTTGTCAGTCTGATTGCATTCTGGTATATAGGCTGCAAAAGTGCAGTACAATTTGGTGGAAGAAATAATGTTGTAAACTGTCCATCCTCACTAGTCAGCTCTTCTATAGTTTCATAGCTCAAAGGGTTATCAACGATTAGCAGGGCTCTTTCAGGCAAGTTGAGACTTCTTAAATGACTTTTGACTTGACGAATAAAAGAATGATGAAACCAGTCTAAGAAAATTGCTGTAGTCATCCATGCATTGGCATATGATGATTTGTACTCAACAGGTATGTTCACATTGTTAAAAGCCCTCGGATTTTTTGCCTTTCCTATCACTAACAACTTTAATTTTTGTGATCCATCAGCATTGCAACATGCTAGAAAGGTAACGCGTTCCTTGTTTATATTTCGACCTGGTGCGGTCTTTTCCTGAGAACGAACCAGTGTTTTTTCAGGCAGCATTTTCCAATTCAGAGCTGATTCATCTGCATTGTATATTTGAGTAGGTCCAAGGTTTAATTCTTTTATCTTATCTGCGTTGATCCTTAGGAAAGGATCGACGGCACTTTCATCATTGGATAGTTTTTCGCCACAAACTTTTAAAGCACGCAGACCATGTCTTTTTCTGAAGTTAGAAATCCAGCCTCTGCTAGGTCTAAAATTATCATGCCCGTAGGTTTCAGTGTAAAACTGTTTTGCTTTGCCTGATAAAATTTCGTAGGAAATTGGGACGTGCCCTGATCGTTGCGTACAAAACCATGTATACAAACGAGTTTCCATTTCTGGATATTCAGCTTTTTTCTGATGCCAGGACCGGAATCACATTTGGAAATAAATCTAAAAGAAGTTACACGTCCAAAATTATCTTTAAAATAAATTATATATACATACCTTTTGATTTTCCCTTGCTTTTTTTTATATCCAAGATTGTGAATGTTCCTACTCGGCATTCATTTACCAACACTTCCGCTTTCACCAAGAACTAGTCTTTCTAATATATCGGACTTTTGTTTTATTGTTAGTGTAATATGTTTTCTTTTAGAAGGCATTTTAATATGTAGGTACATATACGTAAACGTAAACGTTTACATACTACTACATAGGTATGTTGTACTTGTGACAATAAACAAACAATTACAAAGTCCTTAACCTTTAGACGCGATACGCGATGCGTTGTAGGCAAATCAAAGGCACCTACAGTTTGTGTGAATCCCAGATGTATTAGACTGGAAGTTCGGGGAATCCCCTCACTATCGATTTCAGTTTTCCCATGTAGTTTAAATTAAGTAGATGTCTAAAAACGTAGGTCCGGATTACCTAGTACTATCAAATCCGGATTACAAAGTACACAATGCAATAGAAATGTTTGTCTGGATTATTAAAGAATCCGGTTTAATGGAGATCCGGTTTATCGAGGTGGCACTGTATATATATATATATATATATATATATATATATATAACTCAGTATACTACACTACACTACACCAAACATTTTATTTTTGCAATCGACACGCGTTTCGTTAACTATGTTAGTTTCATCAGAAGCAATGGCTGACTGTCAATCATCGCTCCTTATGAAGTTAACATGGTTAGCAAAATGCGCTTCGAGTGCAAAAATAAAGTGTTTGGTGTAGTGATGATTATATATATATATATATATATATATATATATATATATATATATATATATATATGGGTATATATATATATATATATATATATATATATATATATATATATATATATATATATATATATGGGTATATATATATATATATATATATATATATATATATATATATATATATATATATATATATATATATATATATGGGTATATATATATATATATATATATATATATATATATATATATATATATATATATATATACACATATACAATAAAAATCGATTATTTTATTTAAACTACTTTTACATTTTATGATTTCCATACTTTCGTATGCGTTTAACAATCTCCTATCAGATACTTTTTTATTAACCTTAGATTATCTAATGTTACAGTATTATCAGGTTCAAGGGCATGTTCGGCAATGCTAGACTTTTCTGTTCTATTGTATTTTAAGTGTGCTAAATGTTCTTTAAATCGTGTTTTAATTGACCTTTTAGTTTGCCCAACATACTTTTTGTCACAATCATTACAACTAATTTCATAAATTCCACTTTTCTCACAATTAGGAATCTTATCTTTGGGATTTCCTAAGATTCATTAGATTGTCTGATGACTTATAGACTAAGGTGAGGCCTACCTTATTAAATACCTTATTGAGTCCCTTGCTATATTTCGGATTATATGGTATGGAGACATACTTGTGTAAAAAAGGTGGAATTCTGAATATTAAACCTAAACTTATGTCTATTTATTAGCTTATTTACTAAGTCGTCGTCATAACCATTAACTCTAGTTATATTTCTAATACGATTCCTTTCTTTATTAAAGTTTACTCTATTCAGAGGGAAAGTGATTAAACGATGAACTAAAAAATGTAATGAGGCTAATTTATGTTGTTTGCAATGAAATGAATCATTAGGAATATATCTATCTGTTACTGTGTCTTTCCTATAGTTATCAAATTCTAATCTATTATTATTTTTAATAATTAAAATATCTAGAAAAGGCAATTGTCCTTTGTTCTCAACTTCGTAAGTGAATTTAATGGAATCATACCAGCTATTTAACTTAGAAACAAAATCATCAATATTTTGCTTTATTTTTAAACCAAAATATATAATATCTAAGAAAAACTTGAAAGCGGATCTGTCAAGGTTAGGGAACATCTTCCTTTCCAATATCCAAAATACACTAAAAGCGAACACATTTGATCAATGAATGTTGCCAGTATTGACATACGGAAAGGAAACGTGGTCTTTGAATCACGACATTATAAATCGCCTACAAGTAGCATAACGAGAGAGGACGTATGGAATATCGTTGAGGGATAGGCCGACTAATGAGGAAATTCGAAGAAGTACCAAGATAACTGATGTAGCTGAGAGTGTAAGCAGGTTGAAGTGGAGATGGGCTGGTCATATCCCAAGACTCTCTGATAATCGATGGACCCATAAGGTAATCAACTGGAGGCCCTGGAATGAGAAAAGAAGGAAAGGGCGCCCGCAAACCCGATGATCTGACGACATCAAAAGGCTGGTGAGATACAACTGGATAAACAAAGCCCAAAACCGAGGAAGGTGAACGTACTTATGGCAGGCTTATGTTCAAAGATGGTCTGCATAGCTGATGATGGTGATAATGATGATATATTATAAAACACAACATTCCTCTGTTTGTTTGTCCCTTAGTGCGCTTATCATTCGAGAACCACTTATCTGATTCACGTGTTATTTTTTTAAATTCATACATATTTTCTCTGGCCAGGTTTTAGTATATATTTTGTTACTTTAGGTAACATAAGGAATAAACAGTGACGATAATAGTGAATCAAGTAGAAAAAAAGTTTGCTGCTAGCGTGCTCACTTGAAAAAAAAATAACCTAACCCATGATGCTGTAGTCCACGCCAGCGGAGCCGCGGGCACAGCTAGTACAACATATAACAAACAATTATCCATTTTTACAATTTCATATCGTGCAACGACCGCACACTTTTGCTACAATAACTCGAATTAAACGTTGTCTAATGTATAAAAGTTTGTTTCCTATAATATAATGAATATTTTGCTTTAATTAGTTTCTGTTATAGACCAGAAAGTTGTCTAAAACTGTCAGACGTCAAAGGGTAACTTATTAAATTTTAGAGAGGCTGACAAGTTGTTACATCCTTTTTTATTTAAATAATTTCAGAGGTCGTGCTTTAATATATTTCTTATCACCTACAAATTTGACGTTGATCGATATAATACTATGCTACTAGTTCTTTTTTGTGTTTCAGTAAATGTCTTTCGTGCAAGTACCCTTAAGAAAGAACTGACGTTGTTGTAAACATAGGAATCAGTTACGGCTTATTTCACTCTTTAGGTAATTATTTAAACCAAAAAATTTTGGATAAATAACCCCGTTCTCGATGACGTACTATTAATCTTTATCTTGTATATAATTTGTAGGTAACAAAGAACAAATGATAAAAGGAAAATCTCAAGTATTAAAATTGAATGTCATAAATACTAAAGTTTTATTGTTACTGAAACTTAGATCACTTTACTTTTTTTTAATTACCAATAATAAACGACTGAAAAACATCTAGTCGTCAGAACTTACGTAACGTCAACGCTACTAATATACTAGCTATATAGGTACCTCTCTATTCCTTGGCAGTAAATCAAACATAACATGCCAGACCTCAATGTTAGCACACAAAAAGTCGTACATATGACTCGAGATCTCTATGCTGTATCCTCTGTTCCTCGAGTGTGCTTTTTACGTCATCAAGGCTCTTAAGCTGAAAGTATCTGTAAAATCGAATTATGGTGGGACTATCTTGCAGGGTGGTGTAAAAATCCAATTCTCTCCGAGAAATGTTCTGTGGCCATGAATAGAGAGGAATAATAGCTTTCCTATTTATCGCAGCAGAAGGCGCAGACAACAAAGTGACGAGATTAACATTCTAAATTTAGAAACATCTAGGCTTAACGCAGTTATTAAAATTGAAGAACAAAAACAATTTTATAGACAGAATAGAAAAAATTGACCGAAAGAACGCATTTCTTGTTATTTGATGACTCCAAAAGATTTTTTTGTAATGGCATCGGAAAGCTGGCGTCGAGACTTAAATTTTGAAACAAAATAGATATATTTTGGACCAAATGGTATAAAATGAGGGATAATTCAAATTTTAAATACAAGCTCAATAGTTTTGTACCAAAATTTCAGAGTATTTTTGGTATAACAAAAGGCATATTTTCTGAAAGTTTTATTTCGATTCACTTAGTCGACCTGTCCTTTAAATTAAAAAAAAAAACAGTTTTTTGCTTCTTTTTTAAAGTTCAACGAAGATTTATTGGAAATTTCATTACGAAGAGCTTGGGTTTTTCTTTGTCTAGATCCGACTTATATAACCGGAGTTATTCACAATTTTAAGCTCAAAAAACGCGTTTTGAAAACTTAAATTCGTTATAAACAAAGTTTTTTGAGGTGCGAAACTAAGGACAATACTCCTGGTGATACCCAAGAGAGGATAAAATTATAATAATACTGTATCTAGATTGTACAATTTCAAATGCTTTTTTACTGCACTATAATAAAAATATAAGTATGTCAACTAGACAACAACAAAAAAAGTATACTCGGGCAATGACATTTTCAACCATAACAACATCTGCTTTAATATCCCAGCAACCGTTAAATTTCTATTGTTTAGTATTTTTAACAATGTCTAGGTCGGATGCAGCCACGTTTTTAAGCATAAATTTCAAATGTCTTTGGTGGTTCGCAAAGTGATAAAGACTGATTCTCGCTGAAACGAACTATTTCCTTATCTATTAATAACTTTCAGATTATAAGTCAATAAAAAGTTCTGATAGACATTTTACTAGACATTATCTTTTACATAACTACATTTATTCCGTAGCTTATCAAGTAAAATTTAAGCCTTATCTTTTGTTCCGTTTATTGTCTAACTTTGATAGCATGTAATTTTTCTCTACTTTTATCATTTTTGGAATATTATAAAAACTAGGGAATCTAATGCAAGTAAGTTTAGTACATTGTCAACTGTTAAGTGCTAGATCGAATGTCTTGTACGAAAATCTTTAAATGAAATCAATAGATGTTTGAATGAAACTCGCATAGCATATCTTGATCCTCAAAGTCCACGACGAAGTGCCTTATTACAAGTTACATAACTGGTTTCCTACCAGAGTGACCAATTTTAGCGACGCGTCCTTCTCAATCGTTGTATGCCAATCGGTTATCTTACGTAGGGGAAAAGTTTCTAATTTTTATTGCTGTTCTTAAAAAAAGATGTACGAACAATACAGAAGTATTATAATAATAAATCCTAATGTTTCTTTTGTCTCTGTCTGACATGAATAGAGTTTTAATAAGCATAAACGAATTTCTTGATTAAGATTAAGCTAGTATATCAATGTGTAGAGAAATTTGTAATTCTCTAAAATCATATTTGTTTTCCCTAAATGCGTCGGTCTACTACTTCTTATCAACTTGTTAGTGACTAGAAGGTTTTTAAAGGCTCTATTACATAAATACTGTAATTTTTTTACTGCGTCAACTTCTTTGTACCAAGTTGTAAGCCATATAATACCGATTCAAGTCGCGTGCGATATAATTAAAAAACTTGACCGAGGTAGGCACTTTTCGTTACTTTAGACGAACTGCTCGCGGTAGATCGCTCCCGTAGAACATAACCCTTTATGTCAAAACTATTGAATATTACATACTTTTACATGACAAATATTTGTAGTCGCAGCTTTTTCACATAGTGTATGTGTTTTTACTATAGTCAATGCCATTAAGTCAATACTATTATTTCATCAAAAAAAGCTTTAAAACACCTTAAATCTATCTGACTTAATTAAAACACCTTAAATCTATCTGACTTAATTTTTTAGTTAACCTCTAAATTTAAAAACATTTGACTAAAATTGAAAATAAAAATGTAACAACAGTGTTACCAATGTAGTAAATAAGAAGTAAGGTTAGGATTTGTTTACTTTTGATGTCATGGCATCTTTTGTATCGAATATAGCTAGAATTTGAAAAAGCTTCTTTTAATAATGTTTCTGTAGCGAAAGCTTAATAAATTGTATTTTTGGTAAAGAAAACTCATGTTTAATATTGGTGTAAAAAAGATAAACAATTCATGTTTGTCAACAGTATCGATGTTTTTTGGCTAAATATATCCGAGAAGTTTAAAACGTAAGCATGAAATAAAATATATAAATATTAAGGTAAAAAACACAGTTAATTTTAAAATAGCTTAATCTATTGAAATTGGTGATTTTTCGGACCAAGTAAAACTATATTCAATATTTTTTGAAGTGTCATTTAACAATACTTTTGAACATCTAATGGCAATGTGGCCAAATATTGGAAGGAAGTAATTATGCTACAATGAAGAAATGTGGTCTTAAAAAAATCACCCTTTGAAATTTTTCTTTACGTTTCAGAGGATCTCGATTTCCGTATTTCTGTTTTCTGGTGGCCCAATAACTATAAAACCTAATGAGATTTCGAACTCAATTTGGGACACACACTTGAAGTCGGAATGGAACCTATGGTTTTTAGTTTATTATTAATTTTATACATTCAATACAATTTAAGATAATGAACAAATTTTAAGCATAAATATTTATGGTGAAACAGAAACAGGAGTACTGTTTTATCTGCATATAGTACTCAATAGATAAAGTTATAGTATTTAACTAAATAGTGTATATATATTTTAAGGTAATACTTTTTGTCTAAAGATCATGTTGCTTCAAGACAAAAATCGTTTAAATAGTTTATAAAATAATTCCCTTTTAAGCACATAGTTCTAACATGATAACGGAATTTAATTTTTTCGCACTAAAATGTAACTTAATCTGAGCACTGTATGTCGACATTTTTAATAATAGTCACTTTGTGTCATTATTGTTCATTTTCGTATCGATCATAGCGAGGGAAGGGCTTGAGATATATTTAATACTGAATATATGCCGATATTTCCCCCTGTTAAAATTGAAAACAATGAAGAAATAAACTAAATTTCGGAGTCCTCGACTCCAAAAACTTTGAAAAAAAAAAACGTACAACACGATACATACGAAGTAATATCTTTAACACCTTCACCCATTCCTTTAAAATCCTTATATGTTTCACCATAAATATTTATGCTTAAAATTTGTTCATTATCTTAAATTGTATTGAATGTATAAAATTAATAATAAACTAAAAACCATAGGTTCCATTCCGACTTCAAGTGTGTGTCCCAAATTGAGTTCGAAATCTCATTCCGTTTTATAGTTATTGGGCCAACAGAAAACAGAAATACGGAAATCGAGATCCTCTGAAACGTAAAGAAAAATTTCAAAGGGTGATTTTTTTAAGACTACATTTCTTCATTGTAGCATAATTACTTCCTTCCAATATTTGGCCACATTGCCATTAGATGTTCAAAAGTATTGTTAAATGACACTTCAAAAAATATTGAATATAGTTTTACTTGGTCCGAAAAATCACCAATTTCAATAGATTAGGCTATTTTAAAATTAACTGTGTTTTTACCTTAATATTTATATATTTTATTTCATGCTTACGTTTTAAACTTCTCGGATATATTTAGCCAAAAAACATCGATACTGTTGACAAACATGAATTGTTTATCTTTTTTACACCAATATTAAACATGAGTTTTCTTTACCAAAAATACAATTTATTAAGCTTTCGCTACAGAAACATTATTAAAAGAAGCTTTTTCAAATTTTAGCTATATTCGATACAAAAGATGCCATCACGTCAAAAGTAAACAAATCCTAACCTTACTTCTTATTTACTACATTGGTAACACTGTTGTTACATTTTTATTTTCAATTTTAGTCAAATGTTTTTAAATTTAGAGGTTAACTAAAAAATTAAGTCAGATTTAAGGTGTTTTAAAGCTTTTTTTGATGAAATAATAGTACTGACATAATGGCATGGACTAAAAATTTAAAATGTTCATACGTACCAATATAAACTATTTAGAGATTTTTTGTAGGCTAGACAAAGTGGAAATTCGTCACCCTAAAAATTTTGTAAATAGAACACACTTTACTTGCAATAATTTCTAATCTAAAGTATGCGTGATCAAAATGGTATTTTCATTTATAGTGAATTAGCCAACTGTAGCCTTGTGTACAGTTTGAAATAGGAAAAAAATTAAAATTACCTCTATAGTAAAAACACATACACTATGTGAAAAAGCTGCGACTACAAATATTTGTCATGTAAAAGTATGTAGTATTCAATAGTTTTGACATAAAGAGTTATGTTCTACGGGAGCGATCTACCGCCAGCAGTTCGTCTAAAGTAACGAAAAGTGCCTACCTCGGTCAAGTTTTTTAATTATATAGCACGCGACTTGAATCGGTATTATATCTATCGATCTAGCACTTAACAGTTGACAATGTACTGAACTTACTTGCATTAGATTCCCTAATTTTTATAATATTCCAAAAATGATAAAAGTAGAGAAAAATTACATGCTATCAAAGTTAGACAATAAATGGAACAAAAGATAAGGTTTAAGTTTTACTTGATAAGCTACGGAATAAATGTAGTTATGTAAAAGATAATGTCTAGTAAAATGTCTATCAGAACTTTTTATTAATTTATAATCTGAAAGTTATTAATAGATAAGGACTGAAAATAGTTCGTTTCAGCGAGAATCAGTCTTTATCAGTTTGCGAACCACCAAAGACATTTGAAATTTATGCTTAAAGACACATCCGACCTAGACATTGTTAAAAATACTAAACAATAGAAATTTAACGGTTGCTGTGATATTAAAGCAGATGTTGTTATGGTTGAAAATGTCATTGCCTGAGTATACTTTTTTTGTTGTTGTCTAGTTGACATACTTATATTTTTATTATAGTGCAGTAAAAAAGCATTTGAAATTGTACAATCTAGATACAGTATTATTATAATTTTATCCTCTCTTGGGTATCACCAGGAGTATTGTCCTTAGTTTCGCACCTCGAAAAACTTTGTTTATAACGAATTTAAGTTTTCAAAACTCGTTTTTTGAGCTTAAAATTGTGAATAACTCCGGTTATATAAGTCGGATCTAGACAAAGAAAAAACCAAGCTCTTCGTAATGAAATTTCCAATAATCCTCGTTAAAATTGAAAAAAGAAGCAAAAAACTGTTTTTTTTTTTTTTATTTTAATGTACAGGTCGACTAAGTGAATCGAAATAAAATTTTCAGAAAATATGCCTTTTGTTATACCAAAAATACTCTGAAATTTTGGTACAAAAATATTGAGCTTGTATTTAAAATTTGAATTATCCCTCATTTTATACCATTTGGTCCAAAATATATCTATTTTGTTTCAGAATTTAAGTCTCGACGCCAGAACTATGTGCTTAAAAGGGAAGTATTTTATAAACTATTTAAACGAATTTTGTCTTGAAGCAACATGATCTTTAGACAAAAAGTATTACCTTAAAATATATATAGACTATTTGGTTAAATACTATAACTTTATCTATTGAGTACTATATGCAGATAAAATAGTACTCCACTATATAACTTTTTTGTCCTATGCTGAGGTTTTGGAATTTTTAGGATAATGATTCCACACATCAGTTGTCATCATCATACCAAACATTATTTACGCACTCGATGCCTTTGACTCACCATGTTAGCACTATCAAGTTATTGCAGGTAATTAAATCAATCGTCACTCGAATGCATAAATAAAATGTTTAGTTTTGTTAACTGTTGTGTTAAATAAGAATTAATTATATTATCTAATTTATTTTTCTCACTTTTGTGACTAGGCAATTTTATATTGATGAGATGAAAACTGTTTTAAATTTAATTACCTTTTATCTGCTAAACATAGTTTTTGAAATAGGTTTGATCAGCTTTAGTAACATTTACTTTACAGTAATAAATAACGTATGGTAAAAGTGAAATGCGAAAACTCTGGTCAACTATTCTCAGTATCAGACTAGGCCAATTTTTCTTTAGTTCAAACGAAGTAAATGATTCCAAAACTTAAACCTAAATAGTAAAAGTTGTAATATTTATTTCGGGTAGAACGTTTAGACTATGTCTGTGTCGTGTTGAGTATTTTTAACAGTTCTTATCCACGATTTTTTTATAACATACCTTAACTAACTTTTTAAGTTTAAGCATTGCAATGTAAGTTTCATGACAATCATTTCATTTTATAATTTCTTCAATTAAAATTGTTCACTCCTAAGTAATGTATATATATATATATATATATATATATATATATATATATATATATATATGTATATATATATATATGTATATATATATATATATACTAGTATATATATGTATACATATATATATATATATATATATATATATATATATATATATATATATATATATATATATATATATTATAATATATATATATATATATATATATATATATATATATATATATATATATATATATATATATATATATATATATATATATATATATATATATATATATATATATATATATATATATATATACATATATATATATATATATATATATATATATATATATATATATATATATTCCCGATTATCCAAATCGCGATTATCTGAAATCCGGCTTATCCGAAACAAACTGTTAAAAAGGCAAATTGTATCTCCATTAAACGAAAAAAATCCCATTATTCCAAACAGACGATGAGTGGTTTCCTTAACGCGTCGGGGACTCCCCGACGTCTAAAATTTCACCCCTGTCTATGTTTTGGTTAGTCGACGAGTGTTATAAGTTACTCATTAGGTCTATTATTATCGCAGAGGTAATAGTTTCGTTTTAATAGATATTTTACAAAATGGAGCGTCATAATAATAGGCGTAAACGTGTTGTAATTACCTTAAAAGATAAACTTGAAGCAATTCAATGTTTAGATAATGGTGAACTTCTTAAAAATATAGCGAAGGATTTAGGTGTAGCCGTGAGTACTGTTTCAGAGTGGAGAAAAAATCGCGAAAAACTTGAAAAATGGTGTTGAAATTTGTCATCGCCCACACAGGCACGAAAAAGTATGAAAAGCGGTGAATACCAAAAAGTGAATGATTCTTTATTTTTATAGTTTACACAGTATCGAGAATGTAGAATACCAATTTCAGGAACAATTTTAAAACATAAAGGCAGTGAGTTTAAGCGAAGAGTTGCCGGTTATTGAAGCGCCTGTAAATTTTTCTGCAAGTGATGGATGGCTAGACAGATGGAAAAAAAGACATGATGTACGTCAACTGAAAGTTTGTGGAGAAAGATTGTCGGCTGATGTATCTGCTGCAAAAAAAATTGCAGAGAATTTTGAGCAGCTTATGAAAGAATATGGTTTACAACCAGACCAAATCTATAATTGTAATGAAATAGGCTTGGACTACAAAATGTAGCCGTCAAATACCTTAGCTTCAAAAATGGAAGCTGGAGCACCTGGTTACAAACGTAGCAAAGAACGTATGACTGTTCTTACTTGCAGTAATGCTTTTGGAAAACACAAATTCCTATTATTATGTATTGGTAAGTCGA
The DNA here is from genome assembly GCA_019049505.1 of Pachyrhynchus sulphureomaculatus. Lineage (NCBI taxonomy): Eukaryota > Metazoa > Arthropoda > Insecta > Coleoptera > Curculionidae > Pachyrhynchus > Pachyrhynchus sulphureomaculatus. The sequence goes on along the minus strand of CM032446.1, from coordinate 97,564,780 downwards.
ACCTTTAAGAGTATTCGTCGCAATGCTTTTCCTGTTTTACATAAAAATCAAAACATTACATTAAATATATATATATATATATATATATATATATATATATATATATATATATATATATATGTATACATATGTGTATATATATATATATATATATATATATATATATATATATAATATATACATATATAATATATATATTATATATCTATATATACATATATCTATATATATATATATATATATATATATATATATATATATATATATATATATATATATACATTACGTAGGAGTTAACAGTTTTTATTGTAGAAATTATAAAATGGAATGATTGTCATTAAACTTACATTGCTATGCTTAAACTTCAAAGTTAATTAAGGTATAAGGAAATCGTGGATAAGAACTGTTAAAAATACTCAACACGACACAGTCACATAGTCTAAACGTTCCTCCCGAAATAAATATTACAACTTTCACTATTTAGTTTTAAGTTTTGGAATTATCCTCAACTCCAAAAACTTTGAAAAAGCCGTACAACACGATATATACGAAGCAATATCTTTAACACCCCAATATTTATGCTTAAAATTGGTTCATTATCTTAAATAGTATTGAATGTATAAAATTAATAATAAACTAAAAACCAAAAATTGAAATCGATATCTCATTACGTTTTACAGTTACTGGGCCAACAGAAAACAGAAAAACGGAAATCGAGTCCCTCTGAAACGTAAAGAAAAATTTCAAAGGGTGATTTTTTTTAAGAATACAGTTCTTCATTGTAGCATGATTACTTCCTTCCAATATTTGGCCACATTGCCATTAGATGTTCAAAAGTGTTGTTAAAAGACACTTCAAACAATATTGAATATAGTTTTACTTGGTCCGAAAAATCACCCATTTCAATAGATTATGCTATTTTAAAATTAACTATATTTTTACCTTAATATTTATTTATTTTATTTCATGCTTAAGTTTTAAACTTCGCAGCCAAAAAATATCGATACTGTTGACAAACATGAATTGTTGATCTTTTTTAGACCAATATTAACCATGAGTTTCCTTTACCAGTAATACAGTTTATTAAGCCTTCGCTACAGAAACATTATTAGAAGAAGCTTTTTCAAATTCTAGCTAGATTCGACATAAAAGATGACATGACATCAAAAGTAAACAAATCCTAACCGTACTTCTTATTTTCTACAACATTGTTGTTACATTTTTATTTTCAATTTTAGTAAAATGTTTCTAAATTTAGAGGTTAACTAAAAAACTTATACAAATAGAAAAGAAGAAATAAAAATATAAATAATAAGCAAGACCTTGGAAATACTACATTTTACTGACGTCTTCACTTTAAAGCAGATTTATCAAAAACTCTTAATGTTTTAGTTGCAGAAAATTTTTGGTTCCGATTAATGTCCATTTTGATACCTCAGGTTTTTAAATCCCCTTTTTCCAATATCTCCCATATCTTTTGAATTTAAGGTGTTTTGAACCTTTTTTTGATGAAATATATTGACATAATGACGCCTAAAAATTTAAAATTTTCATACATATCAATATAAACTATTTAGGGATTTTTGGTAGGCTAGACAGAGTGGAAATTCGTCACCCTAAAAATTATGTAAAATAGAACACACTTGCAATAATTTCTAATCTGAAGTATGCGTGATCAAAATGTTATTTTCATTATAGTGAAATAGCCAACTATATCCTTGTGTACATTTTGAAATAGGAAAAAAATTAAAATTACCTCTATAGTGAAAATACATACACTATGTGAAAAAGCTACGACTACAAATATTTTGTCACGTAAAAGTATATAATATTCAATAGTTTTGACGTAAAGGGTTATGTTCTACGGGAGCAATCTACCACGAGCAGTTCGTATAAAGTGACGAAAATCAAAACTACACATTTATGTGGTAGCATCTTATGCAAAGTGTCTACAGCGGTTAAGTTTTTTAATTATACCGCACGCGAATTGAATCCGGTACTATATGGCTTACAACTTGATACAAAGAAATCGCCGTAGTAAAAAAATTACAGTATTTATGTAATAGAGACTTTAAAATGCATCCTAGTCACTAACAATTTGATAGGGAGTAGACTGACGCATTTAGGAGAAACAAGTATGATTTAAGAGAATTACAAATTTCTTTACACATTGATATACTAGCTTAATATTAATCAAGAAATTCGTTTATGCCTATTAAAACTCTATTCATGCCAGACAGAGACAAAAGAAACGTTTACAGTTTATTATTTAATACTTCTGTATTGTTCATACATCTTTTTTTAAGAACTGCAATAAAAATTGGAAACTCTCCTCCTACGTAAGATAACCAATTGGCATGCAACGATTGCGTTGGACGTGTCGCTGAAGTTGGTCACTGTTGTAGGAAACCAGTTATGTAACTTGTAATGAGGTACTTCGTCGTGGACCTTGAGGATCAAGATATACTATGCGAGTTTCATTCAAAGAGTTTCTTACAAGACATTCGATCTGCCACTTAACAGTTAACATTATACTGAACTAACTTGCATTAGATTCCCTAACTTTTATAATATTTCAAATATGATAAAAGTGGAGAAAATATACATGCTAACAAAGTTAGACAATAAACCGTACAAAACATACGGCTTGAGTTTTACTTGATAAGCTACGGAATAAATGTAGTTATGTAAAAGATAATGTCCAATAAAATGTCTATCGGAACTTTTTATTAATTTATAATCTGAAAGTTATTAATAGATAAGGACTGAAAATAGTTCATTTCAGCGAGAATCAATCTTTATCTCTTTGCTAACTACCAAAGACATTTAAAATTTATGCTTAAAAACGTGGCTACATCCGACCTAGTCATTGTTAAAAATACTAAACAACAGAAATTTTAACGGTTGCTGTGATATTAAAGCAGATGTTGTTATGGTTAAAAATGTCATTGCCCGAGTCATATTATTATAGTGCAATAGTGCAATAAAAAAGCATTTGAAATTGTACAATCTAGATACAGTCATTGTTAAAAATACTAAATAATAGAGAAATTTAACGGTTACTGTGATATTAAAAATGCATTGATGTTGTTTATGGTTGAAAATGTAATTGCCAAATAAAAAAAGCATTTGAAATTGTACAATCTAGATTAAGTCATTGTTAAAAATACTAAATAATAGAGTAACTTTTTGTTGTTGTCTAGTTGATAAATATTGCCCGATATTTTTATTATAGTTGATATACTTATATTTTTTATTAGCAGTAAAAAAGCATTTGAAATTGTACAATCTAGATACAATCATTGTTAAAAATACTAAACAATAGAGAAATTTAACGGTTGCTATGATATTAAAGCAGATGTTGTTATGGTTGAAAATGTCATTGCCCAAGTATACTTTTTTTATTGTTGTCTAGTTAATATACTTATATTTTTATTATAGGGCATTAAAAAAGCATTTGAAATTGTACAATCTAGATACAGTCATTGTTAAAAATACTAAACAATAGAGAAAATTAACGGTTGCTGTGATATTAATGCAGATGTTGTTATGGTTGAAAATGTCATTGCTCAAGTATACTTTTTTTGTTGTGTCTAGTTGATATACTTATATTTTTAATATAGTGCAAAAAAAAAGCATTTGAAATTGCAAAATCTAGATAGAGTAATATAATTTTATCCTCTCTTGGGTATTACCAGGAGTATTGTCCTTAGTTTTGGACCTTGAAAAACTTGTGCTCTTTTGTTTATAAAGAATTTAAGTTTTCAAAACTCGTTTTTTAATCTTAAAATGTGAATAACTGTTTTTTTTTTTTCATTTCAATATACAGGTCGACTAAGTGAATCGATCGACTTGAAACTTTCAAAAAAATATGCCTTTTGTTAAAACAAAAATACTCTGAAATTTTGGTACAAAAATAATGAACTTGTTATTTAAAATTTGAATTATCCCTCATTTTATATCATTTGGTCCAAAATGGATTTTTTTTTTCAAAATTTAAGTCTCGACGCCAGTTTTCCGATGCCATTACAAAAAAACTCCTTGGAGTCATTTTATCCGTTTGTTACATTTGTTTATTAATCAAATAACAAAAAATGCGTTCTTTTGGTCAATTTTTTTTATTCTGTCTATAAATTTATTATTGTTCTTCTATTTTAATAACTGCATTAAGCCTAGATGGTTCTAAATTTAGAATGTTAATATCGTCACTTTGTTGTTTGATGAAGTCGCTAAAATTCTCCCGCTGAGCCTTCTGCTGCGATAAATAGGAATGCTATTATTCCTCTCTATTGATGGCCGCAGAACATCTCTCGGAGAGAATTGGACTTTTTTACAATCCTGCAAGCTAGTCCCACCATAATTCAATCATGCAGATACTTTCAGCTTAAGAGCCTTGATGACGTAAAAGGCACACTCGAGGAACAGAAGATACAGCATAGAGACCTCGAGTCATATGTACGACTTTTTGTGAGCTAACATCGAGGTCTGGCATGTTATGTTTGGTCTACTGCCAAGGAATAGAGAGGTACCTATACAGCTAGTATATTGGTAGCGTTGACGTTACGTAAGTTCTGACGATTAGATGTTTTTGAGTCGTTTATTATAGGTTATTAAAAAAAAGTTAAGTGGTCTTTTAAATTTCAATAAAACTTTAGTATTGATGACATTCAATTTTAATACTTGAGATTTTCTCTTATCATTTGTTCTTGGCTACCTACAAATCATATACAATATACAAGATAAAGATTAACAGTACATCATTGAGAATGGGGATATTTATCCAAATTTTTTTCGTATAATTAATTACCTAAAGAGTGAAATAAGCCGTAAATGATTCCTATGTTTACAACAACGTCAGTCCTTTCTTGGTACTTGCACGAAAGACTTTTACTGAAACACAAAAGAGAACTAGTAGTATAGTATGATATCGATCAACCTCAAATTTGTAGGTGATAAGGAATATATTAAAGCACGATCTCTGAAATTACTTAAATAAAAAAGGTTATAACAACTTGTCAGAACCTCTAATATTTAATAAGTTACCTTTAGACGCCTGACAATTTTAGACAATTTTCTGGTCTGTAACAGAAACTAATTAAAGTAAAATATTATTATATTATAGGAAACAAACTTTTATACATTATGCAACGTTTAAATCGAGTTATTTAAGCAAAAGTGTGCGTTCGTTGTACTTAATGAAATTGTACAAATGGATTATTTTTTGTTATATATTGTACTAGCTATGCCCGCGGCTCCACTCGCGTGGACTACAGAATTATGGGTTAGGTTTCTTTTCAAGAAAGCACGCTAGCAGCAAACTTTTTTCCGACTTGATTCACAATTAGTGTCCCGCTTATTCCTTATGTTACCCAAAGTAACAAAATATGTACTAAAACCTGGTCAGAGAAAGTACGTATAATTTAAAAAAATAACACGTGAATCACGTAAGTGGTTCTCGAGTGATAAGCGCACTAACCGACAGACAGACAGAGAGACGTTTTTATATGTATATATATATATATATATATATATATATATATATATATATATATATATATATATATATATATATATATATTAAATAAAATATAGAGTTAGCGTGAGTATAAAGAAACTATAGGACTACGCAAAAGTCAAAAATTAGTTTTGAGCTACACACATTTTTATATGTTTAAATTATATATAATAAAATACGAGTATATTTATATTTGCTGGCTTGTTGTGGACAATTGGTACGAAATACAATTTTACTGCTCCGTCTAAAAATTTATTTCTACACAATATAACACAGGAAACATATTTTGATCCTCAGTTTGTTTAGACTAATTCTATTTAATTCACTGTTTCTGCTCTGTTTACTTATTAATAACTGAGGTTAAACCCTTAACATAGATCTAGGGATATACCCCTTTATTAATTAAAACGGCTTATTTGTATTTTAAATGCATTGCTTTTATAGCTTATATTTACATCACCTTGTTTTAATTTATTATGTATGTATATATGTATATATATACATACATATATATATATATATATATATATATATATATATATATATATATAATATATATATATATATATATATGCGCTTATGCCTAATAAAAAAAAATTTAAATGTTTAGTAATTTGAGCAACAAAATACCTTTTCGGTTTTGTAAAGTAGAAATAATTTGTCAAGGAGAATTTCTAAATAGAAGGGTAAAATCATATTTTGTATAAAGGGACAAAACTGATGCAAGAAAATTTACATTTACTAATGTTACGACTAAATATATAAAATTTTATCAATGGGTACATATACGTACAAGGGTATATATATATATATATATATATATATATATATATATATATATATATATATATATATAATATATATATATTTCTATATATATATATATATAACTAAATCGAGGATTTCAATCCTCGATTTAGTTAATAATTATATATATATATATATATATATATATATTATATCTATATATATATATATATATATATATATATAAATATATATATATATATATATATATATATATATTATATATATATATATATATATATATATATATATATATATATATATATATATATATATATATATATATATATATATATATATATATATATATATATATATATATATATATATATATATATATATATATATATATACATATATATATATATATATATAAATATATATATATATATATATATATATATATATATATATGTATATATATTCGATTAACTAAATAGCTGAAGCTGATTTTAACAAAAAAGTTTAAAAAATGTAAAAATTTCAGTTTCTGTCAAGTTTTTCATTTTCAGTAATTACCTTCAGCGTGTAAAGTATAAAGAATTCTTTTTTAATTAGAAGGTAATATAATTTGGTAGTATATATAACTGAAAGCTTTAAAATTTTTGACTTGTCATTTCCTATGTTGCTTATTTTGAGATACTCTGTATAATTCTGGCAAGAATTAAAGTTAGCAACATGAAAGAATTGTGAAGAAAACTATTTTTATATTGGAATTTTTTTCAGTAAATTTCAACTTGGTCACACAAGAAGCTTTTGTAAAAGGATGTTATTAAAGTCAGATTATCATGTTTTTTGGCATGCATGAAAAGAAATTGCGAGATTTCCAGTCAAGATAAGTTGTTCTCGTTTAAAACAACTATGTTCTTGTTCTTGTTGGTTCAAAAGATTTTTGAATTGATATGAAGATATTTTGAAGGTTTTCTCTGTAACTAAATTATTCCTATAAAAATTCCATCCCTAATTGTTCTGGTGTATTAAGGGAGGCTATTGTTTACATAAATTTTGTTTAATTGATGTATTTAGGATTGAAAACTAGACATTTACATACTCGCTCAGAACAGAAGAAAAGAGTAATATGAGGAAAATAATTATTAGAATTATAAGAGTAGTTATACTTTTAACTTTTCTATATTTGCTCGTATTAGTTTTACAATATCCGTACAAAATACAATCCTGCCGGTTCAATAAATTCTTAACTCTAAAAAGTTAGATCTGCACAGCGTAACAGAGAAAAAATATTTCAATCCTCGATTTAGTTAATAATTAAAATCTTCTTTTACATTTTAACCAGTTCATTTAAAATACTTTCACTTAATTAACTGTTTCTGTTCTGCTTATTAACAATTTAGACTGCATTTAAACCTTTAACACAGATCTAGAGATTTACACCCTTTAATTAATTAAAACGGGGTATTTCTAAAGTGGCCTCTGTTCTGACTTCATTGTTTTTATTTATGAAAATTACATTATATAGTCGGAGCGTCATATAGGTTATGTTGATACAACCTCGCTTTAGCTTTTATCGAAAATGTATTGGTTGTTTTCCTTAGTTTAAAAGGTATGAATTTCACAACTTCTTAGTTTTACTCTGTCAATCAATAGCAAATTGTAAAGTTGATATGTAACACTATTTTAAAATAAATACCAGTTGATAAAGGAAATAAATAAATAAAAAATACCAAAATCAAAGATTTGTTCTTTGAAAATTTAATGTTATATAGTAGTTTTTAATTTATTTCGGAGATTACATTTAAAAATTGCAATATATTTATTTATATTGTATTATAACATACACTTACGAAACTGAAAGTTAATTTAGTATATTATATATTATCACATATATATATATATATATATATATATATATATATATATATATATATATATATATAATTATATAAATATATATATATGTATATATAATATATATATATATATATTAATATATATATATACATATAAAAATATATATATATATATTAATATAAAATATATAATATATATATAATTACATATAATTACATATTTGGAATTTTTTTATTTTTATTTGAGAACACGTAAACTTATGGTACTTACAAACGTGAGTAATAAAAGGAAAAAGAGTTACGTCTTTGAGACAGCATAAAAATAGCTAAAATACCATGGTAGGGTTATTAATGGTGGAAATTTCATAAAAATTAATAAAAACTAATCCACATTGTTACATGTGCTTCAAAGGCACCATGATCTGACAATGTGAGGTTAGAAAAAATCTCAAAAGGTGGGCAATTGGTATAAGATTGTATCTGCTTAGTGAATAAATACTTCAATAGAAGCTGGAGAATACGAAGGGTTGCAGATACCTAAGCCATAAAAAAAAATCAAACCGGCGAAAAATTAAGGGTAGTTGATTTAGGTGTGGAACAACTAAAACCGAAATTAAGGGGAGTGTCAAGTAATGAAGATAAAAGGGGGATAGCTAGATCAGTTTTTTCTACTGCACCTCTTACTGATGACTGCGGAAAAGTATCAAAATAAGCTAAAGCATTTATGTCATTTTCTTTATTAGAAACTACAGGCCTGCGTAAACTTGCGGGTGTTTTCAAAGATGAAACGAAATTTGAGGATTTTTTTCTAGATTCCTCTTTTCTTGTCATTGTCGGTAATTCATGACATTTGCAGCTGGAATATCTAATATAAAACGAAAACACTGTTTTACGAGACAAAGTAACAGAAATACAGAAATCAGTTTTTCTCGAGCCTGCAAACAATACATCAGGGTGCAATATCAGTATTTAGCTACACTTAACCAGTAAATACAATACATCCTATTAGGAAAGGAATAATTTATTGGCATCTGGCTTTTTTTTTCTTAATTTTATCTAGTATAGCAGAATAAATTGTTACTTAACGAGAGATGATTAGATCGGCAAAGGTACTTTTCAGAACAAAATAGTTTTGTTTGTAATATAAATACTAGAAGATGATTTTAGCTCTAAAATTGTATTCATTGTGTGGAATTTTTAATAGTACTTCTTTTTCCCCATGCTTTATATAGCAGCGACTGCTTGTTTATTACCGCTTTGCAACTACCTTACATGGAGAAGGTTGTCACTTCAACATTTTCGAGATTTATCCATGTTTCTTCTTCTTGTTGGTGACCTGCCTTTTCTGAGTCTATCCATTCTTGCTTATGCTATTTTGTCTGTATGTTTGATCCATGTTATCTTTCGGTTTAACACTAATTGATTTTTATTATCCATTTTGGATGTTTGCCTAATGTTGTCACTTCCTTCTCTATCTATGAAAATTTTCCCTACTATTCTACGCACTACTTTTATTTCTATTGCTTTGAGTATTTGCTTTGTTGATATTTTGGGTCAGGTTTCCACTTTGTATATCAGTACAAGTTCAATTATGGTCTTGTGTTTAAATATGTCGTTGTTTCCGTCGCCTTTGTTGCTTGCTTCCTCACTTCGCGAGATGTTATTTCTTAACAGTAAAAATATTTCTAATTTCAACAAAATTTCGCCTATTTAACAATCTTATACCCTTCAAATTGAAGAATTGTGTGTTGTTTATGCAAAATTTTATTTAAAACAAAATTGAAGTAACATATGATATATGTAGATTTGTGTGAATTTATCTTGTCATGTAGACTGATTTATTAGTATTTCTTATACCACAGTAATGATGTTGCCAATGTAAATCATTTCTCACTTTTTTTGAAATCGTAATTAGTATACATCGTAGCCATTGACCATACTAGATTTGATTAGCCAAGGTTGATTACCTGGTTAATATGCAGGATATATTGCATGTTGGGGTATTGTGACATTACTCACTAAACGAAGCCACTCTGTCAGTCTGTCAGTTCTTCACTATGATTTGTCTTCCTTTATGATCTTCTGTGGTAGTCTTGCTGCTTATGAAAAGCGAGAGTGAAAATAATGAAATAGATTTTCAAAATTAGAAAATAATTGTTAAAATTATTTTATTTATTTTTTAAAATTACATTTTCAAATTATAACAATTTAGTATTTCTTTTAAAACTATTGTAAAACGATAATGGTCGAATAAAAGGAAAAACTTTTATAGGACATTATCTTTCTTTTTCATTATGAAACAACTAAAATTATTATTTCTCTATAAAATCAAAACTTCATGTAGAGGAATCATTATATTATCTATATTATTGTCTGCTTAATTTCATAACTTTGGAAATGTTTATTTAATTTTAACACAGAGAAGCGAAAGTTCACCGAAATGACTACATTTTTAATAGACCCAGAAACATGATCGACGCTTTCGGTGTCTGGATCTAAAAGAATTCTAATCAATAGTGTTATCGAGTTAGTAAGTCACGACAGCTTGTTGCGTTAGGTCTGGCTTATAGATTATTTGTTGATGAACTTGCAATACTAGGCAGAGCGTCTGCTTTAAAATTACCATTATTGATGAACTCGATAAAAATTTTGTACATAAAAAGATGTATAAAACAGCTGGACCAACAAAGAAATTCCTGCCGAATGTAATGTATATATATATATATATATATATATATATATATATATATATATATATATATATATATATATATATATATGTACATATATAGATACTCTGGACACTAAAGCAAACTGACAGAAAAGAGTCGAAAGCTTCGAGATGTAGATACAGACGAGTTCTTCAAATTTCCTGGATAGAGCACCGGACTAACAAGCCAGTGTCAGAGGAGATGAACGTGAAAACTAGGTTAATTAAACGTGTAAGCGAAGCCTACCTCACATATTTTGATCACATCGCCAGAAGTGTCAGTCACCATGGAGAAACTGTTAGTCGAAGAAAAAATCAGCGGCCGAAGATCAAGAGGCAGATCTTCTACAAGATGGATAGACCAGCTTCAACCTCTTACTGGAAAAACTCTGCATGAGGTGGGCCAAATGGCCCTAGACCAAGAGATCTGGAAGGATCAAGTACGAAGTACCAGCCTACGAGTATTCACCATGCCCTGCCAAGGCAACAGGACAGAGGGAGAGGATATATGTATTGTTGGCATAACAAAATTTCCTCAGTGTTTTGGAATTGAAAAACCGAAAGAGAGCAACACCTAAAAAAACTTGTTTGTTTATTCTGTTGGCAAAACTCTCTATACAAATGATTATTCTGCTTCAAGCAAAGAGAAAACTAAAATATTTTAAATTCTTAATGATGTTATAAAATATGTCCAGTACACATCTAAAGAGATATTAGAATAAATAAAAATAAACATATATATTTGGGAAATTTGCTGCCAAAATTTGGCCTTATATATATATATATATATATATATATATATATATATATATATATATATATATATATATATATATATATATATATATATATATAATATATATATATATATATATATATATATATATATATATATATACATATATCGTAAATTAATCGGTAACCTAAAAAATGGTCAAAATTATCATTATTTCATCATCATCATCAGCTTCTACTGTCCACTGCTGGACGAAAGCCTACCTCAAGTCTTGCCACCTTTTTCTGTTCTGGGCCGCTTCTGCCCAATTTCCAGTCACTCCTTTCAAATCATCAGTCCACCGACTTGGTGGTCTACCGCTACTCCGATAGGCTTCTTGGTCGCCACTCTATAATTCTCTTTGCCCATCGTCCATCGTTAAACCTAGCAACATGCCCAGCCCAGTTCCATTTCAGGAGTGGAATGAATTTGACTGTGTCTTGTACCCCTGTTCTCTTCCTGATAATGTGATTTGGGATGTGATCTCTAAGAGTAACGGCTAACATTGACATCTGCATTTTTCGTTACATAACACATATTTTATTGATGTTTTTCTTTGTCATTGTGAGAGTATCAGCTCCGTACGTAAGAACGGGGAGTATACATCTGTCAAATGCTTTTCTTTTTAAACACCTAGGAAGGTTAGATTTGAATACATATGCCATATGCAGCCCAGGAGAGACCGCTGAATTTCATATGTTTGGTTATCTCGTCCTATGCTGATTTCATGTCCCAGGTATTTATATTGGTGCACTTGCTCGATCTCTTCGTTATTCAGTTTTATAGTGACGTTTAATACAAGATTTGTCATAAAATCGGTATTGGATAGATTGATTTTTAGACCAATCTTTCCTGAAGCTTACTGAAGCATGCGTAGCATAGTTTGTGCTTCTGGTATTTTGTCTGTTATTAAGACAATGTCGTCGGCGAAACATAGGTGATTTAACTTTTCACCGTCAATGTTAAGTCCCATTCTTTCCTAGTTTATTGATTTTAGAATACTTTATAGGAGATCACCCTGCTGTACTCCTCTTTCGATTCGAAATTTGCGGGTGGATTGGTTGGTTTGGGTTTTAACACGAGCGGTGGCATTTTCATATATATATTTAATTACATTAGATTATCGATGATCAATACGACACTCAGCAAGCATTTCCAAAAGTCTCTGCTGATTTACAGAATCAAAAGCCTTTTCGAAGTCTACAAATATGAGTACGAGAGGCTTATTATATTCTATACATTTTTCAGTGAGGATTTTATATTTATTTGTTAGAAGTTTGGTAAGTATTTTCGCGAATAACTTGTATACATGGCTCAGGAGGCTAATGGATCGATAGTTTGTAAGATCTGAAGTATCTCCTTTTTTATGCATGATGACGATAGTTGCATTATTCCATTGCGATGGAGTTATTCCTTCCAGGAGACATTTATTGAATAGCATTTCAAGAGATTTGATAATTTGTTGTGCTCCTTGTTCACTTGCCTCTACTACAATATTGTCTTCACCCGGAGATTTATTATTTTCCATGTCCTTAAAAGCTGATGTGATTTCTTCTTCTGTGATATCTGGGATATCCTCCGACCCCTGATTTAGGACTTTTGGTATGTTAATTTCTATTCTTTTATCTTGTAAGGTATATAATTGTTGATAAAATAATTCAATGATCTGTAAAATATCTCTTTTTTTGTTATTACATTACCATGCATGTCCTTTATCTCCCATATGTCTTTCCTTCCCATTATGTTCTTCCTTCTCAAAACTTTTAAGCTTTTATTCTGTTCTACAACGTTTTTGATTTCCTCTGCATTTTTTCGTCTTTTGTCTTTTCTAATTTCCCTCGATATCCCTCTATTTATAGTTCTATTTCTCTCCTTTGCTTCATTAGCTGTTTTACTCTTTAATTTAATTTCTGTTCTTGTTGTTGTTTTAGGCAAGTTTTGTCAATGGCATTTTCTATACTATTTTTGATGTTTTCAAATATGTCATCAACTGCTGTATCTTCATTGTGTTCCAAGGAGCTTGTGATCTCTCTTCTATAAGAATCTACATCCTCCGAGGTTATCCATTTCTTATGGTTTCTTTTAAGAACCATGTTGTTGCTTTCCTGTTTAATATTAATAAACACTTTTGCTCTCACAATGCGAGGGTCACTCCTAACTGAACATCTATTTAGGACACTTACGTCTTGCATAATATCTTTTCTGTTGCTGATTATGAAATCTACTGCTTTTGCTGTTTTATCACCTGGGCAAGACCATGTCCATTTTCTCTTTTTGAAGAAGCTGTTCATTACATATAAACTCTTTTGATGTAAAAAGTCTATTGGTGTCCTCCCTCTTTCGTTTCGATCTCCTAGCCCATGATGACCTATTGCAGTTTCTCCTTCGTCTTCTCTGCTTCCAATCCTGGCATTAAAGTCACCGATCAACATCGTAAAATGCGTTTTCCGTCTTGTAGAGCAGTGGAAATTTCTTCATAATATGTTTCTATTTCATCCTCTGAGTGGGTGCTCGTTGGTGCATAGGCCTGAACAATTTTTAGAGAGTATCTCTGATTTAGTTGGATTATCAGATATATGACTCTCGGACTAACACTTTTGACTTCAATAATCCGGTCAACATGCTTCTTATTTACCAAGAAGCCGACTCCTCTAATCAAAGTTTCTTCAGCTGCATAATACAGACATACAGGAGTTCAATATGATTTGGACCTCTCCAGTTCTACGGACTTCGCTTACACCTATTAATGTTTTTAAGTTCCTCTTCCAATTCTATTAGCTTTTCATGTGTTGACAGAATTCTTATATTATATGTTGCTATATAAAGTTGCTGTAATATGCGATTTTTTTTATAAAAATAATAAAGATCATTATTTACTTTCTATACAAACTCTTTAAAAGATGACGTAATCTTGTTCCATTCTCACTAAAGCAACTTTGAAAAAGACAGGTATAAGTAAACGCGAAATAACTACTAATCTGCGATGAAGTGTTGGCAGTCTGCTAACCACCCTGTAGACATGTATGGTTGGAGCGAGTCAGCCTCGGATGGAGTGCCAAGCACGAAGTATGCGTTTTATCTTACCACTATTGGCTATCAGCACTGGCTTAAATACCAAAACATTCTGTTCTCTTGTTTGTCAATCCTAGCTCGTCCGATGAGCCGTAATACGGCGAAACGCATCTCGAGATGGATTTGACGAATAAGAGAACGGTGGCTAGACTGCTGAAATACGTGCTTTCGTCCACATTCGCCCGAGGGAGAATTCCTCGAAAAATCGTGCCTCCTGCGGTGAAGTGTTGGCAATCAGTTAACCACTCTGTCGGCATGTATGGCTACAGCGAGTCAGTTTCTGATGGAGTGCCTAGCACGAGATATGCGTTTTCAATATTTCCTTTCCCCTCCTATCATTTGTAGGACAGTGCCGTTGCTCAGATGTAAAGTCTCAGATATTTTTAGGATTCTGCGGTATGACTACATCTCAAATGTTTCCAATCTATTCATACTGACTTTTTTTAATGCCCAGGTTTCTGCACCATATAGTAGAATGGACCAAACGTAACATTTGGCCAGTCTGAATCTTAAGTTTAGGTGGAGCTGTGGATCGCAGACTAATTTACTTAAACGTCTAAATCCACTTCTTGCTTGTTCTATTCTTGCTTTAATTTCTATTTTCAGATCCAGGATGCTATTCACTCGATAGTTGAGATATTTAAAGGAGTTAACTTGGTCTTTGTTCTCTCCGTTGATCTCGAAGAGCAGGGGGACATCTTGGTTTTCTGAACATTGAACTTTCTTTTGTATTCATTACACACACCCTTCACACTGTCAATGATTCTCTGCAGGCCTATGTCAAATACCTTCTTGAAGTCAACAAAGCTTATGAATATATCTTTTTGTTGGTCCAGGTATTTTAGGGGCAACATCTAGACAAAAGAAGGCTTCTCTCGTCCCTAATCCTTTCCTCAATTCAAATTGGTCCATCTCCATTCGCTCTTCACTCTCCCTGAATATTCGATTATAAAATATTTTTAGCAACACTTTTAGAACATGACTCATAAGACTTAATAGTCAAAAATGGCCACATCGTTGTGGATTGGATTTCTAAGGAAGAGAAACAAATACAGACTTCAACTTTTCGGTATTTCTCCAGTAGCGTAAATGATACTGAACAGGGTAACGAGTAAGTTGATCTCGTCATTGATTAATTTCGGTATTACAGGATACATCTCATCTGGTCCTGGAGTCTTATTATTTTTAAGTTGCATAATAACACTTTCTACCTGGTATTTTAAGATGCTCGGTTCGTCGTTGCGCTGTTCTGTAACTGATGTTTCTTCTCTGGTATATATATATATATATATATATATATATATATATATATATATATATATATATATATATATATATGGTATATATATATATATATATATATATATATATATATATATATATATATAAATAATATGTTTCTATTTTATCCTCTGTGTGGGTGCTCGTTGGTGCATAGGCCTGAACAATTTTTAGAGAGTATCTCTGATTTAGTTGGATTATCAGTTATATGACTCCCGGACTAACACTCTTGACTTTAATGATTCGGTCAACATGCTTTTTATTTACCAAGAAGTCGACTCCTCTAATCAAAGTTTCTTCACCTGCACAATACAGACAATTTCCGGAGTTCAATATGATTTGGTCCTCTCTAGTTCTACGGACTTCGCTTAGACCTATTATATCCCATTTAATGTTTTTAAGCTCCTCTTCCAATTCTATTAGCTTTTCATCTGTTGACAGAATTCTTACATTATATGTTGCTATGTAAGGTGGCTGTAATATGCGATTTTTTTAAAAATAATAAAGATCATTATTTACTTTGTATATAAACTCTTTACATAAAAGATGACCTAACCTTGTATTGACAATCTATTCTCACGAAAGCAACTTTGAAAAAGACAGGTATAAGTAAACGCGAAATAACTACTAATCGTGATTTTTCAAGGGATCCCGCCTATATGCTACCTGCGGTGAAGTGCTGGCAGTCTGCTAACCACAATGTAGACATGTATAGCTGGAGTGAGTCAGCCTGCGATGGAGTGCCAAGCACGAGTTATGCGT
This sequence comes from Pachyrhynchus sulphureomaculatus, assembly GCA_019049505.1. Lineage (NCBI taxonomy): Eukaryota > Metazoa > Arthropoda > Insecta > Coleoptera > Curculionidae > Pachyrhynchus > Pachyrhynchus sulphureomaculatus. The sequence continues at coordinate 97,548,050 of CM032446.1, read as the reverse complement.
TATATCTTACCACTATTGGCCGTCAGTACTGGCTTAAATACCAAAAAATTCTGTTTTCTTCTTTGTCAAGCCTAGCTCGACCGATAAGCCGTGATACGGCGAAACGCATCTCGGGATGGATTCAAGACTGTCTTAACACTAACCATTGACTGAAATACATCAATCACGGTTGCTTATTTTCGAGACATGGCAAAATAAGACTGTTTTTTGAAAATGCCCAAAACCAGAGGCGAAACGTCAAAACAATAAAAAAAATTCAAAAGAACTCAAAGATATTCATTTGATGAACCAAAACCCAAGATACATCAAAAAGATTTATATATATATATATATATATATATATATATATATATATATATATATATATATATATATATATGTATATATATATACGAACTAAAGGCTAAAACTTGGCTGCAGATTTCCCAAATATATATGCCTATTTTTATTTATTTTAATATTTCTTTAGATGGGCAGTGGTTATATTTTATAACATCATTGAGGAATTAAAATATTTTAGTTTTTTCTCTGCTTGAATAATCATTTTTATAGAGATTTTCGCCAATAGAACCAACAAATAAGGTGTTGCTCTCTTTCTGGTGTTCAATTCCAAAGCACTGCGGAAATTTTGTTAAGCCAATTATCAACAGCCGAGACACGTCAAAACACGTATGTTCTCAAGCATACATAAAATATAACTTTTAAATCTTCAGGATTTTTTGAAACAACCGTTAAATATTCATTAAGCCTTTTTTTCAATTGCTAATTAATTTTGGAGCAATTATATTATCTATAATATATATAAAATGCAACGTCTCTCTGTCTGTGTGTCTATCTGTCTGTTTGTCTGTCCGTTAGTGCGCTTATCACTGGAGAACCAGTTATCCGATTTACGTACTTTTTTTTTAAAAAACATACATATGTTCTCTGGCCAGGTTATAGGTCTGTCTGCCTGTCTGTCTCCCTGTCTCTCTGCCTGCCTGTCTGTTTGTTTGTTAGTGCGCTCATCACTTATCCGATTTACGTGCTTTTTTTTTTTAAAACATACATATGTTCCCTGGCCAGGTTATCTATCTATAATATATACAAAATGCAACGTCTCTCTGTCTGTCTGTCTGTCCGTCTGTGTTGCGTGCTTTTTTTTTTAAAAAATACATATGTTCTCTGGCCAAGTTATAGGATATATTTTATTGCGTTAGGTAACATAAAGAATAAGCAGTGACGATAATAGTAAACCAAATCGGAAAATAGGTTACCGTTAACGCGTTCTCTTGCAATACACTGCCTAAACCATTAAATATGGAAAAATGTCATGTTGCAAAGAATATAATATATATAAAAATGCAACGTCTCTGTCTGTCCGTTAGTGCGCTTATCACTTGAGAACCGATTTACGTGTTTTTTATAAATTTATACATATGTTCTATATAATTCGATATAAGCCTAGATAATGGGAGATAAGGTGAGATAATGGGAGATAAGTATAAATAATGGGAGATAATCATAGATAAGTCTAGATAATGGGAGTTATGGTGAGATAATGGGAAATAAGGAGAAATAATGGAAGATAAAGAGAAATACTGCGAGATAAGTCGAGATAAGCCTAGATAATGAGAGATAAGGTGAGATAATGGGAAATAAGGGGAAATAATGGGAGATAAGGAGAAATAATGGAAGATGAGCAGAGATAAGCCTAGATAATGGAAATTATGTAGAGATAATGGGAGATAAGGAGAAATAATGGGAGATAAGGGGAAATAATGGCAGATATTTTATTACGTTAGGTAACATAAGGAATAAGCAGTGACGACAGTAGTGAATCAAGTCCACGCGAGCGGAGTCCCGGGCACTGCTAGTATGTTATAATTTTAAATAAAGAAATCATTAAAAAATCCTGAAAAATTTTTGGTTGGTTATCGAAAATTTAAAAATTTAACTTTTTTTGCAAATATCAAAATTTGTTGTTCTCTCTCAGGCTTCAGAGACACATAAGGGTTTAAAAAAGGTAAAGGGATGATGAAAAGGAGGTTGGTTTGAATGTATCATGTCATATGAAATTTTAAGGGTTTTTGGGAGTGGAGAAATGCTACTTTTTTTCTCATTGTTTTCGCTTTTAACAGAAAAGTATGTAGAAGGCAACGTCACTTTTTAGCTCTGTGTAGTTCCGAAGTTATTTCTCGTCTCTATTTTATTTTAAGTTTAAATCTAAGTTTCCGTCCATGAAACATCTTAAGTTCAAATAATCTTCTAATGTTCTCCTAATGTTCATGAAATATCATAAGTTCAAAGATTTTAAGTTCTCTCTCAAACATTTATGTAAACTCCTTACCTAGGTTAAGTTAGTTAAGTCCCTAACATGTATATATCTTAAGATAATTATATTATGTTTCAGTAACCAAATCATTGTTGAATAGTAATAGCATAAATCTACCTAGTTAATCAATAAATATTAACCAGTAACCAGAGTCTACGTTTGTTTGTTTAAAGTTTAATACTTCAGATCATTGAAAATTATGCAGATTGTGAAATACACGCTGTAATTCGTTTCTTAAATGAAAAAGTTGTGCGGCCAGAATTCATTGGGAAATTAGTGAAATGTATGGCGAAAACGCTATGACCATCGGAATGGTAAGAAAATGGGTCAGGGCATTTAAAGATGACCATACAAAAGTGCCAGATGAGGGACGAATTAGGCGACAGTCCGTCATTAATAATGATCTGGAAAAAGTTTGAGAAAACAGACGTTTTACTATTTTATCATTATTTAATGTGTGTCAAGTTTTAAGAAGTGATCTCTAAGAGATCACTTTACAACAATGCTCGTCCACACGTGGATCATCGATCTCAAGATCGCATGGCTTCAGATGGCGAGGAAAAACTTCATCATCTCTCGTATAGTAGTAGTAGTAATAGTTTTATTTCTGCACTTAAAGAAGCATCTTGGCGGTCACCGCTACGATACCTACGGTGACGCCAAAAGGGCCAACAGTAGTTAGCAAACCAAGAGGCCGATTTCTATGAAGCTGGAATACAGAAGCTGGTCTTATAGAAAAGTATATTAAGGTCTGGGCTTCCATGTAAAAATAAAATTGTTAAACAAAAGGCCTTGTGTTTTTTAGTGTTCCGTATTGAAAACTTGTGGGATGACTTTGGTGTCCGTCTGTCACACCCTATTTTCCGCGAAACTATTTGACATAGAATGTTGAAATTTGGCATAAATAAAGAAACTGATTGCCCAAATATATATGATGTAATACTTTCGCACACTTTCCTTTTTTTTATCTTCAAAAATGACCTGTCTACATACCCTATCTCGAGAAGTACTGATTAAAGAATTTTTAAAAATTCTGGAATAATCTCCATAAACTGTAGATTAAGCGAAAATTATTACAAGTGCATTACGTTTGATAATTTATCTGGTATAAAGAAAAACTATTCGACCGACAAAATGGTAAAGGGTTAGGTTGTGAACTGAACCGGGATTAATAGCTACTACTTTAAGCATTAGGTACAGGGACAAAATAATTTTATTTTATTTGTTTATAATTACACAAATATTTAGGTAGGAAATATTTGTTTTAAAAAATTTTAAGATTAGCTTCTAGATTGAGTTAGATTGATTTATTGGCTATTCGGTACCTAAGATACTAGAAATATTATACCTGTTTGACTAAGAGAAAACGTGAAAATGCATGTTGGATCTTAGGCGGCCATGTCCGCAACTTTTTATCCTATTCTGATTGGTCTAATTAGCATGTTGAGTCAGTATCTGACTAGACGTTTGTAATATGGGCTCTTAATTCTTTTATTGAAAATTTGAGGTGTGTTTTATACCTCCGTAAAAACATTTTTTATTTTAAAGACAATCACTACGAAACACTAGTCCAAGTCCAACTTGCACTTGACCTGTTTAAAAACGAACCCCTTATTAATACTTACAGATTTATTACAGATTAAACTGAAATAAAATTAACTCCTAATTAGTTTTAATTAATTAAAAAATAAAACATACTGTTGGTTGTCAAACACACCGGTTCTCTGCCATGTTAATCTCCTAGTCTTTTTAAAAACATCGGTCCAGCGCGTCGGCATTCTTCTTCTTGATCGTTTGCCAAGGTAAGGCCTCTATTGAAGAAGTATTTTAGCCCATCTTTCCTCTGTATATCTCGATGCATGGAATGCGAAACACCATTTGAGTAGAGCAACTGCTTCTGCCACATCTTTTATTTTTGTTATTGCTCGGATCTATTCGTTTTTTCTCCGGTCCCTCAAACTTAGTCACAGTATCTAGCGTTCTATGGCTCTTTTTGTAGTTTTTAGCTTGTTCATGGAGAGCTTTATTAGAGTTCATCATAGTAAGGACAGGTAGGAGACACTGATCGAACAGACGAAGGTGCATAGAGATGTTTTTATTCGTTAAGGTTTGTCCCAATTTTTCAAAAGCCACCGATGCCAACCTACTCGTTTAATTAATTTCGGCAACTTGATTTTCTCTCACAAGGGTTATTTTATAACCCAGATGGACAGAACAATATATATATATATATATATATATATATATATATATATATATATATATATATATATATATATTTATATATATATATATATATATATATATATATATATATATATATATATATATATATATATATATATATATATATATATATATATATATATATATATATATATATATACAACGGCCAACATGTGCTGTGCCCTGTAATTTTTTTATTTTGAAAGTCACATATTTGCATTTTTAGATACCACTTAAGAAATATTTTTAACTACTTCCGGTTTGACCGGAAGTGGCTGCAACTTTCTTATTTTTAATAGAACCCTGTATATTTTTTTTATCAATTTCAATTCGTTTCCAACGATGTATCACAAGTTGATATTTGTTTGACAGGTGACCGACAAAAACTGATTTAAACTCTTAGACTTAGGCGGCCATGGCAGATATACTAGCAATTGTTTTTGTTTGTTTTATTTCACTTTGGAAAGAATTTAAGACTATCCATTTATCGTGCCATTTTCGCGAGTCTAAGTGGCTCCTACAAAATTTTATGCTTTACATTCAGTTACAGAAGTTTCTTTTTAAATAATGATCAGTATCATCGAAATTAAGATGGGAATACATATTTTTTATTTAACCTAGTTACACATTACAGATTTTTTGCTAACATACATCTAACAGAACTATCTAACGCCAATTGGATTTATTATTATTTTCAAAAAATAAGAAACCTATTTATTAAATAAATATTTAAATGCAAATAATAAAACCAAAACATTAACATATAACACAACAAAACCAACAATTGTATTTAATTAATATTAGAAAGAAGTAATATTTTAACTAAGTAACCCAATAAAAATAAATTGGTAAAACTATTTTATACTAGATATAAATTTGCTAGGTATTTATTCAAAATGCTGTCCGTTGTTAATCCTACACAATCTTGCTTTTCTCACCGTGGCTCTCATAACGTTCTCCAACTGAAGTTCATTCAGTAATTTGATTTAATGCCCTTCTTAAGCACATTTCTAAATCATTACTGTCTATTGGTGGATTTTTGCAAATTTTTTTCTTTTAGATGGTTCCATATAAAAAAATCAAGAGGCGTAAGATCTGGCGAGCTTGCAGGCCATTTATTAGGTCCATCGGTGCCTAACCACTTTGCACCAAAACTTTGATTCAAGTAGTTTACTACATGTATACTGTTGTGGGCTAGAGCGCCATCCGGCTGGAAAATATTATCTACACGATTTAAAGGTAAAGTTTCTAAAAAATCTTCAACATCATTTTGAATGAACTCCAAATATCTTTCTCCATGTAACGCACCATCAAATATAATAGGACCAATAATTCTTGTGCTCAGGATACCCAAACACACATTAAAGCCGAATCTAGGCACTTTATCGCATAATTTTAGGATTTTCTTGGGCCCAATATCGAGTATTGTTACGATTAAATAGACCCAAATTGGTAAATCTAGATTCATCCGAAAATAGAATGTTCTAATGAAATTGATTATCAAGGTGGTATCTGTGAAAAACCAATTACAATAATCCATTCTTCTTTGGTAATCTGTTTGAAATAAATGTTGATTTATTTGATATTTGTAGGGCCTGAATTTATATTTTCTTAAAATACGGTGAGCGGGTTCACGATTTACACCGGTTTGTTCTTCAACATGTCTTATAGAAATTGTAGGATCTACCTTAACAATGGCCAGTACATTGATTTCTGACTCTCTCAATAAATACATCAGCAGGTTCAATCGGTTGTCTTCTAAACTGCTGCTCTGCCCTTAAGAAATAATTGTTGGGTGGGTGCCTCCTATAGGGATATCTTGCCATGTACAACTCGGCGGCTTGTTGGCTATTCTTTCTGCACTCTCCATAAATTAATAACATGTCTACTTTTTCATCCGTCGAATACATTTTTGTTAACGAAATATTATTTTTGACGTAAAGTAAACAATAATAATGGCCATTTTGGTAACACGCAGCAACCATGACTTTCGGTTCGTCTGTTTTATCACAGCCTACTAAGTCCGTAATGGAACTTGTTAGTATCACATTATTGCATAATAAAACGGTTCATTTTCTGAAAATAATATTAAATCCAATTGGCGTTAGATAGTTCTGTTAGATGTATGTTGGCAAAAAACCGGAAATGTGTAACTAGGTTAAATAAAAAATATGTGTTCTTATCTTAATTTCGGTAATATTGATCATTATTTAAAGAGAAAATTCGGTAACTGAATGTAAAGCATTAAATTTTGTAGGAGCCACTTAGACTCGCGAAAATAGCACGATAAATGAATAGTCTTAAATTCCCAAAGTGAGATAAAACGAACAAAAACAATTGCTAGTATGTCGGCCATGCCGGCCTAAATCTAAGAATTTAAATCAATTTTTGCCGGTCACCTGCCAAACAAATGTCAACATCGTTGGAAAGAGAATTTCAAAACGAATTGAAACTGGTAAAAAAATATACAGGGTTCCATTAAGAATAAGAAAGTTGTAGTCACTTTCGGTCAAACCGGAAGTAGTTAAAAATATTTCTTAAGTGATAAAAGAGCCTAATATTGTCCCATTCTGGTATCTAAAAATTCAAATATGTAACTTTCAAATCAAAAAAATTACAGTATGTTACATCTTGGCTGTGTCACCCGGTATATAATACATATATACATAAATATATATATATATATATATATATATATATATATATATATATATATATATATATATATATAATTAAATAGACAGGCACATTTTGTTCGTAATTGCTGCATCCTATGCGAAAATGTAATATGGTTGCAAAAGAGCAAGCGATTTCAGAGTAAAAAAACACTCACTGGTATTTAAATCGTCTTTTTGGAATTTTTTTCCGTTATTCTAGTAAAGCGGCTTTTATGTAATTTCATATTGGATAAAAAGGAAAATGTTATTTGTGTAATATTGTGTCATGGAATTTAGTTAGAATAAATCTAGTATATTATTAGTTACGCAATTAATAGAGTTAATCAATTTGGCTTAAGGTTAATTATTTTCTGAATACTATTTGCAAATAGCTGGAGTCTCCGAGTAATAACTTCTACGTAGGAGTCATTTTATATGAGTGACATAAGAAAATAAGTGTTTTCTACGTAACAGCTATTCCATTGAATACTACCAATATAATTTTAAGGTAAGGTTTTCACTTTAACTTTATAGATATAATAAAAGTCTTTCTAATGGGCCTTTGTAATTAAGAGAAGCGTCATTCTGAGGCACTGTGAACAAAAGAATATAGGGAAAATGTTCATAGCAAACATAATTTGGCGGGATTAACCATACCAATCAAAACAGATCCCCATCAAATTCTGGTTGCTATAAATATCCTTTTTACGTTCTTTTGTTTACAGTGTTGTAAAGTTGTGGTCCTCCTTAATTGCGCACGCGAATATGTAGTAAAAGAAATACTGATTACATGGAAAAAAATACTCCACAATTTTACTATAACACAAATATAGCTATCGCGATGGATAGACAAACACGTGGAACAATACGTCGCTGCAAAACGAAGCGGGCACGTTAAAATGGTCTAGTCGAGTTTCTCAGAGATACCGCGCAAGTAGAAATTGTACAATATGTGACCATAATAAGAAAAAGTATGCATGGGATCTCTGAGAAACTCGGCGAGACACATGTTGACGATTCGTTTTCGGTAGCTATAGCTATATTTTTTGTACTATAACTACCGATTTTTTTGCTACAACTGGTACAATATCTAGTAATAATTACACACTGTTAAAAAAAAGTACATTAACTTTTGTTCATGCGTTTGCTATAGAGAATAAAACGATTTTTCAATGAATTACTTTTATTAATTTTTTATATTTTTATAGATTACCTTCTTGTAATACTGCAGACTTTTAAATTTTGTACTACCATGGAAATGGATTTTTATTCTTGTTCTGCGACGCACTTTAATATCATATAGTAGATAGTACATTAAAATAAAAGCAAACTTTTTCTGTTGAAAGGCATTAAAGTTAAGAATATGTTTCCGCAAAGTATTTGGTAAAATAATGATCCTTCTTATTTTTAAATACATTTATTTACTTTTCGGTACATTTAAAAAAATTGGAATATTACGGTATTTTTTGGGTCGATATATCATAATTACCATTGATAATCATATGTTACGGTCGAAAGTAAAGAAGAGATTCTTTTAATTACTATAATGGATGCTATTAGCGACAATACCTTCCTCGATTCTACCAACGTAGTAACATACTTTTACGTTAATTCTAATCAGGACCATTTCGATAAGATTTAGCTTCATAACACGTAGGCTGAAAAATTTTTGGTCTAGCTACTTAAAACATTTTTTTTTTTGCAAAATTCGACTTTATTCATCGATATAGCTCCTTTAAGAGCGATACAATCAGTCCAACGCTTTTCTAACATTTCTATACCTTTCTTGTAGAAGGATTTATTGCCTGCAAAATAGGCAGTGTCAGCGATAACTTCTTCATTGGAGCCAAACATCTTTCCCGCGAGCATTTTTTGAGGTCTGCGAATAGATAATAGTCGCTGGGGGGCAAATTTGGAGAATACGATGGATGAGGAAGCAATTCGAACTAGAATTCATGCAATTTTGCCATCGTAACCATTGACTCGTGGCACTGTGCATTGTCTTGATGAAAGAGCACTTTTTTCTTGTTCATTTGAGGCCGTTTCTTTGCGATTTCTGCCTTCACGTGCACCAATAACTTTATATAATATTCGCTATTGATGGTTTTCCCTTCTTAGCACAGTCGATGAAAATTAGTTCATGCGCATCCCAAAATACAGAGGCCAAAACTTTCCCAGCTGACTGTTGTGTCTTTGATCGCTTCGGGCAGCTTTCACCAGCTGCTGTCCACTCAGCTGAATGCCGATTTGATTCCGGTGTGTAGTGGTGGATCCATGTTTCATCCATTGTCACATATCGCATGAAAAAATCATTATTGCGCTTAAACAAGTCCAAACAGCACTTAGAATCATCAACACGTTGTTGTTTTTGGTCCACTGTGAGCAAACGCGGTACCCATTTCGAACAGAGCTTTCTCATGCCCAAATGTTCATACAAAATATGACCAATACGTCCTTTTGATATCTTTAGGGTGCCAGCTATCTCACGCAATTTCATTTTACATTCATCCAAAACAATTTTGTGGATTTTTTTTATATTTTCCGGCGTAACCACCTCATTTGGGCGTCCAGAGCATTCAGCATGATTTGTATTTGTACGACCGAGTTTAAAGTCAGCATACCAGTAAATGGTGAGTGATTTTCCAGGGGTAAAGTACCCGTAACACTTATCAAGGCACTGCTTTGCTTGAACGGTATTTTTTTCCATCAAAAAACAGTGTTTAACAACACACGAAATTCGATTTTTTCCATTGTTTTGAAAATATCAAAAGTAGCGACACTAAAACCACTGTAATTTGTAAACTAATCGTCGATATGTCATAAAATTTTGACACGTGTCATTCGAAGGTTGGTATTTTCTAAAAATCATATGGATTTTTGAAAAGGGCGACATTTATGTGTCAGACCAAAAATTTTTTAGCCTACGTGTTATTCTTAGAGAAAATTGTGCTATAATAGTAATAATACTTTGTAGATTTTGTATTGGTAATATACAACTTATTAAACAATTTATGACGTAATTGTTTAATTCTCTTTAAAAAGAATAAAAATTCAATTTGAGGGAAAACAAGTAAACTGGTCGTAGTAATTTCTTTTAGCAACGTGTGAATAACAGTTTTAAAAATACGGTGTACAATGTTGTCTAAAATTACTGTAATAATATTTTTTCTGCCTATGGTGCTGCAATAAAAAAATGAGTTGAATTTCAGGCACGAATATTATTTAGAGTGGTTTGTATTTTAACCCCCAATTTCTTCCGTGAACTCTTTGCACCGCTGTTCTTGGAAAGCAGCTTTCGTATGGCAGGATAAAAAATAGACTGTTATTTATATTATGCTGTATTTTTTTATAGCAGCCATTAGCTGTTTCGGCGATTTACGTTTTTACCTAATAAGTAATATTAAATTTTAGTAACATTTATCATGTATTCGATTCTCAAAAACGAAAATATTTTTTGTATCAATAGATACATTCTGCAGACGTCAACTGCCGTAACTACGTTTTCTTTTTTACTTTGCTTGCAAACGAGTGGTAATCGGAAGGAATCAAGGGTGGCGAGTAAAGCGCATGGGGTAGAACTTCCCACCTGAGTGCTTGCAACGTGTCGCGAACTGGTTTTGCCGTATGTCATGGAGCATTGTCATGAAGAAAAATGACTTTGTGTTACCCCTTTCGGTATTCTGGTCTTTTTTCAAGCAGCGAACGGTTTAAATCGGTTAATTGTTATTGGTAACGTTTAGTATTAACCGTTTCCCCAGGTTTTAACAGCTCATAATAGACCACGCACCTCTGGTCCCACCAAACACAGAGCATCGTCTTTCTGCCAAAGCGATTCGGTCTTGCGGTCGATGTGGATGGTGCGCCTGGGTCTACCCATGATTTTTTGCGCTTGGGATTCTCAAAATAAATCCACTTTTCATCCCCTGTAACTATACGATGCAAAAACGACTTCCTTTTGTACCGAGCGAGCAAAATGTCACACGTGTTATTGCGCTTTTTTCCATTTGCTTGTCGTTCAACTCAAGTGGTACCCATCTACCGGTCTTCTGAATCTTCTCCATCTCTCGTAGCCGATTGAAAACAGCTTGTTGACTAACGCCCAATTGCTCGGCGAGTTGTTTTTGTGTTTGCGAATCATCTTCGTTCAACAACGTTTGCAATTCCACATCTTCGTATTTTTTTGGCGGTTTCCCACGTTCCTTGTCTGCAACATCGAAGTCACCACTTTTGAAAAGCCGAAACCATCGTTCACACGTATCTTGCGATGGAGCACGTTCACCATAAGCTTCTCGAAGTAATCGGTATGATTCAACAGCAGTTTTCTTCAAATGAAAACAAAAAATTAATGCTGTCCGCGAATACTCTTTGTTCGGTATATATTTCGACATATTGAACACAACACAACACTATGCACACACTTCCAATTTATCACTCGTGCGCGTCTGACACTTGTTGATGACACAACAAAATGGGGCAGTCACAAACTGCATTGGTGCACCATCTGTTGTCTGAAATCCGCATTTCATACTTGTACACCTAGTAGACAAAAAATATTTGATTGATTTTTGTTGACCAACTACGCTAAGAACTTTACAAGCTTTCATTAGAAGTTTTAAAGTATAGAAATATGGATTTTTGACCAGTATTTTACAGTATAGGTTTTATTATGTGGTCTATACATACTCGTTAACAAAAATGTGGTCGTAAATGTTTTTTTTTAATAGGATCGCGCACGTATTGCAGGGAAATTCCTAAACTGCTACACGAGCGACGTGTGTTTGGAAAAAGAGATTCACGTTAGTCTTGAATCACTGTAAATTATACTCGGTGGAAAACACAGTTGTAGGTTTGGCATTCCAAGGGTCTCTATATAAAATAACCGGTCAAGTGCAAGTTGAACTTGCGCAATTAGTATTCCGTACGTTGATTGCTTTTAAAATAAAAAATTTTGTTACGGAGGTATAAAATGATCAGTGACTTCACAAAACACCCCAAATGAGTTTTCAACAAAGTTTGTTTCTAATCTTTACTGAAAACTGATGACCTTGAAATTTTTGTTTTTTTATATACCAGATAAATTATTAAAGGTAATTCACTCGTGATAATTTTCGTTCAATCTACACTCCATGGAGAATATTCCAAAATATTTTCAAAATTTTTTGATAAGTACTTTTCGAGATAAGGCGGGTGGACAACGATTTTTCACGATTTTTTAAAAATACCACAAAGAAAAGTGCGTGCAATTTTCTATGACAAATAGGTTCGGAGAAAATCGGGTATGACAGAGAGACAGACGGACAGACACCGAAGTCATCTTATAAGTGTTCCGTACGGAACACTTATACGTGCTCTGCATGCAACATGTTCATGCCAAGACTTAACTATGTCAGGTTTTGCAGCGTTAACTTCTTTAGAATAAACTGAGTTTTTGTAGCGTTAAATTCTACATTGTTACTACCAGCCAAAGATAGAATTTCTTCCGGGTTTTTATTAAGTTAAACGACTTCATACTATCTATGAATATTTGTTTGAGCCGCCAAGGTTTCAGCGTTCAAAGTAAATGAAGATATAAATGAAGATATAAGCGTTCTGTCACCTACAAATCTGTAAATTGGATTCTTGGTCCTGCCCAGCAGACCGTTAATGTAAAGGAGAAAGAGATAATACCTAGGAGTACACCGGCGAGGATAGTGAAGGTATATAAAAAACCAGTCTGCTGCCTCTTTTAAAGAATGCTTTCTTGAGAAGCACGAGATCCATAAACAAAACCTTTCTGACACACCATACGGGCGTAGCTTAGCCAATGTTCCATTCTGCCAAACACGGTGGAGTACCTTAGATATATCAAATACAACCGTTGGAGATTCTCTAAAATATAACTGCATTGTCCCAAACATCTGGGACATAAGTTAAAATATCACCTGTGGCTCTTTACTTACTACAACCATATTGATGGTCGATACTAATATTGAATCCTTCTAGATATTTTAGAAGATGCTGATTGATAGCCTTTTCCTTAACTTTTGATATTACTGAACGCTGTGCGACTAGTCGGTAGTTGTTTGGTAAGTCTTCTTGCCCCTTTTGGGTATCGGATAAACTGGCGAATTTTCAGCATGGAGGAAACATATACTTTCTGTAGGTTAAGTTGAATAGTTCATAGGAAACTAGTGTTAGTTCGCTTAGGAATTTTTTGTGGTACTATTTCAAGTATTCCGCCAGCGCCTAACTTCATTAAAATACATTTTATAACACGTTGTTTGACGACAATGTACGGAGAATATTGGGAATAGCGTGTGGTGTTTTTTTCTTAAAAATCGATAGTAGAATGTGAAGCAAAGGGTTCAGCTTAAGCTGTTGGGTTTCTCAACAGGTATCGTTGCAATAATATTCTTCGGTCGTGTAAGTGGTGGTACAGTAGATTTGGTGAAGTTCTATGGTTTTGTACCAGAATAATATTTTTCTGGTTTTCTTTCATGAATTTTGAGATAGTTTTATTTTCACGATCTTAAATACTCAAGTCAAAATTAATATTGAAAAAAAAAATGGAAAATTTTCCTTTTTACTTTTATTTGATTTTTAAAAAGACTTGTAACGATTACACTTAGAACAAAATTTTTATTTCTGATTATTCTAATAGGTTGTCTAGTAAAATAATTTAATTAATTTCAACTGCTATTTTAAAATGTTTGGTTATCTAACTAATTTTGAAGAAATTAACACCTAATCTCTAAGTTAGAAACTACACAAGCTCTATTTATTTCTAATATAATTTTTAACAGTACTTCGTGAAATGGAAGAACACTACAAGAAACACTACTATACGTAGTTAATCTACAGATTAATCTTGAGATTAAATTTGTTGTTAATTTGGTATTACGAAGTCGGAATTTATAGTGCTTTGTTCTACGTGGACGACTAAAGCGACAAAATTACAGTAATAGGTTTAGTTGTATCGTTCACAACAGTCACCCATATAAGACAGAGCTCCATGAAGTTCACGAATCTATAAAATTTGAACTTTTTTTCGTCACATTTATGTCATTAAGTGACATGACCGAATCTAAAAAAAAATTATATATATATATATATATATATATATATATATATATATATATATATATATATATATATATATATATATATATATATATATATATATATATATATATATATATATATATATATATTATATATATATATATGTATGTATATGTGTATATATATATATATATATATATATATATATATATATATATATATATATATATATATATATATATATATAATCCTTCAACGGTTAAACACTGGTTACGTGTCAAGTAAATTTAAGGATGACAAAAATATTATTTTGAAATAAATAGGAAATGTGTGACTTGATATGTTGATGGATCAAAATTCCAAAAGTAATAAAATTACTCCTTAATTGTAAGCAGCAAAGTGAGTATGGAATTTTGGAAAGATTTACTGATATAACGCTTAACAAATTATATTTGTGTGATTTACAGTATCGTAAAGCATATAGCTCATTTTTGACAAGAGTATGACTAATCTTTTCAGAATTGGCCAAGAAAATATTTATGGAATTTGAGTTTATGGTTGGCATCTGATGACATCGTCAGGAAGTTATGAATGCTATACCTCATCAATAGAATATTTCTGAGAAAGCTACCTCAAACGGGGCAGCAATTTGCAGTTCCTAAGAACTAATAATAAAAAGGATATTTTGTAATTTGCTTTTTTATTAATTTCATTAAATTTATGCATTTACATTAAAATTAGTTAGGATTAGTATTTTTTTCTTTCAAAAAGACCATTAGTGTGTGATTTTTTTGGGTAAAATTTCAAGCATTCACAGACTGAAAAGTCACTCAATAGTAACGTAAACTCAGTATGCAATTTTGTAATTCAGCATGTGTTCTAAGATGCTACCAAATTGTAAGAATTGACTTGAAATTTTGAAAAGTTAACTAGTGATTCTATTTGCCCTTCAAAGTAATTAACCACTGACTTTATTTGAGGGTATTTTATCATTTGTGACTGATCAAAAAATTTAAAATTACATAAATATCTGTTAAAAATTCACCAACTCTTATGTTTACAAAGATTAAAAAATGTTTTTGCCCAAATAATAAAAATATCCATCCATATATCCCTGTTCATTGCATATATACATATATGGTATATATATATATATATATATATATATATATATATATATATATATATATATGTATATACATATATATATATATATATATATATATATATATATATATATACATATATATACATATATACATATATATATATATATATATATATATATATATATATATATATATATATATATATATATATACATATTCAATGAACGGGGACATATGGATGCAGAGGACGTTTCCTTACTATACTTACATATTAATTAAGCTTACGTACTCAACTTCACTGTCCTATTCGAATAGATGTTTAATGCTTCCAATAAGATGAATTTTACCTAAAATTTAAAAATTAAATAAAGGTATTGGTGTGTTTTCGAGAATTTCCCATAAAATTTAAAGCATTAATAATATTCGGTATGCTTTATTTTACATAAAAAAATGTGTCACGTTTCCGATGAAACGAGAAGTGGCTGGTAATTGTTTTTTGTATCTGGATTGGGTGATTCTTTCAACTCATACTACAATACTAAATTTGATTTTTCTGTCTAAAACCGTTTTTTTTTTTTTTGACGTGCTATAATGAATTCGTTAAAGAAATGGCAGATTTTGCATTTATCTGGTGAAAATTAAACAAAACCAATTTCGCCTGTTGGTTCATTTTAAGCAGGTTGAAGTTCATATAACAAAATTATACGGCTCAAAGAATATTTTTTGTTTGCCTGTGATTTTGAAAATAAAATTACCCTCTTTAATTTTTTTCATAAAGTAGAAAACTTTGAACACAGACGATGTAATACTAGTTTATATACTGCGAAGCGCTATATCAAGACTCTTCCGACCTTGATCCATGCTCCCCTCCTTCAAGTAAACCATCATGAACCAAGTATTCTGAGATCAGAAGTAAAAAATGTCATTGCAAAACTCAAAAATCCAAAGGCATTAGGTCCAGATGATATAACAGCCAAAGTCCTTAAAGGTATAGGGGAGGGGTCAATTTACTACATGATATATACAGTATGGTGTGGAATACTGGCGAATGGCCTGGGGACTGGAGAGAGCCAATATTCATACCGATATACAAAAAGGGCTTCACCACAAAATGTACCAACTATAAAACTGTCTCCTCAATCTCCCAAGGTTTTTCTAACCATACTGAATCAGTGTCTCAAGAGTTGTCCATTGCCACAAATATCAGAAGAATAAAGAGAATTAAAGCTAATACAAATGCTTTACGAATTCAACATAGCCCAAGTGCGTGTTAATAACATGTACACAGAAAGCTTCACCACGAAAACTAGTGTCTGGTTAGGATGCATTCTTTCGCCACGACTATTCAACACTTATAAGGAGTATATAAATAGCCGCGTCCACACCAACCGAGCACGGCTCGCGAGCCACGCTCGGGCTTCCTGCTCGCGAGCCGTGACACCCGAGGCAAATTTGAAAAGTTGCGAGCGTGCTTTGCTAGCCAAGGTGAGCCGGTTTGAGCATTCAGTTTCGCTCCGTATGACGATGGAAAACCACGTGTTATTAGCTGTTACGGCGTTTATGTTGTCTGGATATATAGTAAAAAAAAAAAACAGAAACGAAAACTCTGGATTAAAAACTTGTACCAAAACCGAAACCAATACGGTAACAATTTGTTAAAGGAACTAACAATCGACCATTCAGTCTCAAATTTTACACGCATGTCTGCGGGAGACATTGAATATCTGTGCTCCTTAGTGGCTGTGAAAATACAAAAATGTGACACTAACTACAGAGAGGCAATAACTGTATCAGAAAGAGTGCTGATAACATTGAGATACTTGGCAACAGGAGACTCCTATACCAGCCTTCAATATCTTTTTAGAGTATCAAAACAATGTATATCATCTATAGTTCCAGAAACGTGTGATGCAATTATAGAGGTCCTGAGTGATTACGTTAAGGTAATTAAAAATCATGGTAATTAAGTAAACAAATTATTTATTTATCTGCCTCATATTTATATAACAGAGCTGTCTTCAAAATTAAAGTCGGATGTTTGTGCAGGAGTAGCAGGAGTAAATTGTGTGTTCTGCAGATTTTCACCGGAAGTTATGGTTGACGTGGTACTAGCGTCTGATCCGGGTTGCTCATACTGTTCTTGTGTACAATATCCTGGTCTATACATCTGATATTTTCCCATGTCAGCTTCGTGAATAATAGTATTAATAGCATTTTTAACACATGATTCAGTGTAAAGATCGTATTTTCTAAGTTCATGTGCGATATGATTACCAAATGCTAAACATGAATCACTCATGGAAATTGGGGTTTTCTGAATTATGTCAAAAGTGTCCTTCAATATACTGTCAAGAGAATCATTTTGTGCATTCGTATTCACACGTATTTTCTTTCGCGATGGTTGTTGTGGCGATGGCGCGGGTTGTTGTGGCGATGGCTCGGGTTGTGGAGATGGCTCGGATTGTGAGGATGGCTCGGATTGTTGTGGGGATGGCTCGGGTTGTTGTGGAGATGGCGCAGGTTGTTGTGATGGTCCTGGTTGTTGAGAAGGTTCGCTCTGTAAAAATAATGTTTATTTTTTATTTGCAGACACCGTCCACAAAATGAATTTGAGATTAAATGGGGCTATGGACGGGAAACACGTTACCCTTCAAAGACCCATCAATATAAGTACTGATTACGACAATTATAAGAATTTACCTAGTATAGTGCTCTTCGCCCTAGTAGATGCTAATTACAAATTCTTGTTTGTTAATGTCGGAAGTAAAGGGCGTATTTCCAACGGCGGAGTTTTTAAAAATACGAGTTTATATCGAAAATTAGAAAACTGTCAACTGAACATTCCTGAAGCACAAATACTACAAATACCGTACGTAATGAAAATACCATATTTCATATTGGGTGACAAAGCTTTTATGCTTAATAAATATACTATGAAACCATTTGAAGGTAATCCAGAGGCAGGTTCCAAAGAAAGAGTGTTTAATTACCGACTTAGCAGAGCTCGCAGAGTCGTTGAAAATGCCTTTGGTATTTTAAGTTCAGTCTATAGAGTCCTTAGGAAACCTATTCTACTAGAGCCAGAAAAAGCTACAAAAGTTGTCTTAGCAACTGTGTATTTATATAAATTACTTACGAAGAAATAACTATTCTATTCCACCAGAATATTATGACAGAGAAGTGGATGGTTTATTTATTCCTGGTCAATGGAGAAACAATATTCCATCTACAGCACTATTACCTCTAACGGCCATTCCGCGCAGGGGTAATGCTAGTACTAAAGATATTCGTCTACATTTATCAACACATTTTGTAACAAATGGGATAATTCCATGGCAGCATCAATATTAATGTTTAACTAATTTTGAAAATAAACATAAATAAAAGACTTACGTTATCTATTCTGCCTTCTTGTGTAATTCCTGTGTCATTTTTATTTGACATAAAGTCAAAATATTTGAAACCAAACCACTTTGATATATAAATTTCGTCGGCGCCTGTAAAAATAAATGTAGACGTATAATTAGGTATATAGTTAATAAAAACCTATACTATAAATGACTGTTATTATTTTATATTTAAGGTCCCAATTACCATCCCCATGATAATTAGATTGATTAATTTGACACTTACTATAGTTAAATAAAGGAATCGTTACCTGAACCAGTGATAATACTTCTTTTCTCCCTTGACTTTTCGCGTCGGTATGAACCTGTCAACGAGTCAAGTTTCTTTTTCAACTCAGGTACAGGTAACTTAAATTCCTTAGCGATCTTTCTCCAGCAATCTTCTCGTTTGTTTTTATTTAAATGATCTGGATCTTTCGAATCCCACAACATTTTAAAACTTCCATAAAGTTGTATTAAGCGAATACTGTCTTCTTTATCCATTTTTAATTAACTGGCTCGCGAGCGTCGTTACGTCCGTCCACACCGCGCGATCTGCTCAGACTGAGGCGCCTTTGAGCATCGGCAAAAACCGACAAATTATGGCTCGCGGTCGAGCGGCGCTCGGCCGAGGCAACGTGTGCCCGAGGCAGCCCGAGCCGCGTCCAGACCGACCGAGCACGGCAGGAATTGGCTCGCGAGGCAGCCTCGCGAGCTAATGCCTCGGCCTGTGTGGACGCGGCTAATCATGAAGTTTTTAATCACTGGAATGGTGGTATCGCTGTTGGAGCAAAACGTATACAGAACTTGCGCTACACAGATAACACCTTGATTATAGCCGCAAATGAAAGTGAATTAGAGGTTATTATGCAGAGATTGACAAAGATCAGTAAAAGCTACGGACTGAAAGTAACAATAACAAAACAAAAATAATGATCATTGTAGAACGAATCAATCAACCTCAACATTTATGAGTGTATGAAATCGTAGATTCATATCAACACCTTGAGTCTCTAATCACCAGTACCGGTCAGTGTCGCTCAAAAATACGTAGGAGACTCTCACTTGCCCGCTCTGTAACCACAAAATTAGTCAAAATATGAAAAGACTCGCGCATCTCGCGATCGACTAAGTTAAGGCTCGTAAGAACGCTTATATTTCCAATTGCAACATATGCATCGGAAACATGAACGATAAAGAAAGCTAGCAATAAAATTGCTGCATTTGAGATGTGGGTACGATACACCCACAGAATTCTCAGGATATCGTGGTGGAACATCGAAGTAACCAGTCTATTTTACAAGTATACAATTATAAATTACTAAAAGACTGAACTCGCTTATAACCTAGAGATAGTTGAGGTGTTTCCGCTACCTTAGCAGAAGATATGAGCTAGAATCACTGGTCATACAGGGAAAGGTTGAAGGCAAGCGCTACAGGGGTAGATCACCTTTACGTTGGGTAGATCAGATGAAACAGTTAACCTGGGAGTCATTGTATGAAGCATCAGAGCATACATAGAACCGAGAAGAGTGGCAAATCATAGTTCAATTCATTTATTAAGCACAGAGTCACCATACCCTCTCGAGGGCGAAAGGACTTAAGAGGACGAGAAATACTAGTTTATAACTAATAAAATAAATAAGTTATTAAAAAAATTTTCAATTTTAGTTTATCTATATAGAGCCTGTTAAGTCTTTTTAAAATCGCTATAATTTTTTTACGCTGCAGTTTGTTAATGTTTTATACCCTACCCAAAATTAAAGAATGAAATCTATGTATTTTTTTCTTAACATATGAAATTATGTCAGAGAATCTTATTGTCGTTGTTTTGGTAATGCCGTGAACTATATCAGATGACAATTGTCACTGTTAAGGCCTTGTTCGCCAACCTAAATTATCATTTTGGCGCAATCGATATATTTTTTTTTATTCTTGTGCTTCAATCTTTTAGAGTACCAGAACTATTCTTCGTTTCCATCCGAATTAATTAAAATTTAAATTTAAAAAAAAAACTGTTAAAGAGGGACTTACTGGGAGTACACATTTTTTATATAATGGAACAAGAAAGACCGAAACTAAAAAAATTCATTCACCAGGAAATGTGCACTAGAGCTTATACGCCCAAATATTGGTAGGAATTTTTTTAAGCATAATTATGGCATATTTATCTATTCATTTTATTTTTATGCATAATTATGACATATTTGCCTGTCCATTTTATTTCTCAGAAATGTATCACCTGACAATATATACTGAAGTTTTGTACTCATCAGTCGAAAAATCAAAATTTTTTTACTTTTTTCCCACTAAATGAATATTTTTAATAAATTTAGAGAAAGCCCAAATCTCTTATAAAAACTTACTCCAAAAATTTATTTGAATTATCCCATTTTCTAGAAGCTCTTTTTTTTATAGTAAGTAAGTTTTTTATTGAAACTACCAAAAATTTTAATGCCAACAATGCAAACGTTATTAAAACCTTTGTGGTCTATTTTAACAAAATACCATTTTTTTTATTATTTGGTATTATTATAGCAATATTTTTATTTAAAATATTTTTATTTCCTGATACCAAAGTAAATACAAGTTTCCGAGATAAAAAGGTATAAATCCTTAACTCTATTTTTTTGTATTCTTGATTTAACTAGTTTATAAATTAATTATTATAATTAATTTAGAAAAAAAGGCCAAAAAATTCAACTCTACAAAAAATTGGCTTTCCGTATAATTTAAAAAAATAATTCTTTAAAACATTCTATTGGTTTTTTTAAATCTCTTTCCTCACCGACAATTATAATGATTTTCTTCTATGTTAGAATGCATGTAGAAAATTCATTCAACTAGTCCTAAGTGATTTATAAAGCATTTCAGAAATTTTCAACAAATAGTCGTGATGAGCTCTGATTATTGTTCGACGATGCTTTCAGAAAATTTAATAGAATTATCAAGGTAAGGCCTTTTCGTATGGATTCTTTTGTTGGCGAAACCAAAGGCTGCTGGGTAAATTCACCGGAAACGTGGGAAAACGCGGCTGTTTTTAATCGTAATCATTAGTAAGTTAAGAAGAAATTTATAATAAAAATTATCATATTTTTTGGAATATCAGTCTATACTTACTTCATTTACTTCACTTTCTCCATTTACTTTTTAATAATATGAAAGTAATAGATCCAAATTAAATTTAATTGTTACTTGAATGCACGATTAAGGTGGATTCACACCCACATGTATGCTTAGATCAGATCACGGTAAGAGACAATACAGTCAAGATTGCTTCCATGATTTTCTAATGAGTGTATCCCCACTCACGAGCGCGGTACCGTCTCGGTCAAGTCATGATCGAATCACTCCCCATCAAATCGCTTTCCGAGCGATCTCTACCGTGACTTGACGTTGACTGTGCTGTGACCGTCCACCAGTGTGAATTTGATTCAGTCAACAAACGCCAGGTGTTTCGGATGTTTAGCACTTTCAGCTCCACGATGGATGATGAAAAATTAATAGAATGCGTGCGGGAAAAGAAAATATTCTTCGTGATTTTTCAAATCCGTTTTACTCGGACACGCCGAGGAAATTGAAACAATGAGAGGAGATTGGGAAAATACTTAAACAAGGTAAGTTCATAATTTTATTTAGTTCATACTAAGAATTTGAATTATAACTAATATTACTAATTATTACTATCTTTTAAATTATTATTTACTGAACATTCTGCCAAGGCACGGAACCCTCTTCCGAACTGAAATAGGTCGTAAACTTTTCTCTATTATCAAAAGCAGACATCCGCGCGTTCGACCCAAGTCGAGGCAAACTTTTTAATACACAATCT
The DNA here is from genome assembly GCA_019049505.1 of Pachyrhynchus sulphureomaculatus. Classification (NCBI taxonomy): domain Eukaryota; kingdom Metazoa; phylum Arthropoda; class Insecta; order Coleoptera; family Curculionidae; genus Pachyrhynchus; species Pachyrhynchus sulphureomaculatus. Next base: position 97,525,485 of record CM032446.1, on the reverse strand, counting down.
CTCTCTTCTTCTGCATTCTGATTTTCTATGTAATGAGAGTTTACTCGACTTAAAATGTAGTTATGCAGTATACAAGTCGCCAAGATTAAATTCTCCACGTAGCCAGGTTGTGAGTTTATTTTTCGGTAGAACAGTCTAAATCTTTGGGCCAGCAACCCAAAAGCATTTTCCACCGTTTTTCTTGCTCGGCAGTGACAATAATTGAAAATTCGTTTGATTTGCGGGATATGGTTTTAGCATGTACGTTTTGAGTGAAAAAGATTGATCACCGAAAATTACATGAGGAGCAGATATATTTGTACCCGGTAATTGCTTTACACTGGGAATGGGGAGTGACCCTTCTTCTAGTGCTCTGCCTAATCTAGAACTGGAAAAAATTCCACCATCACTGTTCTTACCATAAAATCCAACATCTACCGCTATAAACTTGTCGTTAGCATCAACCAGAGCAAGTAGTACAACTGAAAAAGTTTTTTTATAGTTGAAATAGTTAGAGCCACTATTACGAGGTGCAAATATCTCGCAATATTTCCCATCAATTGCTCCAATGCAATTTGGAAAATTCCATTTTGTCTCGAAATCTTGTGCGATTTTATTCCACTTTTCTGGACAAGGCGTTGGTATCAAAAACCCGCAAGCAGTATTTTACTAAGGCCTGGCATACTTCGTGAACTATGGAGTGCACAATTGAGTGACCAAGTCGGTACTTAAATGAGAGCGTTACAAAAGAATCAGCAGTTGCGAGAAACCTGCAAGAAAAATGAAATAACACATTACCAATAATAATATAACAAACGCTTACATATCTATAATATTAACCAATAATTAATGACGATGAATATGCTTTCCATTTGATTTATTGTTATTATTTTGTTTCTACTTTTCAGATCCTAATAGATGCAAGACAAGATGGGAGTCCTTGCGAAACCAATTCCGAAAATATGTTCGTCAACAGAAAACGACGACTGGTCAGTCAGCTGGGTCTCCCTCAAAGTGGAAATATTTTAACAACCTTTTATTCCTGATTCCTCATATGAAGGACAAGAAAAGGTATAGATCCTTGACAACAGAAAACGAGGGTCTTGCTTTAGAAGAAGAGGACGATGTCAGTATGGTCGAAGCAGTTCAGGAATCGGAAGCCGAAACCCCACTCCCCCACCCTACCTTGAACCCAATGCGGAAGACATACTTTTCAAACGAACCAGAAACCCCTAGTGGTGTACTAATGAAACATATTTTGGAGGTGGATCAAAAACAGAGGGAAAAAAAGGAGCAAGAAAAAGATGAAATAGATCTCTTTTTTGATACTATGAAAGCTACAGTGAAGAAATTCAGCGCAGCTAATAAGATTTTGGCTAAACAGAGAGTTTTTGCTGTAATCTGCGAACTGGAGGGAATTGAACTGAACCCGCAAGGGCCAGCTAACCAAACGACACACTCTTTTTCTGCGCCCCAACGTAGTCAATATTCTAGGACAACCTATACACTACTCAATGTGCCATCCCCATATTCTCCAGAAACCTTTCAACACACTGCGAGTTCCTACTTGGAAACTTTTTCGCCAGACAGCATTTCATGAAATCTGCTTACATTTTCTTCTATGTATTTCAATATGTAAAAATATAATTAATCTGTTATTATGATTATTTTTGTTTTGTCCTCTTCCCAAACACTCATGTAACCAACTTGAAAAAATACAGTTATAATAAAAATAATAACTTTAGGGCAAAAAACATTTCGGGGTGTGCTACACCCCACAATGTCTTTTGAGTTTGAAAATTAAAATTTAAGCAAAAATTAAGAAGGAAATTAAAGTGTCTTTCAAGGGTTAGTACTTATCTCAAACATAGGGCAAGTTTTTCGTCAGGAGTTACTGCTTTTCTGTAGTGAGTGTCCTTCTTCGTAATTCCTTCTTTTCTGAGGTTCACAAATTCATAAAATCGAAATGCGACATACGAAAATATTGTACGAACTTCGTTTCATCGTCCAACAGTTCTCTTCTCTTTTCGATAAAAATATATTGTGAACCCATTCTCGTCTTTGGGATCGAGACCTTAGTTCTTCCTCCTCTAAAAGTAACGCAATTTTGATCAGCAATGTTTTTTTTTAGGTATATAGCGGCACGAAAGATGTAATGACATATTGTTGCCGAGTGTAGACAGACAATGACTGACTGTGACTGACCGTACTGTGTGAACGGGTAACCTCTGACTGGACGGTGATTAGACTGTCAGTTGATCTTACCATGACCGTGGGTGTGAATCCACCTTTAGTGATACTAATAATAACGACCTAATAACAACGTCAGTTTTAATAAATAATTTTACTAAGATATTTATTTATTAGGCTGTCAATCTACAAGGTTAGTAAAGTGTCAGTTCGCCTCTCCACTTGGCACTATTGCATATTTCAAGCTACTAAACTAAAAATAATCTCGAGCTATTTCAGACTCAATAAGCTCATATCTCCAGAGTTACTGAAGGATTTATTTTTTTAATGTAATAATAATTAAGTGAAATACGATCAGCAGCAAATTGATTTATTCTTAAGTGAAATGTGGATGAATTTTATGTTTATAGAGCATAATATAAGATAAAAAGGCGAGCTAAAAAGAACTTTTTAAAATATTTAAGTTTTAAATTGGTACTATTTAAATAAACGAAGGGCAAATCTAGACTAAAAAATTTCATTTCGATAAGTCGTTGACAAAGTTATTAAGAAGGTATCATCTACCAAAATAATAATTTGTGTGTATATATACATATGTACGCCTCAGGGGCTAGGGGAATCCCAGGATTCTCCTAGTACGGGCATTGACGATCCCGAGGTACCTGAGTCATGTTGTGCTGTCTTGTGTTGTCCAGATTATATGTAACAAAAAACGCAATCTTAAGGTGTTTTACCGTGCCGAGAAGATGAATGGCTCAGCGTTTATGAGTCGCAAACGGTTCCCCCGGATACCGGGCGCCCTCCGGGAGTAAGTAGCCTTGCTGTGGCATCCAGGCTCTGCCGCAGTCGACCATTCTTTCCTAGGATACTCGTGGGAACACTATGTCAAATAATAATAATTATACTAGTGATAATGGCAGGGTGCTGTCGAGGCGGACCCCTGTCGTACAAACAGCTACAGCACCACCACAACAACGACAAACGATCCAACCAACCGCCTCAGCTGAAACTACTCCCGATAGTTTTACCAGATCCGACATTGTAGGTGATGGAAATTGCCTTTTCCGTGCAGTTAGCTTACACTTATATGGCCACCAAAACCATCATGAAAGACTCCGAGAGGCTGCTCTAAGATATATACAACAAAACTGGTCGGAACTTAACACATTTTCACTAATTGAGGACGACGATATGAAAGACTTCAATAACTACTATAACTATATGAGGAAAAATGGCACCTATGGAACGAGCCTAGAGATACTTGCCCTCTCGGAAACCCAGAATAGCAACTTTCATATCTTCTTAAAACAACGAAGAACAAGTGATACAAAAATAACTTTTAGGGACAAGCCAACAATAATAAGCACAAGAAAACACACCGAAACTATTTACCTTCTACTAACAGGCAACCCAATGTCGGGACACTTTGAGCTTCTGACACCACAAAACACTAAAAACATCCCAAAGAACAGTAGACCAATAAAAGAAGCATCGGGCGAGCGACGTAACGGTCGAGGACGTCGCGGGAAATAGCAGCTCGACCAACACGATGAAGACCGGGCAACTGACAATGGACCTGCCAAAAGTGTTGTGCCGGCGAGTAAGCCGACACCCACCAAGGCGGGAAAATCAGGGCAGCGCATGAGTTATACTACAGGAACAAACGAACACACCATGCGTTGCTCTGATAAAAGTACAAGTCCTGACAAAGAAACCACTGAGAAGGGAATCACTCGCCGCCTAGACCCACCACCATCAATCCCAAACGTAACAGACGAAGTATTTAATCAAAAACTCCCGCAACGACAAAGAAATCCCAACAGCACAAAACCAAAATTCAAACGGCAAATAAGAATAGAAAACCAAATCAACAACATCAGGAGATATCTAGGACACCTTACCCAGTTTATCAACGGGAACGTGTCCAAACGAGTCACACAGAGTATAAACAAGATCAAGTCCGGATCTCCCAACAGAACACTGCCAGAAATCCTGGATACTCTGAAACAAAAATTATCCGTATATGCCGCAAGACTTCGTAGATACAAAGAACCAAACGAGAGGAAAGATACCAACAACCTCTTCCGAAGAAGCCAAACACAGTTCTACCGGAAAACTATGCACAGCAAACAGACAGCAGTGACCGAACCACCAAACAAACAAGAACTCACAGATCATTGGAAAAGTATCTGGTCAGAACCCAAAACTACCCAATAATAACACCCCCTGGATCAAAGCCAAAGAAGGCAAAGATAAACATGTGACAGAACAGGAAAATTCCACATTAACTACTGTGGGACCAAAGAGCATGATGAGGCGCCTGGATGCAAGAAGTTCCGGAGGTAGAATGGCCCCCCGTTCGGATCTCCGGGTGGGGGCTGGTTCGGAGGCGTCGACTTGCAGACATCAAAATTTTAAGATAGATTTTTGCAACATACGAGGTATAAACTCGAACATAAATTCAGTGCATCAACACCTGCAATCAGATAAACCTCATGTACTCGCGCTATGTGAAACCAAGGTCAGTCCATCGACCAGCACGGTCAACTATCTTTATCCTGGGTACGACTTCTATTCCCGATTTAGGCGTAACTTTGGAATCTGTCTTTTTGTCAGAAGCGACCTCTCTTGTCAACGAGAAGAAGATCTGGAGCCCCCAAACTTTGATGTTATGTGGTTAAAAATAACGACTCAACAAACCACAAGGTTTATCTGTATTCTGTATCGACCACCAAGTGATACCAATTTTCGAACACTTTTCGCTTCTCTTGCAGACACCATTGATCATTTACAAAGTAACTATCCAAGTGCCGAAATTGCCATCCTGGGCGACTTTAATGTCCACAATATCAACTGGCTCAAATATTCAAATACTACCGACGAACAAGGTCGTGAAGCTGAATCATTCTCAATCAGTTGTGGCTTAACTCAGCTTATTGACGAACCAACACGGATCCCTGATCGAGACGGGGAGTTCGCCAGTCTTCTTGATCTGTTTTTAACCACCAATCCGGAGATTTACACGGTCACCGTAAATCCGCCGTTAGGTTCTTCCGACCATAAACTGCTTTCGACATCGAGTATCCTGCCAATCAGTGACAGAGAGGCGCCTAGGCCGCGCAAGATTTGGCACTACAAATCTGCTAAATGGGAAGATCTCATGGAATACTTTCGAACTTTCCCTTGGATGGACGTTTGTTTTCGATTCGATAACCCATCTGACTGCGCCAGGGAGGTCTCCGATGTTATTTTGGCTGGTATGGAAGCTTACATCCCTTTTTCTAAGAAATGTTCCTCCAACGGCAAGCCTTGGTTCGACCGAAAATGCAAAGAAGCTGTTGCTTCTAAACATATTGCCTACCGACAATGGCGTGAAAATCCTAACACCGTAAATCGAAACATCTTTGTTCATGACCGGAACAGATGCAAGGGAATTATCGACGAAAACCAAGGAGGCACACAATCAACGAATTAGAAACAAACTTCTCGCTTGTCCCAACAATTCCAGGTCCTTTTGGGCAGTCGCTAAGGCAGTTTGTCAAAATTTTACCAAATCCACCATACCACCACTCACATGGCCAGATAATTCCATTGCAACCACACCTGTTGAGAGAGCGAACTTGTTGGCTGAACTTTTTGCTTCACATTCTACTGTCGATTTCCAAGGAAAAACACCACCTACTATTCCCATATTGCAGTCAAGGATGCCCGATGTTGTCTTCAGACAGCGCATCATAAAGCGTATTTTAATGAAGCTAGACACCAAGAAGGCTTCTGGCGCTGACGGAATACCTGCCATAGTTCTCAAAAACTGTGCAAGCGAACTAACACCAGTTTTCTGTAGACTTTTTAACCTATCCTACAGAAAGGGAATATTTCCGTCCTGCTGGAAATGTGACACGGTTCAGCCGATACCTAAAAAAGGTAGGAAGACCTTGCCAAATAACTACCGACCAGTTGCACTGCTTTCAATAATATCGAAAGTCATGGAAAAGGTTATCAATGAGCATCTTCTAAAATATCTTGAACGATTCAATATTATTAGCGATCACCAATATGGTTTTCGTAAACATAGATCAACAGGAGATCTTCTGACTTATGTAACACATGTTTGGAACAACGCAATTGAACACTTTGGGGAATCTCGGGCGGTTGCTCTTGACATATCCAAGGCATTCGACCGTGTTTGGCACGATGGACTGTTGGCTAAGTTGCGCTCTTATGGTATGTCTGAAAGGTTCTGTTTGTGGCTCTCATGTTTCCTCAGAGAGCGTTCTTTACGAGTGGCGGTCGACGGATTTCTTTCTAACACCCTCACTATCAACGCTGGTGTGCCCCAGGGCTCCATACTGTCTCCTACTCTCTTTCTCATTTACATTAACGATCTGCTGGAAAAGACCGGGAATCCAATCTATAGCTTTGCAGATGACAGTACGCTTGTCTCTTCATTCACCTTGAACGCTCGGACATGGGCTGCTCAAGCGAATGTCCGCAGACAGCAGGAGGTCGTTCAAATCAACAAAGACCTGGAAGAAATTCTATCTTGGGGTGACAGTAACCAAGTGGAATTTAACGCTACAAAAACCCAAGCGGCAGTTTTTTCCAAAAAAGTTAACGTTGCTGAACCCGACATAGTTATGTCGGGGCACTCCATTCCCCTAGCATCGTCGCTCAATTTGTTGGGCGTTAGTTTGGGAGCAAATATGTCTTGGCATGAACATGTTGCAGGCATAGCAAGGAGAGCTTCTCAAAAGTTGGGAATATTATTTAGAACCAGAAAGCTTTACACCCCACAACAACTGTTAATTCTTTACAAAGCCCAAATTCGACCAACTATGGAATACTGCTCCCACGTTTGGGGCTCCGCTCCCAAACATACACTGCATTTATTGGATTCTGTTCAGAGAAGAGCGGTCCGTCTGATTGGGGACCCGGAATTGACCGGCGGCCTTGATTCGCTGGAACATCGAAGAACGGTTGGCGACTTGAGTCTGTTCTACAAGTATTTTCATGGAAAGTGTTCGAAGGATGTAGCCCGCTTAATTCCTCCCAAAGCGGTGCATGTTAGAAATACACGTCGCGCTGGTGCTTCGCATCCGTATGAGGTTCAGCTTGTTACTCCGCGTACAACGCTTTTCAAGCAATCTTTTATATGGAGAACGTCATCCCTTTGGAATAATTTGCCCAGCGCTGTGTTTCCCACCGAGTACAATTTACAGCGATTCAAGAACAACGTGAATCGCTTTTTCCGCACTCGTGCCGCTCCTGGAGCGCTTTAGGGACTTCCCTGCAGCACGTGTGCTAGACCAATAAAAAAAAAAAAAAAAAAAATTGTTTAAAATTACTTATCATAATTAGTTTATTAGAAATTATTTGTAATCAATATTTATCAAAAATGAACAAAAAAAATTGTGAAATTATTTAAAATTTGTTTATTTACCCTTGCGCAAAGAAGGAAAATCGATGTTTCGATTTTTATGAAATGCATGAAGTATATCATAATATTTGACTACACTAAAGAAAAATCTGCAGCTAATATACCGACGCTTTTCCCCGGCCTATCATACTGTCCTTCCTAGATACGCTGTAACCTTACTCTCGGTAGGGGTGGTTAGTTAGGTTAGATATCACTAACGAAAGTAACATGAACTAATGAGGAGTAATATATGGCTGGAGGGACAAGCTGTGTTCGGCTCGATATAATCAAACCATGATCAGAACTACCTTAAACTAACCACTATTCACATAGGTATGATAGGATGGACTGGCGCGTCGTGCTAGGCTAGATATTATCAAAACCTAACCTACACTAACCAAGGCTAACATATTACTTGGGGTATTGTATGTGCTTGACTAGATAAAACCGAAACATAACTTGAAGTAACCGATAGTAAACTTTAAATAATCAGGACTAACATATGGTTGGCAAGTAAGACGACGCTTTGCATTGGCCTGATCTAACTAGGTGGCGGCCCGTGGCTCCGTGGCGTAGTACCTTGCTTACGGTGCAGAAGGTCGATGGTTCAATCCCTCAGGTCGGTATTTATTAAAATATTTAAATATATTTGGCCTGGCCACGTACATAGGCAGTGGTTGTTTGCAAAAATGCAATAATGTCCGAGCCAGCACTACCCCGTTGTCTAAAAGGTGCTGTGAAATACAAAAATGTATGTTTCGGCCCTTGGACAACGTTGACGGGTATTACGATATCCTCGCCAATATCCTTAGGAAATGAAAAAGGGTAAAATCCCTACTGAGGCGGCTGAATGATAAAAAAAAAGCATAACCTAAACTAGCCTGATGAATATAAGTCCGAAAGTATGCTCTTTCAGTTGTTATCTTTCCCAAAATTCATCAGTTTTCTGGACGAAAAATTTTACATTTAATATCCCCGTTACCTTAATTATTAAAAAAAAATACATTAATTTAGTTGTGCCATATTCAAGAAACATAAAAGGAAACATGACAACATTGCATTAATAATGATTCTCGTTGAACCTGAGGAAATGTCAAAATCATGACGAATAACCCAATTTAAATTAAGAAGATAAGCATTTGAAGTATTTTAAAGAATTTTTTTTACTAGTTATACTATTTTCACATTTTTTTTCATTTTTATACAAAAATGAATGCTCATAAAACAACCTTTATGAACCAAAATATTTTCGTAAAATTAGTTTCGTGTATTTGATTTCTCCAACTTAATTAAGCTAATAAACACAAGCAGATTCCCGAAAATATTTGTTATTTAATATTCGAAAATACATAGAAAAACCAGGAAAAGGAAAATTAAAACATATTGATTACAAAACAGAGATACAAAAACCTGAATATATGCATGTGCATGCATGTCGTTCAAAATTAAAACCCATCCTGTGCTCTGCATATCAAATATTACAAAAATGTCTTTTTTGATTTCAAAATGCTTTTATACCATTTTTTATTTAGTTAGTTTTTACACCAAAGAACTTTTACCTAAAATATTTGTTATTCTTACCTACCGTGTATATGTTATGGACTAAGTGATTAATCAGTGCATTATTTATATTGCCAATATGAATAATGACAGTTAAAATCGGACACTTTAATGAATACATAGTGGCGTCAGATTGTTTGGTGATTATAAATAGTGCTATAAGCTCAGTAAGGGCAAGGACCTGATATTAAATGATTTATTTTATTATAAACAAATATACGCACGGACTAACCAAATGACCAGATAATAATAAAATATTTTATTATTATAAATAAAGCTCATCTCGAGCTAACTAGAACCGAATCGATATTAAATGAAAAATAATTTCGTTATGAATAAAACTACGCATGAGCTAACCGCAACGGGTCTGATATTAAATAAAAATTTATTTTATTATAAAATCCATCAAGAACTAATTAGAGCGACAGTCGGGATATTAAATAAAGAAATATTTTATACAAAAATCCAAGCACGAACTAACAAAATGACAACTTTGTAATTTAAAATATGGGAACTAGTCCAATAAATACGAGTACGAGAAAAATGTTTTAATTACCCACTATTCGTGTTTAATCATTTGAAAAATCAATTTATCTATTCCTTATAAAATAAAAGATTATCTTATGAAATATGAGTCTACAGTAGTCCTCGTCCTTGAAAGATTTTTTAAATAAAAGGTTATCGAAAGAGTATTAAGCTTTTTAACGTCAAAATTAAGACAACTGTTTTTTTTCAGATTTTGAAAGAAATTCATTTTTTTTTCTTAATTATGGTCTTTTTAATTTGAAAAAAAACCACATATTTTGTGTTAACCTTCAAATTTAAATATATTTTACTTTAAGAGAGCTATACGATTGATTGGAGACCCGGAAACTGGCCAGCAACCTTGATTTATTGGAACATCGAAAAATGTTTAGCGACTTGAGTCTATTCTACAAGTATTTTTATGGAAAGTGTTCAATGAATGTAGCCCGCTTAATTCCTCCCGCGGTGCATGCTAATACTTCACATCTGTGTGAGGTTCAGATTGTTATCCTCGCACAACCCTTTTCAAGCAGTCTTTTATATGGAGAACCTTATCCCTTCGGAATAATTTGGCTAGGACTGTGTTTCCCATCGAGTACAATTTACAGCAATTCAAGACCTACGTGAATCGCTTTTCCGCTACGTGTCGCTCCTGTAGTGTCTTAGGAATTTTCCTGCAGCACGTGTTTGATAGTTGAGAAAATTTATAAAATCATGATCGAAGAGCATCGTATTAAACTTTGTGAGATTGCTGAGATGCTAGACATCTTACGTGAATGGGTACGTAATATCTTGCATGCAAATTTAAAAATGAAAAAGCTGACTGCGCGATAGGTGCCGCGCTTGTTGACTCCATATCAAAAACGGACGAGGAAGGACTTTTTAAAATCGTGTTTGGAAAACTTTCAGCATTATCCGAAAAGGGTCTAACGTCGTTATGTTACTGTAAATGAAACGTGAATCCACCATTAAACCTCGGCGATAAACCGACAGTTACAGCAGTAGGCTCGCGAAGGTGAAAGTGCACCGAAAAAAGCGAAAACAGTTATCTGCAGGAAAAGTGATGGAAAGTGTTTTTTGGGGCTTACAGGGTATTATCAAGATTGACCAATCGGAAACGGGGTAAAACAGTGACTGACTCTTATCACGAAATATTATTAGACTGTTTGTATAGTGAATTGAAGCAGAAGCGACCAAGATTAGTGCAAAGAAAAGTGGACAATGAGTCTATTCACACATCGGCAAAAGTGCACGAGCTGGGCTTCAAAATAGTTCTCCCCCCACCTCTATTCCTCAGGTTTGCCCCCAAGTAACTTTTTCTTTGTTTTGTAACTTCAAAATTTGATTTGTGGGGAAGAAATTTTTGTCGAATAAATAATATTTTTTTTTCGAGGTAATAAAAAAAACTGGACTTAAGATATTAAGCCTAATGGAGATTATGCTGAGAAATAAATTTTGGTTTTTGCAAAAGAATGTTATTTATATTGTTTTTTACAAAACTTTTCATTCCACCGTTCTAAATTCTCAATCTTAAATTTGTTCGATTTTTTTTTTCTGGCCGCCAAGGATCATTCTGAATTTATTTATGCTTAACAATATTCACAATATGTATACACATATTTATATATATATATATATATATATATATATATATAATATATATATATGTATATATATATATATATATATATATATATATATATATATATATATATATATATATATATATATATATATATATATATATATATATATATATATATATATATATATATATATATATATATATATATATATATATATATATATATATATATATATATATATAAATATATATATATATATATATATATATATATATATATATATATATATATATATATATATATATATATATATATATATATTTATATATATTTATATATATTTATATATTTATATATATTATATATATATATATATATATATATATATATATATATATATATATATATATATATATATATATATATATAGAGTGCTCCATATGTATGGAATAATAATTCCATAGCATTGCAATCTCACTAAAACTTCTAGATATTATTTGTCTAACATACGATATCTCTAAATTGAACAGTTTTGGAATTATTGTTATTTGAAATTTAAAATAAAAAAATACAAAAAACTGTTAATAAATACTCTAGGTTTATTTCTGAGGTAACAATTGCTCAAAATGCCTACCGTTAACAGCTAGGCAATTACCCAATCTGTCATAAACAACCTGAATAGAGTTTTGCAGAGAATCCGGGGTTATCTGTGCTATTTCATATTGAATTCTTTATTGTAAATCTTCTACAGTTTCAAGCCGATTTCGGTAAACTTTGGTTTTCGCATGAGACTATAAAAAAAATCGAGTGGCGTATGTCGAGACTCCTTACAGGCCATTCTACAGCACCTCTTTTGCCATCCATCGATTAGGAAAAATCGCATCCAAATATCTAGGAACATTGATTTCATAGTGAGGAGGTGCTGCTCTGTCCTGTTGATACCACAGATTCCTCTTAGGGGTATCCAAATTATTTTTAGGGGAAAAAGGCTTGCGCCAAGTTGGAATAACTTGCTATTGGAGTAACTGTAAATACCGCTGTCCTGTAAGATTTTCATCGATAAAAAAGGGACAAATGATATGACGTCCACAAATCCCTGCCCACACGTTTATCTTTTGTGGTATTCGAGAATGACTGTCGATTATCCAGTGGAGATTCTCAGTACATCAGTACCGGCAGTTATGCTTGTTAACTCTTCCGTTAAGATAAAATGGGACCATGTTAGAAAAAACAATATTATGAATTAGGTTAGGATCATTATTGAATCGTTCCATCATGACCTCGCAAAATGCAACGCAACTATCGTAGTCATCTTCAAATAATTCTTGCAATAGATTGGTTTTGTATGGATGAAATTTCTCTTCATTCAGTATACGACTTAAGGTACCTCTACTTATGTTGTGGTATAGGCAAAGCTCACGAGTGCTTGCATGGATATTTTCTGTAATTTCCAATAAAACATCTAACTTTTTATCATCGCTTGTTTTAAATTTTGGAGGCCAGATTTAGAACTATCCTTAACATAACATACTATCTAAATCATTTTAATGTTTTGCTTTGGTAATAGGTACTCAATTTGAATATTCTGCGTTGAAAAGATCACACACCTCTTGTGTTCTCCTACGGTTTCCGTAACCTACCATCATTTACAAGGTGATTCTTTCAGTTTCTGTTAAATGTACCAGTATGATATTACGCTCAACTTGCAGTTTCACAAAATGCAGCAATAAACGTTTTCGTTAATAAATCATTTTTTGACGCATTAAGTCGTTACCTGACAGTAAATGTTTGGTACAAGCCAGCTTAATGTTTTTTCTAATTTGATCTCCTTAATTTCAATATATATATATATATATATATATATATATATATATATATATATATATATATATATATATATATATACATATATATTATATATATATATATATATTATATATATATATATATATATATATATATATATATATATATATATATATTATATATATATATATATATATATATATATATATATATATATATATATATATATATATATATATATATATATATATACATATAAATACTCTTATTTTTTTTCATATTCTCCGGAAGTTGGATCACGTTTGGCGCAATGCCGATTTAAGAATGAAAAGCCTGGCTTTCTTTTCTGATATTTTTTCTTTAGATGTTAGCTATAAAACGAAATTTTATCTTAAAAGCTTTTTCCATTAAATGAGATGGATTCTTAGAACAATTAATCATAGCAAATGAGAAGGAAAACAACATTTAAAAGACGATCTAAAATTGTTACAAGCTTTTTCCAGAGTATGACAAAATTCTGCAGAATTTTTTTTTATAGGGAGTAAAGCGATATAGTTTAAAGTTATTTAAATTAAACTAAAAAAAAAGTTAAAAAAATTCATTTTAATGATTTATGGGTTGAATGAAAAAGTGATATGTTGAACGGTTTTGATTCAATGGATAATTTAATAGTAGTATTTTTTTTTTTGGTAAAACTGTTACAACTTGTTCTTTTTAAAGGAGCTGAAACTATCTTTGAAATAAATAAGAATAGATATTTCTACGATTCTACCAATCAGTGTAAACTTGATTTGTCTAGGAATAGAGTTATATAGACTACCAGTACGAATTATAATTGATCAGTACATACCAATCTGTGTACAATCGGTCACGTAACAACCAGTTGCCTATAACTTATAGTCGGTAAAATGAATTTCTTTTTCTTTGAGTTTATTGTTGGCACTCCTGCAAAGAATTCTTTGTGGAAAGAGATTACATTATCTAACATGAGTGCTGTATACACTTCGTTCTTCGAAACTGTGTTCCTGTGTAATTATTCAAAAGGTCCGGGAATGACACCAACAGATGTTTCTAAGTCAGTCGAAGGCTTTCGACAGTCAGTGAGTGAAATCATACTTCAGTTAAAAAATGTTAATGATCTACGAGAACATGGTTCCAGAGCGAAAGTGTCGAATAAGGACGAAGAAATGATCACTAACAAGGATGCAAAAGGTTAGGGTACATCGTATGAAACGATTCGCACTTATTTCTTGACTAACTATTTGAAGTGGCTGAGTACAATTAGAAAATCACGTTTGAGTGAAAGGCACAGAGAAAAACGACTCGTGTGGGTAGAGGAAAAAATAGATCGAGACTGAACCCACGTAATTTTTTCCGATGATGCTTCTTTTTGGGGTTATATTATTATTCGACAAGCCTGGACAATTTCCACTAACCGATTCGTTCAGCTCATCGTAAAATACCCTGTTCAGATCCATGTTTGAGGATGTTTTTGGGGAAAAGTTTTTGGGCGATTCTTCATCTTTACCTGCAATTTGAATGCTGAAAAATGCTCTAGATTTACAAGAATTGGCCATAAAAATGAGAAGTGGATTCTTCAAGAGGATCATAACCCCAAACATCGGAGTAAAACGTGTGGCCAGTGAAAAGGGGAATCCGGAGTCGTCACACTAGATTGACCATCGCAGTTGCCCAATACAAACCCAATCGAGAACGTGTGGTCATAGATCGAGGAGATGTTTCATAGTAAAAAAGTGTACCCGGTGAAGCAGTTATCACGGCGAATTAGGGTAATCCTTGCCTCAAGAATACGCGGAAAATCTTGTTGAAAGTATACTCCGAAGAGATGTGATTAACGACGCTGATGGGGACTGGATGAACTAATGATGTAAAAAACTTTTAAATAAATACATTTTTTAATGAACAATGCACAAAGCTCTTTATTGACTGTCTGAACCTAGGCTGAAAGGTCTAAGGTTACGTCTTACGTGAGGGGTAACGACACGAGTAAAGAGACAAAGTCAAACAATATGGTAAAATAAAACACCTCTTTTTCATTTAGGAGCTGTACGAAGGAAATACAGTATAGTTGCAGTTGTAGATTTGCAGATCTAAAAATATGACTGACGTTCAGTGTAACCCTATTTAGATACCATATTCCAGAAAAGACCTGCAAGTAGGTCACCTTTACTTCCAAAAACGGTTTTAGGTACTACCGGTTCAAACTGATAATGCCGTTCTTTTATGATCACTCATCAGCTGCAGTGGATGGTTTGATTATTTTTTCTACATACCGTAGATAAATAAATACAGAACTTTTCGTGTAAGAAGGGTAACAATATATTTTGAAAATACTAATGCAAAGATACTTTTCTTAATTTCTTTATGGAATTTATTCTTGCTTCCAAAAAATATAAAACTGTTTGTTTTTTTTTCTGAGAAATTTGTAAAAATGACGTTTATATTATATGCCCTTACAATTTAAATTAATTAAAATTTTTAAAAATACGTATCTGTATATAGCGCTGGCAGTTGATAAGTTCAGATAATTCAATTTTGTATGAGAAACACAAGATACCATATGATTTAAGAATTTAGATAACATATAAATAAATTGATAAAAGTGAACTCAAGCGAAATTATTAATTGTGGCGGTGATTTGAGAACTAACTTTGCTAACCTACAACTTGTCCTACAAAAACCTTACATCAAAAACACGTGTATGCAGAAA
The DNA here is from genome assembly GCA_019049505.1 of Pachyrhynchus sulphureomaculatus. Taxonomy (NCBI): domain Eukaryota; kingdom Metazoa; phylum Arthropoda; class Insecta; order Coleoptera; family Curculionidae; genus Pachyrhynchus; species Pachyrhynchus sulphureomaculatus. The sequence goes on along the minus strand of CM032446.1, from coordinate 97,509,692 downwards.
ATAGTTGGTACGCAAACAATCCACAGTTTCAAGAAATATAAAAATATTAGAGAATAAAATATAGAGCTAAAGAAAAGCTCTGAACAGCTAAAACCAGAGTCTACGAAGGCTGTATTAAAAGTGAATGTCTCAAAGATAAAGCATGGCAAGAACATGAGGTAACGGACCTGAATTCCTAGCCGTCGGAGATCACGATTTTGTGTCTCTACATTTAAATACTTGGATTCCTTGATTTTTGAATATACGAAACTGGCCTAGAAATAAAAGAGAGACTAAAGACAGCTAACAAGGCTTACTACTGCGTCCAACATCTAATTAAATCTAAGAAATGATTTATCACACGACTCCGACTCGTGGTAACTTACACCACCGAAACGTGGGTGAGTGGGCTAGTTTGGGCACCTCGAGCACATACCAGACAACCGTGGCGTGTGCAAGGCCTTCAGACAAAAACCAGAGAAAAGACGTCTACGTGGATGCTCACGTAAGCGATGGATGGAGGATGTTGATGAGGATCCTCGGAAACCGGGCGATCGAGGATGGAAAACGCCGTGCGGTAGTTCGAGTCGCGTGGCGAGGCACTGGGCAAGAAGCCAAGCCACTTCAAGGGTCGTAGAGCCATTGAGTAAGATAAGAGAATATAATAAAAAGAATAAGGAAAACAAATTTGATTCATTATAAATTAAGTTAAATAAAAGGTGGTTTTTAATAAACTCCAATACTCTTTATGTTCCAAAGGAAGAATGAGTTTTTTTTTAATTTCAGGGACCAATAAGTGCCAAGTATTTATTTTTTGATATTTTTATTGCCTTCTTTTGTAATGTAAAGTCAAACGTATGTATAGGTATTTCGACATAGTAAAGTTAATATTATGGGTCTCTAGAAAGTGTTTATTTTTCAGTAAATGTTATAATGTATGTAGTTATGTTATAATGTACATAGTTAAATGTTATAACATACATAGTTATTTTCTTTTTCAGAAAATGTTTTTGCAATAAAAATAATATAAATTATATAATAACAGCACTATTCTCTTTATATAATCTGTATTTTTTTTAGTGTCGTACCAATTTCATAAGCTGGATTTAGATTAAAGAAATTACTAATTTTAATTTTTTAAAAATTCTAAATCAAAAACTGATAAAATTAAAATCAGGGACTAAACAGTAGGCGACGGAAGAAACAAGGGCAACAAGAACATCAGCAGTTCTTTAGTGTAGTGTTTCCCGCTCTTGTTTGTTCTATTCATCTACACAAATTCAAATTTTTTAAACCTATATACAGGGTGTTGCAATGTGATAAAATTCGAAGACAATTTAGTGAAGATAGCTTTTTTTTAATATAATAAATTTGAAGATCACTTGTAGAAGCTCTCGACTGTTTGCAGATTTGCTGGCCTTTTGCATCCACAAAGCTACGTAACTAGTTCTGGTAATACGAATTATGGAATTTACCTCCGCAACTAGTGACTTGAGTCTACAAGTTAAATTTGTAGAGGTTTTGTAATTCTGACTCTAGAGTTACGGCTAGAGCGGCAAAGTTAAAAAAATATATGTTAATGTATGTTTTGACTTTGTCACGTTAATTATGTTACTTGTAGTAATCGCCAACGTAGAACACAATATAAAGACCTCTCTGAAGGCTTGTAATTTTTTTTATTGTAAATTTTTCTTTATAGTCTATATAGTTTATATGTAAAGTTACACTATTTCCAAAATTATTTTAATAAACTCTTGTCTTTGTTCAGTTTTCGGATCTTAGATCAAGAAAAACAAGGTCCTTAATTTCCACTAATCTATCCGTCTGACGGTATCTATGTTTATGTATTTGTGGTCACGATAAGTTTCTTATAAAATAAAATATCGAGTTCAAATTTGGTACTTACTTAAAATACAGTGAGGTTTCGAGGCATATCGTTTAATACAAAGGGGGTGAAAAGAATGCATGTCGTTAATTTTGTATAGTTTTAATAGTATTATGAGAATTTTTTCTGGCTTTTGGTTAAGATGGTGACTAACTCTTGAGTATAATTATTTATAGCTTCACAGATATTAACAACTAAAACTTGACATTTTCCTCTGTATATTATTTCTGTTGAAACCGAAAATAAAAAAATTAACATTATTTTCAGATTATTTGACGCTTAAAGGACATATAACATGATACATTTGACACCATTCCTCTTTCCTTTTCCTTATCATCACTTATATTTTTGACTTTAAATAAGTATGTTTAAAGTTTATTCACTATTAACGCGTAGACTGAAAAGTTTTTGGTCTAGCTATTTAAAACATATTTTTTTTTTACGTATTCATCAACATTGTCTTCTTCAAGAGCCATACTGTCCAATGCTTTTTTAACATTTCTATACCTTTCTTTTAGAATGATTTTTCTTTGCCTACAAAATAGGTCTCAATTTCGGCGATAACTTCTTCACTGGAGCCGAGATTTGGCCAGCGAGCATTTATTTGGGGTCTGCGAATAGTTAGTAGTCGTTAGGGGCCAAATCTGGGGCGAGGATAAGGAAGCAATTCGAACTTCAATTCATGCAATTTTGCCATCATAACCCTTGACTTTGACACCGTGCATTGTCTTGATGAAAGAGCATTTTTTTCTTGTTCATTTGGGGCCGTTTCTTTGCGATCTCTGCCTTCAAACACACCAATAACTTTATATAATATTAACTATTGATGTTTTTTTTTCCGTTCTCAGCATATTCGATGGAAATTATTCCATGCGCATCCCAAAATACAGAGGCAAAAAACCTTCCCAGCCGACTGTTGTATCTTTGGTCACTTCGGGACGCTTTCACCGCCTGCTGTCCACTCAGCTGACTGCCGATTTGATTCCGGTATGTAATGCTGGATCCATGTTTCAACTGTTGTCACATATAGCATTAAAAAATCCTTTTTATTTCGCTTAAATAGGTCCAAACAGCGCTCAGAATGATCAACACGTTATTGTTTTTGGTCTACTGTAAGCAAACGCGGTACCCATTTCGAACAGAGCTTTCTCATGTCCAAATGTTCATGCAAAATATGATAAACACGTTCGCTTTTGATATCTTTAGGGTGTCAGCTATTTCACGCTATTTCACTTTACGGTTATTCAAAATAATTTTGTGGATTTTTTTTATGTTTTGCGGTGTAGCTACCTCATTTGGGAGTCCCGAGCGTTCATCATCATTTGTGTCTGTACGATCGCGTTTAAATTCACCATACGAGTAAACGATGAGTGATTTTCCAGGGGCAGAGTCTCCGTAACACTTATCAAGCCATTGCTTTGCTGGAACGGTGTTTTTTCCTATCAAAAAATAGTGTTCAATCAACACACGAAATTCAATATCACTAAAACCACTCTAGCTTGTAAACTAATAGTCAAAATGTCACGAAATTTTGACACGTATCTTTTGAAGGTTGGTACTTCCTAAAAACCGTACGAAATTTTTGAAAATGGCGACATCTACGTGTCAGACTAAAAACCTTTCAGCCTACGTGTTACATTCAAAAAAATTGATTTTTTTTTGTGGGCACAGCACACGTATTGCAGGGAAATTTCTGTAGTGCTACGGAAGTGACGCGTAAGCAGAAAAAGCTATTCATTGCTGTAAATTGTGCTCGGTAGGAAAAACAGTCTCAGGCAAATTATGATCGGAGATGAGATTCTCCATTAAAAAGACTTCTTGAAAAGCTGAACCTCATACGGAAGTGATGCATTAGCGCGACATGTGTTCCTAGCGTACACTGATTTGGGAAAAATTAAGCAGACTATACCGATCAAACACTCTTCATGAAATTACTTGTAGAATAGACTCAAGACGTCAACCGTTCTTCGATGTTCCAAGGAACCAAAGTTGCTGGTGAGTTTTGGGTCTTTAATCAGGCGAACAGTTCTCTTCTGAATAGAATCCAGTATATGTGAGGTATATTTTGGAGCAAACAGAGGAGCAGTATTCCACCATTGGTCGAATTTCAGTTTTACACGGAATTAGTAGTTGGTGGGGAGTGTAAAGCTTCCTAGTTCGAGATAATATTCCCAGATTTTGACTCTCTTTTTGATATATATGCAACATAAGGTAATACCTAGCAAATTAATTGACGATGCTAGAGAAATAGAGTATCTCGACATAACCTGCAACATTAATTTTTTTTGGAAAAAACTGCCGTCTGGGTTTTTGTGGCGATATATTCTACTTAAACTGTCACCCTAAGATATAATTTGTTCCAGGTCTTTTTGTTGAATAACTTCTTGCTGTATCTGGATATATGCATGAGTAGCCGATGTTCGACCATTCGCGTACTCGAGATTCTCTATTATATTCAATTGCACTGTTCCAAACATGTGTAATATAAATTAAAAGATTTCTTGTTCTTACGAAAGCCATATTGATAGTCGCTAAATAGCTATGAGCTTAACAGCGACTCTTAGGTCACATGTAGACCTGTGACAGTGATTTATAAGTCACAGCTTTTTCTCACAGCAACTTCGCCACTTCACTCCATCCTAAATCTCCGGAAATCCGAAATTACTGCTGTTTAATGATCGCCAACGGCGCCTGGCATAGCCAGCCATTTTTATGACCCATTATTTCTGATATTTTGATGTATTTATAATGTTATTTGATTATTTTTTTATTCATTTTCAGAGTACTTTGGTTGTTTTATTAGTTTTTTTTTATTAAAATCTTTCTGCCCAAATATACCTATATAAGTATTTACCAAGGTATTTACGTATAAATATATAAAAAAATTTTACTTTGTAGTTATTTGAGCTAAGAGCGTTTTGCCTTCGGCGACGCGACTGTCCAATATTGTGTATTGGTTAGTCGCCAGTAATCGGCCGACTGCGACCGTTGTCTATAATGAGACGATAGGCACCGTCGCCGATCATTAAGTTCAGGTCGGGCGGATCTGCGACATCTGCGTATGCAGCGAGTATTTAAAACAGCGACTAGAGTCGCTACTCTGCGAAGAATTGGGTCGCAGGTATTATCTGTGATTAAGTCACAGGTAAAAGTCACAGATATGATAATATCACTTATCTCTAATCACTAATGGTATGGAATATTTTAGAAGATGCTGATTGTTGCCTTTTTCATAAGTTTCGATATTATTGAAAGCAGTATTTGTTTGGTAAAGTCGCCTTGCCTCTTTTGCGTATCGGCTGAATTATAGCACATTCTCAAACGGAAGAAAATATTCCCTTTCTGTAAAATAAATTGAGATATATAACCTTATGATTTACACGCCATTGTTGGTAGCGAAAATATTTGCACTTTCGATCGAATCAAGGCTTGTCGTCGGAAAAAAAAAAGGGATGTGTGCTTCCATGCCAGCCAATATAAGATCAGAGACCTCCTTAGCGCTAGATAAGTCGTCGGATCTACCAGGTGTACAAGTATGAAATGCGAATTTCAGATAGCAGATGGTTCACCAATGCAGTTTGTGCTATAAAGATTTGACACTGCGCCATTTTGTTGTTTCATCAACAAGTGTCAGACACGCACGAGTGATAAATTGGAAAAGTGTGTGCATAGTGTTGTGTTGTTGTGTTCAATACGTTGAAATTTATACGGACAGCATTAATTTTTTGTTTTTATTTGAAGAAAACTGCTGTTGAATCATACCGATTACTTCTTCTCTTATGGTGAACATGCTCCATCGCAAGATACGTGTGAACGATGGTTTCGGCCTTTCAAAAGTGGTGACTTCGATGTTGCACACAAGGATCGTGGAAAACCGCCAAAAAAAATACGGAGATGTGGAATTGCAAACATTATTGGACGAAGATGATTCGCAAACACAAAAACAACTCGCCGAGCAATTGGGCGTAAGTCAACAAGCTGTTTCCAATCGGCTACGAGAAATGGGAAAGATTCGGAAGATTGGTAGATGGGTGCCACATGAGTTGAACGACAGGCAAATGGAAAAGCGCAAAAACACGTGTGACATTTTGTTCGCTCGGTACAAAAGGAAGTAGTTTTTGCATTGTATAGTTACAGGGTATGAAAAGTGGATTTATTTTGAGAATCCCAAGCGCAAAAAATCATGAGTAGACCGAGGCGCACCATCCACATCGACCGCAAGACCTAATCGCTTTGGCAGAAAGACGATACTCTGTGTTTGGTGGGACCAGAAGGGCGTGGTCTATTATGAGCTCTTAAAACCTGGGGCAACGGTTAATACTAAACGTTACCAACAACAATTGACAGATTTGAACCGTTCGCTCCTCGAAAAAAGGCCAGAATACCAAGAGCTAACAAAAAGTCATTTTTTTCTTCATGACAGTGCTCCATCACATACGGCAAGACGAGTTCGCGACACGTTGGAAGCACTCAGCTGGGAAGTTCTACCCCATGCGGCTTACTCACCAGACTTGGCTCCTTCCGATTACCACTTGTTTGCATGTGAAAAAGTGGCTCGGTGAATGGTTCGCAGCAAAAGGGGAAGATTTTTACTGGCGTGGTATTCACAAATTGCCCGAAAGATGGGAAAAATGTATAACAAGCGACGGAGCATACTTTGAATAAAGCACTTTTTATCATTCTTCTGAATTTAACATGTTTTTTAGAAAAAAAAATCCGCATTTCATACTTATACACCTGGTAAACCAAGGGAAACTGCGAAAATATTCCATAAGTTCTTTCCATTTAGCAGGTTTGTAGTGTCAAATCTTGCGCGGTTTAGACGCTTCTCTGTCACTAATCGGTATTTCGATGTCAAAAGTAATTTATGGTCGGAAGAACAGATTTGTGGTGACGTTATAAATTTTTAGATTATTGGTTAAAAAAAACAGGTCAAGAAGACGAACTTTCCGTCACGGTCAGGAATCCATGTTTGTTCATTGATAAGCTGAGTAAAGCTACAACTTCTTGAGAATGGTTCAGCTTTATGGCCTTATTGGTCTGTCGCATTTGAATACTTAAGCTAGTTATTATGGGCGTTAAAATCGCCCAAGATGGCAATTTTGACACTTGGATAATTAATTTGTAAATGAACCAGAGTGGCTATAAGAGAAACGAGAAGTATTCTAGAATTAGTATCAATTGATGGTTAATAGAGGCATCAGATAAACTGTGTGGTGTGTTGAGTCACCTAAGTGCAAAGTTCCGGGGCCTCCTCTCGTTGACAAGAGAGATATTACTTTTGACAAAAAGACACGTTCCAAATTAAGATTGAGAATAGAAGCCGTATCCAGAATAGTGCCCACCCGTGCTGGGTGATGAACTAACCTTAGTTTCACGAAGAGCGAGTACATGAGGATTATTTGATTGGAGGTGTTGGTATACTGAATTTATGTTCGACTTTAAACCTCGTAAATTACAAAAATCTATTTTAACATTGCAATTTCCGCATGTTGACGCCATAAAGGTATTTACCCAGTGCTTTTCTTAAAAATACAGTTGCAACGTCAATATATTTTTTTTTGAACTCATTCTATAATCACATCCACCCGTATACTGTTTTTGTTCACACCGGAAAAGTCTAACCTCTACCTCATCAATGGAGTCTCTTATATGTTTGACTCTAAATAATTTTAATCGTAGTATCATTATCTTTACCACAAACCGGGAGAAATTTTCATACTTCTTCCTCTGAAACGATATCGCTCAAAAACTATAGATTTCATTCTCACTTCAAGTACTATATATGCACTAATCTGAATATAATCTTTTGCTTCGTTTGAGATTTATTGTGTCAACAGACCCAGACTCAATACAGTACTTCCCTGTAGGAAAGGAAATAACAAGGAAAATCTGCTATAATTGTTTTAATGTATGACTAAATGAGGAAATACGCAAAATTGGAACATCAAGAGAGATATTACTTTTGGGTGATCTAAATGGAAGAATAGGAAGGAACGAACACGATAAAGTGGTAGGAAAATATGGCGAACAAGTTACTAACGACAACGGAAGAAAAATTATAGAGATATATGAACAAAACAACCTTACAATATTAAATGGACACTACCAGCATAGGGATATTCATAAATATACGTGGAGACAAACAACAAGAGATTTAAAAAGTATTATCGACTATATGATAATACGTCAGAGATCTAGATTAAACTTCCTAGATGTAAGAGTCCAAAGAGGGGCTTCATGTGGCAGCGACCACTACCTCGTGAAAGGAAAGATAACCTCACGAACAACACGGGAAAGCAAACTGGAAGATACAAGTACACAGCACACAACAAGTGAAACAACAATAAGATATAATACAGACAGCTTACAAAATGAAAGTATCAGAAATCTATACTGGACCAAAAGATACAACGGACGGGATTTGTTAATATAGAAGAAGAATATAAGTATATAAAGGAATGCCTACACGCAGCCGCACTAGAAGCATTAGGGTACCAAGAGAAAAGGGAAAAACAGCAAAAACCATATTGGTGGGATGAAGAAATTAAATACGAAATTGAAGAAAAACGGAAAAGCTATCACAAATACTTAAGTTCAAAGAGCACAAACGACAAAGTAAAATACAAAGAATCCCAAGCTAGAGTACGCAAAATGATTAGTGACAAAAGGAACAACCAATGGGAAAAGACATGCTCAAGACTTCTTAAAAATATGAGAACAGAACGGAAAAGAGAAATCTTCTCACCAATAACACCAGAAAAATGGAACCAATATTTTACAAATATGCTAACAGAAGATAGACCAGAGTTCAAAAATACCCAACATGGAAACCCAAATATAGTTATACGAGGATCCCCAATAAGGATAACAACATCAGAAGTTAAAGAAGTATGTAAAACGCTAAAAAATGGTAGAGCTCCAGGACCAGGAAACATCCCGGGAGAGATAGTAAAATACGGAACTCAAAAGCTATTTAGCGCTTTGAGGAACTTATTCCAAAGATGCATTAACACATCAGAAGTACCCGAGGAATGGAAAATATCATACATATCAACAATTCATAAGAAAGGAGATAAAAATAATTGCGATAACTATAGGGGAATAACGGTTACAGGATCTATTAGCAGAATATACGGAAAAATACTTAAAAATAGAATAGAAACGGAATACGCGGACGTAGAAGCTGAAGAACAGGCAGGCTTTAGAGCAGGATGATCCACAATAGACCATCTCTTCTCACTGACACAAATTCTAGAAAAGAAAACCGCATTTGATCAGGAAGTCCATGTCATGTTTGTTGATTTAAAAAAGGCCTACGACAGCGTGCCCCTAATGAGATTGTGGGAAACACTACAACAGAGTAATGTAAGCACCGAAATAATTAAAGCCGTAAAATCCTTATACCAAGACGCAAGAAGTAGTGTGAAAACCAAATATGTTATAACAGGTTTCCCGGTCACAAAGGGTCTCAAACAGGGCTGCTGTATATCCCCAACGCTATTTAAAATCTATTTGGAGAGTGCACTGAAGAACTGGAAAAGGAAATGTAGCAGTATAGGATTACCACTGGATGACGATACTACATTGTACACGCTATCATTCGCAGATGACCAGGTAGTAGTCGCTCAGGACATCGATGATATGGAATACATGACACGAAAACTTATGGAGGAATATGAAAAATGGGGCCTAGAAGTCAATATTAAAAAGACCGAGTACATGTGCGTCAGAAGACAACAGCAGGACTTGAAACTGGCCACAGGACACACCATCAAACACTGTGCCAGTTATAAGTATTTGGGAACAAGAATATTTAGGGACGGAACACTGGAAGAAGCAATATTCGAGAGGAATATCCAGGGAAGAAAAGAAAAGAAGAAAAGTGATTGCAATGCTTAATAGTATACTATGGGACAAAAACATAACCATTGAAAATAAGAAGAGAATTTACAACTCAATAGTGAAAAGTATAATAACTTACAGCTCCCAGGTGTGGCCATTAAAGGAAAGAACAGAAAAAAATACTAAAAGCTACAGAAATGGATTTCTGGAGACGAGCAGCCAGAAAATCCAGAAAAGACCGCATACCAAATGACACGATAAGGCGAGCTTTAGAAATAAAGAACGATATAGTGGACGAAATCAGAACCCAACAGTTGGTATGGTACGGACATGTACAGAGAATGTCACAAGACCGACTACCTAAAAAGATTTTAAATTGGAACCCTCATGGAAAAAGAAAGCGAAGAAGACCACGCCAAAGCTGGAGAGCAGGAATCAACAAGGAAGTACTAGAGAGAGATCTGGAGGAAGAGGGATGGAGAAACCGGGAGGAGTGGAAATTAGGCATCGGAAGACGGAAGACGTTATAAAACCGATTGATATATATATATATATATATATATATATATATATATATATATATATATATATATATATATATATATATATATATATATATATATACATATATATATATATATATATATATATATATATATATATATATATATATATATATATATATATATTAAAACTTGTTTTCAGTTTCAATTACTTTATAATCTTAGGAGTAATTTCCATGGATAGTAGAAATTGCATTACTATTTTCCTTTCAGACATGCATATCTATTTTATCCTTGTCTCATCGTACAAGGGATCAATTTTTATTTGCCAAGTGCACGTTAGAAAACTAGTTTAAACTAGAATAAATTTAAAGTTTATAACTATATCTTTACATTTCATATCGACTTTATGTTCACTAATATTTCCTTTTACAGTTTCTGGTTTCACAGAAAAGTAAATATCTTTATTATATGAAAACTTTCGAACTCGACTCAATACCTTCATTAAAATATCCCTGTAATTAAGAGATGATTTATTTCAAGTGCTGCTTAAAAACAAACAGATTTCTTAACTAGTCTATCTGACACTACAAGAAATATAATTGCTTAAAGTTTTATTGATTGCCTTAATCCGGAAAGAACAAGGTTATTTTCAGTTAAGCGAAACTTTATGGAACGTTTTATGGTGTTGCTTTGTGAATTTGGCCGTATAATTCCACCGTCATAGACTTGGGAAATTATAGTCCGTCGGTATATTGTAGTAATATCAGAGATTTATATTAATGAAAAATTTTTTGATTTTGTGACGTTTATTGCCAATGAATTTATTATTTTAAAAACTGGATAAATGAAATTCTAGGAGTCACTCTACAAGCATCCATTATAGACATTTTATTCAATTTATATTGATTTCGTAAAATTAGAAATCATAATTTTTGTGATAAGACCATGTCAAATTAGAGCAACTTTTCGACGTTTCGCTTACGATTGCATAAAGCATCTTCAAAGATATTTACTTACCTTTCGAGAATAAAACATTGAATGTGCCCATATACACACAAGCTAAATATTTAGACCTGAAACTGTGTTTACAGGAACATAACCCAATTTTATAATCGATTTCCACGTGTGATATAGACCAGCTTAATTGCTTAATATTTCATTTAAAAAGAATGATATTTGATTTCTCTTACATTGATGCTGTTTCCTGTAGATTATTGATGTTGAGCTATAGCTGCTTGAACAATTTGCCTCTTTTCATACATGTTTATGTTCTTTAATTTTAGTGGATTGATCTTCTAGTCTCTCTCCCCTCCCCATAAATCTTACCACGCTAACAAGGAATTTTATAAACATCTTCAATTTGTACAGGAATTGTGTCTTGGGTGATCTCGAACATTGACCAATCTTCGTAAAAGTTTTATTATTTTTTTTATTGTTCATCTTTTAACCTCGGTAGGGTTTTACCCTTTCCTATATATTTTTATGGACATATAGGAAGGAGATGTAAACGTTACTCAGGTGCCGAATCATATATTTGTATTTCAAAGACTACACGGTCGTTCTATTACGACCATTTGTGTATTTCTATATTAATTGGTTCCTGAATACATACACCACACCTACCTGCCGACCGGAATCCAGTCAGCTGATTACTATACAGAGTCTTAGTTCACTAAGCCACTGAGGCCCCGGCATTTTACGTAATTTTGCTATTTTTTTCTATTATGCAGTGTACGCAAGGTAAAGCTACATATCTACTGAGAATATTTGGTCACTATTGATATAGTTCTAAATATTAATGAGTCGATGATAGATAATTTTTGAGTAAGATGATGGTCTGAGAGAGCATTGAGAATCGACATGTATTTTAATAAAGACAACATCCCAATATGCTGTTACTCTTCCTTTCTACCAGTACGTCTATAAAGAAATATTAGTAGAACTTTTAATGAAAAGATATATACTTTCTATAAATTAATTTGTAGTTACCACCATACATACTTACAGACGCTAGGAGAAATGCATATTTAAACATGACATAAGTACCCAGAAAATTTTTAATAAAGACAATTTCTATCTTATTCATTACAAAGCCATTTTTAAATAACTTCTTTTATTATCCTATTCTGAATAGAATAAGGTTTTTTTCAGTCAAGCTAACTTTAGAAGATTTTGTGGTGTTACTTTGTGAATTCGGACCTCATAAACTTGAAAAATTATTATCAGGTGGTATTTTATAATATTATCAGATATTTGTATTAACAGAAATTTTGTCAATTTTTTCAGGTTAATTATCTAAGAATGTATTATATTAAGAATTAGAGTATTGAAATTCCAGATGCGAAACCCAAACATCCATTATAGAAATTTTATATAGTATGGCCTACGATAGTTATGGAACATGGAGCGGAAGCTTTCACTGTTTTGGTTAGACGAAAATTCGTGGTTTCTGGGACTGGATCATCTCAAATTTGAGTGATTTCTCGATATTTCTGCTATGATTGCGAATCTTTATTTCTTGAGATAAAAGGGGGCAAAAGTCAAATATTTAGACCGAACTTGTGTTTACAGAATAGTAACACAAACTAATGATGTGGTTTCACGTGTGATATAGACTGTATACCGGATCTTTGATGATATTAATACTGTATTTGTATATTTCGATTGGTTTATTAATTTTTCGTTTATAGGAAATGGAGATCAAAGCAAAAATTTTGATTTTTCTTACTTTGATAATGTGTTCTGTAAAGTGTTGATTTTGAGCCCTAATAGAGAATTTTATAACCACCTTCAATTTATGAAGGTAATCGCAAGGATTCCTCAATGGCAATCGACAATTGTGCGAATGTTAGACCTCGTAAATAATTTTATTTTTTCTGTGGTACCGTGCATGTAGACTAAAACCACAATATAAATTTGGGATCCTTATTACCATCTTGCCAGCAAGTTGGGTTTTTAAAATGATTAAAATAATGTTTAATAGTGTCAGTATAACATGCAGTGGCTTTGAGATCACTGGTCAGTTTTTCTGTTCGTGGTGAAAATTGCTCATCATATATTAGTAGGACTCTGCGCACTAATGAGTGGATGACATAATTTTTAAGAAGGATAATTATATTTAAGCGTTCTGGTATCGATTTTCATGAATTCGTCTTCTGTAAATCGAACGTTGAAAGGAGTCGTTACATTTCCTTTACGCGTGTATATTTACAAAGAAATATTTGTAGAATTCTTATCTACAAATTACTCAAAAAATCACTACAATTTCTTTATTTGTGTGCTGCCGGTTAGTTTTCTACAAATTGTTTAATATTATGTTATGTATTGCGAAAAATTCCACTAGACTGTGTAAAAATAATCCATAGTAATGTACAAAATTTTTATCAAAAATTTGTGAGACAATAGTTTTTCGCTTATAGAAAAAATATATAAAACGCAGTATTTTAGTTAATAATAAAAAGGAAATATTAAAGCAATTTATTGTACGTTTCATAAAACAATTTTTAGCTGTTACTACACACCTCAGATATTGTAGAAAAATTGCATATTGGGACATGGCATCAAACATGTCACTAAGTAACTTTATATAATATACATTTTTCTCAGAACTGTGAATAATTTACATAATTTTGTAAAATAAAAAGCAACACACACAAACATATTATTGGATTGAAACCAAATTTTGCTAGCATACGGCATTTTTCTATAAAACCAGCAATTGCTTATAGACAGTTCTATTTAAATAAAGTAAAAACTCTTTCATAATTTCTTCAATTATGAATGCCCCTTTAAGAGCCAAGTGCTCGTGTGTTCTGTCCTCTTAATTTTTTGTCCAAAATTGTCGGCTTTCGATTTAAAAGGAAATACTTCTTTTTAAGTATCCGGATCATAGCTGCTCCATTTTACAAACCACTTTGTAGAAGGACGAGCAAATATTGTAAAAAAGGTAACTTAAATTTTCCCTTGGTTAAAAGAAAATAGATAAAAATTTGTAATAAAAAGGATAAATATGCCTGATTCTAAACCACATATCAAAACTAAATCTAATATTATAATTTACCCAACAGTAGTCAATGCGATTTTGAATGATTTAAAATATTTCCTTAGCAGATAGCGTCATCAAATTTAAACAGGGTTATGTATTTGAAGAAGTAACCATTTACATCCTCCCTAATGAGACATGTACAAATTTCATAGCATTCAAAGACAAATTAAAAAAAAGTTTCTCCAAACATAATAATAATCACTTTTTATCAATAGGCCTTTTAATTTACCTAATAGTCGTCAATGCGATTTTGATTTATTTGAAAATGTGTTTTACAGGATCCATTTACATACCCCCTTATGAGACAGTTACCAATTTCAGAACAGCCAAACAAACTGAGAAATACTTTCTCCATAAATATTAATAATCGCTTTTAAACAATGATTTTGATTTATTTGAACAAGTTATTTACAGAAACCATGTACATACCCCTCATAAAGTAGTTACCAATATCAGAATTCAAAGACGAATTAAAAAATAATTTCTCCAATAATAACAATAATCCCTTCTGATCAATAGAATCTTTTAACTGATCTAACAGTAGCTAATTCTTTTTTGATATATTTTTTCCTGAATAACTTAAGAAATGTTTAGAAAGATAAAATTTTAGACCTTGTAATATTAGTAATATTAAAAATAAGTGCTAATGGTCTATTTGTATCTGAAGATACTCACTGATGTCGCTTGATATTTCTGTTGATTTGAGTACCAAAAAAATGTCCCATGAAACTCATTTGAGATGATAAAATCTGCTGCTACTGGTCCCCCCATTATTAATAAATTTAATTAGTATATGATTTGATATGATTATAAAATATATTTCGAGATATTAGATAAGGTAATAAAAGATGCTAAAATCAAATATGAGAAAAATGTAATAAGTACGAAATGTACGAATCCTTGGTATTTATGGAATTATGTTAAAACTAAAATTAATCATGTAATGCAAATGAAATAAAATATCTTATTTATGATGAACAGAAAATAGATAATCATGTAGAAACAGCAAACACTTTAAACTCTTATTTTTGTGAAATAGGTTCTAAGTTGAGTGAAAAAATAAAAAAACTTAATAGTAGATCAATAACACTTCCCAATATTAACAGTCTTACTAATCGTAATGAAATAAAAAATATAATACATAATGTGAAAAATAAAACAGTCGATAAAATTAATACAAAAGTTCTAAAAAGAATATCTGATTATATAGTAGACTTTTGACTCACTTTTTTAATATATACATCGAACAATCATGTTGGCCATGTGCTCTTAAAAGTACGAAGGTTGTCCCAATATTTAAGGCTGGTGATAGGCATAGAACTTCAAACTATAGACCAATATCTTTGATTTCGAATGTTGCTAAAATCTTCGAAAGAATTATCTATAATAGACTGTATAATTTTATTACAAAATATAATATAAAAATCAGTTTAATTTTGTTAAAAATAAAGGTTCCTCTAATGCTGTTCAATATATTTCAAATATTATATATATAATACTATGGATAAGAGTAAACCAATATTTGTAACATTTCTTGATTTGGCCAAAGCTTTTGACTCTGTAAATCACAAAATGCTTTGGATAAATTCTTTAACTATGGAATAAGAGTATGCTTGCAGAGTTATTGAACTGGTAGATGCCAAAGAGTTAGAATAAATAATTGTGTTAGTGACCATAGATACATTACCACAGATGTCCCCAAGGAACAATCTTATGGCCATATTGTATGTCAATGACTTGTTGTAGGGCATGCTAGGTGACTCAATAATATCATATGTGGATGATACAGCAATTTTCGCAACAGAGGATAATTGGTTAGATACACAAAACAAAATGAATAGGTATTTCGAAAATGTATCGAGCTGGCTTGCTCTGAATAACTATTGATAAGACTGTGTACATAACTTCTGGAAATTATTCTAATTGCGTTCCTAATAATTTAAATATAAGAATTGAAGAGCAAGGAATAAAAATAATAGAAAATTATTAAATATTTGGGAATTATGTTTGATTATAATATGAAATGAGATATACGTACATGTAGAATATTTAATTAAGAAAACAAAATATCTACTATTTATTTTTTCAAAGTTATCTAGGATTATGGACACAGACACATTGCTAATGATATATCATGCACTTTTCCATAACTGCATTACGTATGGTATAATTGCTTGCAGTGGTGCTTACAAAAACTCAATAAATGTGTTACAAAAATTGCAGTACAGAAAATAGTATAAAAAAATACTTTCAAGCATCTATTAAATTTGAATCAATCATTTGTTCTGGGATCTGTTGTGCATCATTACAGTGCACTTAGAAAGACATCACAGAGTGTAACTTGAAACAAAAATTTGCAATTATCTAAAATAATTAAGTCAATTCCATAAAAATAGCTACATAATTGCTATCAAAAACGTATAATCTGTCTAAAAATGTGAAAAATATAACCAGTCAGGGGAAAACTCAAAAAAAAAAAAATTTAAAAAATGGATCAGATTAAATAGCTCTTGTTAAATCAAGTAGATATATTATTATGACCGCCTATTATATTATATTGTATTATATTAAAATACTAGCCGTGCCGGCTGCTCCGCTCGCGTGGACTTGATTCATTACTACCGTCCTATGTTATCTAACGTAATAAAATATCTGCCATTATTTCCCCTTATCTCCCATTATTTTTCCTTATCTCTCATTATCTCTAAATAATTTCCATTATCTAGGCTTATCTCTGCTCATCTCCCATTATTTCTCCTTATCTCCCATTATCTCACCTTATCTCCCATTATCTAGGCTTATCTCGACTTATCACGCAATATATATATCTGATTATATAGTAGACTTTTGACTCACTTTTTTAATATATACATCGAACAATCATGTTGGCCATGTGCTCTTAAAAGTGCGGAGGTTGTCCCAATATTTAAGGCTGGTGATAGGCATAGAACTTCAAACTATAGACCAATATCTTTGATTTCGAATGTTGCTAAAATCTTCGAAAGAATTATCTATAATAGACTGTATAATTTTATTACAAAATATAATATAAAAATCAGTTTAATTTTGTTAAAAATAAAGGTTCCTCTAATGCTGTTCAATATATTTCAAATATTATATATAATACTATGGATAAGAGTAAACCAATATTTGTAACATTTCTTGATTTGGCCAAAGCTTTTGACTCTGTAAATCACAAAATGCTTTGGATAAATTCTTTAACTATGGAATAATAATATGCTTGCAGAGTTATTGAACTGGTAGATGCAAAACAGTTAGAATAAATAATTGTGTTAGTGACCATAGATACATTACCACAGATGTCCCCAAGGAACAATCTTATGGCCATATTGTATGTCAATGACTTGTTGTAGGGCATGCTAGGTGACTCAATAATATCATATGTGGATGATACAGCAATTTTCGCAACAGAGGATAATTGGTTAGATACACAAAACAAAATGAATAGGTATTTCGAAAATGTATCGAGCTGGCTTGCTCTGAATAACTATTGATAAGACTGTGTACATAACTTCTGGAAATTATTCTAATTGCGTTCCTAATAATTTAAATATAAGAATTGAAGAGCAAGGAATAAAAATAATAGAAAATTATTAAATATTTGGGAATTATGTTTGATTATAATATGAAATGAGATATACGTACATGTAGAATATTTAATTAAGAAAACAAAATATCTACTATTTATTTTTTCAAAGTTATCTAGGATTATGGACACAGACACATT
This sequence comes from Pachyrhynchus sulphureomaculatus, assembly GCA_019049505.1. Classification (NCBI taxonomy): domain Eukaryota; kingdom Metazoa; phylum Arthropoda; class Insecta; order Coleoptera; family Curculionidae; genus Pachyrhynchus; species Pachyrhynchus sulphureomaculatus. The sequence goes on along the minus strand of CM032446.1, from coordinate 97,491,684 downwards.
GCTAATGATATATCATGCACTTTTCCATAACTGCATTACGTATGGTATAATTGCTTGCAGTGGTGCTTACAAAAACTCAATAAATGTGTTACAAAAATTGCAGTACAGAAAATAGTATAAAAAAATACTTTCAAGCATCTATTAAATTTGAATCAATCATTTGTTCTGGGATCTGTTGTGCATCATTACAGTGCACTTAGAAAGACATCACAGAGTGTAACTTGAAACAAAAATTTGCAATTATCTAAAATAATTAAGTCAATTCCATAAAAATAGCTACATAATTGCTATCAAAACGTATAATCTGTCTAAAAATGTGAAAAATATAACCAGTCAGGGGAAAACTCAAAAAAAAAAAAAATTTAAAAAATGGATCAGATTAAATAGCTCTTGTTAAATCAAGTAGATATATTATTATGACCGCCTATTATATTATATTGTATTATATTAAAATACTAGCCGTGCCGGCTGCTCCGCTCGCGTGGACTTGATTCATTACTACCGTCCTATGTTATCTAACGTAATAAAATATCTGCCATTATTTCCCCTTATCTCCCATTATTTTTCCTTATCTCTCATTATCTCTAAATAATTTCCATTATCTAGGCTTATCTCTGCTCATCTCCCATTATTTCTCCTTATCTCCCTTTATCTCACCTTATCTCCCATTATCTAGGCTTATCTCGACTTATCACGCAATATTTCTCCTTATCTCCCATTATTTCTCCTCATCTCCCATTATCTCACCATAACTCCCATTATCTAGACTTACCTGTGCTTATCTTCCATTATTTCTCCTTATCTCCCATTATTTATACTTATCTCCCATTATCTCACCTTATCTCGCGTTATATAGGCTTATATCGAATTATATAGAACATAATTAAAATAAATTTATAATTATAGATAGATAACCTGGCCAGAGAACATATGTATGTTTTAAAAAAAAAGCACATAAATCGGATAAGTGGTTCTCCAGTGATAAGCGCACTAACGGACAGACAGACAGACAGACAGACAGACAGGCAGAGAGACAGGCAGATAGACAGACAGAGAGACGTTGCATTTTATATATATTATATATATATATATATATATATATATATATATATATATATATATATATATATATATATATATATATATAAGATTATAGATAACCTGGCCAGAGAACATATGTATGTTTTAAAAAAAAAAGTACGTAAATCGGATAAATGGTTCTCCACACTAACGGACAAACAGACAGAGATACTTTGCATTTTATATATATTATAGATGTAATAAAAATATAACCTGGTCAGAGAACATATGTATGAATTTAAAAAATCACGTAAATAGGATAAGTGGTTCTCGAGGGATAAGCGCACTAACGGACAGACAGACAGACATAGAGACGTTGCATTTTATATATATTATAGATTATAGAATATAGATATTCTCTGCTACATAATATTGTTCCATATTTAATGGTTTAGGCTGTGTATTGTAAGGGAACGCGCTAGCGGCAAACTTTTTCCTGACTTCATTCACTATTATCGTCACTGCTCATTCCTTATGCTACCAATCGTAATAAAATATAGCCTATAACCTGGCCAGAAAACATATGTATGTTTAAAAAAAAAAATTACGTAAATCGGATAAATGGCTCTCCAGTGATAAGCGCACTAACGAACAGACAGACAGACAGACAGACAGACAGAGAGACGTTGCATTTTATATACATTATAGATGGTATGTAACTAAATTAATGTCTCGGGTGATTTAAGAATTGTAAAATTGTTGATTATATACTAAGTAGTTTTAAGTTTGAGAGGATGTTAAAATACTTTCTTTTTGTCCTTGTTTTCCAGCGCTACGCGCAAGTAACTTGTTTACTTCTGTGGGTGTTACAGTTATGTGGTATATGGTTGTAATTATGTATTATATACAATCATATAATATTTGATATAATATATCAATTTCTGGAAATAAATAAATAAATATCTAGAAGAAGATTCTTGACACTAAGAATTACACTTATCAAAATTTACAAAGTGTTATTAACCCCTGCATTTTTAAAAATTAAGATAAATATGAAACACTATAGGAAATACGTATAAAACATTTTTGATCATGGATAAATATACGAAAAACAGTAAATACGGTTCCTAATTCAAATTTTATAGTTCACACGTCTTTGGAAATAGCGAATTTTTTTCTCACTGGTTTAAAAGTTTTCCAACCCTCTGTTTACTTTCGTATTATCTCAACGGTGTTATACTTTAGACTGTATCTTGAAACAGCATTGAAACGCAATGACTTTTTCTTGAAACAATAAAAGGATAAGGTGTTGATGAGAAATTTCTAAAATCATACCCTGCTCTTGGCCAATACTTGTTCATTTTATATAATAAACATTTTAGAAAATACCCTAATCTCTGGATATTGTTCCTACTCGTAAATCAGTTTTTGAGTCAGTCACTTGAGAGTAATTATTTTTTAACTTTAAAGAAGCCTGACATGTTAATCAGCACGGTCCTTATTGAGACGGCTTTATACCGAAAAAAGTTCTCTATATTTAAAAATATAAATTAGGTAATAACTTGGAGATATAATGCACCGTGTACACCGATTTTTCAATGCTTCTGATTAAATTTCAGAATCTAGCGTTATTAAAACTGGGAAGTTTTAGTATTTAAAATTATAAAGTTTATTAAAATTTAAAATTACAACAGTTATATGAGAGACCGCATACATATACATATTTTGGTAATAAATGAGTAAGGTAGCGTGCGCTGAGGCGCCTTCTGGGGTACCTCAGGGGTCACATCTGATTACTCTGTTTTTTAATTGTTTCTATATGGTATCGGCAAATGTTTCAATTATGCTGATTTTATTTACTGCATGAGGACGATCTCAAAATATAAGTGATGTCTTAGGTTTTAAACAATTATTAAAGGATTTTACAAAGTTTTCGGATTACTGCAAGATTAATAAACTTTTCTTAAATTTCGATAAATGTTATATAGAGACAAAAGCACTATAATTAATTGATTCTTATGACTAACCCTTCATAAAATATAAAAGTGGCGTACTGTTTTTGCATCTTCTTTCAGAAAGTGCACAAATCTAGGTTATGCCACCATACTAGTAGGGTTGTTTTGAAATGCCCTCATTAGTGCGTGCAAAGGCATGAAAATAATGATTTTCAGCAGTAGTTTCAACAGCAAGACCTTTGCTTTTAGGTCACTGATATGAATGCTTTAGAAATATTTCACTGTAACGCTAAAGGAACAAAACGTAGAGGAAAGTAATAATATGATTTTTTTATGCCAGAAATTAGCCGAATAGAAAAGAACACAAAAATAAACGTCTTTAAGTTTTAGAATGTGGTAATATTTTTATTTTGAATTGACCAATTTTCAATATTTTCTTTTTAAATCAATCATAAATATAAAAATGGATGAATTAAATTACAAATAACAAACAAAACAAATTTATTAGAAAACAAAACTGATAGTAAAATAAAAGTGGACACAAATAGATTGAATTTTGATTAATAAATAGTCATTCCTTTAGTCCTCCTATAATGCGTATATATTTTTAAAGTTATTTTCAAAAATTGATTAGATTGTAAATTGTTATAAATTATTAGCTGGCCTTTATTTTTTCTTAATATTAAATATTACATTTAATTGCAAATTGTAAACCTACTATTAAAATATAATTATTAGATATTATATTTAGGAATAGTGTTTAAATTTATATTAATATTTGGTTGTATTTTGAAGTTAGGCTTCATGCATTTTGTAGTAATATTTTGTAAGCGTTTATTAAGAAAAAGGTGTAGAGATTAAAAAATTACGCAAACGCTAATGAAAGTATTTTTATTAATTTAAATATTCGCTAAAGTATCTACCAAATTTATAATTACACTTATCAGGGAGGGATTCGACCAACACCAAACAGATTAATTATGATATTTACAGTATATTTACAGTATGGAATTAATTTCTTCTTCTTCTGGTACCATGACCATTCAACGATCGTTGGTTATCATATTGGCTAACAAGTTGATGATGATCGTTTTATTCATAGACTTTTCATACCACTGCGTTAAATTTTTCAACCATGATGTTCTCCTTTTCCCTGGACCACGTCTGTCCTTTCCCTCTATAATCAGATGCAAGATATCGTATTTTTGTGGATGTCTCATAATGTGGCCAAAATATTCTGATTTGCATCGGTTGATAGTCATGACCATTTCGAAGTCCTTGTCCATGCGAGTGAGAACGCTGTTGTTACTAATTCTGTCCATCGAACTGATTTTCAGCCGTCGTCGATACACCCACATCTCGAATGCCTCCAGACGTTTAAGCATTGCTTCAGTGAGCGTCTTCGCTTCCATGCCTTAAAAGAGAACCGGAAAGACATAGCGGCGTATTGTTTTCGTCCGTAGTTTCATCGACACCTAATTAGACACGAGTAAAGAGAGTAGGCAAATTAAATTGTAAAGAATGCGTTTTTGGAGATTAAGTATTTTTTTTTATTAAACTTACCATATTTTTATCTACACATTGTGTCTTATAGATCTTGAACATATTCACATTTACTATCACTTAGTTCGTGTCGAACAACCGAAAAAATATCATTTATCTACACTTCGACTGGTTATAGGGTCTAAGTTTGGTGTAAGCTAGAGAAAAAACGGGTAGTATATTGCTATACGGGTCGAAAGCCGATGAGGAAACTCTAAGAAGATCAAGAGAGGACAAATGAAGGATACTTAATATCGGTTCCGAAGATCTACCAGACATCGAAGTTGAAGAAATTGAAAAAGTCATTAACCAAATTAAAAATGGAAAAGCAGCAGGAGAAGATGACATCCTGTCGGAAACGCTAAAAGAAGGAGGACCGCCATTAATCAAATAGCTTAAAAAACTCTTCAATAAATGTCTACTCGAAGGAGTGATATTAAAAGATTGGGAAACTGCCATACTTATATTGATAGACAAAAAAGGAGATTCTAGCAATTTGGAGAACTATAGGCGGAGTCTTCTATCGCAAATATACAAACTATTCATGACAAGAAGTTTAAAAATTACCAACTCAAAGAACAAGCAGGCTTCCGAAAAAGATTTAGTACAATCGAACATCTACACACGATCAAAACTTATAAAAAAGGTAACTGAATTCAATATCACAGCATGGATTGCACTTGTCGACTTCCGAAAAGCCTTTGACACAGTGGAATACTGGGCAATCGAGAAAGCAATAAAAAACGCAAGAGTTGATCAAAAGTTTATTAACGTACTGACAAAAATCAATGAAAAATCAAAACTGAAAGTGAGATTACACGAGGAAAAAGAAGAAGATATTCCTATATTCTATACAAGAACGAAATTTTTCGTAAACTATAAAAAAATACAAAAATGTGGTCAAATTTCATGTTCTTGAATGAAATATCAAAAAAAAGGTGCAACTCAGTTTTGCTTTGCTATAGTAATTTTGGATTATCCATTACCAAAATACACCTTTGTTGAAAGAGTATCGAAATCGTATACTACTATATTTACAAATCTTAGAGACGTGACTTCAGTTCTTCAAAATTTTGACTAGAATTCAAAATTAGTAAAAAATATAAAGTTCCAATTTCAGTGGAACAAAGTAATCAGGCACACAGATTTTTAATCAAATTAGTTATAATACTCAATGATTTTTCCTACCAGTCGTTACAGAGGTAAGAGGGTGGTTACAATCTATGGTATATAAACTGACTAAAGATTTTACATACATTGAATTTATAGTGTATGTGTGTGTATAGCTATGCCATAAAAATTGTGAAACTGACAGAAATAACAAAAATAATTTAATATTAGATGTCTCTATGCATAAAATACAGTTGCTGATTGCATTTTTATTTAATTTATCTATAAATAATAAATGTAATTTAAAAATATCGTGACAAAATATAATTTTCAAACATAATGTAATATAATTGATAATTCAAACATAATAAAATATATATTAGTATATATTAAAATTTAGTTTTACATTATGTTAGATAAGGAAGGTATTAAATTTTGGTTTACAATCGTCATTAGAAAATTTCATTATACATATTTATGCAAGTGTTCCAAAAATAAATATTGTGGCTATACAAGGAATAAAAGAAAACTGTTAAGAACCAGTTCAAGAAAAAAATTAAAGGCGCGAAAAATTATCAATTTTGATCTTGTCTTATTTTAAATTGAATTTGAAATCATGGTGCTATGAAAATATTTTAGTATATTGGTAAATCGCACATCACTATTACTAATGAAGATATCGACTTTGAAGGATTTTTGACATGTACGCTAATGATTGTGTCATAAAAAATTTTAATATTTTACCAGTTTCAGTTTAAAAAATCGTTCGACGCTGCAAAAGCAAATTATATTTGTATTTAAATGTTTTAAGAGAAAATATTTATTGACGAAAATAACACACCCAAACAATTTTTACTCAAACAGTAATTTTGACACACATCATTACTTTTATTATAATTGCATTATTGTCACAGCTGAAAAAGGTCTAGGATATAATTTGATACAATTTCCTGCTGCAACTAACGTAAAAATACTCGCCACAATACCTAAACTTTAGAAAAGGGAAAATAAAAACACTAATTAAGTATTACCGTGTTCCCTATTCATTCTAATGGGGGACATACACGTACCGGCAAGCCTGTCAGTTATGCCTAAACAGTCCATCGAAGATCGGCGGCCGGAACATGAGACGACTTAACCGGTGGCCGGAGAACACACGAAACTACGTTCGTCCAACCGGCCGACCTGAAGAGAGCGCAGGTAAGCCAGTTCGTGAGTGAGATGAGGACAAAGGGTACAGCAGAGCCGGCTCTAGGAGGTAGGCAAGGTAGGCAATTGCTTACGGCGGCAAAACCGCCTAAACTACTAGAGCGCAAAAAAAAATAAACACAACCCACAAAGATATATTTCGATTACTTGAATCTAGAAAATAAATAAGTAGTAAAATCAAATACAACAGGAATAGACAGGCTTCTACCAGAAACTTGTCTATTCCTGTCTATAGAAATACCTAGAATTTCTGGGTAGGGAAAGTCGTATAGATTCCCTAAACCTTTCCTTTTCAAATAGGAGATATTCATGATGCTTTATTAAGTATTTATGAGAATGCCGAAATAGATAATATGATTCGATGTCAGACCAGCAGTTTATTGACCACAATAAAACAATTTAAGTTTTTATGTACAAACGTTATTTGGTATAAAATTTTGAATCGTTTTAATCCGATAAGTAAACTACTTCAATCCAAAGATTTTAATTTTTCCCAAGCCACTAATTTATTAAACAGCTCATTAATTTTTTTTGAAGAATTAAGATCGGATGATTCTTTGACAACATTGTCTTAGAAGCTGAAAATTTAGCCAGCGAAATCGACGTAGAAATAAACTTTGAATTGACTACATCACGTCATCGTGTTCGGACTATAAAACGAAATTTTTCATATAAAAGTTTAGACGAACCGATACAAGATCCAAAACAAAAATATAAAATAGAATTTCTTTTCTTTATTATGGATCAGGCGATCAGTGCATTGGAGCTGAGATTCAATCTACTCAATAGTCATAATCACTCTTTTGAATTTTTGTATGATGTTTATAAACTTAAAGACATGTGTATAAATGAGTTACTGGCACATTGTAAAGATCTGGAAAACGTCTTGATAGATGGTTGTTCGCCCGATCTTAACAATTTAGATTTGGCTGACGAAATAAGCCTTGTTTCTTCACTTTTAACTAAGAAAGAAGGTCCAGTTGACGTTCTTAAATTCATTACTTCCCTTAAAACTGGGCCAAATTTGAGCATTGCTCTAAGGGGCTAGCAATGTTGGCCATTGAACACGAATTGAGTAGTAAATTAGATCTGCAAGAAATTATTCGCGATTTTGCAGAAATGCAACTTTGAAAAAAAAGTTTAAATTTAGGTTTAGACTTGGTATATTATTGTACTAGTTTTGTTCATTGTTTTAAAAGTATATTTAAATTATCTCTGAAAATAGTAGGTACTAGTTTTAGTTCGCAAGTTCATTGTCGTTAGCTCGCTAAAAATGTAAACTTTGTTTTTCAGTAAAACAATTTTTCGTAAGTTTGTATTAATATTATTGTCTTAATTCAATTTTATGTCATTTTTCTGGTTAATATATTTTTCTTTAAGCTTGGGTACGGCAGCACTTTTTGAGTTTGCCTACGTCAGCAAAAAAGCTAGGGCCGGCCCTGGGTACAGGTGTGCCCTCACTCGGTTTTCATATGTCTTGTTTTGTAGAGAGTCGACTGCTTGCCGGCTTGGGTTCAATGGGGTTTTCAGTCCAATGGGGCGCCGAATTTCGGTGGACTGTTCAAACATAACTGACAGGCTTGCCGGTACGTGTACGGCCCTCAGGTTTGCAGAATGGTAAGATTTGTGCCTATATAAGCCTAGCCTAGAAAATTTAGATTTCTAATTAAAAATTCTCATTGGGCTACAAAATTCAATAGATCAACTGAACTACCAGGTAGCCTGGTCTTCAAATGCTATTTAAATTAACTACGTAATAATACTTACATTATTTAGAAGTTTCTTAGCAAACATTTCTGGATGAATTATTTATTCAGATTTTATTTACATATATTTTATAATTCTTTTAAAAATCATAGAAATTAACTAAAAAACTTTTTTCAGAACACACTGAAACACAATTGCATTGTATATATATATATATATATATATATATATATATATATATACATATATATATATATATATATATATATATATATATATATATATATTTTATATTTTTATATATATATATATATATATATATATATATATATATATATATATATATTATATATTTTATATTTTTTTATATGTAACAACTTTTGTATGTATAACCTACGGCCATTCAGGCTAACGAAATCTTTGCACTTCTCATGTGAGTTTTTTTTTTTAACTTATTATGACTAATATCTTATTCTTGTTCTACACTAATTTTATGTATTATAACAACCTAATGATAACATCATTAATTTAAGTTGTCCCAGACACGGTCAGTGAATACGCTCTGTTCTTCTTTTCAGTTCTGCCCTGAAGAAGGTCCCAATCCAGGACCGAAATATTGGCTTAATGAAAATTGTGTGATCTCTTATCACGCCCAAATTTGCCAAGTTCCCCAACTAAGATTGTATTTTAATAATTTTGGTAGATACGGCAATTTTTTGCTTTCTTTCTTTATTCTATATATATATATATATATATATATATATATATATATATATATATATATATATACATATATATATATATATATATATATATATATATATATATATATATATATATTGAAACGACTAGAGACAATTGGAAACACCCTGATCTATGCAATAATTTGTTACTATGAAATTTATATATTAATGTAAAACATCTTGTTTTATTTATTTTGTATTGTAGAAGTAACGAGTAGTCATGTATATTTGTGTATATATATATATATATATATATATATATATATATATATATATATATATATATATATATATATATATATATATATACAAACATTATAATTGTAGGAAGCATAATAGAATTTGACATCTATACATAAATATATATTGTAATTTGTATTAATTGCTTGTCAAACACTAAGCGACAGTATGCATTGCAAAGTGATTTTGTGCTCTTCTACACAAATAAATATCAAATTTCATCATGCGTCTCTTGTTTCTAGCTAGCCGGTTAAGTAATTTTACATTCTATGTATGTCCCTTTAGGATAAAGAAAACACTGTAACTTATATTTTTTACATAATCGTGATTACTTAAAATGTCAGCATATTATCTCAACTCACTCTAATAGAAAAAAGGAGGCATCGTTTCGTAAAATGCCCTAAAAGAATTCTAGGGAAAATATGGCATTTTTTCAGCTGTGCTTATTTGTGCGTTATTATTTATTCGTATTCTTTAGCTATTTCATTGATTTAGCTTTATAAGTGATTTATAAAATATGCAGAAGTATTAAAGTAATAAATTAAAAATCTTGTATCTGGGATTTAGTTTTAACATGCATAATTGAAAAGAAATATGTCTTACTGGGTTGTAAGTTAAAAATTAAAAGTAGTAAATGTTGTACGTATTGATGAAGATAATTAAGTGTGTATAATAGAAAGCTGAAATTATAGTGAGAAAGGTTTAAATAGGCTTACAAGTAATACAAAAACATAATCGTTGAAGACGCTTAAAAAATCGCTTACATCACACTAATCGAGTGTTACTTCTATGAAGGGAACCTCTATACGAATGTATTATTTTGATTTTGTCGCTCCAGTAGTTCCGCCAGAGTCCCTTTCAGCAAGACGCCCTCGTAAGAAATTTGGGTTAACTAGGTTTGAACTTTTAAAAATATGGATTTCATATTAAAAATGACACGTAGGCAGAAAAGTTTTTAGTCGGACAAATAGACTTCGCCCTTTCTAAAAAATCCATATTATTTTTAGGAAGTATCAACCTTTAAAGGATACGTTTTAAAATTTCATGATATCTTGACGATTTGTGTACAAGTTACAGTGGTTTTAGTGACGCTACTTTTGATATTTTGAAAACAATGGAAAAAATTGAATTTCGTATGTTTTTAGATGAGAAAAAATACAAAGCAATGGCTTGATAAGTGTTAAGGGGACGCCTAGAAAATCACTCGTTATTTACTAGTATGCTGTATTTAAGCGAAGTAGTACAGACACAAATGATGCTGAACGCTCTGGACGCCCAAATGAGGTGGTTTCACCGGAAAACATAAAAAAAAAATCCACAAAATTGTTTTGGATGACCGTAAAGTGAAATTGCGTGATATAGCTGACATCCTCCCATCAAAAGAACGTGTTGGTCATATTTTGCATGAACATTTGGGCAGGAGAAAGCTCTGTTCGAAATGTTTAAGCGCAGTAAAAAGGATTTTTGCATCCGATATGTGTCAGTGGATGAAGCATGGATCAATCACTACACACTGGGATCAAATCGGCATTGAGCTGAGTGGACAGCAGACGATGAAAGCCGCCCGAAGCGATAAAAGTTACAACAGTTGGTTAGGAAGGTTTTGGCCTCCGTATTTTGAGATGCGCATAGAATAATTTTCATCAGCTGTGCTGAGAAAGGAAAAACCATCATCAGCGAAGTTATTAGTGCGTTTGAAGGCAGAAATCGCAAAGAAACGGCCCCAAATGAACAAGAAAAAAGTGCACTTTCATCAAGACAATGCGCCGTGTCACAAGTCAATGGTTACGAAGGCAAAAATGCAGGAATTGAAGCTCGAATTGCGTTTCCATCCACCATATTCTCTAGATTTGGCTTCCAGGGACTATTATCTATTCGCGGACCTCAAAAAAAAGCTCGCTGGAAAGGGTTTTACTCCAATGAAGAAACTGTCGCCGAAACTGAGGCCTATTTTGAAGGCAAAGACAAATACTTTTACAAGAAAGGTATAGAAAGGTATAGAAAGGTATAGAAAGGTATAGAAAGGTATAGAAAGGTATAGAAAGGTATAGAAAGGTATAGAAATGTTAGAAAAGCGTTGGTTGATGAGTAAAGTCGAATTTTGATGAAAAAAATGTGTTTTAAGTAGCTAGACCAAAAACTTTTCAGCCTACGTGTTACGTATTACAGTTACAGAAAACATCTATAAAGAAGCATCTATTCATATTAAAATTGACGAAATAACTCTCACTAACAACCTACCATTAAAAAGAGGAGTGCGACAAGGAGATACTATCTGACCTAAATTATTTACGCTCGTCTTCAAGTCTTTAAGGAGTTAATTTGGGATAAGAAGAGCATCAACATCGATGGCACTAGACTAAGTCAACTTAGGTTTGCAGACGACATAGTCGTGATAGTTAATAACGCCGATGAACTACAGGAAATATTAAACCAGCTGAATGTGGTCTCTGCAAGGGTAGGTCTTAAAATGAACTTTAAAAAAACTAATTTAATGAGCCTTCAGGATACCAAGAGATAGGAAATAACTCCATAGAACGCGTCGACGAGTATATCTACTTAGGTCACACTATTAAGATCAGAAAGAAGAATCAGCATGCAGAAATTACCAGGCGAATAAGGCTAGCATGGGGCTGCTTTTGGGAAACTGGGACATATCTTAAAAAATACTACAATACCCATAAACCTAAAAACTAAAGTCGTCAATACCTGTGTCCTACCTGTCAGCACATATGCACTGGAAATAATGTGCCTCACTAAAGCATTTACTAAAAAGCTCGTAACTTCACAGAGAGCTATGGAAAGAAGCATGCTTGGTATCACTCTTTGAGATAGAATTCATAACGAGCAGATAAGGAGACGAACCAAACTTAAAAATATAGCTCAAGAGGCGGCGAAGATAAGATGACGATGGGCGGGTCATATCGCTAGATCATCTCCAGATAGATGAGTATATAGGTATGGAGACCCAGAGAAATAGGAAGAGGCGTGGGACGTCCACAGAAACGATGGGTCGATGATATAAGAGTAGTAGCAGGCAAGGAGTGGTTAAAGGTGGCAAAAGATAGGGCAGCATGAGAGATTAGAAGAGATCTACGTCCAGGAGTGGACAAACTTGGATTGACAAGAAGAAAAAGATTACAGTTACCAATAAACCATGGCTGCAGACAATAAAAGCAAGGCTCTACTAATTACATTTGTCTAAGATTGTGAAAAAAAGAACAATTAAAATTTCGACGTCTACCTGCAATACCTTTCAGTTATAACATATATAATATGGTAATGTAAGTTATAATATATATAATATAACAAACAATTTAACTGAAAGTAATTTTCTGGCCATAGGCGAAAGACACACAAATTTGTGTAATTTAGTTTATAATGAAGACACAATAATTATGCAATTTATTGTATTTTTTAAATAATTTGTAATTGTCAGTATATACCTACTAATTATTGTAAAAATGTCGGCTATTACCAAAATTGTCTCCTAGTTTCTTTTTATACGATATCTAAAAACCAAGCACCCTGTTACTGCTGAGGGCTATTTGGCTCATAATCGCGGCGTCAGGCAGTCTCAGCCAGCTTGTCATCAAAACCAGTCTGGCTGTTTTTTTAGTGAACAAAAAACTGCATATTTACTAAATCTTCAGTGTAACTTATGACGATCACACTATTTATGCTAATTATTCAAACCCACGTGCTAATTTCTTATGTCATTTATTTATAAACATTTTTTAAATAAAAATGTGTATCATGTATATTCTTATCTTATCGTTTAAAAAATGATTAGTGGAAGCTAGTCTACCACTGAGCCTTCTGTAAACCTTAAAGTTGTAGAAGCCATTTTACTTAATATACCTATTCTAATAAGATATCTAAAAAATGATAAGTGGATCACCACTAGCATCTTGGAGAGGAGCTTATTGTTTATAATGAGAAAAATATTTAGCGATCACAAATGGATAAATAGGAAAAAAAAAATTACTGCTAGTGAATAACGACTAAATTGAAATTACAGAGCGCAAGAATAATGGATCTCCCTCGGGCGTGGCAATCTAGTACCAGTTTCAGTTGATTGGATCGTATCATCGGTGTCGAGTGTTTTGCAACAATGATACGGCCACGCTGAAGCTGAAGATTCTAAAACGGCGCACGTCGCCCGCGAATTTCAAGTTGGCTGCGCTAGAGGGTAATCCTCTACTTTTCTGATCCGGCTAAGCTGTAATATTCTCCAGTGTCTATGTTCAGTTCTCCTCGACTAAGCAGTGGATTTGTCTCACGCCATGATAAAAATTTGACAACAAAACTAATGGATAGTAGGAGCCTCCGGCCTATTGGCATGTGTTATATCAAGAGAGGATATATAGATTATAGCAATTTGTAAATAATAATAATAATAATAATAATAATGTCTTTATTGTAATTTACAGAGTAAAATCACAAAAGGCGAAATTGAAGCCAGGCTTCCTCATTTAACCTATACATATATATAATAATAACTAAATTTACATATATCAACTAAAAACTAATACATAAATAAACTGTGACACAAATGTTGTCTGAGACATGGTAAAAACACAATAATACATTTCGACGCAACGGTGACATAAGAGACCGGATCAAAACAGAAAGCAAATCATGCACGGGATGGCAATGTTATCAACATGTTGCGTGCCCTATGTTTAAACGCGGTGGGTTTTAATTGTTTTAAGTCTGCAGGCAACTTATTGTAAGATATTGATATTTGATAGCTAAATGATCGTTCAAATAAAGTTGTTCTATGATAAGGAGGAGTGATGGTAAATTTATGCCTCAAATCTAAAGCATGAGCATCATATCTAAATTTAATTTTCTGATACAAAATAATTGGGAATTTTTTTGAAAATTATCTTATTAAATAGAACCAAACTATGTAAATGCCTTCTTTCGCTCATAATTAGCCACCCAATCTCTTTCATTCCAGCACTTAATCCCCTCTCATACTTTCTTATGCCACCAATTAGACGCACACAAACAGTTCTGCATACGCTGTATACGTCTGACATCTCGTTGTCACCCGCAGTCTCAGCTCGCACCTAACAAGGAAATGATCAGATACGTCAAGGCATGTGTCAACATTACTGTTCAACACAACGTCACTATTAGAACATATTATAAGGTCAATAAGTGATGCGTTAGTAAGTCCACGCCTGGTAGGTTCATCGATAATCTGCTTCAAACCGTATGCATGCAGTAATGCAAGAAACTGCCGAGTGTACACACAGTCAAGATTAAGCAAATTGATATTGAAATCGCCAAGGCAAATCAAATTCTCGCACTGCAACAAAAATTTAGACATATTATGTTCGAATTCATCAAAGAAATCGTTAATTCCCTTAAAGCCAGGAGGTCTATACACAACGCCTAAAACACTTTTTATAGCATTAATTTTAATTCTATCCAGACTTGCTCAGAGGTATCAGATTTTAAGTTACTCAAAATATTAAATTCAATAGAATTACGTACATATAAAAGAACTCCTCCCCCACGTCCCCGCACACGATCCATTCTTACCAATTCATAGCCATCAATAGACACCACTACGTCATCAATATCACGTGTTAACCAAGTCTCAGACACAGCTAAAATATCAAATCTGTTGGACAATATACAATCCCTAATCCTATTTATTTTGGCAACAATAGACCTAATATTTATATGTCCTATTTTTAAATTGTTATTTTTGTTTACATGAAAGGCCATTGAGCTACAATGTTTGTAAATATTAAATCTTAAAAGTATATGTATATGAATAGAACTATTTACAGATCTCTTTTTATACTCTCGACTTGTGCGGAAGTAATAATTCTAAGCACAGGCTCGCCATCGTTTCTTCTGACCAAAACTTTTTCGTCCTTGCACCAAACGTATTTGAAACCACAAGATTTCAGTTCCTTTGCCTTAAGAAAGAGAGAGCGAGTGAACTTAGGCAGGTCAGGATTTATATATATGTTTCGTTTTGAAGCAGCAGTAATACGGCACAGCTCAGTATCAAGGGCAGTTATTTTACGCTGTTGTAAAATTCTGTTTCTTATATTTTCGTCATTGAAATGAACCAAGACAGGCTTCAAGGATTTTTTACTAAGTAAAACTTTTACGCTGAATTCGCCTTCCGGGATGTTTATATTTAAAGCGTCTAAGGTTTTCATAACTTCGTCCTTACTATGTTCATCGCCGTTAATCCCGACAATGACCACATTTTTGTTCTTCTCGCTATTTATCACGTTACTCGAACCCTTGACATGAACTATTTCATTTTCAAGCTCAGTCACCCTATTCTTAAGTAGTTCATGCTCCTTTCTCAAAGTTTTATTTTCGTTAGAAAGCGTTTGCATGGTTTCTTGCATTTGTTCTATCAAGGAACCATTAAAAGTAACTGATTGCTTCAATTCATTAAACATTTTTTCTATTGCTTTCATTATATCTAGATTAGTTGGATTGGAGGTATGAAAAAGACTCTCCAACAGACGTGAACTGTCCTCCACCATCGCTACAGGGGAGTTCCTTACGCCAATACTGCTTCCCCTGCCAATATTCGCAATGTTTCTGGGCTCCCTTCTCACTTCATCATGCATCAGGCACTCCGAACAGGCCCATTTTTGCGACGTTTTACAGAGTTCATATGCAGAAAATTCCTCATTGCTCAACCCTGAACAATCTTTGTGAAACCACTCGCCACAGTTACCAGCACATTGAATCCTATGATGTAGTTTAGTAATATTATGCCTGCATACAGGACAGACCAATAGTTTCCTTCGTCTATTCACCATACTTAAGTCCAAGTCCGATCCTGTAGACTAAGTCAAACAACAAAATACACTGCGATCACACAGCAGAAAAAAAAACAAAAAAAAACTTAAAGGCCGGTATATACACTACAGATTATCAATTAACCAAAAGTTAAAGTCAAGCGGATCAATCAAGACGTGTCGACATAAGACGATCACGGCGAAGAACTAGGATCATTCCACTCTACAATTACGCACTAGCACCAGTTTTACTTCACTAATATGTTTTTGACAATTGTTTCAGCAAAATACTGGATAAAAAAGCAATAAACACAGAGCTCACAACCGCACGTGCATCTACTCGACTATCTCGACGACTAGAAAAAATGAAAAATCATGTTCGAGGTGTGATCAAACATAGACGTGATCGTAACTGAGAGTATATTACAAATAGATAATGATTATAGTAAATTCTGGATTTAATACTTAACGTTTTCTTCTTTGCAGGATATTACACAAAAACTCTTCTTTAATTTTATTTTAACAGGGAGTAATCGACATCGACCAAAAGCCATTGAGAGCTATGTTTAAAAAAAAAGATAAATTAATGTGTGTCTGTCGCCTCTGTCTAAAAAAGAATAATTTTGTCGATTGTTGTTCAAAAAATAGTGTAATGTCTAAAAAAATCTAGATTTTGAGTCATATCATCAAGATAATTTTAAAGGAATAAGGAACATTGTGGTACAACGAGATGGAAAGGAACTGTTTGATGGCACCTGCTACTATTCTTAAATAAAATCGAACGTCTCCTAGAACACCAACAAAATCACAAGTTATATCACGAGAACTTCATATTTTATGGGGTAAACTTTTTGCTAAAGTTTTTTATTTTTTTAATTTTGCTTGTAAAATATTCTACAAACCTTTCGAGCTCTTGGCATTGTTTGGTTATCCGTTATATTATTTTATTACAAAAGGGGAAATGCCGTTTATTAAAGCTTGTTTGACACTACTTAATTTAAATTTGATTATTAAAATTTTATCCAAGTACCCCATTGGGTAAAAGGAAATAATTGGGTTTATAGATTGGGTAAATAAATGTAATTCGCATACTTCTTGTTTACTTTACTTAGCTCTAAAATAAACTTAATGTAATAAATAATCTTTTCTTATCTAAGAGTGTTTTTTATATAATAGTCTAAAACTCAATTTAGTTTGCTTTATTTTAAGAAATACAATTTAAAATATATAAATATACAATATAACTTTTTTGTTGAAATTATCTAAAACTTTCTGAGGAAACATTCACGGAGTAATTATTTATAACGATTTTAACGTAATTTACAAAGAGTAGATTATATTTTTTCATAAAGACTAATAACAATATATATATATATATATATATATGTATATATATATATATATATATATATATATATATATATATATATATATATATATATATATATATATTTATATGTTGGGTGGATCTATCCATAATTTTAGATTTTACGAATCCTCTCTATGTACACAACATACTAGTGTATAACAAACATTTTATACAGTAAATTTGAATCATAAATCTTATCTGGGGCTCAAGTGTACTAATTATATTCCTTACCCATTATTTAGATAAGTCAGGTTTTTTTGGTTGGGTCGTATGGACTCAAGAGCGATATCTGTTTCTCAAGTGTCTTGTTTTACAAGAATCATATTTATGAAAATTTTGATCTTATTTGAATGCATCGTAATTCTAACCACCTTTTTATGTTATGTACTCATTATTATATGGATCTAAGTATATATACTAACAAATCCGTTTATGATCTAAGAAAACACACAAGCAGTCTTATGAACACAAATCATCATAAATAAACGCAATCATTGCTTATAACCAATATGGTTGTTTCGTTATATTGAAATGTCAAAGATTATACATCAAGTAGAAGTAAACTCTCTTGAATTTTCCATCAATATTCATTTATAAGTTCATAAGTTGTTACTATAATATGGAGGACGTCTCGTTACTAATTAAACAGAATTCAGAAATTGGAAAATTTGTCAAGATTTTACCAAAAATTAAAAATTAGATCAGTAAAAATATTTCTGTAGGATTCGTGATGTTAATCTATCTTTTTGGAGTGGAGCATAATGGTATATTTTATGACCGTGTTCTAAGCTCGTAAATAAATATTTACAAAAACTTGAGCTTTCATTGCACTTCTTGGGTTATTATACACACATATTTTTCAAAATTTCTTCTTCCTCCTTTATATAGTCCCGATTATTTGTTACTATCATCTTTACCCATCTGATATTGGATAAGTTGTCACCTCAACGTTTTTTGCTATTAACCCATTTAGCATTCCCAGTTTTGTTTTAAACCATTCTCTCTTTTGTTATACGTGTATGTGTGTATACGCATTAGAGATTACCATATACGTTCAATGTTTTTACGCCCGTCTCTGCTCATTGGTTTTTGTTCAGCTATTTTCTGCATTATTTTTCGTTTGTTCTTCCAGTGTTTGTTTTACTTTTGATGTTCTAAATCGACCTTCCACTGTGTAGGTTAGTAATTGTGGTCTTGTAAATTTTTTTATCTAATTTCAATTCTTACATGCTTGTATCGTTCTACTGGATTGCTTGGCTCGTTGTTTTCATCACTTTACAGCCTGAATTTCCACGACACAAGATATTATCAAAATTCAATATATGTAACTTGATTCTTATGGTATAATTTTTTCATTAACATGTTTGAATGGTCTTTCGATTATTGTTATATATTCAATTTTTGCTACCGATATTGTTATTTCGATTTTTTTGCTATTATGCGTAATTAATAAAGTAATCTTTAAAGATCGTCTTGGTTCTCTACTGTCGTCAGCATGATACACACTTCTCATTTTTTAACCGCTCATTTTACGAACTTGTCTAGTTATTTCATCCATTTTTATATTCAAATATAGAATGTTCAGGGAGCTTTCTTGGCGAATTCCTCTTACCACCATCATTGGCACTCTGAATTCGATACTTACTTTAGCTATGAGATCATTTTTTAATAGTGTTCCGTACGGAACAGTTATAAGATTACTTCGGTGTCTGTCCGTCCGTCACAGCCGATTTTTTCCGAAACTATTTGACATAGAAAGTTGAAATTTAGAACTAATATAGGAATTGATGGCCTCATCAGAGCCGTGTAGTTTTGAAAGATAAATTTTCAAGTAAGGGGTTAGTTTTGGGGGATAAAATCGGAAGTGAAAAAAAAAAATTACTAGGTCATCGAGTAGGGTGTCAAATAAAAGCTTGTAAAAACACGAGTTCAAAAATATATATAAAGTAATACTTGCGCACATTATTCTTTGTAATATTTTTTGAAAAATTGCGAAAAATCGCTGTCCTCCCCTTATCTCAAAAAGTACTGATCAAAAAATTTTGAAAAAATTCTGGAATATTCTCCACAAGGTGTAAAATGGACGAAAATTATCACGAGTGCATGCGGAAAAAAACTATGTTGAAAACTCATTTGGGGTGTATTTTGTGAAGTCATTAATCATTTTATACCTCCGTAATGAACATTTTTATTTTAAAAGCAATCAAAGTACGGGACACTAATTGCGCAAGTCCGACTTGCACTTGGCCGGTTAATTAAATAAATATATAATTTCTGTGATTCCAATTGTACGCGATCAAAAACATTTTCAAAGTCCGTAAAACATAAGAACGCTGGTCTATTATATTCAACATTTTTAATTATTTTTTTTTGATATTAGGTTTAGGTATTATTTTAAATTTTTTGTTAAAAAAATTAATTCCATAACTTATTTTAATCAAGTAGTTCCCTGTTACAAGAACAAGTAAAATAACATTTTTGAATATGTTTGAAAGTTATAAAGTTTATATATTTTATTATAAATAATTATCTCGATATCTTATCCTGTTCGAGAGTTATCGTACTAACAGATCGATAGACAGAAAGGTAGACGAAAATAAAAACTATGCGTCTTATGATCTCCGGGAAAGATTTTTTACTTGAATACAATAGAAATAAAATCATCAGGAATAAAGATAGGTGTATAATAATAACATATCAATATCAAATTTGGTATACAGATAATACTGGAAATAGGGATAAAATCTATTGTTTTTGAATGATATAGCTTCATGAGAAACGGTTGAAAGGGGCGAATGTTAGGAAATTTTGCAGTTTTATGTAAATTACATGGGTTTCTAATGAGATAATTAACAAATATTAAAAATAATAATTTGTAGCGACACATATACAGAGCTAAAAGTGTGAGGGGTAGGTTAGAGAGGTTATTTCTTATGTATCGTGTTATCTATTCTTTTCAAGGTTGCAGAATCTGAAAATTAAGTGATTTTTCTCATTACTACCAATTTTACCAGGACAAGGGTGTGGAAGAGGTCATCAAATGTTATATTGTTTCAAGACTATTGTAAGAATTTTTTTGGTTAACATAATCACAAAACATATTGCCATAGCTACAAAAACACGAATACATGGAACAAAACGTTGCAGCAAAATGAAGCTAGCTGATTTCAGTCATTTATTATAACCAAGGACTAAAGAAAACGTTGTTGGTGTAAGTTTCTTGGCATATTTTCAGGACTCAAATTCCAAAAACGAGAAAATATTATTAACAAATAACGAAAATGGTAGTAACTAATCAAACGCAGTTGAAAAAAGGATCTCTATTAAGCCAGAAAAAATCCAGCTAGGTATAAGCAGATATGGTGTATATAAAATCATAAAATTTACACTAATCAGCACAATTAAAAACAATTATTAAAATCGATATATCAACGAAAAAAGGCACAATATACTAGATATTAAAGAAACTTAAATATATTAAAATACTAGCCGGGCCCGCGGCTCCGCTCGCGTGGGGTTGATTCACTACTATCGTCACTGCTTATTCCTTATGTTACCCAACGTAATAAAATATCTCCTATTATTTATCCTTATCTCCCATTATCTCTACATAATTTCCATTATCTAGGCTTATCTCTGCTCATCTCGCATTATTTCTCCTTATCTCCCATTATTTCTTCTTATCTCCCAATATTTCACCTTATCTCCCATTATCTAGGCTTATCTCGACTTATCTCGCAATATTTCTCTTTATATCCCATTATTTCTCCTTATCTCCCATTATCTCATCATAACACCCATTATCTAGACTTATCTCTGCTTATCTCCAATTATTTCTCCTTATCTCCATTATTTATATTGTTTCTCATTATCTCACCTTACCTCCCATTATCGAGGCTTATCTCGACTGATCTCCCATTATTTCTCCTTATCTCCCATTATCTCACCTTATCTCCCATTATGTCGAATTATATCGAATTACATAGAACATATGCATAAATTTATAAAAACACGTAAATCGGATAAGTGGTTCTCAAGTGATAAGCGCACTAACGGACAGACACACAGACAAGCAGAGAGACAGACAGACAGGCAGACAGGGAGACGTTGCATTTTATACATATTCTAGATAGAAGATTATAGATAACCTGGCCATTAAAAAAAACACGTAAATCGGATAAGTGCACTAACGGACAGACAGACAAACAGAGAGACGTTGCATTTTATATATATTATATTCTTTGCCACATGATATTGTTCCATATTTAATGCTTTAGATAGTGTATTGCAAGAGAACGCGCTAGCGGCAAACTGATTCACTATTATCGTCACTGCTTCTTCCGTATGTCACCTAACGTAATAAAATATATTCTATAACCTGGCCAGAGAACATATGTATGTTTTAAAAAAAATGCACATAAATCGGATAAGTGGTTCTCCAGTGATAAGCGCACTAACGGACAGACAGACAGACAGACAGAGATACGTTGCATTTTATATATATTATAGATGTAATAAAATATATATCTATAACCTGGTCGGAGAACATATGTATGAATTTAAAAAATCACGTAAATCAGGTAAGTGGTTCTCGAGGATAAGCGCACTAACGGACAGATAGACAGACATAGAGACGTTGATTTTATATATATTATAGATATAGATTATTATTATTATATAACCTGGCCAAAGAATATATGTATGAATTTAAAAAAAGACACGTAAATCGGATAAGTGGTTCTCGCGTGATAAACGCAGTAATGGACAGACAGACAGACAGGGACATTGCATTTTATATATATTATAGATTATAGATTATAGGTATTCTCTGACACATAATATTGTTCCATATTTAATGGTTTAGGCTGTGCATTGCAAGGGAACGTGCTAGCGGCAAACTTTTTTCCGACTTCATTCACTATTATCGTCACTGCTCATTCCTTGTGCTACCTATCGTAATAAAATATAGCCTATAACCTGGCCAGAGAACATATGTATGTTTTAAAAAAAAAGTACGTAAATCGGATAAGTGGTTCTCCGGTGATAAGCGCACTAACGGACAGACAGACAGACAGACAGACGTTGCATTTTATATATATTATAGATTATAGATAAATTGGGAATATATAAGAAGCTGTGAGAAATGAATGTTATGACAAATAACTGAATAACAGATAATTTCTATTTCTTCGAATGTGGTAACAAAAACTTTATGAAGCTCGGAATCACTTATAAAATCAATATATAAATATATATATATATATATATATATATATATATATATATATATATATATATATATATATATATTTCTATTTCCTTGTTTGTACGATCCGAGTCCTAAAGATGGTCCTCTGCTAAAGGCCGAAAACTTGTAGCTTTTATTATAGTAAAACACAATATAACATACATAGTTTTCTTCTCTTCTGTTCTATTTTCAGTAATTTGCCTTATATTGACCTCCTTGATCTAAGCCTCTCTTTCAGAGTTGTAACTAGGTTGTTCATTACCTTGTAGTTCGTTGATAACTTTTATCATCTGTTTACAACACAAATATTCGTCTAGATTTTAGGTAAAGATTTTTGTTAATTAGAACTGTTTGTTGTTGACTCAGTTTTCATGCGATGTATTGTAGCAGCTTATTATTAGCATTATCTTGCCCTGAACTGTTTCTACTTTTAAGGTTTTAAATAGCTCTTGCTTCTTTTTTATCAAAAAACTATTTATTAGCAAGACCACATAAGCAACAACTCTTAGAACACGTACTGTTTAACTTTTATACGAACAGGAGTTTGGTTTGTTATAGCACTAAGAGTTCCCTATATTATTATGAAGATAAATTGAGATGAATAATAGCTAAATCAAATGAACAACAATTAGGTAAAAATAAAGGTAATTTTGGTTTAGCTTTTCTTCAGTGTTGTAATATTGACATAAAAAAGTATCGTGAAATAGAAATGTATGTTTCAGCACTTGGAAAACGTTGACAAGTGTCACGATATTTCCATCGATATGTCCCCGATATAAAAAATATAGAAAGAGAAAGTAAAAATTTCAACAGAAGAAAACGGTTACGACCTTTCAAAATTATTTTAGCAATTGCTATTCTTTGCTATTTTTGTCATATCATAAATTGGAATTACCAAGGTCTTATTGAAAACATTCATGTCTTTATTGGAAAGTAAAAAAAGTAATTGATTAATTTTTAATTTTAAGGAATAGAGTCTTCTTGTGCCTTATTATATAATAGTAAAGTAAATTTCACTTAACTGAAAGAAACGATTTTCAAATTTGTGGAATTTTCTGTTAATATATTGGGGGGCCATATATAATTTGGATACATTTAAAGGTTTATCCAACTATTGTTATTCGAGTTTAGGGATATATATATACTCGTATATATATATATATATATATATATATATATATATATATATATATATATATATATGTATGTATGTATATATATATATATATATATATATATATATATATATATATATATTATATATATATATATATATATATATATATATATATATATATATATATATATATATATATATATATATATATATATATATATATATATATATATATATATATATGTATATATATATATATATATATATATAATATATTATATATATATATATATATATATATATATATATATATATATATATATATATATATATATATATATATATATATATATATATATATATATATATATATATATATATATATATATATATATATATATATATATATATATATATCGATTCCGTTCCGCCAAAAGGGCCAATCTGGTTTTCGGAACTGAGTATTTAAGATTTAGGTCGTTCAATAATAAAGAAATTTTGCAAAAAACTTACTATCCCAACGTTAAATGGATAACTTGAGTTATATACGACAGTTTAAAATAATAAATTTCAAAAAAAATTTTAAGGAGTATTTGTAATCGTTATTGAGAAAATATAAAAATGCAAATTGGCCCTTTTGGACTTAGCACTCGAGTAGCGATCTTGTGATCAAAAGGGCCAATGTAGTAGATTGGTCCTTTTTGCCTTAAGGCTAAACTAATGTTTATTAAGGCTAATCTTGAATTTTCATCGGATAATAATTTGGCGAATAATAAAATTACATAAATAATTAATATTTTCCCGAAGTATATATATTTTTTTCAACACGCAAGATGTAATACCAAGTTACCGATAATTTATTTATTTTATTTTTATTCGCAAAAGGAATTATAATAATAACGAACATCTTTCTAAAACTTTTTAGTTATTATTATTGAATTACTTATTTTAACGTTGTGTTACAACATACAATAAACAAATTAAAATAACAGGCGTTAATTAAAATTAACACTTTAAATTTTTCGCTTTGCTTTTAAGCGTCTTCCTCATCAGTCTGAATCAGGACATCTGCCACTGCTTCTGAATTAGGAAGTGCAAAATACTATTTATAATAGCCTTCAGGAATAGCACCACTGGTGCGGAGACTTATTAAGTCATTATATTTTTGCTTCGCCAGAGGCAAATTGCAGGCTAACGGGGCCTCAGTTAAATCCCAGCACGATTATTTTGCTCCCTTCTCTTTCTTTCCTTCTTTATTCTTTCACTTCTGTTTATTTCCTTCTTTATTCTTTATATATCTCCGTCTCTGTATTTCCTGTAGAAAATATAAAGTTGGGGTCTCATTTAAAGCTTTTCAAAACATCTCCATTGTTCCATTGTGTACAATGGCCTTTTTGGACCCCGTTGCACTGATGATTTTAAATTTCTCACTGTCCTCCGCTTCAATTTTAAACTTTTCTGAGAATATCTTCCAGTCCCTAGCCTCATTTCTTTTAACAACTATTACTTCATAAGGGAAGGGGTTATTGCGGGCATTGGTTACTATAGTGGGCCACTCATTCGGAGCGTATACGATTTTTTTCTTCACCGTTGCCTCTATAACTCCATGTACTATGTCAACAGTCATCATTGAGTGGCCTACACTAAAAGAATTTAGTGAAATTTTTTTAAGAGCTTTAGACTGCTTTACAAAGTCTGTCACCAGTACAAGCATAGCTGAGTTTTTCTGCTGGCCTGCATAATTATCACAATACAGGGCGACTTTCTTTATGTACCTATTATCTAAGAGCATTAAATATTTCGTACAAATTTTACTGCTTCCTCTATGTGCATCAGTCTCACCCCACATGTAACAGTAAGTCAAAATAGATTAGCCCAAACGAAAAAAGTGATAAAAAAATAGTAAGACTTTTAAATTTAAATCGCCCGGGCATTTCCAAATCGGATTAATTTTTTTTCATTAGGTAGGTAGGACCTTAACTGCCATCTGTGTCAAATTTTGAGACCATAGCGTCAGTAGTTAGTAAGATTCGCTTGTAATCGTTCAACAACAAAAGTGCGTTTTTCGATATTTAACATGAGTGAAAAAATTCAGCAAAGAAGTTGCATTAAATTTTGTTTTAAAAATGGTTTTTTTTTCGACTTCCCAAACGTTCGAAATGATAAAAAAAAGTCATTTGGTGATTTTGATTGGTATAAATTCTTTAAAGAAGGCAGAGAACGTGTGGAGGACGATGAACCTCCTGGTCGACTTTCAACATCTACCGATGAGAACCACGTCAAGCAAATCAAGAATTTGGTGCTCAAAAATCATCCAGTGACAATTAGAGACCTTGTTGACATCACCAACTTATCATTTGGGTCAATTCAATCGATTTTAAAAGGCAACTTGGGCCTCAAACGCGTCTCCTCTCATTTGGTACCAATTTTTTTTCGGTAAAGAGCGTCGTGTTAATGTCTGTGAAACCATGATTTCCGACTATCAAAACGTCATCAAGCGCATCATTACGGGAGATGAGACATGGATTTTACGCGTACGATCCGGAAACTGCAGACCAATCAAGCGAATATCGTGCTAGAGGTGAGCCCAGACCGAAGAAACCACGCCAAAGCAAGTCGAAAATCAAGGTGATGTTAACAGTTTTCTTCGATTATCGTGGTGTTGTTCATTATGAATTCCCTCCGCCGGACCAAACTATCAACAAGGGATATTATTTGAGTGTTATGCGTCGTTTGCGTGAAGCTATTCGTCTCAAGAGGCCGGAATTATGGGCCGATAACTTTTGGTTTTTTCATCACGATAATGCGCCTTCTCACACAGCATTGGTTCTTCGCGACTTTTTCATCAAAAATTCAACTTATATCATTCCGCAATCGCCCTATTTGCCTGATTTACCTCCGTCGGACTTCTGGCTATTCCCTAAATTCAAAAAACTGCTTCGAGGACATCGTTTTGAGTCGATTGAGGAGATTAAAATGGAATCGAAGAAGGCTTTAAAGGCCATTCCAGAAATCGAATTCAACAACTGTTTCGAAGACTGGAAAAAACGTTGGCATTGTATTTAAGGGGACGAAATAAATTTGGAAAAATAAATAACCCGTTTGCTTTTTATTTTAAAAGTCTTACCATTTTTTGATCACAGTTTTATATATACATACATATATGTATATATATATATATATATATATATATATATATATATATATATATATATATATATAAACATGGTGTGTCTCAAAATAAATTTCAAAATAGCCAACAATTGAACATAATATACATTGGAAAGGTACATTTTTTTTTACTGACATTATAGATCATTTTCATGACAATTGTAAGAATAGAAGCCCAAATATTGCGCCTAAAGCGACATTGTGTTTTAGCTATCGGTGGAAAAATGAACATCCAACAACGAGCGAAAATTAAATTTTGTGTAAAACTTGGTAAAACATTAACCGACGTATCAATTGATGAAACATGTTTATCGTGCGGATTTTTCAACCCGTAGCAGAGTGCATGACTGGTATAAATGTTTTAAAGAAGGTAGTGAGAACTTAAATAATGATGAACATGTCAACCAAAATTTGTGGTAATCCAAGAAAACATCGAAATTGTCCGTGAATTCATCGCATTTTGACTGAGCATTTGGAGCTGCTTGTACTACACATATTGACTGATGATCCAGAAACCAAGTACCAAGGTCTGAATCGAAGTGGAGAAATTCAAAAAAAAAGTCATTTGGAGAACATAAAAGTGAAAACAGTGTTTGTTTCTACGATTCAGAGGATATAGTGTACAAAGAATTCATTCTACTTGACCAAACGGTTAATGCTATATATTATTTAGATGTTATGAAGCGAGTATTGTCGTGTGCTGGCACAATATCGTAAAAGTGAAAGTTACACGATAATGCACCATATCATCGGTCGACGTTTATTACAGTTTTTTTTTTAACGAAAACGGCATTTTAACCATTTATTCACCCTGTTTACCTGATATTGCTCCGTATGACTTTTATCTAGTCCCAAAATTAGATCTGTTTATGAAAGGAAAGCGTTATGTGCCAGAATAACCAAGGACATCTCGAGAGATGAGCTAAAGAACTTATTTAACAAGTTTATTGGCATTACAAAACGCTGTATCGAGCCCGAAGGGGCTATATTGAACATAATAAATGAATTTCGCTAAAATAATAAGTTTTTGTTTTCATTTTAAAAAATTTCTGTTTGCTTTGAGACAGACTGTTTATATTACATCGGATGAAAAGTTCTTGATCTAGCTACTTAAAACACTTTTTTTTTGCAAAATTAGACTTTATTCATCAATATAGGCGATACAATCAGTCCAATGCTTTTCTACCATTTCTATACCTTTCTTGTGGAAGGATTTGTCTTTGCCTTCAAAATAGACCTCAGTTCGGCGATAACTTCTTCATTGGAGTCAAATTTCTTTCCCGCGAGCGTTCTTTTTGAGCTCTACGAAGAAATAAAAGCCGCTGGGGGCCAAATCTGGAGAATACGGTCAATGAGGAAGCAATTCGAACTTCAATTCATGCAATTTTGCCATCGTAACCATTGACTTATGATACGGTGCATTGTCTTGATGAAAGAGCACTTTTTTCTTATTCATTTGGGGTCGTTTCTTTGCGATTTCTGCCTCCAAACGCACCAATAACTTTATATAATATTCGCTATTGAATGTTTTTTCCTTTTCGGCATAGTCGGTGAAAATTATTCCATGCGCATTCCAAAATACAGAGGCCAAAACCTTCCCAACCGATCCGACTGTTGTGTCTTTGGTCGCTGCGGGCGGCTTTTACTGGCTGCTTTCCACTCAACTGACTGCCGATTTGATTCCGGTATATAGTGGTGGATCCATGTTTCATCTTTTATCATATATTGCGTAAAAAAAATCCTTTTTATTGCGCTTAAACAGATCCAAACAGCGCTCAGAATCATCAACACGTTTTTGTTTTTGGTCCACTGTAAACAAACGCGGTACCCATTTCCAACAAAGCTTTCTCATGCTCAAATATTCATGCAAAATATGGCCAACACATTCTTTTGATATCGTTAGGGTGTCAGTTATCTCACGCAATTTCACTTTACGGTCATCCAAAACTATTTTGTGGATTTTTTTTGTTTTTTCCGGTATAATTACCTTATTTGGGCGTCTAGAGCGTTTAGCATCATTTGTATCGATACCATCACGTTTAAATCCAGCATATCAGTAAATGAGTGATTTCCAAGAGCAGACTCCCCATAACACTTATCAATCCATTGCTTTGCTTGCACGGTATTTTTGCCCATCAAAAAACACTGTTTAATCGACACACGAAATTCGATTTTTTCCATTGTTTTGAAAATATCAAAAGTAGCGTCACTAAAACCACTGTAACTTGTAAAGTTATCGTCGAAATATCATGAAATTTTGACATGTATCGGTTGAAGGTTAACACTTCCTCAAAATCTTATGGATCTTTTTGAAACCGGCGACATCTATATGTCAGACCAAAAACTTCTAGCCTACGATACGAAGTTCTATAACTAATTTATTTTTCCGGCACCGTAAAGTTACCAGAGCAACTTAAATCATAAAACCTAAACAGCTTGATGCACTAAAAAGGCTTTACTAATTGGGCAATTAGGAAGTCTAATTTGACACATAATTGTTTAAATTGAGAAGAATACTAATAAGTTAACCAAAGTTATGAGGCTGAGTAGTATAAAGAGAGAAAATTCGTTTTGTTGTGTTATTGATTCAATGAACATGAAACAATGTGTTGAAATTCTAAATAACTGTAATATTTCCTAACTGTCCTGTGTGCCAAGGCTTTCACTTCCGATTTAAATTTTAAATTTACTTGATAATATTTACAGTACAAAATACTACTTCGTAAAACCAAAAGTCAACGTGCCAACTTTTACTAGTTTTAGTTTCCACAGCAACTAAACCAGGTTTAACTTTTAGACCCTTTTGCTGAATCTGGCTGCCTTTTTTTCTTTGGCTATTTTTTCAACTAACATGCTAGACAAGCAATAATTATGATTTTTTATTACAATAAAAAAGGTACACAAAAATCTGGTTACAAACTTAGAATATCCCTGTTTTTTAAAATGTCAGGAACTTTAACGTTTTTTACACAGAGTAACAAAATGAAACCAATATGTACAGATATTCATTTGAAAAAAGACACGCAAAATATAAGAATCGAACGAAGATGGGAGATATTAAACCAGAAAGAACAGTAGTTTAATAGATATTAACTGAAGTAAGTGTCTGTAGGATTAGGTTTTTGTAACTACATCTATTTATATAGAAATTAGACAATTTTTAGATATGTAGTAATTTTGTTATTTTAATTTTAATATCCTTCCTATTTCTATATAACTTATTTTTATACTCATAATTAATCAGTTTAAAGAGTAGCCTATAAAAACGAAGAACAACAAAACAAATTTAATTCCAATACTCATTTCTATTTGAAAATGGAAGGGGTTAAATTTTTTATGATTTCTCAATAAATAATACTGATACTTGTAATAACAAAATTGCCTATACCGAAAAAATAGGTCTTTTTTTAAATGAATGATGATAAATTGAACTTAGCAACTAGTAGTCAATAAAAGAATCAAAAACTTTTGACCAATTATATATACCGTACAAGGGGAGACAATATACCTATAGACGTTTCCGTGACATTGCCACGAGGTATGTTTTTGTTAATATTGTTAATAATGGCTCATGATTTATCTAGTCCGATTTCAGATATGTATCCTGCACGCAGTTTCGGGCCTAGTGGTTATCTTTCAGTCCCAGAATCCCACTTTAGATATGTATCCTGCCTGGTTGCGGAGCAAGGAAAACGGACAGCTACCAATATCCATTTAGAGGAGTATCGGCTTTGAGAACTTGTCGAAGTTTACTGAGTTAAACTACGACGTAGTCTAGACAAATATATTTAAATGAAAATGTATATTGGCCTATTGGTGATTGATCCTGAGATCTCACATTTTGTTGCGTAACTAAGAGGGTGACAGGGGAGGTAGATGTTTCACTCCCTTCTTTAAAGATGTAGAAAATAAAAATATGGCTTTTTATATTTGGTATTTAAAGCCTTATTCTAGGAAAAGCTTGTGTTAAAGATCTCCACTACCCAGTCATCAATATTGAATTTGGGTTTAGGTTTTTACAGTGCCAATGTAGAGAAAGGTCTTTTTTCGAAAAATTTCCATAAGGTTATCGATTTTTAAATTAAGTGTAGGTTTTTAAAGTTCGATTTTACTTCAGTTATTTTGAGTATTAGGAGGAGTTTAAGCCTTCAGAGTTCTGGTGCAAAAGAGTCTTTTTTCTTTGTTCTGGTTGTCGATTGTCGGCCCCTCTCTTCCTTAAATAAACGATTCTGTGATCCATATGCTCTCCCTCCTCGTCCTCTGAAACTGGCTATACTGCTGTTCATACTCAGTAGAACAAAACCATACTCATGAGCTAAGGTCACACAAAAGTGTTTAGGTTCGAAATACGTCATAATATAGCAGAATGCTCTATCTATAATATATATAAAATGCAACGTCTCTCTGTCTGTCTGTCCGTTAGTGCGCTTATCACTTGAGAACCACTTATCCGATTTACGTGCTTTTTTTAAAAAAAACATACATATGTTCTCTGGCCAGGCTATAGGATATATTTTATTACGTCAGGTAACATAGGGAATAAGCAGTGACGATAATGGTGAATCAAGTCGGAAAAAAGTTTGCCGCTAGCCGTTCTCTTGCAATACACTGCCTAAACCATTAAATATGGAACAATATCATGTAGCAAAGAATATTACATATATATATATATATATATATATATATATATATATATATATATATATATATATATATATATATATATATATATATATATATATATATATATATATATATATATATATATATATATAAAATGCAACATCTCTCTGTCTGTCTGTCCGTTAGTGAGCCTATCACTCCAGAACTACTTATCCTATTTACGTGTTTTTTTTTTAATTCATACATAGGTTCTCTTTTCAGGTTACATGAATATAATAATAATCTATAATCTATAATATATATAAAATGCAACGTCTCTCCGTCTGTCTGTCTGTCTGTCCGTTAGTGCGCTTATCACTCGGGAACAACTTATCCGATTTACGTTTTTTTTTGGATTCATACATATGTTCTCTGGCCAGGTTATACGATATATTTTATTACGTTAGGTAATATACGAAATAAGCAGTAACAATAACAGTGAATCAAGTTGGAAAAAAATTTGCCGCTAGTGCTCTCTCTTGCAATACGCTGCCTAAACCGTTAAATATGGAACAATATCATGTAATAAAAAATACAATATATATAAAATGCACCGTCTCTCTGTCTGTCTGTTCGTTAGTGCGCTTATCACTCGAGAACCACTTATCGGATTTATGTGTTTTTTTTTTGATTCTTGTTGCTCTCTGGCCAGGGTATTTAATATTAATAACAATCTTTATAATATATATAAAACGCAGCGTCTCTCCATCTGTCCGTAAGTGTGCTTATCATTCGAGAACCACTTATCTGATTTATGTGTTTTCTTTAATTCTTCTCTAACTTAATATTTATCAAAAAAAATCTATAATATATATAAAACGCAACGTCTGTCTGTCTGTCTGTCCGTTAGTGCCTTTAGCACTCAAGAACCACTTATCCGATTTACGTGTTATTTTTATAAAATACATATGTTCTCTGGCCAAGTTATAGGATGTATCTTATTACGTAAGGTAACATAAAGAAATATGCAGTGACGATTATAGTGAATCAAGACCACGCGAGCGGAGCCGCAGGCACGGCTAGTATTATATAAAACTTTAATTCATTTTTAAAATGGAAAAAATACTAAAAC
Organism: Pachyrhynchus sulphureomaculatus; assembly: GCA_019049505.1. Lineage (NCBI taxonomy): Eukaryota > Metazoa > Arthropoda > Insecta > Coleoptera > Curculionidae > Pachyrhynchus > Pachyrhynchus sulphureomaculatus. The sequence goes on along the minus strand of CM032446.1, from coordinate 97,458,728 downwards.
TTTTATTCAGCCTATAATCACTTTATAACCTTATTTTAGGATGTGTTAAAAAATAACATGAGTATCGTTAATAAATGATGCAAATACTGTTTGAAAACAAGCTGCATTCAGTTTTGCGTATAAAATTCTCCTGTTTCATAGAATATCGGTCTCTAGTATCATTAAAACTCCATTAGAGCTTTATTTCGTGACAAACTGGGGCAATATTGACAACACGACATTTAACCCGGTATCTATTATTGATTTTATTTTGTAAGCTGTATAAAAAACAGGTGATTCGAATAGCCGTGTTTATTTTATTTAATGGAAAGGGAAACCAAAGGTTATTTTATAAAAATCTAAAAAGGTATAGCAATCGCGCTGCATTGCGGTTTAGAAACTGGGTTGCGTGACCGATGCCAACAAAGATTATGCTCTGCGTTATACAACATGGGTATATTTTCAACGAACAGTAGCGACTAGTGGAAAAAAGGCGAGGCGTTTTAGGGTAGACCTAGTCGATGAAAAACGCGAATTCTTGATGTGAATGCATACTATGGATTTTTTAAACACGGTTTTAAATAAGACGCAAAAATTTGGCACTTATAAATCTACATTTCGTGATTTCTTTAGAAACTAAAATAAGGTCAAATATTAAAACTAGAGCAGATTGCAATAAATTAAGTTACAATTAATTATTTCTTTGAAAAGTAAATAAAAATTTATAATAATTACACAGGCCGACAAAATTGGACATAAACTCCAGACCCTGAGACCCGAGTATACTTTCCCAAAGGTTTTGAGTGCGCTCAATCCCGATCCGATCAGAATTGCTCCATCACATCAGATTTTTGGGATATCGAACCTAAAAATGCAAAAAACACGGGTTTTCGCTATATTCGGGATTACATTACACGGTGAATTAATTTTTCTCCACAAAACTCGTTGCGGCATATGAAAGTACTATTCTTCTCCATCAAAATGCCTTTTGAATTTTTCAGATCTCTCGGAGAAATCATCTTTCTAGTAGCAACATTGTTTATTTGTTATCATACACGGAGCCGCATTTTAATGTACCAAGCTTCTTAATTTTTTTATGTCAACTTTTAGTAAAAAAAGTTTCAGGCTAAAGGGTTTTGAAGGGACAGTAAAATGATGTAACCGTGACGACCTTGGAAGACCATTTTGAAGGTCATTTCAACAACAACTTTGATTTTTTATATATGGGAACCCATATTTTTTATGACAGCATCATGTTTTTCAAGCAAAAATACACAACTTTTGTTCGGAAAATTTTTCTCGATGGTAATTTAGACTCTTCAAATATCAACCCGTCACATTGGATCCGCCATATTGAATTTCTTAAGGTTAGGGACAAACCATGACTCGATGGGATTAAACGGATAATCAATTCAGATTCAGCGTCTCAAAAATCATATAATTACACTACTCTCGCCTGCCGGATCAATTTTTTTTGGCATGGTTATAACGAAAACGCCAAACTAATTAATTTCAACGGACGATTTCTCCAAAATGCATTTTTGAAGAAGAAGAGTTCTACTTTTAGATCTGCAAGAGTTTTGTGGAGAAAAATTAATTCGCGGTGTAATATAATCCCGAATATAGCGAAATCTGTGTCCTTTGCATATTTAGGTCAGTATATCCTATACCTGATATGATGGAGCAACTTCGAGGTCGAATTTGGATTCAGTGCACCAAAAACCTTCGAAAGAGTATATTCTGGTCTCAAGATTTGAAAAATGTTGGCCTGTGTTATCTATAATTAGTAAAAACTTGAATTACTATTGACTGAAATAAAGTATCTTTCTCCAAAATCATCTATTTTATATGCTTTTAATGAGTAATTCAGTAACCTTGTAGGCATGCAACGATTTTATAGTGATAATAATCATTATTACTAACATTATTATAATGATTATTATTATTATTCATATCAGTCGTTAGAAGTTTTATTCCAGAACAAATTGTTTTTAATTGTGTTTTTCTTAGAAAATATTTTTCTTGAATATGTAAGCTGTTCCGTTTAACACTGTTTTAAAAGTTCTTTAATCAATAAGCCGTTACATTTTCCAGAATTTTTTTGTATTCGAGTCTGCAAGGAATTATATATCATTCATCTAGCGCCTATGATTATTAGGAATGTGATTGCGCACATTCCCCACTCTCTATGTGGTTCAATTTGAATATCTTTATATTTTAGAATGTTCTCTGCCTCCATATCTGCTACGTTATGATGTAAGTGTACAGACATGTAAAATATCTGGTTTATTTGCAGGAATATGTCTTTCAATTTCATATAGGAGAGTTATACGTCGTTTACCACAACTAGTTCAGGGCTATGAATATAACATTTCCTCTCTTTGTCGAATTGGCAGACCCGACAAATATTCTGGTGTAAAGGTGAACAACTTTATTATGCCTTTCGATGTGTTTCCTAGCAGTGCAGTACTAGACTACCAGTCATGATGTGATTTATTGTTTGGCCAGACTGCTTGCAGACTCGACATTGCCGGTCTACGAATTGATAGTAAATTATCTATTGCATACAGTGAGTATTGATGGCTTAATCTCGGGAAACAGTTTTTAAGGTCGTTGTTCCAGTTTACTATTTGACAATTATGGTTTTATCTAGTTTTCATTTTTCCATTTCTCTCGGGTATTGACCGTGCACTATTTTTTTATCCACTTTCAATGCAATTTTTTATTTTCTTTAGTTTCTTAATTATTTCTTCGTTCATTATTTATAGTGTTGTTTTCTTAGAGTTGAATTTCTTCTAAATATTTCTTTCCAAATTTAAGCAGCGATTTTCTGTTTTCTTTTCCTAATATTGTTTTACTTGTTCAACTACCCAATCGTTTCTTTGCATATTTAAGTATTTTGAGACGTCAATGCACATTTCAAGTGCTTTGTTAATACTTACTTTTTCTAATATTCTTTTTAAATGCATGCATTCGATTTATAACTAGTTTTAGGCGTTTGTCAGATATATTGAAAATTGCACATTTTTAGTCCACATATTTATTTTCGTTTTATTTCAGGCAATAATAGCTGTAAAACAGTTTCTTTCTCGATTATATGAGGTACATAAACCACTTGATGAATAATTATGATTTTTGAATATTTAGCAAGGTCAAATTTCCAATTTATATTTTTTTAAAATTATGTATACACATTGCTTTATTTATGGAGAAATGTGTTACAACCTATTAAAACAAAGTTGAATCTGCTCTCTAGAAGAGATTGTCTATTGTAATATAGGACTAATGAAACTATAAAATCTATTCTCTTTTTTATTATACCCTACATGTTTCGGTTTATTGAGAATATCTTCCTTCCTGAAAGCTCAAAAATCGTCAAAAAAGTCAATAACATTAATTACGTACACTCTTTTATATAACACGAAAAATACAGATCGAAATTTAACTTAAAATTTAAGGACGTGACACATGTTCTAATGTAACACACTAGAAGAAAATGTTGCCCCTTATTCCTCTTATTTTTTTGTATAGCCTTAGATGGCTATAATTTACCCGGTGTTATTGAGGTTCCAAGGGGTAGCACATTAATAACACAGTTCTTATCATTCATAGCAATCAACATGCAGAGGACATCTGATTGTTCTCAAATCATCGTAAATTCCTGTTGAGGTGCATATTCTAGAACTGCACTGACAATAAAGTGCTTCGCCAAGTTTTTCGTAGCTAGAGCTTGTAGGAGATAGAATCGCATTATGTGAGACATTCAGAGCTGTATTATACATGCAGAATGCCATATGCGATATTTTTCTTAATCTATAAAATGTGTACCCAGAATTCTTATAGATGATGGAGCACTTCTTGAGTTTCTGAACAGCCAGGACCAATAACAGATGATGCGCTGCAATGGCAAAATAATGTTTTAAAAAAAAAAAAAAAAAAAAAAAAAAAAAAAAAAAAAAAAATTTTAATATGGCGATGCCGCAGACCTGTGCCTAAGTCTGATAAATTAAAATCAATCATCAATCAAAAATAATACATGCATACGGGAAGTTCAAGGAATCAATAAAGTATATGTACAAATATTGAGCTTCATATTTCTTACTGGGATTTTCAAGTTTTCATGAACACTTCTGGACCTCGACAGTATAATAATTCAAAAAAATCTTGTAACTAAGACCTAGTTTCACACATTACACCTAAAAGAGTTATTAAACGCTATTTTGGTACTCCTCGCGAATCAATTTAAAATAATTCAGGCCTTAATATTTTACCCTGTATACTTCTACCTATCAATTGTCATATTTATTCTAACACAACAATTTAGAACTAAACACGTAGATTTCATTTAATCTATAGTCAAGTTTTGAAATTACCTCAAGTTTTTTCGAATCTAATAGAATCTCAAACTATCATTTATATTTTCATTGAAAATAGTTACTGTGAAAAACATTGCGACCAGATTGGCTAGAGTGATCTAGTTGTAATGGAGCTTAAAATCTCTAGCTATCCAGTTGTATTTTGTTTTTTGTAAATATCACCAAATAAACATATTTTTAATAAAATTTAATATTTAAATCGGGAGTGAAGTTTTTGGAACAGGTAGGGAATATAACAGTTTTTCGAATTTTAACATAATACTTACTGTTTAATTTTTTTATTGAACGGTTATATAGTGCCTAAATGCCTAAAATTTTGGATTTGTATGTTTGTCTGTCTTGGGTTTGTTTATGTTTGTCTCCTTTAATACTATACCAAATAGTTCTATTTTTAGGAATTATACCCTCGAAAATTTACTACCCCCTTTAAGACAACAACCTGAATACGTAATTGATTTTCGCTTTTATGAAAATGTCGGAAACGGATATATTGTAACCTTTTTCCGTTAATTTTACAGTAAATGTTATTTCCTCTTTTTTGCACATAAATCCAAAGCTTCCATGTTTCTATTTTTGAACTTAAATCACGTACCTTTCGCCCTTGGTAGAGAAATAACTCAGCAGAATTAAATAGTAAACCAGTATAATGCAGTGACTTGCATAATGCAATTAAAGAAAAGTATAAGCACTAATTTTTACATGTCAATGTTTCTTTAATATCTCCATATAGCATCATGTCATGCTTTTCGCCTTTATACTAAATATTGTAAAAGTTATTAATATATTGTAAAATTATTGGATTGCAATATATCTGTTTTAATATATTTTCATAGAAGCCAAAACATATTACCTATTCAGCACGTAATTTTAGAATGGGCAATAAAGTTTGAAAAGGTAATTTATTAAAATAATCCCTTTTGTTTTCATCATGTAATATTGTATATAGCGTTTCCTAGAACAGATGTTAGTATCAATTATTGTTAAGAGAATATCCTAATCAATTGATTTTTCGAGATAAGGTAAGATGTGATCAAAAAAATATTGTCTACTGATGGTTAACGAAATGCGGCTCGAGGGCAAAAATGAAGTGTTTGGAGTAATGGTGATAACTGTTATGTAATATCCTTGTGCGAAAGATTCTAAAGTCCAGACGTAGTTTAAGCTTTTAGTTGCGCCCACATAAAACTCCAAAAATAATATATATATATATATATATATATATATATATATATATATATATATATATATATATATATATATACATATATATATATATATATATATATATATATATATATATATATATATATATATATATATATATATATATTGCTGTAGCGAAAGAGAACTTCGTAGTATGTAGATTCAGTAGTTCCTGATTATTTTAAAGGCAAGAGGCTTAATTTTCAGTATTAAATACTTTCACTAAAAAAGAATCAGCTTGTTAGAATGGACAATATTGTTATCTGGAGGAGGTTTCGCGCCTTTTGCCTTCCCACTTGGTAATGGCCCCTGCTAAATTGTTCAGAACTTGAAAAGTATTAGGCAAATAATTAATAAAAGATTAAAAAAGAGTTGCAAATTTAAAAAATGAATGCCGATTGATTTCCATAAAAAAAAACTTAATGCAAGTGAAATAGTCAAATTTGAAAAAGTCGGCAAAAGCCATTAAAAAAATTATTAAATATAAATTGCCAAATTTGCCAAAACGTTGCACTTTTTTGTCCGGCTAATAAAATATACTTTACATTAATATAATATGCTTTTATAAATTATCCATAAGATTTAAAGAAAAACAGTTCAGATCTGAAATTTAATAATAATAATAATATTTTCGCGATAGTGTGGGTGCTCGGATATTAATGAAAGTTATCACTGTTGATATGAGTTGCAATAACATGTTCAAAACTATACAACTAATTTTATTGTATTTTTATTAGAACTTTTCTGTGGCATGTATAATCCTCTGTTTTTTTTTAATTGAAAATTGCGTATTCTAGTTACACCAGAGTGCGGGTGCGCAGAGGCAAAAAACATCTGTTGAAAAAGTTGTGGCGACTCTAATTAATTTCACCCAGTTATAATAACGCCTTTAAAAGTCATTGATGTCATTAATTACAGCAACTAAATAGTTTTATTGTTGTTAAATTGAAAACACATCTAAAAAATTCATAAAACAAAATTATATCAACTTTCATCATCTTCAAAGAGCTGATTGATTGGTCCGTTACTTTGTGATAGTACATTTTAATAATAAAATTACTTAACTACTTTGTTAACTGTCACTAAATATATTTGTAAAGATTTTAAAATTGCGTTATCGTGATTTCGGAACTACTTTGTCAAGTCAGTCTTAGTTAAGCGTTTGACAATGTAGTTGTACTACGAAATCGCGATAACACAATTGTAAAATCTTTACAAATATATTCAGTGACAGTTAACAAAGTAATTAAGAAATTTTATTACATCGTCTTCATTTTTTTTTTTTAGTTTTGGTTTCACGTGCAAGTTTCAATATAACATTAAAAACTTAATAAAAATATTAATTAAAATTGCGTCAATTGTACAAGATAAATTTTAACTAATTACAGCAACTTGTCGCGTCTCAATAATGTCCAAAAACTGTTTAGGGCTTCGGATTTTACTTCAACTCTTGTATAAAAGTAGTTCTTGCAACTAGTTTTATGTAACTAATTTCATGGGATTTTTTAAAATTTTTTTCTGTAGATGCCAATCTCGATATTTTTGTACTAAAGGATACAAATGCGACAGGAAAAAACTATTTTCTTTGGGAATGAATCATCAAATGTGATAAGTTTAGTGTTAGCAGCTAGTTACTACAATTAGACGGATCGGGCTGTATTAATATCCAGAGATTTTTAATAGGTCTTAAAAATATAGCAACATAATTGTTTTAAGCATGTTTCCGTGTGCGCAAAAGTAAAATAGTTACTGGAAAGGTTGGTAAGGTACTAAAACAAGATGTTGATGTCAGTGTTACGAAGTAGTATTTCAGTCTATAGATCAATTTTTACTACTTTCTGATAAATTCTTCACAAGTTTTTCTCCAATTATTACACATCTTTTTGATATCTATGTGTATGGTCTAGAATAATAATAAGTGGGAAGAAATAAAGCAGAAATTGCAAAGGATTAAAAAAAAAATTATAACTGTCTACAACTAGTCATAAATTGCATGTAATCGAAAGCCAGCGTCAATAACTCATTTGTTTATTTTATTTTTATTATTATATTTTATATTATACAATTTGTGCAACATACATTAAAATCTTACCTTTCGTTGTTTTTGGTGATATTCAAATGTTTTAAAATGGTGTAGTGCTATTTGCTACCACTAATCGCGTCGAGATGCAGTAGTCACCGAAGCGTTTGAAATTATTGACATATCATTTGTCAAGGTAAAAATTTGTCTTGCTAAACATGTGCAGAACAAAAAAATGTATAAAAAATTTAAAGCTATTTTTTTTAGATATATAGGTAAAGTAAGTATGGAGAAGCTTATCGTAAGGTAAAAAGATTCTTTTTACCAACCTCGATTAAAATCTAGGTAATGTCCGCTGGAGGAGACCTACAGTTTCGCAGACCGCTGAATTATTTTGCATCGCCGTTTACCATTTACCTATGAACGATTTTCTAGACAAGTGGCGAAGTGTTTTATTGACGGTGCCGGCCCTAGATTCGTCCAGTCCCATTTAAAATATGCCTCCCATTCTAAAGCGAGAATAATTATGCCTTATTGTCATCGTCCCGATCCATCATATCCTATTGAGATTTGAGTCCCTCATAAGATCGGCGAGAACACTATATTATTAGTGATTTTACCGTCGACAAATCGCCGTCCGAGGTTTTTGCATCCTTTCACGTCTCAGGATCCCCAAAATAAGAAAAACGTGGTTTAAAAATTCAGTCTCCCTGCCCATTGACATGGTAACTATTCAAAGAAATTATATATTAGTTTAAAATTTGGTGTACATATAATACTTGAAAGAGGAAAAAAACACATAATTTTTCAGAAATTTCGCATCTGAGGAAACGAGCAGAAATCGATAAATTGTGTATATTTTTAATAGTATTAAAATGATTTTTCTTTGTGCTAGTTCAAAAAATAATTAATCAAACACATATTATTTAATAGGAGAAGGGGATGGCGTTAGACAGGATTCGTTTGAAGTATATGATCGAGTTTTCAATTCACCTATGAACGATTTCCTAGACGAGCAGTGAAGTGCTCGGTGCTGTTCCTAAATTTATCCAGTCACACTTCAAACATGCATCTCATTCTACAGCCAGAATAATAGTGTCAGTTTTTTCTAGTTCCAGTGGTCTATCACTAACAAAATTTCGTCGGTAGTTTCCTCCCGATCTATCATGTCCTACTTGAGATATGAATTCCACACAAGAGCGCAGAGAAGCCGATATTATTCGTGATGATATATGAATCTTCAGAGATTTTTGCTTCTGCCAATTTTCAGGGTTCCCAGAATACGAATAATATAGTTTACAATTTCAGTTAACATGATAACTATACAAAGAAATTAGATACTAGGTTATAATTTGATGTACATCTAATACTTGAAAGAGGAAAGAAATCTAAATTTTTTTAGGGATAGAGGGGCACGGGTGTTTAGTTTCAATAGTATTAAGAGGATTTTTGTAAGGTTTGGTTGAGAAAATAAAATAAATATTTTTGCATAGTTAGACAAATATATATTGTTTAAAATTGGGGGGGGATGGCGTTAGATAGGTTTTCTTTGAAGTATATACAGGGTGCTCCATATGTATGGAATAATGATTCCACAGCATTTATTAATCAGTGTATCTAAAAAATGTTTAAATAAAAGTTATAAGGTGTTACACCGCGCACATGCTGATGTTAAGAATGAAATGATTTGAACTGCCAGTTCGAAGAAATTACGCCATCTTAATTTTTTTTAAAAGCTAAACCCTGTATAGTATTTTATTTTTGAGTCCTACTATAAATTCTAGATATTACTTATTTAACTTATCATATGTCTAAATTGAACTGTCTTGAAATTATTGATATTTGAAATTATGGAGATCAAATTAAAAAAAAAAAATAAGCAGGCTTGTGTCAAACCATTTAATGTTAGGTAACAACTTAAAGCGTCAAAAAATGATTTATTGACGAAAACGTTTATTGCTTCATTTTATGAAACTGTAATTTGAGCGTAATATCATAATGGTACATTTAACAAAAACTGAAAGAATCACGTTGTTAATTATGGTTGGTTACGAAGACCGTAGGAGAACATAACAGGAGGTATGTGATCTTTTTAACGCAGAATATCCATTTAGACAATCGGGTCATGTTAAGGATCGTTTTAAATCTGGACCTCCAACAGTTAAAACAAGCGATGATAAAAAGTTAGAGGTTTTATTGAAAATTACAGACAATCCCCATATAGCCACTCGTCAGGTTTGCCTAGATCCCAACATAAGTAAAGGTACCTTAAGTCGTATACTGAATGAAGAAAAATTGCATCCATACAAACTCATTCTTTTGCAAGAATTATCTGAAGACAACTACGATAGACCCGTTGAATTTTGCAAGGTCATGATGGAACTAATCAGTAATAATCCTAACCTAATTCATAATATTATTGTTTCTGACGAGGTCACATTTTGTCTTAACAGAAGAGTTAACAGGCATAACTGCCGGTACTCGTCTACTGAGAATCCCCTCTGGACTATCGACAGTCATTCTCAAAAACCACAAAAAATAAACGTGTGGGCAGGGATTTGTGGACGTCATATCATTGGTCCCTTTTTTATCGATTGAAATCTTACAGTTACTCCAAGAGCAAGTTATTCCAACTTGTGCAGGTCTTTTTCGCGATGAAAATAATTTGGATACCCCTAACAGGAATCTGTGGTATCAACAGGACGGAGCACCTCCTCACTATGAAATCAATGTTCGTAGATATTTCGATACGATTTTTCTTAAACGATTATGGGGTCATTTGAAAACTAAGGTTTACCGAAGTCGACCCGAAATTGTAAAAGATTTATAACAAAAAATTCAATATGAAGTAGCAAAGATCACCTCGGATTCTCCGCAAAACTCTGTTCAAGCTGTTTATGACAGACTGAGTCATTGCCTCGCTGTTAACGGTAGACATTTTGAGGAATTTTACCTTAAAATAAACCTAGAGTATTTATTAATAGTTTTTTTTTGTCTTTTTTATTTTAAATTTCAAATGTCAATAATTCCAAAACAGTTCAATTATTTAGACATGTTAGACAAATAATATCTATAATTTTTAGTAGGACTCAAAAATAAAATAATATACAGGGCTTTTACTTAAAAAAAATCAAGATGGCGTAATTTCTTCGAACTGACAGTTCAAAACATTTTATTGTCAACGTCAGCATATGCGCAGTATAACACCCTATAACTTTTATTTAAACATTTTTTTGATACACTGATTAATAAATACTGTGGATTCATTATTCCATACATATAGGGCACCCTGTATGATTGATTGATAAATATGAAAATCCTGTAAATATTTTTTATATTGTTGATAGAAATACTATGTTTCAGTACCTATCATTTAAAATATTACGTTACAATGCCTGGGTTGAGGTATGTTTTAGCCTAAGAAAATAAAATTTAGTATTTATCTTATTATTACGTATTTGTGATAGACTTTCTGAGTAAGCTACTTTATTATGTTTCTCATTTACCAATTTACAGATAAAATATCAGCAATTTTAACAATTACCTACATATTTATGGTTAAAATAATGAAATTATAACTTTTACCTCATATAATTAATTAGAGGTTCTTAAAACCAATTACATTCCAAATATTACATAACATGACAGTTTCCATTTAACTTTTTGTAGAATAATTTCTTCACTCACTTGTCAAGTACCCCTTATGTGTAACAATGGTGGCACTCCTTGTATTTTCACGAAAGGTATTTCCCGAGTCTTGAATAGTCGAGTTTCGCATTCCACGGCATGGTTTTAATTAATATAACTACTGTGCCAGCTCACGTAAATAAAAATAGCAAGCTAGGATGAACACAGCAAATATGTTTAAAAAATATTTAAAAGTAATTTATTATTACATAACAGTTTACTTATTAGAACTGTTATTATGAAGTAACTATCAGAATAAAATAAAATAAAAAATCTTATAAGAAAATTACTTTATACTTTTCTTAATAGACTGTTCTCTCCTAGTTCCAGTGTGAATGGAATTTTCTGGTATAAAGAGATTAGATCTTGAATCAATGAACTCTTAATATCAGAAAATCCAATTTACACTAGAACTAGTACAGAACAACCAGCTACCCCTCTAAGGCGTGTTTCTTACAGAAGGCAGCAGAAGAAAACCTAAAGCACGCGTCTACAGAAAGGTAACACACATCAATGATTTAAAAATATGTCTGTCTAATTGAAACAATAATAGGCAGAAGGAGATAAACATCACTACAAAAACACTTAAATAATATGATTGTAACCTCATAATAAAAAAAGCAATACAACTATAAAGTAGCACACAAGTTAAACCTTAAGAACCATCTCAAAGTAAACCTAAAATCAGACTTCCCTATCTAAAAGACACAACAGACTACATCGGATGACTTCCACGAAAACACAATTTATCCAGCATCTACAAACCATATATAAAAATAAGATAATTACTCTGAAATCTAAAAGATAAAATAAAGCTGGAAAACCAGGGTGTATACAGTATTTTAGGTTGCAATTTAAATGAGGCTTACATAGGACAAACCAACAAAAGAATATCTACAAGGTTCGAAGAAGACATACTGACGCTCTTACCTACCTAGACTGATACCTATTGCGGCCAGATACTGATAACGCCTCACGTTCGTTCTCCAACACTCATCCTCCTTAGCAATCTGGGAGAACCAAGGATAACTACTGTCTGCATTTTAAATGTAAGCGAATCGTCGGAAATTGAACAACCTGGTACCTTCTTTAGGTTTTCT
>CM032446.1:97423863-97441363 GCA_019049505.1 Pachyrhynchus sulphureomaculatus | reverse complement strand
AATTACAAGCTAATATTGGAAAAAAAAAAACGACGTGAGAAATACAGGAAAAAGGAAATACAAAAAGTCTCTTATAACGTCCAAGGTTTGGCCGAACTGCGATGAAAGGAAAAATCTCAAGGTTTTTTTTAATAAAATATTCAGTGGTTAAAAAGCTCACACAAAAATAAAAGGGCGTACTTAAAATACCATATGTGTATACTATTTAAAATCGATATCTTAGTTATCGTGGCAAAAGGTCGACAGGCGGATAGCTGGAAAATAAAATGTATTTGCATTACAGGATAAAAGATATATTTACAATTTTGTCAATCTACAAACATTAACTGTAATTATTGTAGAATGAAATAACAACTACTCGTAAGCATAGCAATATTTTCAACAATGTAAGTTCTTGTCTAAATTAAATTCAATTATTTTTAATGTGTCTCATTGCTACAACCATTGTCGTATGCACATAACCATAAACAAACATATACCCAAGAATAAGCAACCATATATATATATATATATATATATATATATATATATATATATATATATATATACATACATATATAGATATATATATATATATATATATATATATATATATATATATATATATATATATATATTTTTTTTTTTTTTTTTTTTTTTTTTTATGGGGCTTGCTCACGTGCTGCAGGGAAGTCCCTAAAGCGCTTCCGGAGCGGCACGAGTGCGGAAAAAGCGATTCACGTTGTTCTTGAATCGCTGTAAATTGTACTCGGTGGGAAACACAGCGCTGGGCAAATTATTCCAAAGGGATGACGTTCTCCATATAAAAGATTGCTTGAAAAGCGTTGTACGCGGAGTAACAAGCTGAACCTCATACGGATGCGAAGCACCAGCGCGACGTGTATTTCTAACATGCACCGCTTTGGGAGGAATTAAGCGGGCTACATCCTTCGAACACTTTCCATAAAAATACTTGTAGAACAGACTCAAGTCGCCAACCGTTCTTCGATGTTCCAGCGAATCAAGGCCGCCGGTCAATTCCGGGCCCCCAATCAGACGGACCGCTCTTCTCTGAACAGAATCCAACAAATGCAGTGTATGTTTGGGAGCGGAGCCCCAAACGTGGGAGCAGTATTCCATAGTTGGTCGAATTTGGGCTCTGTAAAGAATTAACAGTTGCTGTGGGGTGTAAAGCTTTCTACTACTTCTAAATAATATTCCCAACTTTTGAGAAGCTCTCCTTGCTATGCCTGCAACATATTCATGCCAAGACATATTTGCTCCCAAACTAACGCCCAACAAATTGAGCGACGATGCTAGGGGGATGGACTGCCCCGACATAATTATGTCGGGTTCAGCAACGTTAACTTTTTTAGAAAAAACTGCAGCTTGGGTTTTTGTAGCGTTAAATTCCACTTGGTTACTGTCACCCCAAGATAGAATTTCTTCCAGGTCTTTGTTAAGTTGAACGACCTCCTGCTGTCTGCGGATATTCGCCTGAGCAGCCGATCTCCGAGCGTTCAAGGTGAATGAAGAGACAAGCGTACTGTCATCTGCAAAGCTATAGATTGGATTCCCGGTTTTTTCCAGCAGATCGTTAATGTAAATGAGAAAAAGAGTAGGAGACAGTATGGAGCCCTGGGGCACACCAGCGTTGATAGTGAGAAAGAAATCCATCGACCGCCACTCGTAAAGAACGCTCTCTGAGGAAACATGAGAGCCACAAACAGAACCTTCCAGACATACCATAAGAGCGTAACTTAGCCAACAGTCCATCGTGCCAAACACGGTCGAATGCCTTGGATATGTCAAGAGCAACCGCTCGAGATTCTCCAAAGTGTTCAATTGCGTTGTTCCAAACATGTGTTACATAAGTCAGAAGATCTCCTGTTGATCTATGTTTACGAAAACCATATTGGTGATCGCTAATAATATTGAATCGTTCAAGATATTTTAGAAGATGCTCATTGATAACCTTTTCCATGACTTTCGATATTATTGAAAGCAGTGCAACTGGTCGGTAGTTATTTGGCAAGGTCTTCTTACCTTTTTTAGGTATCGGCTGAACCGTGGCAGGACGGAAATATTCCCTTTCTGTAGGATAGGTTAAAAAGTCTACAGAAAACTGCCGTTAGTTCCCTTGCACAGTTTTTGAGAACTATGGCAGGTATTCCGTCAGCGCCAGAAGCCTTCTTGGTGTCTAGCTTCATTAAAATACGCTTTATGATGCGCTGTCTGAAAACAACATCGGGCATCCTCGACTGCAATATGGAAATAGTAGGTGGTGTTTTTCCTTGGAAATCGACAGTAGAATGTGAAGCAAAGAGTTCAGCCAACAAGTTCGCTCTCTCAACAGGTGTGGTTGCAATGGAATTATCTGGCCGTGTGAGTGGTGGTATGGTGGATTTGGTAAAATTTTGACTAACTGCTTTAGCGACTGCCCAAAAGGACCTGGAATTGTTGGGACAAGCGAGAAGTTTGTTTCTAATTCGTTGATTGTGTGCCTCCTTGGTTTCGTCGATAATTCCTTTGCATCTGTTCCTGGCACGAACAAAGGTGTTACGATTTACGGTGTTAGGATTTTCGCGCCATTGTCGGTAGGCAATATGTTTAGAAGCAACAGCTTCTTTGCATTTTCGGTCGAACCAAGGCTTGCCGTTGGAGGAGCATTTCTTCGAAAAAGGGATGTAAGCTTCCATACCAGCGAAAATAACATCGGAGACCTCCCTGGCGCAGTCAGATGGGTTATCGGATCGAAAACAAGTGTCCATCCAAGGGAAAGTTCGAAAGTATTCCATGAGATCTTCCCATTTAGCAGATTTGTAGTGCCAAATCTTGCGCAGCCTAGGCGCCTCTCTGTCACTGATTGGCAGGATACTCGATGTCGAAAGCAGTTTATGGTCGGAAGAACCCAACGGCGGATTTACGGTGACCGTGTAAATCTCCGGATTGGTGGTTAAAAACAGATCAAGAAGACTGGCGAACTCCCCGTCTCGATCAGGGATCCGTGTTGGTTCGTCAATAAGCTGAGTTAAGCCATAACTGACTGAGAATGATTCAGCTTCACGACCTTGTTCGTCGGTAGTATTTGAATATTTAAGCCAGTTGATATTGTGGACATTAAAGTCGCCCAGGATGGCAATTTCGGCACTTGGATAGTTACTTTGTAAATGGTCGATGGTGTCTGCAAGAGAAGCGAAAAGTGTTCGAAAATTGGTATCACTTGGTGGTCGATACAGGGTACAGATGAACCTTGTGGTTTGTTGAGTCGTTATTTTTAACCACATAACATCAAAGTTTGGGGGCTCCAGAGCTTCTTCTCGTTGACAAGAGAGGTCGCTTCTGACAAAAAGACAGATTCCAAAGTTACGCCTAAATCGGGAATAGAAGTCGTACCCAGGATAAAGATAGTTGACCGTGCTGGTCGATGGACCTTGGTTTCACATAGAGCGAGTACATGAGGTTTATTTGATTGCAGGTGTTGATGCACTGAATTTATGTTCGAGTTTATACCTCGTATGTTGCAAAAATCTATCTTAAAATTATGATATCTGCAAGTCGACGCCTTCGAACCAGCCCCCACCCGGATATCCGAACGGGGGACCATTCTACCTCCGGAACTTCTTGCATCCAGGCGTCTCATCATGCTCTTTGGTCCCACAGTAGTTAATGTGGAATTTTTCTGTTCTGTCACATGTTTATCTTTGCCTTCTTTGGCTTTGATCCAGGGGGTGTTATTATTGGGTAGGTTGGGTTCTGACCAGATACTTTTCCAATGATCTGTGAGTTCTTGTTTGTTTGGTGGTTCGGTCACTGCTGTCTGTTTGCTGGGCATAGTTTTCCGGTAGAACTGTGTTTGGCTTCTTCGGAAGAGGTTGTTGGTATCTTTCCTCTCGTTTGGTTCTTTGTATCTACGGAGTCTTGCGGCATATACGGATAATTTTTGTTTCAGAGTATCCAGGATTTCTGGCAGTGTTCTGTCGGGAGACCCGGACTTGATCTTGTTTATACTCTGTGTGACTCGTTTGGACACGTTCCCGTTGATAAACTGGGTAAGGTGTCCTAGATATCTCCTGATGTTGTTGATTTTGTTTTCTATTCTTATTTGCCGTTTGAATTTTGGTTTTGTGCTGTTGGGATTTCTTTGTCGTTGCGGGAGTTTTTGATTAAATACTTCGTCGGTTGCGTCTGGGATTGATGGTGGTGGATCTAGGCGGTGAGTGATTCCCTTCTCAGTGGTTTCTTTGTCAGGACTTGTGCTTTTATCAAAGCAACGCACGGTGTGTTCGTTTGTTCCTGTAGTATAACTCATGCGTTGCCTTGATCTTCCCGCCTTGATGGGTGTCGGCTTACTCGCCGTCACAACACTTTTGGCAGGTCCATTGTCAGTTGCCCGGTCTTCATCATTTTGGTCGAGCTGCCATTTCCCGCGACGTCCTCGACCGTTACGTCGCTCGCCCGATGCTCCTTTTATTGGTCTACTGTTGTTTGGGATGTTTTTAGTGTTTTGTGGTGTAAGAAGCTCAAAGTGTCCCGACATTGGGTTGCCTGTTAGTAGAAGGTAAATAGTTTCGGTGTGTTTTCTTGTGCTTATTATTGTTGGCTTGTCCCTAAAAGTTATTTTTGTATCTCTTGTTCTTCGTTGTTTTGAGAAGATATGAAAGTTGCTATTCTGGGTTTCCGAGAGGGCAAGTATCTCTAGGCTCGTTCCATAGGTGCCATTTTTCCTCATATAGTTATAGTAGTTATTGAAGTCTTTCATATCGTCGTCCCCAATTAATGAAAATGTGTTAAGTTCCGACCAGTTTTGTTGTATATATCTTAGAGCAGCCTCTCGGAGTCTTTCATGATGGTTTTGGTGGCCATATAAGTGTAAGCTAACTGCACGGAAAAGGCAATTTCCATCACCTACAATGTCGGATCTGGTAAAACTATCGGGAGTAGTTTCAGCTGAGGCGGTTGGTTGGATCGTTTGTCGTTGTTGTTGTTGTGGTGGTGCTGTAGCTGTTTGTACGACAGGGGTCCGCCTCCTCAACACCCTGCCATTATCACTAGTATAATTATTATTATTTGACATAATGTTCCCACGAGTATCCTAGGAAAGAATGGTCGACTGCGGCAGAGCCTGGATGCCACAGCAAGGCTAATTACTCCCGGAGGGCGCCCGGTATCCGGGGGAACCGTTTGGGACTCATAAACGCTGAGCCATTCATCTTCTCGGCACGGTAAATACCTTAAGATTGCGTTTTTGTTACATATAATCTGGACAACACGAGACAGCACAACATGACTCAGGTACCTCGGGATCGTCAATGCCCGTACTAGGAGAATCCTGGGACTCCCCTAGCCCCTGAGGGGCTATATATATATATATATATATATATATATATATATATATATATATATATATATATATTTATATATACGTATATATATATATATATATATATATATATATATATATATATATATATATATATGTATATATTGGTATATGTATGTGTATATTAGCTAACATTCAGCAATATTCTTAAGTAAAATAATAATGTTGTAGCCACTTTTCTTATTTTCTCTATATACAGTCTTTTTTATAGTTTTGTTTGTATTTGTTTTACTAGTAATAAAACACTCATATAAAATTTTTATATTAACCTATAAACCCTTTATTGAAATTTTTTTATATCACTTTGTATTACTTTATGCTCACATGGTGTAGCCACACTAAATTACACCCTTGCGACTTGGGGTCTGGCTATATTACCAAGGGTAAAATACATAAAGTGTGTCCTACTTAATATAATAAAGATAACACAGTTAAAATAAGCTTTTAAACCGAAGGGAATATATAATCATTTAATGAGTTCTAATTATCAAATTACAACTCCACAATACAGACATGACTAAAAGCCTAAGATGTTTATACCTTAACATTGACTTTTTTACATAATTTTGATTGGTAGTATTTTTCTAAGGTTTATTTCAATTTTGTCCAAGAATGAGCAGGAATAAAACTTTTCAATTTCAAGACAAAAATTTACAGACGATTAACCAGTATATCTTTTGCAAATAAAAGTCATAAAAAATCATAAGTTTTTTTTTAGGTCAGTCTATAGTTACATCCCTTTACATTCTGTTATCGCTACAATTAAAAATAAAATATTTTTCATATCCATCGACCCCAGTGACCCTAAAGCGGAGGCTTAACACGATGTATTTGAAGAAGCCTCTTCAAGTCCTTTTATGCCTGAATATAAATGATATTGCTTATACTCTGTTTATTCCCCAAGTAATAACTAGGAAAAAATTCTCTTAATAATATTGAAACTACACAAAATTTACTGATTACCTTCTCATCCCCTTTTTTTTGAACCAATAATACTCACATTTGTAGGCGCCTCCTACTATTAGTATTATATGTGTACCAGATTTGAAATTGATATCTCATAATAGTCCATTGTTTTCATGCCAACAGATTGACAGACTCGACCGACACACTGGTAGAGAGAATAACAAATAATCAATAGGACATAGGACGAAAATCGGAAATAGGTCCTTTGTAATCTAAAGACACCCAAATTAAACGCAAAGAAAAGAAATTTAGCTAAATGTGTTTTTTTTCCGAATACAATATGTCCGTTAGCAAGAGAAGTGTACACCAACATGCAAGCAAATATTGCCTATATTAGGACTAAATTCAAAATGCCTATTCTTCTCTTGGCATATGTCCGTGGTTTTGTCTACGTGGAAATTAACGTCTGGTAAGGTTACTTCAGGTCCCAGGAAAAGAGGCGAATTTCGACATTTTTTTTTCAAGAGTATAACAAAAACAGTCTAAAATTTATTGAACAACAATTAGTATACAAAAATATTTTTTTTTATCTTTTTAATTCAAAATGGCCGCTTCAGAATCCAGGACGATAAGGCGCCCTTTATACGAGGCTTGAGACGGGCGAAACGATTACTACCCTAGATTTCAACCTACAACAAAAAAACCAAAAAAATGTTATTAATACATCTCAGAAGAACGAGTGGAGAACGTCCGGAAATCTCGTTTTTCCGAAAAATGGCGTATAATTGAAAAGAAATATTTTTTACCCAAAAATTTCACGAAAAATTGTTTATAAAAAAGGTAGTTTATAACTTATTATAAAATCTGTACGGTTTCCCTTAGATAATGTATCTGAAAAGTTACTTTTAAAATTTCAAATAAATCCATGAAGTTTTGTGGCAGCTGTCATTTCACCCGATTTAAAAAATACCATTTTAAAAATTTGAGTAACATTCTACAGTAGAAAATGTTATACTTTTAATGGGCGATGCCCGCACCCTACAATTGGCCTCTCTCTCTTTCTCTTATTTTCTGGCTGACTTTGAAGTAAGCCGAGATGTTCTTGCAGCTTCAGTTAACGATAGGTTGGATAACTCGAAGCGCTGGTCGTCGGTTTCAAAATAAAACTTGTAACAATTGGTCCCTACAGTCTTGCCTAGCACCGTCATAATTTTCA
The DNA here is from genome assembly GCA_019049505.1 of Pachyrhynchus sulphureomaculatus. Lineage (NCBI taxonomy): Eukaryota > Metazoa > Arthropoda > Insecta > Coleoptera > Curculionidae > Pachyrhynchus > Pachyrhynchus sulphureomaculatus. The sequence continues at coordinate 97,433,879 of CM032446.1, read as the reverse complement.
CAATTTTGCTTATTCAATCGTTAAAGTTGCGCATAGCAAGCTTTCCTGCAATATCAAGGACAGTTTCCCCAATATGAAACTACCTAAGCACCTTCTAAGAAGGTCAACGCTGCTCAACTTTCCGTAGATATGCTTGATAGCATTCAAAACGTACCGACGCTACCGGGATCCGGTGACCCCATTTCAAATCGGTTTTGCGGTCGGTATTCGAAGAACTCGCTACACCTATTCTACCTTTGCGACCACTATATTTTGATCTGTCACTCATTTTTAACAATTATACTGAGCTGTATTCATACTACTTACGACATCTATAAGCTGAATCTTATAAACTTCCTGGATTCCCACAGGTAAGTCATTTTTTATCAGGTAAGAGAATAACAAAGTTTAGTTTCAAGCGCGTTGCACCGATCCAAGAATGTTTCGAGCGTGTAAGGAGGGTCTCGGTAAATCTTCGTAAAGGACCTGTTTAAGATTTTTCCGGTCTATGTAACAAATTTTTTCTTATTCTTAAGGCTTCAGGGTAACATGTTAACCAAAAAAAATTGATTTGTCGAAAATTCTGGAGTGGCCTTACCCCTTTTCTTTTCTATTAACTTTTCTAGAGATAACTGTCTAAGAAACTGAATTTACACTTATACGTGTTATTTGTATGTCTGGAATCTTGAGTAGAACTCACAAATGGTAAATTATTGAAAAAAAAAGTTGGGTTTGCCATCTTGAATAAATGGAATACAGCCTTTGTGTTATCCCAAAGTTAATGGTATCTCCATACCGCTTTTTGTAAAAAACCGTTAAGCTGGTAGGAGGTAGACAGAGTACACACAGACAAAAAAATTACAAATGTTTTTTGGGTTCTCTATGTGCTAAATTGACCCCTAAGTTTTATAAATATTTCTTAAGTGCAGATTTGACTGTTGTCATAACTTGGTTGTATTTAAAGAATAAGGTAGATAACTTTACAACGTGTAGGAAAGGAACAAAGTGATGCAAACAGCCGTTTATTTGAAATTTGTTTCTTTGAAGAACACAAAAAATGAAACCAAGAAAGTGTTATGAATTAACTAAATTAAATATTATGAAACCATATGAAAAACATTAGATTGAAGTGTGAATAAATATGATATTTAAATTGTATACTAAAGTTGAAACGATATTTTACTTAATTTTTACGAAATAATTAAAATGAAATAATTTTTTTAAAGAAATACATACACTACCGTAAAACAATTTATACACCTCTTGCTTATCTTTGTGATAAATTTGTTTACCAAACTGGTCGTAGTACAGTTTATAACTCTTCTTTCTTTTTACAAGAATAGTCAACAACCATCCTTTTCGACACTGACTTTTTGTAACTTTAGAGTCACAGTGCGCATATAATAATTTTTCATCTTAACTGTTGGGACTAAATAGTCCAAGTTTTATAATAGAGAGAGGTAGTTATAAAGTAGGCGAGTTATAGTATCTTCAAAAAAACAGTGGTAATACATCGAAAAACAATGTTCGATTAAATATAGTTCATTAATGATCCAAATTAATAATGTCAATTATAGTAGACGAGGATTTACTGTCAAATTCATTAATTTTCGTCAGATCTCTATGGTAGATATTAGGATATAGGGAGACTAAAAAGTTGGTAAGAAAATTTGAACTTTTGTAACGTTTTTAAAGAAAACAATTGTGAAACTTTACCTAAATACACTGTTAAGAAAAATACACATTATATATATATATATATATATATATATATATATATATATATATATATATATATATATATATATAAAGAAGTAGGAAAGACAGTAACAGGGCATTGGTAAAAAACAATTGCAGGTTAATTACTAGGAACACTCTCGGAGGAAATAAAATTCTTCAGACTCTAATTGTTTTGTTTTTATTTTTGAATCTAGCTTTCGTTGCCTAAAATGGTAGCTACTTCGGCATACTGAAATGCAAACAAACGACAGAAGGAAAATTAAGATGTTTATCAGGATTTGTGATAATTAAGTTACTGTAAGCTATGTAATAGTAATACTTACAAAATTGTAATAGTTTTTCTCTAATTAAGTCTGTAGGTTAAGTATTTCACTAACCAAGTAGCGACATAATTATATAAAACGTAAGAACAACACATTTGGAGAATTACAATAGTTTTAGAAGGTAAAATAATACTAATAACATTTTGGTGGTTCTAAAAAAAACCATTCTTTCTAGTTTGAAATAATATTCCCAGCTTTTGAGAAGCTGTATTTGCTATGCTTGCAACATGTTCATGCCAAGACATATTTGCTCCCAACCCAACTCCTAGCAAATTGAATGACGATGCTAGAGGAATGGAGTGTCCCGACATAACTATGTCGGGTTCAGCAACGTTAACTTCTTTAGAAAAAACTGCCGTCTGGGTTTTTGTAGCATTAAATTCCCCTTAGTTACTTTCACCCCAAGATATAATTTCTTCCAGGTCTTTGTTAAGTTGAACGACCTCCTGCTGTCTGCGGATATTTGCATGCGTAACCGATGTTCGAACATCCAAAGTGAATGATGAGATAAGCATATTCTCATTTGCAAAGCTATAGGTTGGATTTCTGGTCTTTTTCCAGCAGATCGTTAATGTAAATGAGAAAGAGGGTAGGAGACAGTATGGAGCCCTGGGGCACATCGGCATCGATAGTGAAGGTGTTAGAAAGGAACCCGTCGATCGCCACTAGTAAAGAACGCTCTTTGAGGAAATTTGAGAGTCATAAACAGAACTTTTCGGACATATCAGAAAGAGCGTAGCTTAGCCCACAATCCATCGAGCCAAACACGGTCGAATGCCTTGGATATATCAAGAGCAACCGCTCGAGATTCTCCACAGTATTCAATTGAGTTGTTCCAAAATATCTGTTACATAAGTTAGAAGCTCCTGTGTTGATCTATGTTTACGAAAGCCATATTGATGGTTGCTAATAATATTGATTCCTTCAAGACATTTTAGAAGATGTTGATTGAAAGCCTTTTCCATGACTTTCGATATTATTAGAAGCAATGCTACTGGTCGGTAGTTGTTTAGCAAGGTAGTTTTACCTTTTTTGGATATCGGCTGAACTGTGGCGCATTTCCAGTAGGAAGGAAATATTCCCTTTCTGTAGGACAGGTTAAAAAGTCTACAGAAAACTGGTGTTAGTTCTCTCGTGCAGTTTTTAAGTACTATGGCAGGTCAGCGCCAGAAGTTTTTTCGGTGGTTAGCTCCATTAAAATACGTTTTATGAGACGCTGTCGGAAGACAATAATCGGGCATGACTGCACTATGGGAATAGTAGGTGCTGTTTTTCTTTAGTAGTCAACAGTAGAATATGAAGCAAAATGTTCAGCCAACAAGTTCGCCTTCTCAACAGGTATTGACACAATTGAATTATCTGGTCCTGTGAGACGCGGTATAGTGGATTTGGTAAAATTTTGACTAATTGCCTTAGCGACTGACCAAAAGGAATTATTGGAGCAAGTAAGAAGTTTGTTTCTAATTCGTTGATTGTGTGCCTCCTTGGTTTCGCCATTGTCGGTAGGCAAGATGTTTAGGAGCCACAGCTTCTTTGCATTTTCGGTCAAACCAAGGCTTGCCGTTGGAAGGGTATTTCTCGAAAAATGAATTTAAGCGTGCATACCCCCAAAATAACATCAGAAACGTCCTTGGCGCAGTCAGATGCGTCGTCGGATCGAAAACAAACGTCCAACTAAGGGAAAGTTCGATAATATTTCATGAGTTCTTTCTATTTAGCAGATTTGTAGTGCCAAATCTTGTGCGGTTTAGGTGTCTCTCTGCTCCTGATTGGCAGGATACTTGAGGTCGAAAGCATTTTATGGTCGGAAGAACCTAACGGCAGCTTTAAGGTGACAGTGTAATCTTCTGGACTGCTACAGAACAGATCAATAAAATGGCGAACTCTCCGTCTCGATCAGGGATCCGTATCGGTTCGTTAATAAGCTGAGTTAAGCCACAACTGATTGAGAATGATTCAGCTTCACGATCTTGTTCGTCGGTAGTATTTGAATACTTAAGCCAGTTGATGTGGGAATTAAAAGTCTCCCAGGATGGCAATTTCGGCATTTGGATAGTAAATCTGTAAATGATAGATGATATCTGCAAAAGAAGCGAGGAGTGTTCTAAAGTTAGTATCACTTGTTGGTCGAGAGAGGCAGCAGATAAACCTTGTGGTTTGTTGACTTGTTATTTTTAACCACATAACATCGAAGTTTCGGAGTTCCAGAGCCTCCTCTCGTTGACAAGATAGGTCGGTTCTGACAAAAATGAGAATAGAAGTCGTACCCAGGATAGAGGAAGCTCACCGTGCTGGTCGATGAACCGACCTGGTCGGGTACATGAGGTTTAATTGATTGCAGGTGTATGTTGCTAAAATCCATTTTAAAGTTGTGATCTCTGCACGTTGACGCTCCATGTGTCACGCATATGTCAATTTGTTAACAGTTTTCGTTAAATATTGAGTTATCTCTTTCATTATATCATATACTTTTTTAAGTAACACTAGAATCACATCTCTATGCATATTATTTTCAATAAGATAGTAAATAATCAATAAATAATGTAATTTTTATATTCCCTGACTTTAAAAATACTGAAACCGGTGTATAACATGATATATTAGAAGCAACCCCTTTAACCTCCTCCTCACCCCTTTTACCTTTTATGTGTCTGACTATAAATAATATTGCTTATAATTTGCTCATTATTCTAACGATGATCTACGAACAATTTTCATAATGTTATATATCCCATACAAAATTTATTGACCTACTCCGCTTTCCTCTTCTAATTCTGAAGTGATATCGCTCAATTGTAAATTTCATTCCCATTTTAAATGTTATATGTATACCAAATTTAAAGTAGATATCGCATTTCGTTCGACAGTTATTGTATCAAGGGAAGAGAGACTGACAAAGACGGACAGATCGATAGACCGGTGGAAATTGGAGAGTACGTTTTTTGTGATATAGGGTCTCTGCAACGTGATGCACTGGAAACATTTCACGAAATCAACGCTTCCCTTAACAAAAGAAGTAAAAAAGTAACAATTGTAGATTTAAGCATACTAAATCTGTCAAGATAGCAGGAGTAGCACATGCTAAAATTATGAAGTTTAGTTTTAATGTCTGCAGTTACTTTACTTATAACAATGTATGCTACCGAATAAAGTAAAAGTTAATTGTATCCGAAACAGATTGCAATTCATTAATGAACTGCATTGAAGCTAACGTTGTTTTTCAATGTACTATTTATTACTGCTTTTTTGAAAATACAGTATTTAAACACTATAGATATTCAAAAGAATCACGCCTTTTTTTAAATAAATAAAGCTAAAAATACAGCAGCGGTATTTTTACACGGGTCATAAATGGATAAAAGCTCATAATGGAATATTGCTGAAAACGGCAAAAGCCAGATGTGTCAGACTGTTTGTTTCGTCTTGGTTTTATAACGAGCAATATTATTATTTGTCTTGAACATATTTTTATAGGGCGAGGATTTAGTTTAGAATAATTAAAATGAATAACCATTGGTTTCGGCTCCATCTTTTTATCCTTCAGTCCATTATTTATTGTATCAGTTTGTCTTTTTTTACGTTCATCACAACGGCAACTCATCAATGGAAATAAGCAAAACAACACAGATTTCTGATTTGAATTCATCATAGCTGATCCTAATCGACCTGACTCTCGAGTAGACAAAGGGCACGCCTTGATTACTTAGTCCCAACAGCCTAGATGAATTACACGTTCACAGTGACTGTTAAGTCATAAAATATCAGTCTTAAGAAGGCTTGTTGTTGACAGCAGTTTTATGCACTGTTTTTTTTTTTAAAGAGAAGAAAGTCATAAACCCGATTTATTAGTATTGTTACGAACAGGTACGTACAAAGTCAAAGACAAAAAGAGGGAATATTGGCAAAAGTATAAAATTTCATAGTTAGTTCTAAGTTGTAATAAATTTTAAAAAAGATGTGTAACATGCACATATGAATATTAGCATAATACTTTTGTTACATTGCTAATAAAAATAAATTAATAATCAAAAAACTAACTTGTAAAGAAATTTCTAAGGGAGTTACTATAGTAATGCTTATTGTAGCTGAGAAAATTGAGTATTGAGAGCGTGAGCTGGCAAAATTTAAATTGTTGTAAAAACAAACTTTTTATTTTTATCAAAAAATAAATATTAATAAAATAGTAACCGGTCAAGTGCAAGTTGGACTTGAGCAATTGGTGTTCCGTACGTTGACTGCTTTTAAAATAAAAAAAAATGTTACGAAGATATGAAATGATCAATGATTTCACAAAACACACTCCAAATGAGTTTTCAACAGAGCTTGTTTCCGATCTTTGTTGAAAACTGATAACCTTGAAATTTTTGTTTTTTTTATATACCAAAGAAATTATTGAAGGTAATGCACTCGTGATAATTTTTGTTCAATATACACCCTGTGGAGAATATTCCAGAATTTTTTCAAAATTTTTTTATTAGTACTATTGGAGATAAGGACACCGATTTTTGGCAATTTTTTAAAAATAATACAAAGAAAAGTCTGTGCAAGTGTTACATTATATATATTTCTAAAATCTGTGCTTTCACATGCTTTCATTTGACACCCCACTCGATGACCTGGCAAAATAATTTTTTTTTTCACTTCCGATTTCATCCTCCAAAATTAACTCTTTGAAGTCAAAATTTAACTATCAAAACTACACGGCTCTAATGGGGCCATCAATTCCTCTATTAGTGTCAAATTTCAACTCTCTACGTCAAATAGTTGCGGAGAAACTTGGGTGACAGACAGATGGACAGACGCCGAAGTGATATTATAAGTGTTCCCTACGATACACTAAAAAGAGCATTCTTCATTATTGCTTTAGAATACGTACGACACTAAGTAATCGTTCAAATATATGTCTTAACATTCTAAAATTAATAAAATATATGTAGGCAAAATAGGAATGACCATTACTTCCTCTAAGTAAATGAATGGTGATTTTAAAAGATCATTAAAATGCATAGTGTAAATGAATATTTTCAAGTAAAATTTTTCACCTGTGCTCAAAAATCACCCTTCAATATTTTTACATTTTTTTACTTTTGAGGGTCAGATCGAAAAACGTTTCCTTTTTTTCTAAGGTCGGTCTGTTGGCGGTATAATTCTTAAACGGAACGAGGTATCGATTTTTAATTTGTCTTGACGTCGGAAGTTACAGTCTTAGAGCAATATCACTATAAAGGAAAAGGATGAAATATATGGTAGTCATTAAATGTTGTGGTTTTAATAAAATTATGAAAATTTAGTTTAAGATTACAATAACGGAGACATTTTAGCTATAATTACTTATAGTCAAACAAACAACAGGTTAGAGGGGATAGAGGAGATGATTAGAGTGATTCTTTCGTATATATCATGTTTTACGTTCTTTCCAGAGTTTTAGAACTCAAAGAATCTAAAAATTACATTATTTCTTCATTATTTCCAATTTTGCATAGGCTATCAGTAGCCTGGTGTTGGAATGAGACTTTCTGATTTCATTAACTTTCAATATACCGTTTTTTTTTATCAAATGTTGTATGAGCAACCAAAAAGAAACGTTATATTTTAAATACAAAACAATAAATGCTATAAGATGAGCGCGACGAATTGTATGTGACAACGATACTTGTGATATTTTTTGGGTCCGAAAGGGGTAAAAAATACTTGAAAAGCAACTTACTTTTAAGTAACTCTAAAGACCGAAGTGCGTCAAGTTATCTATAGATAATCGTTAAAAACTTTTACAGTTCTTACGTCACTAAAATGTGTCTAACTTGATAATTTAGTGTAATCCACTTGGCGGGTTTTTCTCATTCCTTGTTTTCAATGCTCAAGCTCTAGAGTCGTTCTGGTTGTTGTGTTTAAAAAATATTAATACGTTGTCTTTTGTAACACTCATAAATTTTCTAAGCTACTTTTAGGTACAAAAAGCACGAAATTTTTTACCGATGCAGAACACTACTCCCTATTATTTGCAGCATTAAGAGTTATTTTTTTTTGAGTCGAATTTAAGTTTTTAAAAAGCACTACTTACATAAATAAATTCGATTCTTCATGACCCCTTTTTTTATTAATGAGTCTAGCACACGTGCTGCAGGGAAATTCCTAAAGCGCTATAGGGGCGACACGTGTGCGGAAACAGCGATTCACGTTGGTCTTGAATGGCTGTAAATTGTACTCGAAGGGAAACACAGTCCTGGGCAAATTATTCCAAAGGGATGAGGTTCTCCATTGAAAAGGGTTGTACGAGGAGTAACAAGCTAACCTCATACGAATGTGAAGTATTAGCGTGACGTGTATTTCTAGCATGCACCGCTCTAGGAGGAATTAAGCGGGCTACAGCCATCGAACACTTTCCATAAAAATACTTGTCGGATAGGCTCAAGTCACCAACCGTTCTTCGACGAATCAGGGCCGTCGGTTAGTTCCGGGTCTCCAACCAGGCGAATAGCTCTTCTCTGAATAGATTTCCACAAATACAGTGTATGTTTGGGAGCAGAGCCCCAAACATACGAGCAGTATTCCATAGTTGGTCGAATTTGAGCTTTGTACAGAACTAACAGTTGTTGTGGAGTGTGAAGCTTTCTGGTTCGAAATAATATTCCCAGCTTTCGATAAGCTCTCTTTGCTATGCTTGCAACATGTTCATGCCAAACATATTTGCTCCCAAATTAACGCCCAACAAATTGAGTGACGATGCTAGACGATATGGAGTGCCCCGATATAACTATGTTTGGTTCAGCAGCATTAACTTTTTTAGAAAAAACTGCCGCCTGGGTTTTTGTAGCGTTAAATTCCACTTAGTTATTGTCACCCCAAGATAGAATTTCTTCCAGGTTTTTGTGAAGTTGAATGACTTCCTGCTGTCTGCGGATATTCCTCCGAGTAGCAGATGTCCGAGCGTTCAAAGTGAATGTAGAGATAAGCGTACTGTCATCTGCAAAGCTGTAGATTGAATTCCCGGTCTTTTTCAGCAGATCGTTAATGTAAATGAGAAAGAGAGTAGGAGACAGTATGGAGTCCTGGGGCACACCGGCGTTGACAGTGAAGGTGTTAGAAAGAAATCCGTCGACCGCCACTCGTAAAGAACGGTCTCTGAGAAAACATGACAGCGACAAACAGAACATTTCAGACATACCAGAAGAGTGTAGCTTAACCAAAAATTCATCGTGGCAATCACGGTCGAATGCCTTGGATATATCAAGAGTAACCGCTCGAGATTCTCCAAAGTGTTCAATTGCGTTGTTCTAATCATGTGTTACATAAGTCAGAAGATCTCCCGTTGATCTATGTTTACGAAAGCCACTTATTGATGGTCGCCAATAACGTTGAATCCTTCAAGATATTTTAGCAGATGCTGATTGATAGCCATTTCCATGGCTTTCGATATTATTGAAAGCAGTGCGACTGGTCGGGAGTCATTTGGCTTCTTGCCTTTTTTTTAGGTATCGGAGGTACTGTGGTACATTCCCAGCAGGAAGGAAATATTCCCTGAGAAGTCTACGGAAAACTGGTGTTAGTTCCCGCGCAGCGCCAGAAGCTTTTTTGATGTCTAGCTTCATTAAAATACGTTTTATGATACGCTGTCTGGAGACAATCTCGGGCATCCTTGGCTGCATTATGGGAATAGAAGGTGGTGTTTTTGCTTGGAAATCGACAGTAGAATGTGAAGCAAAGAGTTCAGCCATCAAGTTCGCTTTCTCAACAGGTGTTGTTGCAATAGAATTATCTGGCCGTGTGAGTGGTGGTATCTTTGTAGTATTCAAAGCTCGTTTTTACTGATCTTGACAAGTTTAACGTATTTTAAACATGCTTATTAAGTTAAACAATGCATTAGAATTTTAATAAAACCAGTGAAGTCCCCAAAATCCAATTAAAATATAACCTGTTCTTCCAAAGATATTTATACTATAATTACCAGAGAATGGCCTTGCCTATATTTAGGTG
>CM032446.1:97297250-97423763 GCA_019049505.1 Pachyrhynchus sulphureomaculatus | reverse complement strand
AAAAAATTATTGCATTATGGGATGTTTTTAGCATTTTTTTTGGTTCACAGATATATAGTACAAGGTAACAAGTTTAAATAAATCTTTATAAATAAAACATTTATTTACGACTAAAAAAATATGAAGTCTTTTTTCTTCGGTGCAGATAATACTTTTAGAAATAATTAGAAAACTGTTCAAACAACGGATAATGAAAGTATATATAGAAAAATACCAAACAGGTATAATAATAAATAAGATGAACATATTAATAAGCAACTATTCAGTACACAAAATTGGTAAGGTTTTTAAGCTGCTAATGTTTGAATTTGTTCAAGAGAAAGTTACTGATTTTTCGAATATTTTTTTACAAATGCATTATAACATTAGCACCTACCATAAAATAATGCAGGTTATAATCTCACTTAAAAATTACGTCAGAACTATAAAACAACACAATCGTTAGAAAATCGGTTCAATACTCAAAAAGGACGTCTAAATTACCGATCTTATCAGACACCGCATGTGGGGCAGCAATAGAATTTGCTCGTTTCCTCCCGTTATAGTTATCTAGGATCAGCAGGCAGAAACTTCTGACATGTAACGGAAGTACGAAGCGAAAATTGATTACATTTATCGAATTTGCTCAGTTGGATGGACAGAAAATTTCAAACGAGAGAAAATGTGAGGTGATATTGCTCTCTAGGATAAAATAAGTTAAGTAAAATGTTATTTATTTCTTTTATTGCGAGAATTTCGATTTTTGAACGTTAATGGATGTCTCCGCTGTCGTTAATATTAGATTATATAGTTTTACTATTAGCTTTTATCAAAAGTAGATAATTTCATCTCCATAAAACTTACTGAATACAGTTATGGAAATGATGGTCATCAAGCATATTGAACTGATTGATAATCCAAAATACATCAAATCTCCAACTAAAATACATTGAGAGAATTTATAAGACAGGTACTTTGTTTGGTGGTTTTTTTCATAAACAAATTTAAACTTGTAGGTATTATTAAATATCACTTTAAACGGTAATATTGAAAAATAGTGATAAGAATATTAAAATGCCTAATTAATTTTCTTTCTAATACCCGACCCTAGTACTATGGTGGTAGCTATGATTTTCGCACTCTTATTTGATTAATTTTCGACGGCCAAATTCACCGACAAAGAAAGTAGACTTTTCTCAACATCTTGTTTTTTGTTCTTATAAATATCGTTGAAGTGATATTAGTGGTGATACTACTTCAATCTAGAATTCTACAGAGGTGAAAAAAATATTAACAAGTAATTACCACGTCCTACAGACACTTTATAAAATCTTTAATAAAGAAATAATATTTTTTATTGCTTTTGCGTCTTACGGATAAAAACGTCAGGTCAAAAATTCTAGATATCATTCCGGATTTTTTTTTAGTAAGCTTTTTAAAAACGTTTCTTATTTGTATGTTATTATTGCATATGTTTTATATTATTTTTATATATTATGCATTTTTTATATTATTTTTATATATTTTCATAATTTAAACATTAAAAAATGTCTAAAAAGGAAAGAAAAAATGAAGATAACGCTCACACTTTGTTTTATTCAGGACCTAAAGCGCTCGTAATAAATTTATGGTGGTGTTAAGCGCAATAAAAATACTAATTTCACTGATAAGATATTGTAAAAAATCCTGCAAAATGTATTAATTATATTCGGAAATTAGTGAAAACGAAGTTGCAAAAACTAAAAAAACGGTAGCTTTCTGTCGTTTCCTTTTGAGTAATAAAGAAACATTTAAGTTTTTTGCTTAAATCAATTTTATTATACATAATTCTTTAAAATATTTCCCATATCATATAGTTTTAAAGATAATGGGATGACTTGTATATTTAACAGCTGTTCCATATTTATAGGAGAAAATTTTTGGGAAAATACTAACAATTTTTCGGTACATATCACTAAAATAAATCTTCTAAACCTCTGTCATTGGAAGACACTTCAATACAATTAGCTTTTATTTATTACTTTACTTAAACATCTTGAAATTTGGCACAAGTAGAGGAATTGGTGCCACAATCAGAGCCGTGTAGTTTTGAGATTTAAATTTTGACTTAAGCCGTTAGCTTTTAGGAGGAAATGATAAAAAAGTCAAACAAAAGCTTGTGAAAACACTAGTTTAAAAATGTATATAATATTTGCGCACACTTTTGTTTGTATTATTTTTAAAAAATGACCAAAAATCTCGGCCCCGCCACCTTATCTCAGAAAGCACTGATGAAAAAATTCTGGAACTTCTTTATAAACTGTAGATTGAGTGAAAATTATCACTAGTGCATTACGTTTAATAATTTATCTGGTATATGAGGAGGGTGAAATCGGAAGTGAAAAAAAAAATTAGTAGGTTATCGAGTGGGGTGTCAAATGAAAGGCTGTGAAAACCAGTTCAACAATATATATGATGTAATACTTGCGCACGCCTTTTCTTGTATAACTTGCCAAAAATCGATGTCCCTCTCCCTTACTATAGTGACCAAAAAATTTTGAAAAAGTTGTAGAATATTCTCCATCAAGTGTAGATTGAGCAAAAATTATCACAAGTGATTGCATATGATAATTTATCTGTTACGGAAAAAAATTATTTGACCAACAGAATGGTGAAAGTGATTATAACCGGGATAAAGAGCCACTGCTTTAAGCATTTGGCAATCAACGAATGGGTACCGAAATATAAAATAATTTATTTTATTTGTTTAAATTTAAATAAATATTTAGGAAATAAATATTTGTTTTCTATTCTTATGAAAATAATATTGGATCTTAAAATGTCAGGGCCTAATTAACTTAGCCTAGGTAAGATTTATTTTATTTTAAAGTACGGAACACCAATTGCGCAAGTCCAACTTTCACTTGACCGGTCTTTTAAACTCGAAAGCATATATTCGTATTTGAATATATTTAACCCTAGTCAGCCATTTTCTTATATATATATATATATATATATATATATATATATATATATATATATATATATATATATATATATATACATACATAGAGAGAAAGAGAGAGGGGAGGAAGCTATGTATATTTAAATTGTATTACTTTAATTTAACTTTGAATATAAGTAAAAAAACGGACCTAAAATTTTTAAACAATATCACTTATTAACCAAAATATACGGTGCACATACATTGTGCATACCTATAAATATACTACAAAATTTAGTCATTAAAAGGGCGTAAAACAACGAACATTAAAACTTTGTTTCGTCTTAGATGTGTATCAGCGTAAACCCAGTCTATATATGGGTTACCTAATGACTTAATGACTAGGTAAGCATTCTTACCAGAGTGCTGAATCAAACACGCACTTTTATACGTGAGATACACACACATACGCGGACTCGCATATATATATATATATATATATATATATATATATATATATATATATATATATATATATATATATATATATATATATATATATATATATATATATATATATATATATATATATATATATATATATATATATATATATATATATATATATATATATATATATATATATATATATATATATATATAATATATATACATATATATATAAATAAAATGCATTTTGATATAGAGTAGACTTTCAGATGCCGCAACAAGTTTTGTGGAGAGAAAAATTATATCGTTGTGTAATATAATTCCGAATATAGTGTAAAAATCGTGTATTTTTTTTTGCATTTTTAGGTTAGGATGTCTCGAAAACCTGATGTGATAGAGCAATTCTGAGGTCGGATTTGGATTCAATGCAGTCTGGTCTCAGGGTCTGAAAAATGTTGGCCTGTGTTATTTATAAAAAATTGTCTATTAGAAAAAAACCGCTCCAGTGCAAGTTGAACTTGCGCAATTAGTTTTCCGTACGTGGACTTCTTTTAAAATAAAAATTTTTGTTACAGAGGTATAAAATGATCAGTGACTTCACAAAACATACCCCATGAGTTTTCAACAAAGTTTGTTTCCGATCTTTAGGGAAAACTGATGACCTTGAAATTTTTGTGTATGTAATAACATACAACATAATCGATAATCCTCTTTTATCCGTAGGTGTCGAGGATCGTTCTCTACTTTCTTTTCACAAATTTACGCCCCTCATCTCTATTTAGTGCTAGTTGTTTCGCCTCAGCCCAGGATTTTCCTCTTCTTTTCAGTATTTCATTCGCACTATTCTTTCATGTTTCCCTCGGTCGCCTCCTCGTATTTTTTTCCTGCTACTTTTGCCTTCCACACCATTTTGACCTACCGATCATCATTCATTCTTACTATATGTCCAGTCCATTTTAACTTCTTTCCCTCTATTTTTTCCTCTAGCGATTTTATATTAAGTTCCTGTCTAATATCTTCATTCCTTCTTTTATCAGCCACTACCACTTTCCTCAGATACTTCATTTCTGTGACTTGTAATCGTCTTTCATACTTATCCGTCAGAATCCAATTCTCAGCTTCGTAGGTTATAACTGGCGTATATATTGTTTTGTTTTCACTGATATTTCCTTTTTACTCAGAAAGCTTCTGTATAGCGCGCAGTATAATCTTGTTCCAGCTGTCATTCTATTTCCAATTTCATCTTCTTGTATTCCTTTGGAGTTTGTTACTATTCCCAGGTATTTTTATAGCTCCACTTATTTAATTTTTTATCCCACTACTTTAAAATTTATAGTTTCTTGTCTGTAATTATAACCATTACCTTTGTTTTTTCGAGGTTAATAAACAGGATATAATTTTTTAACTCTACTGTCCATATATTCATGTTCAGCTCCAAGTCTCCTTCTGTCCTTGCTACCAGTACAATTTCATCCGGGAATGCACGTGCCTTTATTTTTACAGCCTGTAACTGGTTATATCCCACCATGTACTTAATTGTCTTTCCCCAGCTCGCTTTTTTTTCCTCATCTATAACGGTTATAAATAATAGTGGACTCAACACTCCTCCTTGCCTTACCTCATCACTATTGATGAATTCCTTAGATGTTCGGTTACACGTTCTCACTTGGTTTATTGTATTATCATACAGGCTCTGTATTGTACTTACTAAATCTTTATCCACATCCTTGTTCCTTAAACTCCTCCATATTCCATGCCTATTTACCATATCAAAAGCTTTTTCATATCCAGAAACCCTAAAAATACTCTCACACTCTCACATATTTTCCAGGGCCTTTTCTGCAATCTGCTATATTATAAATATGTGATCTTGTATACTATCGGGCTGGCTTAAAACCACTCTGCACATCTGCTAACTTTGATTCAATTATTTGTCTTAATCTCTTCTCAATTAAGGATTCATATACTTTTAGAGCTGTATAGAGGAGCGATATGCCGTAGTTTTTACACGCCCGCACTTCACCATTTTTATACACTGGAAGAACAATAGGACTACTCCATTCTTTTGGTATTTTCTTAGTTCTCCATGCGAGATTAAAAATATCCTAAAGTTCGTTTTTCCCAGTTGGCCCAAGGAATTTTAACAGTTCCGCATCTACTCCATCATATCCTGCTCCTTTACCAGTTTTTAGTTTCTCCAGCCCTTCTTTACTTCCTGTCGTTCTATTTCTTTCCCCCCCCCTCAACTCACTCCTTTACCATTTCTCATTGTTTGTACTCTCTCGCTTTCCGCTCTGTTTTTATTCTTTAGAAGTTCCATAAAATATTGTCTCCATTTTTCTATGATTTTGTCCTCATCCGTGATAATATCACCATTTCGACCTTTCACCTGCGCAAGTCTTACATCTGTTTTTATTTCTCATATTTTTTAACACTCTGTAAAATATTTTTTAATTTTGTACACTATTATCTTCAATTGTTCTTCCAAATTCCTCCCACGCTTCTTGCTTAGCTTCTCCAATCATTACTTTTACCCTATTCCTCTGTTCTTTGTACTTTGCATACTTACGTTGATTTTTTATCTTGCAAATACCATCTCCAGAGATTTTTCTTTTCCCTTACTTCACTTTTCATTCCCTCGTTCCACCAGCTAGTTTGTTTTCTGTGGACATTTCGTTTTGTAAATCCGCAGACATCTCCTGCAACTTTTAGTAGTACTTCTTTGAAATTGGCCATTTCCTTTCTTTTCCAATTTCTTGCTTATTTATATTATCTTCCCCAAACTTCTTTTCTATTAATTCAATATACTTTGATCTTCTCAGTAGTTCTCTTAGTTTATAGCTTCGTATTCTACCTTTATATTTTATCCTTTTATCATTCTTCTGTTTTGCTACTGTTTTTGTTTTGCTTTTTGTTAACTTTGCTTCTAATAAATAATGGTCACTTCCTATCTCGTAACTTCTTTTAACTCTAATATCATTTACTTGGGGCATATAACTTTGTGGTATTATCATATAATCTATTATTGCTTTTTTATGTCGTTGAAGCATTTCTCCTGTTATCTTATGTATTTTCTTATATTCATAGATCGTATTAGTTACCACAAGGTCATTATCTATACAAAATTCAAGTAATTTTTTTCCATTTGCATTTTCAGCTTTCTCACCATGTTTTCTTATGACTCCCTGCCATTTTTTTGTCCTGTTTCCAACTCTTGCATTAAAGTCCCCCAAAATTATTAGTGTACTTTAATATTCCTCTATAGCGTGTTGTAACTGATTCCAGAATTTGATTTTCTCTTCTATTTTATCGTTTCATTTGGAGCATATACTATTACAATCGTTACTGTTTCCCCTAGACTCACATTCATTACTACTTTCATTAGTTTCTCATTCTTTATCTCCCAATTTTTTATTTTGTTTACTTTGTCGTTCAGAATCAGACAGGCTACACCTTCTTGCACCCTTTCCATTTCAGGTACGCCTCCGTAGATAAGTAGGTTACCATCCCTAATTACTTGTGTTCCCATTCCCTTTGTCTTTGTCTCAGTGATAGCTATTATTACATATTCTCAGCTTTTGAAATTATCTGTGAGTTCCAGTTCTTTCCCATATATGCCCATGACATTCGCTTTGCTAATTCTCTCACTCTGAATTTTGTTTATTATCCTGTTCATGTCCCCATTTTCTCGCAAAGTTCATCTCCATTTTTACCAGTTTTTGGAATTGTACCCTCCTCTCTCTCTGTATCCTCTTTTTCTTTATGCCATTTCCAAATTGCATTGTTTATTATAATCTTCTGATACTTAAGTATTGCCATGTTTCCTTTACCTCTTTCCTCTTGAGCGCGATCTCTAAATCGTTTTTGTATGTTTCTTTCCCTCACTGTATAATCATCAGCTATAAAAATCTTAGACTCTTTGACTTTTCTCAACTTTTGCTTGTTTCATTATTTCGTCTTTACCTTTATATGTCTCCGATTCTACTTTATACGTTTTTGGCTTCAACCTAGTTGCCATCTTGATATCTGGCATTCAATGTATCTCGGGATATTATCTTTTCTTTCTACTCCTATGATTTCTTTATCCTCTGCTTTGCTTTCCATTCCAGTGAATATAATATTATTTCGTCTCTCTCTCTTCTCCATTTTTTCTATTTTCTCTTTTAAGCCCTTTATTTGTGATTTCATTTCGGCATTTTCCAATTTTACTTGTTTTATATCTTCTAGTTTTTCTTTTCTGCTTTACTTCTTTTACAAGATCTTTAACTGCATCATACAACTCGTCCATAATTTAACTACATTTTGATGTATAATTGGTTGCCTATCAATTGGCGTCAGAGGCAAATCACACGTTGATCATTCAGATGAGTGACCTCTATCAGCTGATCTTAGTCCACGCCTATATATATATATATATATATATATATATATATATATATATATATATATATATATATATATATATATATATATATATATATATATATATATATATATATATATATATATATATATATATATATATATATATATATGTATATATATATATATATATATATATATATATATATAAATATATATATATATATATATATATATATATATATATATATATATATATATATATATATATATATATATATATATATATATATATATATATATATATCAGGATCGTAAATTGATGTATTTCCCACGAGTAAATGTTCCACATTTAAAGTTGCCAAAAATCGATTTTAAAAAATAACATGTAAAACTGTACAATCATTAAAATTATGGAATAAAACTATTATTTCGGACATTTTTAAATATTCTGAATCTACAATTATCATAAAAACTTAAAAATATTAGGTCTTAGTGTCCATGTTTAAAAAACACACGCATACACCACCTTTAACTAAGCTACGTGGTAAAATGCTGTTTAAAATAAGTTTGTGCAACCGCTTAATTAAAAAACTGTATTTATTTTTGACATAAAAATATAAAAAAATACTTAAGGAAACACGTGTCTCACTTAAAAGACCGAGATTTTTATTTTGTATACCTAAATAATAAAAGTTTGGTAATTTTGGTACTATATGTCAGTACATTATAATAAATACTTCTAGCTGAGACCAACTGCGTAATAAGATAATTTAAAAATAATAAAAGGTACAATCTTCTAGTCCATTAATTTTTCTTGGTAATTTCAGTAATAAAAGTAATTCTATTGTGAAAATATAGTTAATTTCAGCTTCAATAATTACACTACTGCCTTCTGCCTAGAAAACATTATCAAATACAAATTACCAATTGATTGAATTAAACAAAAAAAATAAAATAAATTATTTAGAATACCAATTTAATCTTAGTTGTTGAAAAACATAAAATTACCCCTTGAATGATTAAATTAAAGTAACTAAAGTACCCAGAATAATTTAGTGATATTGTTCAATTATTATAGTTAAATTACCACCATCGTTACTGTTGGTTCACTTTTCTTACGGTTAAGATGCGACAGCCTCCTAGCTATAAAAAATATAACATTACAAACATTACTATTAGAAACTATTATGTTCAGTCTCATATTACCGTACAAGTTAATAAGTGTTTCAAATTGACACTTTATGTTTTTTACTAATAATACCAGCAAAAGTTTTTACAGACAAATTATATAAATACATTTATGTCTAATTTATTAACCCAGATAGGCATCATTAAACATAACTCAAAAAGGGAGTATTCCATTAACATTTTGTCTGCCAGCTTCATATGCTTTTTCGTCAATGTTGACTGAACGTGGCTAATGGAGCATCGTTTTACATAATAGTTTAAACTAAAATGCTGATGCCATTGTACCTCTTACTGTTGACTACACTAGCATTTCGTACGTTAATTCTATAAATCATATTAATTTATCATCATGCTTTATAAAATAAATGTGGACAGTGGCTTATTTTGCTGTAAAAATCAATAGCGGACAACAATATTGTTTTTAATACGTACAAATTGTAAGTTAACCAAACTAGAATAAGTATTTTACATGTATATAGGGTATGAAGTAATTTATAAAATAATATAGACTAATTTTAAGTAACGTTCCTAGAAAGAGGAAAAATATGTTAATCACTAATTAATTAATGAAAGTAAAATTAATATGGTATCCTATTTTCTAATTTTTAGTGTTTCGTATGCAACACTTCGGTGTCTGTCTGTCCCTCTGTCCGTCTGTATTGTCTGTTTGTCTGTCTGTCTGTCTGTCCGTTTGTCACACCTAATTTTCCCCGAAAATATTTGACATTGAACATCTGAAATTTGGTATTAATATAGGAATTGATGGCCTCATCAGAGCCGTGTGGTTTTAAAAGTTAAATTTAAGGAATTAATTTGAGGGGTGTCAAATGAAAGCTTGTAAAAGCAGAGTTCAAAAAAATATATAAAGTAATACTTGCGCACACTTTCTTTGTATTATTTTTAAAAAATTGCGAAAAATCGCTGCCCCTCCCCCCTTACCTCGAAAAGTACTGATCAAAAATGAAAATATTCTCCACAGGGTGTAGATTGAACGAAAATTATCAGGAGTGCATTAATAATTTTTCTGGTATATATAAAAAAACAAAAATTTAAAGGTCATTAGTTTTCTGTAAAGATCGAAAAAAAAACTTTGTTGAAAACTCATTTGAGGTGTGTTTTGTGAAGTCGTTGATCATTTTATACATCCGTAATAAAAAATTTTTTATTTTAAAAGCAATCAACGTACAGTAACTGCGCAAGTTCGACTTGCACCTGGCCGTTTAATTTAACTTGTACAAACTCGTCCAAAAAAAAATTTTTTTGGCTTTAATAAAATATAAATTTATGAAAAACATAATAGTGCTTGATATATATTATAATTTCCTTTCGCGAAGTGAGGTATAGACATAAAATACAGGTATTTAATAAAGAGCTTGTTAACGGGTTATATATAAAAATATATATACAAAATGAATAAATGTTGTAGAAACAGTTTTCGTCCCTATCCATTTTTTGTCTAATTCAAAATGACCATTACATTCTGCAGTACAATATACAGCCCATAATATCTGAAAGATGAACAGTTTCTCTTAGTCTATAAGACATCTCTAATGGAACAAATTTCAAGAAATCTCTGGATGCATGGATGCATAAATATATATATATATATATATATATATATATATATATATATATATATATATATATATATATATATATATATATATATAATACATTAAAATTCCGGGTTTCAATCCGTCGTCTAACAATGAATTTGCACGACGTTTGGCCAAAATTTCATGTGCATTTTCAAGTGCTCCCGCTGACTCCCGCTCCCGTTAAGCGGGAGCATTTCAAAATACAAAATGAGATTTTGGCGAAACGTCGTGGAAATTCATAGTTAGACATTCCACCATCCGTGAAAACCTCTATTGTAACATATATTCATTATCCGATTAACCGAGTCGCGATTATCGAGCTCCGGATTAACCGAGCCAATCTAAGAACCCGATTATCCGAGGTACGCGCGTCTATGCTGCGTATTAACCGAGCTTCTAAAATATATATGTACATATTTCCATTTAAAATCGTCGGGGCCTTCGGGGAATCCCCCGGGCCCGTGTGAGGGGTTCCCCTATTTATGTTTTTGGACTCTTTCAGCAAGTAAATTTGCGTGAAATGCAGTGCGTTATAGGGTTTACTACGGAGAAGAACGAGTATACTCACATAATTTATTTGGTTGGAGTTTTGGTCGTTAAGTGTAATTAATACGAACTGCTTTGTTTGAATTTTTGTTTGTCGTATTATAATGTAGCAAAACCAGCGTAAAAGAATCGTCGTCCTATTGAAGAAAAATTAAAAGCCATCAGAAGAATTAAAGCAGGAGAGACAAATAAAGTTGTTGCACGAGATTAGGGAGTAGGTGAGGTAACAGTTGGAGATTGGAAAAGAAACCGCACAGAAATAGAAGAGTGGTGTATAAATCAAGCCTCCTCATCCTCAGGAAGAAAATCAATGAAAACCGGCGACTATGAAAAGGATAACGAATCTTTATTCATGTGGTTTAACCAACAGAGATCAAAATGTGTGCCTCTGTCATGTCCAATTTTACAACAGAAAGCAATAGTGATTAGTAGGCAATTCCCAGAGATAGATCAGTTTACCGTCAGTTCTGGATGGCTTGACCGCTGGAAAAAACGGTACGGTGTACGACAACTAACTGTATGTGGTGAAAAACTTCTGCTGATGTGTCATCAATTGAGAAGTTTAAGGAGAACTTTAAAAACAAATCGAAGATCACATGTGATCAAATTTACAACTGTGACGACACTGGTCTGAATTATAAAATGCTTCCATCAAAAACATTGACATCTCGACAGGAAAATCAGCTCCTAGGCACAAACAAAGTAAGGGAAAGATTAACTATAATGGTATGTTCCAATGCATCTGGCAAGCACAAAATCCCACTGATGGTGATTGGCAAGTCTGCACGTCCAAGAACTTTAAAAGACATCCCACCCAAAGGCCTACCAGTCTATTACAAAAGTCAGAAGAGCGCATGGATGGATGCGACCTTATTTACTAACTAGTGTGAAGAAGAGTTCGTGCCATCTGTGACTAAATTCTTGAACAGAAACCGTTTTCCTATTAAAGCAATTTTGTTAATAGATAATGCCTGCTCTCACCCTGAAGAAGGACTTCATGTGGGCGAAATTGCTTGTAAATTTTTTCCTCCACATGTAACCAGCATAATGCATCCTCGAAAACATTAAAAAAAATTATAGGCGTTTATATCTTGAACATCTGTTAGAATACACAGAAAAGGAGGATAATATCAATGGGATGAGAAATGTTATTTACTGGGTAAATCAAGCTTGAATTCTGTGCGTACTACCACTATTCAAAAATCTTGGTCAAAAGTTATTGATTTTCTGAGGACTATAGTGACAATAAAGATGATACTCCATTAAATGTATTAGCTTTGAAATTGAGAAACCATGAAGAAATATCCTGTTCAAATTTTGACAGCGAATAGAAGAAAAAGAAAAAATTTATTTGAATTAATGCAAAAAATAAAAGGTTGGGAAAATGTGACAAGAGAAGACTGTTGTTGAATGGATTACCGGATGATTTAGAAAGAAGAAATGAGTATTGAAGAAATAACGAATGCCTTTCAGGAAACCGAAAAATCAGATGATGATGACGATGACGAAGCGGCAGTTGATGAACAGTCTCCTACTAAGATCTCTGATATCAAGAAGGTTTTGCTTCTTTGGAAAAAGCTTTAAGGTATATCGAACAACAACCAGAGGCAACCCTAGCGGATTTGCTTCTTCTTAATAGATGGAGAAACATTGCAGCGAGGCAAAGAAGATGCAATATGAAACAGAAGCGCATAGATACTATTTCACTGTTTTATAATGTATGTACCTATTTATATGTTAAAAACGTTAATACATCGGTTTATAGTATTGGTGATTATTTTTTGAATGAATAAAAAACAAATCCAAAGGGAGCAAGTTGCGTGTTATCTATTTAATTCAAGGATAGGCAGGGTTCTCGGCAAAAGGGCACTTATAAAGAACTCATTCGCTCAATTTCAAAAACTATATATTCGTCCTTTGATTTAGGACTTCATCAAGTTTAACTGGAATGACAAAATATAGATTATAAGTAATATAAAGTCATAAAACAAAAATAAAAATAAATAAAAAAATAATGAAAAATAAAAACATGTAACCAATGAAGGCCAGAAAAAGGTTAACTTACAATTCTGAGTGTAAACACGAAGTACATAGCTACATGACATGCAACAGCAAAAATTACAAAAATATATCGACGGATCAACTTAAATATGCATTAATACTTGACAAAATTAACTTAAACTAAACAAAATATAAGGCTGTACGTGAATATAACAGATTTTTGTAAAGCAAAAATGGACGCGAACGACCATGGCGGCAACCAGAAACACACACACACATGGCAAACCCAAATGTGAAAAGTCGGCATGCAACGTTGCCGGAACTGGAGAAATATCCATCGGTATACTATAGTTTGGGCGCGTCTTCGCCAATTTTTTTGTCAAGAATAATCAAAGGGGGGAACTAAATTGCTAATAAGAAAAAATTGGAAAAGTTACCTAAAAAATTGGAAAATTCGCGAAAAACTGAACTTTTTTCTGTGGGATTTTTGTATGAACTCAAGACCATAACTCACGATTCGATCTATGGATATGCGTAATTCTTTTTTGTTTTGTTCGTTATGGTCCTGGAAAATTCGCAAAACTGCAAAAATCATAATTTTTGTATGCACTCTCGATCGTAAACTGACGAGATATATTTGGTTGATTCTTTTTTTGTTTTGTTCGTTATGCTCCCGGAAGGAAATAACTCAATTGAATGTTTTCAATTGAAAAAAAAAATCTGGAAAATCTGGAGAAAAATTTGGAAAAAAATGCATTCCAGCCTAAATTAAAATAAAATTACATTTGTTATTAGTTTTGTGTTATTTCGCGACCTGTCCAACAAGTGTAGTTATTTTATTTCTGTTCCAATTTATTTCGCTACATGCGCAAATGCCGTTTAACAGGTGATTGTCAAATTGTGAATTAAACCAATCGCTTACATAGTGAGGAAAAATTGATTTAGTTGTTTATTTTCAGTTGAATTGTGATTCTGTTGTAAGTTCGTCGCAATCGTTTCATGAAGTGAATTAAGTTTAGTCGTTTTATGTCAAACAAATTTACAGATTTACTTACGAAATACGGTGAGTTTTGAAGTGACAAACAGTTATACAGTAACAACAAAGTGAATCAATTGTCCATTTTCAGTTGCATTGTGATTCTTCGCATCGTACATTGTGTCGCAATCGACTCAATTGAATTGAAGTCACGTAATTTAATCGAATTGCAATGCCGCCAATAAGACGGAGCAATTTAGGTCGCAGAACTCGCAATGCTACAAACTAAACGAATTTTTGATCCAATCGAACTGCAGAGCAAAACGAAAAGCGAAATGAAATTGAACGGAATTGATTATCACAAACACATTCAGCACTTATACAAGCAGAAAGAAAAAATGCAAACGAGATGATATGTATCGAATGAGACATCATCGGTCAGTAGAAACCAATCGCGCGACAATGAATATAATAATCGTCCAAGAAGACAAACTAATGTTGCGTTGAATACTCATCGAACTGCATTCCGTTACCACGTGACAACTGATTACAGTGCAGACCACTCCGATGCTACTGGATCGATGAATGTTGTGTGCCCAAATTGTAAGGCACTGAAATACAGAAATGAAACCCTTGAATTATGTTGCGCAAGTGGCAAAGTCAAATTGGCGTCATTGTTCCCGCTACCAGAGCTATTGCGCTCATTGGTTTCTGGAACAGGAACAGATTCTACATATTTCCTGACACAAATCCAGAAATACAACAGTTGCTTTTAAATGACTTCATTTGGCGCAACAAAGGTGGTTCAGGACAATTTTACGCCCACTTTCAAGATAATTGGCAAAATCCCCTGGCTGCATTACATTCCCTGTCGATTTTTGCCAGTTCACCGAATTAAAGACCGAACTCATTCGGAAAGGTGTTCCCAAACATAGCTCAAAATTACAAAAATCATGTTTGGTTGAGCGAACGTGCTATATTGGCTGCGAAAAAACATTGATTTCGAGGAATTGAATTTCAAGATTCAAAGTGAAATTGCTGGCGAATTGATGACGTACAAATCGGTGGATTCCGTTACTAGATGATGTCGTCAACTATCCAACCGAATTTTTAAACTCGCTGGAACTGCCGGGATTGCCGCCTCATAATCTCCAATTGAAAGTGGGTTCGGTAATCATAATGTTGCGAAATATCAACTAACCACGTCTTTTTAATGGCACCCGGCTTACGGTGAAGAAACTAATGAACATCATGGAAGCAACAATTCTTAAAGGAAAGTACAAAAGCGAATACGTTTTCATATCACGCATTCCAATGATTCCGACCGACATACCATTCGACTTTAAACTCTTGCAGTTTTCGGTGCGGATTGCATTCGCAATGACAATAAACAAATCACAAGGGAAGTCATTGAGTGTTTGTGGCATTAACCTGGAAAATCCATGCTTCTCGCATGGTCAATTGTATGTCGACTGTTCCTGTGTCGGAAAATCATCAGCTTTGTTTGTTTACGCGCCAGCAAACCAATCGAAACAAAGCATTTCTTTGTTTTGATTGTTTACTTGAACATCGATCTTGCAATCGAAATCGAAATGTAAATAAAACACTTTGAGATTCATTATGATTTCAAATTTAATGGAAGGAAAACAAATCATTTGGTTGACATGAAATTATGACATAATTTAATCGTGACTTAAATTTTGGAACAAAACCGCATGGTTCCAAGTCGATCACATTTCAGGTACGTCACACATTTCCAAGCATTTCAGCGGAGTACTGCAGATAGAATTCATCTAGCATGTAAAATTTCCCAATGGCGTACTTCTGAATGAACTCCTCCTCAAATTGAATATCCACGACCACAATCGTTAATAGATACAATGATCACTCAGAAATATACGCCTTTTTCTCATTTTTATTTGTTTATATATATATATATATACCATTTCCAATATCTTTTACAAATTTACAAAACGATCACAAACAAATATTTATTGAAATTTGGACAAGACAACGTCTGTATATATATATGTTATATATATATATATATATATATATATATATATATATATATATATATATATATATATATATATATATATATATATATATATATATATATATATATATATATATATATATATATATATATATATATATATATATATATATATATACATATATATATATATATATATATATATATATATATATATATATATATATATATATATATATATATATATATATATATACATATATGGTCTACTATATAATAGACCATTTATTATATATATGAACGATAGCACCGTAATAGTACAGCACCATTAGCCAGTTCAGTAGGATTTGCGCTTAATGATTAGTAGAAGTCAATGTTGGTCCGAATTTCTGTGCCAGATGAAGGGACAAGTTGCTATTTCCCACGCCACTTTTTTTTGTCGTATTTTATATATATATATATATATATATATATATATATATATATATATATATATATATATTATATATATATATATATATATATATATATATATATATATATATATATATATATATATATATACATATATATGGCCTACTCCGAATAGGCCATTTTTAGCGTGAACGATAGCACCGTAAGCCTAGTACAGCACCATTAGCCAGTTCAGTAGGATTTGCGCTTAATGAATGGTAGAAGACCAATGTTGACCCGGAGTTTCTGTGCCAGATGAACCTGCCAAAGGGGCAAGTTACTACTTCCCACGCCACTTATTTTTTTTTGTCGTAGCTTTTGGTCCATTAAGAATGTTTTAATAATATCTCAAGGGTTTGCTTTTTAAGAATTAAAGTTGGTTTTCTCTTGAAACGGTGAATAGTAACAGTAAATTAGTTATATTAATTATAATAATATATTCTTAATGGGGTTGAATTTTTATCGCTTCTGTTTCTTTTTTGCAAATATATATTTATATTAAATATGCAATATATATTTATGATTTGAATTTACGTACCAAAATATATTATTATTGTCCATATTATACAATTTATACATAACGTTTTAGTTCTTAATACGCGTTATAAAACTTCTTATAAAGCTCAAAAAGAGGGATCTTAAACAATTTGTCAACCAGCTTTATGTGCTTTTTAGTCAATGTTGACCAAACGTGGCTAATGGAATACCGTTTTATATAATAATAGGTTATTTTATAACGGTACGCTATATTTTTTCTTGAATCGCTTGTAAACTATTAAAAGACGTCTGCTGTGTTAGTAGTCCAATTATACCGCCACTGTGTTATATCGTACTACAGAATGTAATGGTGATTTTGAATTAGGCAAAAAATAGGTAGGGACGAAAACTGTTTGCTACAACATTTATTCATTTTGTTTACTTTGTATATAACACATTAGCAAGCTCTTTATTAAATACATGTATTGTATGTATATACTTTCCTTCGCAAAAAGAAATTAAATTGTTAAATAGTTAAATATCACGCACTATTATGTTTTTCAGAATTTCATAAATTTATATCTGAAAGCCAAAAAATATTTTTTATTGTACAAGTTAAAATAAACGGCAAAGTGCAAGTCGAACTTGTGCAATTAGTGTTCCATACATTGACTGATTTTAAAATAAAAAATTTGGTTTCGGAGGTATAAAATGATCAAAAACTTTACAAAACACACCCCAAGTGAGTTTTCAACAAAGTTTTTTCCCGATCTTTACTGAAAACTGATGACCTTTAATTTTTTTTATATATACCAGAAAAATTATTAAAGGTAATGCACTCTTGATAATTTTTGTTCAAGCTATACCCTGTGGAGAATATTTTCATTTTTGATCAGTAGTTTTCGAGATAAGGAGGGAAGGACAGCGATTTTTCCCAATTTTAAAAAAATAATACAAAGAAAAGTGTGCGCAAGCATTACGTTATATATATTTTTGAACTGATGTTTTTACAAGCTTTCATTTGACACCCCACTCGATGACCTGGTAAAAAAAATTTTTTTGGCTTCCGGTTTCACCCCCAAAACTAACTCCTTAAGTCAGCGTTTCTCAACCTGTGGGGCGCGCCCCACTAGCGGAGCATGATTTCACTATTTGGGGGGGCGCGAGCATATCGAAAAGAAATTATTATTAAAAACATTTAATATAATTTATTGAAAGGAAAGCAAAACAAAATACATTCTGACATATTAAAAAATAAAATACACATTTACACTGATATAATACACCTATAAATAGGATTGTATTAGTACTGCGCAATGTATTTACCTAATAATTAACATATCATTACTTCATTAAAAACAAGTTTAATAATTATTAGTGACTCCTTGGGCTTGTTTTGCAGAGCAAAGATTTTCGAAGGATGGTTTAATATTAAAAATAGACACTCTGAGTTCTTTTTCCATATTTAGTTGAGATCTATATTTTGTTTTCAAAGCAGCACCGAAGAAAATCCGGTTTCGCAAAGGTGGGATGTTGAAAATGATAATAGTATACGAAATGCTCTTGTTTTCAGTGCAGAAAACTCATCATTCACCCCTGCCCAAAATTCAAAGAGTGATTTATTATTAAATTGTCTTTTAATTTTGCCACTTGCCGTGAAGTCTATGATGATTTCTTCTTCAGAAATTGAGAGGCCTTCGGGAGTATTTTGAAATGGGCCCCTAACCCTCTCGTAACTTGTTACCAAGTTGTCGTCAGTAAGAAAATATTTTTTAAAATTCTTTGTCAACATGGTTAGATGATTTTCAACGGCTACTAAAACAACTTTCATATGTTGTTCTTCAGCCTTGTATGTCTTAACAGATTCACCCACATTTGCAAACATTTCTAGGTTTTTTGCTTTACATTTCTGCTCCACAATTCCAATTTTCTACAAAAAGCATCATCGAATATATGTGTATTTGTTGGAGTTGAAGATTTAACATATTTAGTTTCTCGAATATATCGACCAAGTAGGTCAATTTCATCACATATAAACTGTCTCGAAACTTTTCGGCTTCCGGTGGGATTTCCTCTTCTAAAAAAATGGTGATTTCATTTCTTAATTTATAAACACATTGCAAACATTTCCCACGTGATAACCATCTTGCCTCGCAATAAAATAGTAACGCTGAATGTTCGGCACCCATGTCTTTATAAAGTGCAGAAAAATTCTAGATTTTAGGGGTATCATTTTAATATGTTTTACTACGGTTACAACTGTAGCGAGCAAAATATTCAGAGTAGGACTCATTTCTTTGGAAGCCAGAGCTTCTCTGTTGATCATACAATATGTCCACACACATACAGTGGAGATTTTTGTTTCACAAGAGCTTGTATACTTTGAAATCTTCCAGATATTGAATGAGCACCATCGGTACATATTCCGACTCCATATTTGCCCCGTTTATAAAATCATTTAAGATAGCAAATAATGCGAGTGATGTTGCTTTCGAGTTCTATTGGTTTGCAGAAAAATAGTTCTTCTACTGCTGACATACTATCACAAAATCGAACATAGGCAATGAAATGAGCATCTTTATTGCGCTCTGTTGCCTCATCGGGCTGAATTGAAAACAAGTGGTTACGCAATTTTCCGAAAAGCTGATACATCTTCAGCTATATCACCAATTCGACGGATAACAGTATCATTTGATATAGGTATGGATAGCAATTGTTTGGCAAAATTACCTCCAAACATAGTTTCTGCAATCTCAATTGCTGCTGGCAAAACAAGCTCTTCACCATTGGTATGAGGCTTTTTACATCTGGCTATTTTATATGAAACTTTGTAAGAGGCAAGTAAAGCTTTTTCATTCACAGACAAAGTCTTTTTAAAAAATGATTTCTGCTTTACATATGAATTTAATTTTAATTCGAAGAATTCTCAGGGTTTGTTAAGATACTCACTATGAAGCGTTTTCAAATGTCGTTTCTTTATTTGGTTTGATGCTGTCTGCTGCCAAGATTTTTGAGCAAATAACACACAGGGGCCTTTCTTCTTCATTTACTTCAGTACTGGCAAACCCTAAATTTAAGTATTCTTGAGAATAGTTTCTTGATTTTATTTTCGGAACCACGCTCGTCTGTGCACTGATGCTTCACTATCGTCTAATGCTCGCTTACGCCCACTTAAAAATTTATTCATGATTCTGTATAATTTTAATGCCGTGAATACTTAATATCTTGAATTTCAATTAACACGTAAATTACAGCATACACATTCACGATAAATCCGATAGCAGTAGAAGGATCAACTCGAAGCCCGCATTTTTGCACTTTTGGACAGACTTTCCGAATGTTCGAGACAACTCGGAACTTCTCGTGAAGCCGCTAGCGATATGGTGGACGTGGCAGAGAGCAATAAAGAGGCATCGATTCTAGTTATGTCAACGCAACAAATATGTGTTGCAAAATATAATTAAATTTACTTATTCTTAGTGGTTTGTAATTAAGGTCATAGTGTAGTTTTAGGATCATGGATGCATTGTTATTGTATGAGAGGAGAAGGCGCGATGAAAATTATCTTTGAAAATGGGGTCGTAAATACTGAAAGGTTGAGAAACGCTGCCTTAAGTGAAAAATTAACTTTTCAAACTACACGGCTCTGATGCTCAATTCTTATATTAGTACCAAATTTAATATTTTCTATGTCAAATAGTTTCGGAAAAAATCCAGTGTGACAAACGGACAGATAAACAGACTGACGCCAAAGTGATCTTATAAGTGTTTAGTACGAAACACTAAAAACTAGAAAATAGGATACCATATTATTTTACTTTCATTAATGTGTGCCGGTGATTAACATATTTCTCCTATTCTTCCTAGGAACGTTATTTAAAATCGTATAATAGTTCGGTTAACTTGCAACTTATACGTATTAAAAACAATATTGTTGTCAGCTCTTGATTTTTACATCAAAATAAGCCACTGTCCATATTTATTTTGTGTAACATGATGATAAATTTATACGATTAATAGAATTAAGCTACAAAATGCTAGTGTAGTCGGCAACAAGAGGTACAATGGCATCAGCATTTTAGTTGAAACTATTATGTAAAACGATGCTCCATTAGCCATGTTCCGTCAACATTCACGAAAAAGCATATAAAGCGGGCAGAAAAAATGTTAATGGAATACTCCCCTTTTGAGTTATGTTTAATGATGCCTATCCTGGGTTAATAAATTAGGTATAAATGTATTTATATAATTTGTCTTTAAAAACTTTTGCTGGTAGTATTAGTAAGAAACATAAAGTGTCAATTTGAAATACTTACTAACTTGTATGGTAACATGAGTCCGAACATAGTCTGAATATTGATATTTGTGATGTTATGTAGGGATGGTTGTAATTTAACTGCAATATAATTGAACAAAAGAACTGAATTATTCTGGACACTTTATTTACTTTAGTTTAATCATTCAAAGGGTAATTTTATATGTTTTGCCTAAGATTAAATTGGTATTTTAATTAATTTATTATTTTAATTAATTAGATTGGTAATTGATGTTTGATATTGTTTACTAAGCAGAAATAGAGCGGTAATTTGACTACCTCTATAATAATTATATTTTAGTAGTGTAATTACTAAAGCTAAAATTAACTACCTTTTAAAAATAGAATTACTTTTAGTAGTGAAATTACCATGAAAATGATTTTTTTTATCAATGGAATAGGAAATAATATACCTTTTATTATTATATATATATATATATATATATATATATATATATATATATATATATATATATATATATATATATATATATATATATATATATATATATATATATATATATATATATATATACATATATACATATATACATATATATATATATATATATATATATATATATATATATATATATATATATATATATATATATATATATATATATATATTTATAATTTGTTTAATTAACTAAATTGGTAATTGATGTATTTGATAATGTTTTCTAGGCAGAAATAGAGCAATAATGTCACTATTTCCATAGTAATTATTGAAGCAGAAATTAACTACATTTTGACAATAGAACTACTTGTAGTGAAATTACCATTAAAATGTTTTTTTTTTTCTATTAATGCAATAGAAAATAATGTACCATTCTATTATATTTTAAATTACACAGGTCAACATTTGATCTAAAAAAAAACACTCGGAGCGGTATGGTCCTTATGGGGTTTTTGGGGTCGCTGATTACGATGAGCGGGTTGGTTAACCTTCATCACATCAGATTCAAGGTCGTTTGAAGGTCAAATAGAGAAAAAATCGTAGGAAAAATCTGAAAAAATTCATGCGTATGTTTTTGAGGTCCCTAAGTCCAAATCCGTAGTTTGTTTGACCTTACGCCTTTTCCCAGAGGTCATTTGAAGGTCATTTTTAGGTCAAATAGAGAAAAAACCGTAGGAAAAATCTGAAAAATTTCATGCGTATGTTTTTGAAGTCCGTGAGTCCCAATCCGTAGTTTGTTTGACCTTACGCCTTTTCCCATCATTCATTTAAAAGTCAAAAAGAAAAAAATCGTGGAAAAAATCTGAAAAAATTCATCTATTATTTTTTCAGTTCATTCAGTTCAAATCCTGCATGATCTTATGCTCAAAAGATATACGGTAGTCATTTTAAGTATCTTTGTATATATATTTGGAGTTTTACTTTGACAATAAAATGCTTTTTCATTCCTCGCGAAATTATTTATTCTCTTCTTTTTATAAATTTAGCTCAGTCTCGCTTTAAACTCCAGTATTAAGGTGTAGTTGCACCCAGGGCACCTCCACGTGGTGACGGTGGGCAACGGAGGGCTCACTATCGGCGAAGTTCCTGGGTTACGGCGTTTATCTGTCGAAGTTCCTGAAAAAAATTACGAAGACAGGGTCCCGGAAACCCAGAATCGGCGGCTGGTCAGGGTGGGAAAGCGGGCCCGCAGGCGTGTCATCATGCGACCGTAGCTCTACATTGGTGGGAAACTTGGCCTCTGTAGAGTCAAATGCTACAAGAAATTCGTCATGTTCCATTAAACTCGACAATTTTTGTGTTGTTTGTGTGGGAGTATATTCCACAAAAGAAATTCATGTTTTCAGATTCGTTAAAAGTAAAATATCACCAAATTTATCATATTGATACAAGCTTATTGGATAACTCTTACACACCAAAATCTATATGTCATAAATGCCGCAATGCTCTATATAGAATTAACAACCAGGTATTTTCTCGGCCAATGATATGGAGACCCCCAACAGACCATACCACCGACTGTTATTTCTGCTTAACAAACTTGAAAGGGTACAACCGAAAGAATAAGGATTCTATTTCATATGCACGTGTAACATCTGTGACTTTACCAGTTCTTATTGAAACAAATTCGGATCATATCATGGAAATAATGAATTGGGACAAGAAGTGGTAACTGATGAAGATATGCCAGATGAAACATTCGAACACGAAGAAAGAGAAAATTTCAGCACAGAAGAATCAGATGTTGAGGAAAATTATATATCGGAAGCCGAAACATTTAATCAAAACGAATTAAGTGATCTATGCAGAGACTTGGGACTCTCGAAAGATAGATCAGAGCTTTTAGCATCTAGGCTAAAAGAAAAAAATTGTCTATCCACAGGAACAAAAATTTCTGTCTATCGTTCGAGAGAACGTCCATTCAGAAAATATTTTACTAAAATGAATAATCTAGTCTATTGCCATAATATTGAAGGGTTAGTGCAAGAATACGGTATAGAATACACAGCAAGTGATTGGCGACTGTTTATAGATTCTTCAAAAAGAAGCTTAAAAGCTATCTTGTTACATAATAGAAATATTTATGCCCCTTTACCAGTCGCTCATTCTGTTGTATTAGATGAAGAATACCATAATTTTGAGTTGCTATTGCAAAAATTGAATTACGATCAAAACCAGTGGGAACTTTGTGGGGACTTAAAAGATATTTACAATATTACTGGGACAGCAATCTGGAAACACTTCTTATCCGTGCTTTATTTGTGAGTGGAATAGTCGGGCTCGAAATGAGCATTATGTGAGGAAAGACTGGCCGTTGAGACAAGAATTAATTCCAGGTGAAAAAAACATCATAGGACCAAGTTTGATATCAACCAATAAGGTCCTACTTCCACCTTTGCATATCAAACTAGGTATTGCAAAGCAACTTGTCAAGGCCATGAGCCGAAACGAAAGTCCTGCTTTCATGCTACCTAATCTTTCTGAAGCTAAAATAAAAGAGGGCATATTTACTGGACCACAAATAAGAGACCGCCTAAAAAATGATGCATTTGAGAGGAAAATGAATGCCAAAGAAAAAGCAGCATGGCAAAGTTTTAGAGAGGTGACGACTAAATTTCTTGGAAATCATAAAGACCCTAATTACAAAAATATTGTTGGAAATTTAGTACAAAATTATAAAGAAATGGGGTGTTTAATGAGTCTGAAACTGCATTTTCTCCATTCACACCTTGATTGGTTCCCTGAAAATCTCGGAGATTTTAGCGAAGAACATGGAGAAAGGATGCACCAAGACTTGAGTGAATTTGAAAAAAGGTATCAAGGTGTTTGGGGGATAAACATGTTGGCAGATTATTGCTGGAGCCTGAAGCGAGAATCAAATAAATCTCATAAAAGAAAAGCAAGTCGAAGATCATTTCACGAGAAACGAAAGCGTTCTCGTTTAGAGTACTACTTCAAACATGCTTTGATAAATACTAAAAGAAGCAAACTCTTATGCTTAAATCATATTAAATACTGACTGCGCGATTTCGAAAATCTACTTGGACACTCGAGACTCTTTACGAAGTATGAGCCGAATCATTTTTAGTAGTTAACTTACGCATTGAGGTATTATATAAGACAATATGAGAGTATAAGTAGATATAAGGATTACTGTACAAGTAAGTTATTGGGTTCAAAGGTATTGCGTATTAGAGTTTCTTTGTCGACAAGGATTAAGTATTGAAGTATACAGATTAAGGGTTACTTGATAACAAGGTTGTTCGACATTAGAATTATTAATTTGAAATGTATTGGGAATTGAGTTATAAAACGAAATTTAAACATAACATAGCGCACAATATTTCATTTATACCTCGAGAAACACAGTCGGGCTGGACTTTAAATTTACTAGATATATGGAACGAACAACGAGAGTACAAAAATTAGGTCAAATTTTTTTTTAGATTTTAAAAGTCTATTTCACAGTCACAAAACTAGTCAAAATATTTGTATAGTCTATTTTTGATATGAACAATATTTTAAGTTTTACTAATAAGTACTTTTAAACAGTATTAAAGCATTTGCTTGCATCAGTCTACCTGCCATTATTTAGCTTATATTTCACATATTAATTCCCTTGTAATGACCGAGCAGCATAAAAGACATTTTTGATTGTGATGTATTAACGTAAATGTAAAATGTTATGTATAAGATATAATCAATAAAAATGTACCGTAAATTAATCTCTGTATGCTTCGCAAGTGTACGATAAAAACAAAATTAAATTTAACAACGTAAAATGACCATACATATTTTTCAAATAAACATAAACTGATGATTAAATGACCTATAATGACCTCCGAAAGGCGACTTGAGTCAAACAAACTACGGATTCGGACTCAGGGACCTCAGAAACATACGCATGAAATTTTTCAGATTTTTCCTACGTATTTTTTTCTATTTGACCTTTAAATGACCTTGAATCTGATGTGATAAAGGTTAACCAACCCGCTCATCGTAATCAGCGACCCCAAAAACCACTTAAGAACCATACCGCTCCGAGTGTTTTTTTTTAGATCAAATGTTGACCTGTGTTATCTTTCTCGTTTTAAATACACAGTCATGGTCTCAATGATAAGAAGTATTTATTATTTAAGAAGTGACATATGTCATCAAACAAAACATTATTAAACTGACAATAATCAATATTCACATTAGATACATAGAAAAATCTATTTCAATTATTTTTACGGGTATATTTTGCCTAAAAGGCCAAAAATTAGAAAATTC
The DNA here is from genome assembly GCA_019049505.1 of Pachyrhynchus sulphureomaculatus. Classification (NCBI taxonomy): domain Eukaryota; kingdom Metazoa; phylum Arthropoda; class Insecta; order Coleoptera; family Curculionidae; genus Pachyrhynchus; species Pachyrhynchus sulphureomaculatus. The sequence continues at coordinate 97,397,761 of CM032446.1, read as the reverse complement.
TAAAATCTTAGTAAAAATACCAAACTCCCTATCACAAATTACATACTAGCATTAAACTGGTTTAATATATATATATATATATATATATATATATATATATATATATATATATATATATATACATATATATATATATATATATATATATATATATATATATATATATATATATATATATATATATATATATATAGCAGCGTTATATTATAAATAAGTTTTGTCAAAAAATTTTATGTAAATGTTAAATAACATAACATATTGTGTCTTATAGGTACAATTCTTTTAGGTTTTTGCTGTGTCGATTGAAAAAGTAATGCCGACATCTCGGCGATTAACCGTCGACTTTTTGAGAGCTTTTTAATTTAATTTATTTAATTAATTTATTTACATAACTATGCAGAGACTAGCAGGATATTCAACGAAACATCAATATCAGTTCTTTAACCGAGGCAAGATAAATCTAAAATAATTATGACTGTAAGTTCTGTAACTCGTGGATGGTTCCTATTAAAATGCTGTATTTTTTTTATAAAACAGAGATTGTGATGTCGTCAGATATTGACTTTTTAATATCTGAAAAAACATCGAATAAAAACTCAGCTTTTAAAAAGAACCTTAGTAATTTGATTGCTTTTATATTATTTTTATATGAAATATCAGCCCAAGAAAATACAAAAATACCAAAAAGTAAAATATTAAAATTTCCTGTGCAAGATTACAAAAACCAGATCTTAATGAAATTTTATACAACCATTTTTATTGTTTTGATGTCAACCTCAAAATTTAATATATGATCGAGAGTTATTACTTCAAAGTAAAGGAGAATGACGCAATTTCGAGAGACTATACAGAGGATAATGTAACTTTTTTTCGTTAAACCAAACCTTTGGTCAACAAGCGAATAACATTGCTTATATACATATATATATATATATATATATATATATATATATATATATATATATATATATATATATATATATATATATATATATATATATATATATATATATATATATATATATATATATATATATATATATATATATATATATATATATATATATATATATATATATATATATATATATATATATATATATATATATATATTTAGTATGTATGTCAGTAGTGAGTAGACACATTTTTGGGAGCTCCGGCGAAGTTTCAAGTTTTACAGCAGTTACAGTCGAAATATTTTGCTGAAAATTGTCATAAGTTTATAAAAAGTGTTCATATATCTAGATATATTTTTACCGATTTAAAATAAGTAAGCTATTTACGGTGAACTGCAATTGTTTCAGTGCATATTATTCCTTATTTGCAAAATACAGTGGTATTTACTGAACGCCAAAAAAACAAAATTAAATGCTTGACTTGTGATATCGCTTGAGATATAGTAAAAAATGAAATCCTGGGGCAAGAAGTTTTAAACATATTAATTGATAAAAATGCAGAAAGAATGTCCCTAAAAATTTTATCTACAAAAGTAGAAACCATGGAAACTCATCTCGAAAAGTTCGATAAGGATTATGAGAAAATTAATAATAAAGTATAAGAACCAGAGCAAGAAAAAATTAGTTGAGAATTTACCGTTTGACGGGAAATAGCAATAATAATGATAATGTGCAATTTAATGTAGCAGAAATGTTTGGGATAAAATTAGATTTACGCGGTATAATTCCTGTACATTGTTATCACGTAGGTGTTCTTAAGAATAAAAACAAGAATAGAGCTACCATAATAGTTTTTGACAGTTTACTGTAAATATTTATTTATCTATTTTTTAAAATAAGAAATATCTGAAAGAATGCAAGATTGTAATAGTAGAAGAATTAACAAGAAGCTGACAGGAATTACTGCTTTTAGCCAAGGAAAAAATAGGTAAGGACATAATATGGACACTGGGAGGCAAAATATTTATATAGGTAAACGAAAGAAAACTCAAAAACCAAGATGATGTTGCCAATAACAATGAGTAAAGCTGGAAGCGCCGATATAATTTATATAGTAGCTGAAAGGTGACACTATATGTTTTTTGGTGTGCTGAAAAAAATCCGAGGTTAGAATTGACTCATCATTCAAGGATTTTATAAGTTCAAAAAACACCTTAAAAATAATCAAAAATACTTTTACAGATAAATTAAAAATGTAAACGAGCAAACAACCATATCTATACGTATTTTGAGGTGCTGAAATCGAATTCAAGGTCAGAATTCACCCATCACGTCAGATTCTTGACATAACCTCAAAATTGGTCAGAAATACCTCTGTAAGTAAATTAAAAAATTAAATGCACAGACGTACGTATTTTGGGGTGTTTAAAACGAATATACCAAAAGAATTGACCTATTAAGTCAAGATCCTGAAATAACCTTAAAAAGTCAAGTCCTTTCATCGCACATCATCCTTGCGATGCTGGAGTTCCTTCGTATCTTACCCCAATAGAAGAACTTTACAACAAGAGTTCTAAACCTAACATAACCTAATACAAGAACTGTATACCAAAAACTCTAAACCTAACACAGCCTAATGCAAAAAACTTACACCTCTTGGTGTAAGTTTTACACTAAGTAATCTAAATATAACAGAGCATAATGCAAGAAATTTACACCAAGAACTTTACACCAGGAACTTTAAACCTAACACAACCTAATGCAAAAAACTTGCATCGAGAACGCTAAACTTAACATAGCCTAATGCAAGCAACTTACAGCCAAATCTTTACACCAAGAACTCTAAACCTAATATAAGGTTATGCAAGAATCTTACACTAAGAACTTTACATCAAGAACTATAAACCTAACATAGAAGAACTTATATTGAGAACGTTAAGCTATAATCATAACATAAGCTAATGCAAAAAAAAAACAAGCAGCATATCTATACGTATTTTGGGTCGCTGAAAGCAAATATTCTAACAGAATTGATCTGTTAACTCAGAATTTTGAAATATCCTCAATTAGTCCAGTTCTTTCATTCACAGGATGCTGGATTGTGGTGAGTTTTATCGCTTTTCGCCCTCGGGATGCTTTAATAAAGTAAGTCCCATCGTCTTTCACCCACGATGTGCCTTATTATGGTATTTCCCCTCATCTCTCACCTTCGGGGTGCTTTATTTAAGTGAGTCCCATCGCCTCCCATCGTCGGGGTGCTTTATTCAAGTGAGTCCCCTCGCTTCTCACCATCGGGGAATCGGTTTAATAAAGCATTCAGTGGACGAGAAGCGAGGGGACTTATCTTAATCAAGCAACTTGTGAATGAAAGGACTGGACTGTTTGAGGTTATTTCAAGATCTTGACGTAATAGGTTAATTCTTTTGGCATATTCGGTTTAAGCAACCCAAAATACTTATAGATATGGTGGTGTATTCATTTAATTTTTAAATTTACTTACAGACGTATTTCTGACCATTTTTGAGGTGTTAGTAGTTAAAAGGTGATATCTCACCTTTTAACTACAAAACTTTTTTGTAGGTACCTATTGTAAACTTAGCTATGCTTGAAATATGAAGAATTTTCATGTTGCTCTTTTAAATATTAGGTCACTTGTGTTACACTTCTCGGATTTCAAGAATTTGGTTGACCGAAACTCTAGTAATATTTTAGGAGTGTCGGAAGCTCAATCTAAATATAACATATGATACAATTAATTTGATTGGTTATAATTTAGTAAGAGGAGATAGACAGTCTAGGGGGTAGGAGATAGACAGTCCAGGGGGGAGGAACAGCGCTTTACATAACAGATAACTTACAATTTTGTATTTGCTATTCTTCAATTGATGAAATCCTTGAAGAGATTTGGATTAAATTAAAAGCTTTAAAAATAGACTATGTTGTTGGTATACTTTATAGGCCACCAAAAGGTTCCCAGTTTTTAAATACTTTTGAAAAACGATTGTCTGATTTTCAACCCTTTGAAATTATCTGTGGTGGAGATGTCAATTTAAATTTGCTAAATCTCGCCGATCAATATACTAACATATTTTAGGATTTTATAGTCATTCAATTTACAATAAGTTATTACAGAACCTACCAGGGTAAAAAAATAGCGGCTTGATAATTGGACGTAATTTTAATATCCAATGAGGATATTGCCTCTGGTGTCAAAGAGTCTTGTTTATCGGATCATTTTTTGACTTTTTGTTCTATATATGATTATAAAGAAAATAATTTTAAAACTAGTCGAATTAGAAATTTAAAAAATATTGAACATATTATTTACCTTGAAATCATTAGTGATAAAGTGGCTGCTCTAACCAATTTCTTAATAAATATATTTGATGTACTTGCACCAATCGTTGAAATTAAGTTAAAGAATAAACGGCCACCATGGCTTATTTTTACCATAAAAAATATGATTAGATTGCAAGATGATGCTTATAAAAAATATAAAAAAAAGCGACAGGAATTGAAATTTTTATAAACAATTAAAAAAATCAAACAATATTGCAATACTTCAAGAAAAAAACACACTATAAATACTAACAGAAACAATTTTAAACAATTTTGGAATACATTAGATAATCTTAATATTCACTCTAAACAAACGTCTAATAGAATACCCGATGATTTAAATAGTCCTAGAAATATAAATAGTCATTTCTTACGCTTAGAAAATAATAATCAAACACCAGATCCTGACTTTCTTGCCTTTTATAAGAACAATTTAAAAGCTCAAACAATAAATTCTTTTCATTTTCATAAAATTTATGAAACTATTATAGAATAGTATTTAACTTAAACAAAATCACGTACTACCGGGTCAGATCAATTAACTGTAGATATATTTTTGCTATGCATTAACAGAATTCTTCCTTTCATTACGAACATTATTAATTCATGTATACTAGACAGTACCTCTCCAGATCCTTGGAAAATCTCAAAAATATTTCCTGTATCCAAAAAAAGACAATGTAGAAAGCTATAACGATTTAAGGCCGATAAGTATCCTGCCAGTATTTTTAAAAGTACTTGAAAAGATTATGAATAGTCAAATTAGTTAACATTTTAATTTGCATAATGTTTTACCTACTTGCCAGTCAGGGTTCTGGCCAGGATTCAGTTGTGCCACGGCACTATTAACTGTCATGATAATATTATTAGAGCGGTAGATAAAGGTGAGGCTACTACTTTGATTTTAATAGATTATAGCAAGGCCTTTGACAGATTAGATCACAACTTGCTTATCTCAGTTTTATACTTAATTGGATTTGGAAGCGGTCCAATTACATTCATGAGTAAATATTTAATAAATAGATTGTAGTATGTGGAGACAAGCAATGGTGTGCCACCTGTATAATTAAAAGGTGTGGTGTGTTCCAAGAATCAATACTTGGGCCTCTCTTATTTTGGATATACACTTGTAACCTTACTAGTTGTCTTAAGGATTTGAAGGTTTACTTATACATAGATGACATACAATTGTACGCATCGTTTTTTCCCACAAGAATGGCATGCTGCGAATTTTCCCAGAAACATAATTTCGCAATAAATGTATCTGTCAAGAGGGGTGTAGTTTTTGTCTGCTTTCACTGTTGTTGTGTGGAGGCTTATTTGCCTGCTGTGAAAGAATTTCCTAAGTGCTTGTATTTGTTTTGTGTGTAGTGATCTGATGTCTACGATTTCTCTTCCTTCTGCCCTTCTCTCGATGGTAAGTCTTTCCTTGTATGCGTTGGTGTGTAATTTTCTCTATTTGGTGAACTGAGAACGTATAAGGATGTGAATGTTTTCTATGTCTGTTTGTGACCACTTGATGATACCAAATGAATATGTGAGTAGAGGTACAGCGAACGAGTTGATGGCTTTAGTGAGAAATTTTGGAGTTGAGTTTTGTTTGTAAAAGTTTTGTGAGTCTGTTTTTGAATTCGGCTCTGAGCACTGTTTTAATGTGAGTGTGGTTGTGTTTGGTGCTTTGTTGGAAGCCTAGATACTTGTATGTTTCTTTGTCGAGCATGTTATCGAGTGTTTCGTTGTTGATGGTTTCTGTCTAATGGTGGCCCTTCCATTGGCCTTTGTTGATGTGGAGCACTCTGCATTTACCTATACCAAATTCAATATTGATATCTAAGGTGAATATTTCTGTGATTTTGAGGAGTTCTTTCAGCTGTGTTTTTGTGGCAGCGTAGAGTTTTATGTCATCCACATATAGGAGGTGGTTTATTTTATGTTGGCTCACTTTTTGGTGTCTGATGTTGAAGCCATGCTCTGTTCTGTTTAGTGTATTTGAGAGTGAATTGAGACAGGGGCAAAAACCATAGAGCGCTGAGCGAGTCTCCTGGAAATATACCCCGTCTGATGTACACAGCTCTTCTGTTTGGATGCGTTCGGTTTGTGTCTCTAGGCGTATTTCGGTTCTCCATGCTTTCATAATTTGTGCGAGAAATTGCCTGATGTTTTGGTTGATTTTGTAGATTTCTAGGGCTCTGATTAACGAGCGGTGGGATATGGAGTCGAAGGCTTTTTTATAGTCTATGTAACCGATGAGAAGGTTTCTGTGTTCTTTTCTGGTTTGTCCCATAATCTATGGACAACTGCTCTTTGTGAGAATATTGTTATCTGTTAGGTGTTGTTCTATTTTCTTGGAAATTGTGGCTGTGATGATCTTGTAGGGTTGGAAGATAGGTGATAGGTCGGTAGTTTGACGGGTTTATGGTGTCTGAGCTTTTGGGTTTGACATATGTTATTCCTTGTGTAAGTGTGGGGAACGTGTGTGGTAGTAAAATAGCTTTTTTGATTTGGTGTACGAGTGCTTCGTGTGTGGTGGTATACTGTGTGTACCAGAAGTTTTGTATATTGTTTATTCCAGGGTATTTCCAGTTGTGTCTGTGTGTTTGATTGTTTCTGTAATTTCTCGTGTAGTTAATGTGGAATTTTCTTGTTCTGTCACATGTTTATGTTTGTCTTCTTCGGCTTTGATCCAGGGGGTGTTATTATTGTGTAGTTTGGGTTCTGATCAGATACTTTTCCAATAATCTGTGAATTCTTGTTTGTTTGGTGCTTCAGTCACTGCTGTCTGTTTGTTGTACATAGTTTTTCGGTAGAACTGTTTTTCGCTTCTTCGGAAAAGGTTGTTGGTGTTTTTCCTCTCGTTTGATTCTTTGTATCTACGGAGTCTTGCGGCATAAACGTATAGTTTTTGTTTTAGAGTATCAAGGATTTCTGGCAGTGTTCTGTTGGGAGACTTGGACTTGATCTTGTCTGTGTGACATGTTTGGACGCGTTCCCGTTTATAAACTGGGTAAGGTGTCCTAGATCTCTCCTGATGTTGTTGATCTTGTTTTCTATTCTTATTTACCATTTGAATTTTAGTTTTGTGCTGTTGGGGTGTCTTTGTCGTTGCGTGAGTTTTTGATTATTTTGTGTTAGAGTGGTGATTGCTGCTGTATATATTATTGTGTGAATGTCTTCGATTGTGCTTAAGGCGATGATGTACTGTTTAGCAGCTACTGTATCTTCGATGGTTTGCAATTCGAAAAGTGTGACGCGATTGTTCTTGGTAATAACTCTTTTTTTGTCTGTTACTCTTTGTTCTGTAACAAGTAATTGCAGATGTGGATACTCTGTCAAGAAAAGTCTGTGAAGTTTCAGTCTGTAGCCCGATGTTATTGTTTCATTTCATCTGTCCACTTTAACCGCTGTCTTGGTTTGCCAGCCTTGGTAGTTGCATGTTGTCCTTGCAAAACATACGTGGCTTGGCCTGGCTTTAGTGGTTGTGTTTGTCCCGCATATACATCGGTTGCGCTTGGGATTGATGGTGGCGGGTCCAGGCGGCGAGTGATTCTCTTGTCAGTGATTTCTTTGTCAGGTTTTGTGATATCATTATAGCAACGCATGGCGTGTTCGTTGATTCATGTGGTGTAACTCATGCGTTGCTGTGATTTTCCCGCCTTGGTGGGTGTCGGCTTACTCGCCGGCACACCACTTTTGGCAGGTCCATTTTCGGTCTTCATCGTTTTGGTCGGGCTGCCATTTCCCTCAATGTTCTCGACCGTTACGTCGCAGGCCCGATGCTTCTTTTATTTGTCTACTGTCGTCTGGAAAGGTAAATAGTTTTTTTTGTGTTTTCCTGTGCTTATTATTGCTGGTCTGTCGCTAAAAGTTATTTTTGTATTTCTTGTTTTTCGTTGTTTTGAGAAGATATGAAAGTTGCTATTTTGGGTTTGCGAGGGGGCAAGTATCTCTAGGCTCGTTCCATAGGTGCTATTTTTTCCTCATATAATTATAGTAGTTATTGAAGTCTTTCATATCGCCGTCTTCAATTAATGAAAATGTCTGAAGTTCCGACCAGTTTTGTTGTATATATCTTAGAGCAACCTCTCGGAGTTTCTCATGATGATTTTGGTGGCCATATAAGTGTAAGCTAACTGCAGGGAAAAGGCAATTTCCATTACCTACAATGTCGGATCTGATGAAACTATCGGGGATAGTCTCGGCTGAGGCGGTTATTTGGTAGTCTGTGGTTGTTCTTGTAGTGGTGCTATAGCTGTTTGTACGACAGGGGTCCGCCTCCGCAACACCCTGCCATTATCATTATTATAATTATTATTATTCGACATAGTGTTCCCACGAGTATCTTAGGAAAGGATGGTCGACTGCTGCAGAGCCTAGATGCCACAGCAGGGCTACTTACTCCTGGAGGGCGCCCGGTGTCCAGGGGAACCGTTCGCGTCTCATAAACGCTGAGCCATTCATCTTCTCGGCACGGTAAACACCTTAAGATTGCGTTTTTGTTACACATAATCTGGACAGCACAAGACAGCATAACATGACTCGGGATCATCAATGCCCGTAATAGGAGAATTCTGGGATTCCCCTAGGACCTGAGGGGAAATTATTGTTTTTATTATTTTCAATAATATTATGGATATTTCTATCACAGATTGACAAATAAAACCCTAGGACTCTTTTCCATCACTAACTTCTTCATCCAGGTTGAATATCCTCGTCCCAGAATTTGCGTGGTCATCACATTTTACATCTACGTGGGGGCGTCTATTGAAATACCTTTTTTGATCATTCATTCTTATCAAGAACACATTCGAAATAGTTAAATTTATCTACCTCTTTTACGTGACAATGTTCATTTCTATAAAATTTCAATTCTAGTTTCTGAGTTGAAAACTGTAATCAGTTTTTAGAGATCTGATTGCTTTTATTTCTTAGTCAGAAGTACTTGATCATCCTCAAAGCTAAGAGTGGAATATCAACCTACCACAACGACGGTAATATTTATTGTTGCATATTGCTATCTAAGTAAACTTTTAAGTTTTGGTTTAAATTTTTGACTTTTACAAAATCTTTGGTTATACTTGGCTATTAATTAGATTAATTATACTAGAATTTATTTCGCGCAGGAGGAAATGCGGTAATAAATTTTTTAACTCTACATATCGAAAAACATTGTTACTATATATTTTTATATTGACTTAATATTAATTCAGCTTAGTGGTGAATCGATTTGCATTGTTATATACAAAAAGAATAAAACAAGTTCTAAAATTTCTCGTACATTGCACAAACAATTTAGAAAACTTTAAGAATTTTATGTTCGTGTATCGTTGACTTGCAGTTCATTATTTTATAGTCTCTTAAGGCTAAATTTTTTGAGGGACGTTTTTCTTACTCAAAAATAAATTACACATTTTTTGTGTTCGTAATAAGGTTTAATTTCTAATTATCTGAAGTGAAGTTACCTCTATAATGGATTCGGAACTTCTGTATAATGCAAGGAATAATTAAAGGTATTAATATCATTTAGTACAATGATGACAGTGGAAAAATCTAAATTCTGTTAAAAGAATATTCGTATCATTTTTGTGAACTTGAGGTTGTGGAGTTTTGGTCTTCAAACGAACATATCTTTGCATTTTCGAATTCCAAGAAGGCGGCTATTTTCTGGTCAAATATGGGGTCAACTACAAAACCAAGCACGCTAAGGAGTTGGTTCCTAATTCGAAGTCACCATGTTTTTATAGGTTCTGTTTGGAAATTTTCATATTAACAGAAACTAGATAGACCCCAAAATTTTACAGAAGTTTTCGATGAGGACAAACCAATACCTGACACACAAGTGCTTCGTTATTCGTACGGGATGTGCTAAAATACAAGTTTGATACTCGAAACAATTAATCAGTACAGTCATCAGTTAACACGAGGACGTCTGATATAGTAAAGTTGACCAACTACTTTGTCAAACGCGCAGGCATATTATTTTTTAACTTCGATTACATAATTTAACTAGGTACTTAAAAGCAAGATTATATACGTAACCTGTAAACAAAACAACTTTATTCTTTCTTCTTTATTTTATTTACTATTACGATGTTTTCGGCAATACTATGACCTCTTCAGATGGCTTGGAACTAGTAATGATTTAGATATGAAACTGAATATTATATATGTATTAGAAATATTATGTTATAAGGTGCAAGTATAGGAAATTATAAATTACCAAAAGATTATCAATGGAATATATCAGGAATTGTTGAAATCTAACTGGTCATTAAGAAGAACATTCAGGTTTTTACAATTTTATCTCTAGAAATTCTAGATAGTTAAGTTTAACACCTTTTTTTCTAAATGTAGTGTTTTAAATTGATATACTTAAAAGACATGTTTTCCGTCAAGTCACCTTATTCTTTGCTAGTCAATGTTGTTTGAGAATTTGATCTAAAAATTGAATTATCATGTACATTGCTCAATATGATTACAGATCGCGTTTAAGCCTTTTTATGTACTCAAACCTTTGTGAGTACTATAAAATGACCTGAAAGTTGTCAAATATGGAAAAAAATATATAAAATAGTACTAAACAATAATCATAAGCAATATTTAAGTAATATTTTTCTTATTTCTTATTTCAGGTACAATGGATTTCAAAAATATATACTTTGGGTTAAGTTAATATGTATGTATGGTATGTTAATATGTGTTGTGTTGCTTTTTTCGTGTGTATTTATTTATTAATTTATTTAAGTTTGTCCTACCACATTGTTAAGCTCATGTGACATTAAACTATTAAGGTTTATTCAAACTTTTCAATAATCGTTTCTAATTTTGAAAAATTTTTGTTACCTGATCCTAAACTTTGAAATAGGTAAATTTTAGATAAGATATATATAGTAACTAGCAGGGCACGCAGCTCCGCTCGCGTGGACTTGATTTACTACTATCGTTACTGCTTATTCCTTATGTTACCCAACGTAATAAGATGTCTCCCATTTTTTCCCCTTATCTCTCAATATTTCTCCTTATCTCCCATTATCTCACCTTATTTCCCATTATCTAGACTTATCTCGACTTATCTCGCAGTATTTCTCCTTATCTCCCATTATTTCTTCTTACCTCCCACTATCTCACCATAACTCCCCATTATCCAGACTTATCTCTGCTTATCTCCCATTATTTCTCCTTATTTCTCATTATTCATACTTATCTCCCATTATTTATACTTATCTCCCATTATCTCACCTTATCTCCCATTATCGAGGTTTATCTCGACTTATCTCCCATTATTTCTCCTTATCTCCCATTATCTCACCTTATCTCCCATTATCTCGGCTTATATCGAATTATATAGAACATATGTATACATTTATAAAAATTTATAAATAAAATAATTTATAAAAACACGTAAATCGGATAAGTGGTTCTCGAGTGACAAGCGCACTAACGGACACACAGACAGACAAAGAGACGTTGCATTTTATATATATTATATTTTTTGCTACATGATATTGTTCCATATTTAATGCTTTAGGCAGTGTATTGCAAGAGAACGCGCTAGCGGCAAACTTTTCTCCGACTTGATTCACTATTATCGTCACTGCTTATTCCTTATGTCACCTAACGTAATAAAATATATCCTATAACCTGGCCAGAAAACATACGTATGTTTAAAAAAAAAAACACGTAAATCGGATAAGTGGTTCTCCAGTGATAAGCGCACAAACGGACAAACAGACAGAGAGACGTTGCATTTTATATATATTATAGATATTCTTTGCTACATGATATTGTTCCATATTTAGTGGTTTAGGCAGTGTATTGAAAGAGAACGCGCTAGCGATTTGATTCACTATTATCGTCACTGTTTATTCCTCATGTTTCCTAACGTAATAAAATATAGTCTATAACCTGGCCAGAGAACATATGTATGTTTTAAAAAAAAGCACGTAAATCGGATAAGTGGGTCTCCGGTAATAAGCACACTAACGGACGGACAGAGAGAAGTTGCATTTTATATATATTATAGATATAGATTACTATTATTATATAACCTGGCCAAAGAGTATATGTATGAATTTAAAAAAAGACACGTAAATCGGATAAGTGGTTCTCGCGTGATAAACGTACTAATGGACAGACAGACACACAGAGAGACATTGCATTTTATATATATTATAGATTATAGATATTCTCTGCTACATAATATTGTTCCATATTTAATGGTTTAGACTGTGTATTGCAAGAGAACGCGCTAGCGGCAAACTTTTTTCCGACTTGATTCACTATTATCGTCACTGCTCATTCCTTATGCTACCTATCGTAATAAAATATAACCTATAACCTGGCCGGAGAACACATGTACGTTTTAAAAAAAAAAGTACGAAAATCGGATAAGTGGTTCTCCAGTGATAAGCGCACTAACGGATAGACAGACAGACAGACAGAGATACGTTACATTTTATATATATTATAGATGTAATAAAATATATATCTATAACCTGGTCAGAGAAACATATGTATGAATTTAAAAAATCACGTAAATCGGATAAGTGGTTCTTGAGGGATAAGCGCACTAACAGACAGATAGACATTGCATTTTATATATATTAGAGATATAGATTATTATTATTATATAACCTGGCCAAAGAATATATGTATGAATTTAAAAAAAAGACAGGTAAATCGGATAGGTGGTTCTCGCGTGATAACCGCACTAATGGACAGACAGACAGAGAGAGACATCGCATTTTATATATATATTATAGATTATAGATATTCTCTGCTTCATAATATTATTCCATATTTAATGGTTTAGGCTGTGTATTGCAAGGGAACACGCTAGCGGCATATTTTTTTCCAACTTCATTCACTATTTTACGTCACTGCTCATTCCTTATGCTACCTATCGTAATAAAGTATAGCCTATAACCTGGCCAGAGAACATATGCATGTTTTAAAAAAAAAAGTACGTAAATCGGATAAGTGGTTCTCCAGTGATAAGCGCACTAACGGACTGACAGACAGACAGACAGACAGACAGAGAGACGTTGCATTTTATATATATTATAGAAGTATCCCAAGAGCAGCGAAATGTGACCTAAAAAAATAAGTTTGTCAAAATTTCAAGTTTTAAAAATTAAATTTTGACTTAAGGTATTAGTTTTGGCGGGTAAAATCGGAAGTGAAAAAAATCTAAAGTCATCGAGTGGGGTGTCAAAGGAAAGCTTGAGGTAATATGAGTTCAAAAATATATGTGATGTAATACTCGCACAAACTTTTCTTCATATTGTTTTTAAAAAATGGCCAAAAATCGCTGCCCCCCCATTATCTCGAAAATTCTGGATTATTCTTTATGAAGTGTAGAGTAGAAAATTATCACGAGAGCATTACGTTTGGTCTTTTATTTGTTATAAAAAAAAAAATATTTGTCGTGACAATATGGTGGAGTTATTTTCCGTGGAAAGTTGTGAATTCAACGGAGACTAATAGTATCAAAATAGCAACACGTATTCAGTGCAAATAGTAATAATCAGGACTACTGATGACCAATGGATAGGTACCGAGACAAAATAATTATTTTCTTTGTTTATAATTAAATAAATAATTAGGTAGTAAATATTTGTTTTATACTTTTACTACAAAGATGTCTCGCTTTTTATATATTCTTGGTAATTCTTGTATTGAAAATGAATGTGTGACTGAATTTCATTGAATACTTCAGCAATCACTGTACGGAACACTAATTGTGAAGGTTAAACTTGCATTAGCCGGTTTTTTTTCATCAAATGTTATTTAAACCTATTTTTCTTTTTTAATATTCTATTCGCAATAAAGATGAATTTAAGAAAAAAATAGAGGTTACTTGTTTCGTGCAGTCATGGTTTTATTTTGCATGCTTCAAAATACTAAAAGTAAAAAATTAATAGTCTTCTTAGGGCACCTTGTTAATAAAAGAAAAATACATTTTTATGATAGTCTCTCAACGAAAGAAAGGATATTGGTAAACATATTAGTCTTTATCGTTCCTTTTAAGCATTACTGTAGTGGTAGAAACAGATTTTAGAGTCAAATCATATTAGTTATTTTAATTATCGATCCTACAAATCTTAAAATTAGACAACAGATTACTATAAATTACAGCATTTTAAAAGAAACTACACATTATTTTGAAAACATGGTATACCAATTTTCAACTATATTTGTTTTAGATATTAATTTGTAGATACAGCTGATGCCGAACCATATATTTCAAGTTCTACATTAATTAAAAACTTTTTAGTGTTCCGTACGAAATATTTATAAGATGACTTCGGTTTCTGTCTGTCTGTCACACCCGATTTTCTCCGAAACTATTTGACATAGAAACTATTTGAATTGAAGGTTAAATTTGGCACTAATTTAGGAATTGAGGGGGTGTTCGAAAAAAAAAAATTAACGGGTCATCAAGTGTAGTTTTGAAAAAAAAAAATCGTTTTGACTTATCTCGGGTTTTTTTTAGGGGGTGAATTCATAGGGTGTAGAAAAAAAAATTAAAGGTCATCAGGTCATCAAGTGAAATGAAAGCTTTTAAAATACGTGTTCAAAAATTCTTTGTATTATTTTTAAAAAGTTGTCAAAAATCGTTGTTCCCCTTATCTCGAAAAGCATTGAGTAAAAAATTTTGAAAAAATTCTGGAATATTCTTCATAGGGTGTAGATTGAACAGAAATTATCACGAGTGCATTACCTTTAATAATATATCTGGTATATAAAAAAAAAACAAAAATTTCAAGGTCATCAGTTTTCAGTAAAGATCGGAAAAAACTTTGTAGAAAACGCATTTGAGGTGTGTTTTGTAAAATCATTGATCATTTTATACCTCCGCAACAAAAAATTTTTTATTTTTAAAAGCAATCAACGTACGGAACACTATTGCGCAAGTCTGACTTGCACTGGGCCGGTTATTTTTTTTATTCCTATAACGAGCAAACCAGTTATTTTGTCAAACATTGCCAAGAGGGTGATTTTCTTTTAAGCAAAGTTTAACATGGAGTTAAAGTTGTATTGGGTGTATCATTGTGGCAACTTTTAACGGCTTATCTAATAAATTCTTCCGACGAGTATTTTAAATAAATAAAGTAATGCCTACTAACGTCAAATTAAAATAAATAGTTTAAAGTTAGTGACAAAACATTCTTTTAAGTAATTTTTTAAAGAGCAAAATGAGACTACTAATACCGCTGTTGAGAGATTTTTAAATTTTCATTTACATTTAATTTCCAAGTTATGAAATATTTTAGAGGAAGGTAAAATTTTATAAAATGTTTTCACCTTTTTCTGGGCTTTGAATTAGGACTACGTTAACATTAAATCATTAAATATTAATCTTTGCCGTTCTGGAATAATTTGCTTTTTTAAAAAAAAAATAAACAAATGAACTAAATAAGAGGTTTTCAGCATACAAAGTATTTAACAAATTATAAATTTCTTTTTAATAACAATCAATCTATTAGATCCATAATAATGCCATTAATTGATAAAATGTCCTAAAATTATGATTAGCTATGGTTTTTCTAAGAGCCAGCTGTCATAATGCTAATTTATGTTAATCTGGGAAAAACGGCAGATAAAGCAGTTCTATTTATTTGCTCCTCCCCCCCCTCTCCGGTTTACTTTATTGGAGAGAATCTAAACCTGTAGAGTTTGTACGAAAAGAAAGAAGTTCTTTTTTTCATAAAGGAGCCGAGCCTTTGGACGTCGATTGGCACATACCATCCATAAACAGCCCCGTTTTTAGTGTTCTACTGTTCTCTTTTGAAGAAACATCTATTGTATCTATCTATCTCCGTCTAACCCTTGAATCTGACTACGCCGCCTATGTCATGCGATTTAATTTACAACATTTCCAAAATTAAAATCACTATGATGTAATTATAGTAGAAAATAAGTCAAGGTCAAGTGCAAGTTGAACTTGCGCAATTAGTGTTCCGTACGTTGATTGCTTTTAAAATAAAAAAAGTTGTAACGGAAGTATAAAATGATCAGTGACTTCACAAAACACGCCACAAATGAGTTTTCAACAAAGTTTGTTTCCAATCTTTACTGAAAATTGATGACTTTGAAATTTCTGTTTTTTTATATACTAGTTAAATTATTAAAGGTAATGCACTCGTGATAACTTTCGTTCAATCTACACCCCGTGGAGAATATTCCAGAATTTTTTCAAAATTTTTTGATAAGTATCTTTCGAGATAAGGTGGGTGGACAGCATTTTTCGCGATTTTTTTGAAAATAATACAAAGAAAAGTGCGCGCAAGTATTACAAGTATATATATATATATATATATATATATATATATATATATATATATATATATATATATATATATATATATATATATGTATATATGTATATATATATATATATATATATATATATATATATATATATATATATATATATATATATATATATATATATATATATATATATATATATATATATATATATTATTCGTGTTTTCACAAGCTTTCATTTGACACCACACTCGATTACCTAGTAAAAAAATTTTTTTTCAATTCCGATTTCACCCTCCAAAACTAACCCCTTAAGTCAAAATTTAACTTTCAAAACTATATGGCTCTGATGAGGCCATCAATTCCTATATTATTACCAAATTTCAACTTTCTATGACAAATAGTTTCGGAGAAAATCGGGTGTGACAGATAGACACACGTCATCTTATAAGTGTTCCGTACGGAACACTAAAAAACAGACCTATTTATTTACCCAGGTGACAATCACGGTTATAGATGAAGAGGTTTTTTATACTGATAGGTCCTGTCATATTACAGTTTCTAACATGGCTAAAAAATTAAAAAAAAAAAAAAAATTATGATCTAATTGCGTATAATGTATGTTAGTATGTTATTCGTTTGTTACTTTTGAAATTCAGAACATTATGTTGGATAAAATTGTTGTAAAATTTAAATTTTATTATTGAAATTGAAAATATTTTTAAATTGATGGAAAGCTATCTGTTTTGGTTAAAAATGTTTCGAAACTCGTCCAGCTTATGGATTTTAGTTAAAAATCACGTGGATATTAATTTTTGCATTGTTTTTTTTGATATAAATTTATAGCGGTCTGTTAGTGTTTTACATAAAATGTCAAATAGCTAAATATTTATCTTTAATATTACATAATTTATTAAAATTTTCTCTTTCGATACGGAAAACGTTCGATTTCGACAAATAACATAAAATAATATGTATATATATATATATATATATATATATATATATATATATATATATATATATATATATATATATATATATATATATATATATATATATATATATATATATATATATATATATATATATATATATATATATATATATATATATATATATATATATATATATATATATATATATATATATATATATATATATATATATATATATATATATATATATATATGCAGTTTGTGCTATAAAGATTTGACACTGCGCCATTTTGTTGTGTATCAACAAGTGACAGACGCGCACGAGTAATAAATTGGAAAAGTGTGTGCATAGTGTTGTGTTGTTGTGTTCAATGTGTCGAAATTTATACTGATCAAAGAGCATTCGCGGACAGCATTCATTTTTTGTTTTCATTTGAGGATAACCGCTGTTGAATCATACCGATTACTTCGAGAATCTTATGGTGAACATGCTCCATCGTAAGATACTTGAGAGCGATGGTTTCGGCGTTTCAAAAGTGGTGACTTCGATGTTGTAGACAAGGAACGTGGAAAACCGCCAAAAAAATACGTGTGGAATTGCAAGCATTGTTGGACGAAGATGATTCGCAAACACAAAAACAACTCGCCGAACAATTAGGCGTTAGTCAACAAGTTGTTTCCAATCAATGGGAAGATTCAGACGAGAGATGGGATAGTTACATTTTGCTCGCTCGGTACAAAAGGAAGTCGGGGGATGAAAAGTGGATTTATTTTAAGAATCTCAAGAGCAAAAAAATCATGGGTAGACCCAGACACACCATCCACATCGACCGCAAGACCGAATCGCTTTGGCAGAAAGACGATGCTCTGGGTTTGGTGGGACCAGTGGGGTGTAGTCTATTATGAACTGTTAAAACCTAGGGAAACGGTTAATACTAAACGCTACTAACAACAATTGACTGATTTGAACCGTTCGCTGCTTGAAAAAGGGCCAGAATACCGAAAGAGGCAACACAAATCATTTTTCTTCATGACAATGCTCCATCACATACGGCAAAACCAGTTCGTGACACGTTGAAAGCACTCAGCTGGGAAGTTCTACCCCATGCGGCTTACTCACCAAACTTGGCTCCTTCCGATTACCACTTGTTTGCATCGATGGGTCACGCACTTGCTGAGCAGCCCTTTGGTTCGTACGAAGATGTGAAAAAATGGCTCGATGAATGGTTCGCAGCACAAGCGGAAGATTTTTACTGGCGTGGTATTCACAAATTGCCCGAAAGATGGGAAAAATGTATATCAAGCGATGGAGCATACTTTGAATAAAGCACTTTTTATCATTCTTAAGAATTTAACATATTTTTTTAGAAAAAAAAATCCGCATTTCATATTTACTTGTACATATATATATATATATATATATATATATATATATATATATATATATATATATATATATATATATATATATATATATATATATATATATATATAAATACGAATAAAAAAATTTAAATTAAATTAAACAACTGAAATGTTAACCTTTCTTTCGGTCATATATTTTTTTATTGTCATAGTACACGTGTGGCAGGAAAATCTCCAAGGTGCTACAGTAGCGACGCGCGTGAGGAAAAAACAATTTGCGTTAGTTTTAGATCGCTACAAATGGTACTCCGTGGGAAACACGGTACTATGAAAGTCATTCTAAACGGATAGGGTTTTCCATATAAAAGAAATGTTGTAAGGGTGGTACGAGGAACGACAAGCTGATCCTCATACGGATGCGATATATTAACGCAACGTGTGTTTCTAGCAACTCTGGAGGGTATTAGGTAAGCTACATCAGTCGAATACCTTTCATAAAAGTACTCGTGTAATAAACTCAAATCGCCAACTGTTATTCGAGGTTCGAAGGAATCAATAGTGTTGGTGAGTTTGGAGCCTCCAATCAGGTGGATCTTTTAAATATAATTCAGAGTACAAGACATATGAGCAGTTGGTCGAATTTGAGCTTGGTATAGGATTTGTGCTCTCCTCGCTATGCATGTAACATGTTTGCTCCCAAGTTAACAACTAGCAAGTTAAGGGACGATGTTGAATAAAGATAGTGTCCTAACATAACACTATTGGGCATCGCAACGTCAATTTTTTTCGAAGTGCCGCTTAAGTTATTACAGAGTTGAATTCTATTTGGTTACTCTCATGCGAATTTAATGCAAGTTTTCGTTAAATTGTACGACTTCCTATTGTCTGTGGATATTCGAATGAGTAGCCGATTAAGCGTTAAAAGTAAATGAAGAAACAAATGAACTGTCGTCGGTAAAATTGTAGATAGGATTCTTGGTTCCTTGCAGCTATCACTCGTAAAGAACGCTCGCTAAGAAAACAGGAGAGCCATAAATATTTGAAACCTTTTCACTAGTGATATTTTTTCTCAGAATTTTCCTTTGCAATTATCAAATTATAGAGTTTTTAAATGTTACCCAACAAAATAAAATGAAGTAGAATTCTAAAAAAAAAAAAAACATTTCATTAACTAAGGAGTTTAGAGGCAATGACGTTTTGTGGAATCCTCTATTGAGCGCAAATGCTTAATATTCTCATTATTTTATGGGTCTTTTAGTGGTATGTAGAGGTAAAAAAAGTGTAGAAAATAATGGCGTCGAGTTGCAATAATATAGAGATTTTGCAATGCTTATTTTGGCTTTATCTGTATTTGAAGATGCTCCCACCGCTTGGAGCTTGCGCACTAATAAAGGCAAGCAATTAAATATAAGGACTCGGCTGTTAGCGTTATTTAAAGCATGCGCCCACCGTTTGGAGCTTGTGTAGTATTGGAACAAAATAAGAGAGAAACCTTTGTTAAGGATAACGATTTCCCTTATTTAGAAACTTATAAGAGAGGGTGAAATATCCCTATTATGGTAGGGCCCGTTTTTTTTCCTACTTATATATATATTATATTTATATATATATATATATATATATATATATATATATATATATATATATATAAACCATTAAGGAAATACAGTAAAATTGAAATTATAATATTTTATTGCAAATAACACTGACAACACTCAATTAATGTTCAGATTATGTTGAGAATTTGTAATCTTTGGCAAAATGGCATTAAAGTGTGTGTAGTGCTAATTTTAAATGAAATTTTATCTGTCGTGATTCGTATAAACTTGCAAATATTGAAGGAAACGCTACACACAACTTTAATTTAGAAACTTGTGTTGACCCATCAAATACTAACATCCTTCCCCAAGTTTATAGAAGATGAATACTAACATAACATTGCAATTCCTTTGCGTTAATACTGCGCATGCTTGAGATAACGATAAGGACAAAGGAATGTGAAAAATAAGCGTTGCAAAATTTCTTTAATGTGCGAAGACTTTTTTAGTTATTTATCAGTTACAGCAAATTAGGAATATTTGTAAAGACAGTATTAAAATTCAATTTTTCGATTTACTCCAATTACTGTTCTACTGTTATCATAATTTATTTTGTAATTTCATAACAAGAATATAAATAAAAAGTTTTCTCTTAACCGGTAAACCAACCGCCCATGTTGTAAGTTTTTTTTACTTTGATTTGACCACTGGCTCACTGAGTTTACATAAGCATATTAGTTAGATGGCATGAGTTATAGGTGAGTGGACTGTCTTTTACACATATTACATTAAATATAGTATAAATAGGGGTATCGACTATAGTATTTCATGAATATCTCAATATCTTGTGTATTAGGACAATGTAAAAAGCCACGAGGCTTTTTAGTTCAAATTAGTGCAGCTTAAGCTTTTTAGTTTACTAATAAACACAGTGGAACTTTTTAAATTAGCTCTCAAGTTCTTAATATCAAGAAACATTGCTAAAATATTTGTTTTAAGTTTTAAAAATTTTAATTTTACTTAGATGGCATAGCAAACTATCCATATCTGTTAGGTAACATGACTGTTGTAAAAATAATTTACGGCTTGCTTTACAGCTGCAACACGTGGCTTGCCACCATATTTACCACAGAGCTACAGGTAGAATGGCTTTCTTAACAGAAAAATAAAAAGGTGCTTATCAACACATATTTTCACACCCTTTTGTATTAAAACTTCTTCATACATTTATTTTAACATATACTGAAATCAGTATTATAAGGAAATGTCCAAAATGTAATATATTTAGTGATTCAATTGTCACTAACCTGAACTAATATGAAATATCACTATAACATTTTTGTGACTGTACAAGAGAAAATGGAGAAATATGTGTAAGACATTAAACTGCAATGATTGGTAATAACAAGCCTCACAGCCCTAAAATTCGAGGAAAAAAACGGGATCTTCTATAATATTTGAACCTTATTTTTTCAAAGAAGATTTAAAAAAAAACCATTTTTTCGAAAATAAAAATTGTGAATTACACTCAATGCCTAAAAATTGAGCATTTTAATCCATCACACAGCTAAAAAAACAAATAAAAAAATAACTCGTTTGATGTTACTCAATAAAATAAGTCACTTTGCTAAATATATATCACAAAAAAAACTTAAAAAAAAAACTGAAATAGTAATTTGGAATACCTAAAGAAAGGCTGTAAAAATATCATCTATTATTTGCACTGTTGGTATATCAGAATTATACTATACTTTGTATTATACTATTAAATTTAACTCCCCCCCCATACTTGATTTTTTATTGGTGATTAATATATAATAGTTCGCTTTATAATAGTACAGATCACACAGTTTCATAACATTCAATGAGCTACGTCAACACTGGCGTCATCATAAAAGTAAGGTATAAGTTTTAAAAATTTCTGATCCTATTTTTGTTCATTTATCCATTAATCGCTGTCACAGGAATGCGGATGCCTGCAGTAATTCCCGCTGTACAGCTAATAATATATATCAAAAAGAAATACCAGGTATTAATAGCAATAACAACTTTCTGGAACTATTTTAAAATTGTGAAAATTGTAGAAAGAAAGTCCTAAAATAATTTACAATAAAAAAAAACCATTGACAACTACTTTTATTAAAAGCTATCAAGAATGTTGTTTTGAAATTAACGTCATATCATATATATTATATTGTCTTATATCTATATTTTTTTGTTTCATTTTAAAATTGCAATGATTTTTTAAGTATCTGGTCTTCGTTATCTATAATTTTTGAGTTAAGGTAATTGATAATTTTTGAATATAACTTGTTTTATTTTATTAATGTTAGTGTACTAATGAATAAAAATTAATCTATCAATAATATTAGATGCAGACCCCTTAGAAGCAGAGGTGATCCAAGCATGCCCATACGGAGGAGTGTTATCGCTACTCCTCCGAAACTTAGTGGTGGATGAGCTACTGACTCGGCTCAACTAACAGGCTTTTATGGCCAGGGATGTGCACATCAAGGGAAAGCATACCGCCAGTGTGTCAGAACTCATGCAAAGAGCACTCAGTAATGTACAGCGTTCGTATGGGGACGTAAATCTGAAGGTCAATGCTGCACTACAACCTGCGTATGTTCAAAGAACGGATAAAAATCAACCGGTACAAATATCTGGGCTTCACACTAGACACGAAATTAACGTAGAATAAACAAATAGCAAAAAACCGTAATAAAATAGAAATGTATCTTATGAGATGCAGGAGCTTGTTTGTGCCTTAAACCAAAGATGGTGGCTATTCGTCGCGATCATTCGACACATGGTTACATACGGGGCTGTAGAATAGTGACATCGGCGGCAAAGATTGCTTATGTTCTACAGGGGGTATAAGTAGCAGCACCAACACAGCTACGGAAGTAATTCTAAGACTAATCTGCCTAGATCAAAAGTAAGACTACCAATAGAGCTTATCACATAAGGACAAATGGTGAGTGGAGACAATTACCTGTACAGTTTGGACACATAAGAATTAAGGAACTAGATGACAACAAGCTCTTAGATATACAATGACGATACGACAACGTCTCATAATTGCGAAAAACTATATAGAATCAGGTACGATCCAAATCTATGAATGCTGGTGGCAACTCCGACGAAGGCAACGGATCTGGTCCATTGCACAGACGGATTGCAAACGTCGAACAGAGTAGGCGGTGGCATATGTGCAGGAGAGCCTAAGTGGAGCTTTAGCATTCCACTAGAGATAAGTGCAATAATATTCCAGGTAGAAATTCGCGCAACACAAGCCCGCGTTTACGAGAATATTAGACAGGACTACCGCAACCAAAAAAATATATATTTTCTCAGACACTCAAGCTGCACTAAAGGCTTCAAATACCAATTAAGCCAACTGCAGGGTCACGATAGTCACGTGGCCTGTAAGAGCTATCCTCCAGGAACAACAGGGTTTAAGTACTGGGGGTTCCAGGACATCTGGGAATAAAATGCTAACAACAGCGTCCTTTGTTTAAAAAAACCCAGACCACACTAGTAGCGAGATTTTGATCACTGACCACTATCACTTGAGGAAACATTTACATTTACATACACGACATGCAAACTATGTGCATCTTGTATGAATGTGTGGCTTTAACCTCGAAGATCTACGACGTGGAGATAAATTACCATACAAGTGGCTTCGAAGAAAGCTAATAAACTTTCTTAAAAGGAAGAGGCTCATGAAACGAAGACAAGGGAGCACAATAGCCAAGAGGCTATAATCTATAACTAACCGACTTACCAATCATCTGTAATATATTACCTTTATTTTCGACTATCTCTAGATAGGTTTTTAATTTTTGTGAAGTTATGTTACATTTTTTAGTAACTCTTTATTGTCAAATCCTTTTCTGGTAAGGAAATTATATAAGGAGTGAAAAAAATGAAATTCGGGAGAGACAATATCGAGGAAGGTTGAAGCATGAGGAGGAACTTCCTAAGTCGACTATAGTCAAATTTTCTACAATGATTTGTTCCGTGTGGGGCTGGACATTGTCATGTAGTTATACCCTCCGTTTGACTAAAGTTGCACCAGATGCACAATATCACTTTTCTTGGGTCTAAGTCTACCTTTAGTGATGGTTTTGGAGCCGTTCTTTTATCTAACCATTAGGATTTTCTTTTCAAATTCATGTAAAACTCTTCATCTCCCTTTACAGTTTGTTTCAAAAGTGGTTCGCAGTATTTTAAACGGTAACTCTGATAATGGTCGGACTGATTTAATTCATGTGTTAACAAGCGATTGTAACTGGCTACAAATGATTTTTGAGAGAAATTTAACGTTGTGTCAAACTTGTTGGATTGCTGGTAATTGGATGTAATCATTCGATAGGTTGTACGCCGACGTTCGTGTTTCGTTTTATGAGCAAAGAAAGTAGAAGTACAACCTTATCGGAATCCATCGATGACAATAACTGTCACAATATTGGTCAATTTCTAAATCGCATGGACTCGCGCGATTCCGCGAATAAACGTGCGGAGTGTTTTCGAAAATCGCATATTCGTTAGATATCAGTCGCGCATTTCAGCAACTTACGCTACTGGTAAATGCTTTTAACGAGCTTTGAACGACCCAGGCGCAAAATCGTGTCACTAAAAGTATTACGTATGTGTTTTCCAAGAGGTATCTTAGATTACGTCATAGTGGTAATTTACGTTGGTTTTAGAAAAACACAAGTAAAGGTTATTTATCTATGTATGGGACAATTAAAATGAATGATTTTATCCGCTAACATGTCGTCAATATAATTTTATAACACATGACGGAGGTTGGAATAAATGAAAACTGTATGACGTAACTATAGATAATTTTAGAAAAATTATAAAATAATAAAAATATTTCTTGACTGTCTAAAATTCAACAGCTTTGATAGCCTTGTCGTTGACTAAAAATAGCCTCTATTCCACAAGCTTCGCATGCGAGAAGATGTTATTCTACCTAAATCTCTCCACTTTGGGCATATGAGAAGATGTTATTCTGCCGGAATCTCTATGCAGTAACATCTGCCATTGTTCGTAAAACCCAGTTTTTTCAAGGTTTTTTTATGTTTTGAGATACTCGTCCTCAGACTATTTAATATTCGCCACATGTAATAAGAAAGGTGTTCTGCAGCTGGTAGTTTTTCTTTTGGCACAATCACATCGAGAGTATTTTATTTATTTCTCCATAGTTTAATATAATAAAGTATTTAGTCAATGTGTTTTATCAAATGAAATATTAATAGTTAATATAAGTAATATCATATATTAAATAGTATTTAAAATTCATGAAAATTTAAGTTGTTCTCGTTACGTTTTATTAAATACACCTACAGGTTATATGGATCAATAGTGTGGGAAATTTCCAGCCAAGTTGCGGCATTTAGATTTCCTGTTGCTTAAAATATTATTAACCATGAAAATTGAGAAGGAAACTCATTTCACATATTAAATTTATCAGTACTTTTTGTTACATTAAATAGCGAATATAATTGTTAAAATCAATATTTAGAAGTTATGTTACATATTAAATGAGACAATAATATTTTTCCAAAAATATGATCACTAATAATAAATTTGTGGCATTGACTTGAGATTATGAAGCTGTTTTCTACACATATGTAAACGCATGGTAACATATTTAGAAGAACAGTTATTTTGTTGATTTACCAGTAACTACTATTTAAAGTTAGATATATGATATAATATTAAATCAAAGTGTTTAAGTTGAAGTTAGCAGTTACTATTAACTATTTTTGAAAATTAGCTAATACTGCCTTAAGATATATCAAACAACATATTTTTTATTGTTGTTCTCCATTTCTAGTAAAATAAAACATTTTTTTGCAAGTTTTAAGATAAATATAAGGAGTAGGCTTTGTAAAATAATTGGGGAGTCCATTGACAAAAAAAAGTATAGGTACAAAGTCGTAGATTATTAGATTGTACTTGCTACTTTGTATGCGATAATATGTAATGTATTATAGCATTAATATATATATTGATAGTTTTCAGTCAACATTTTAATTCCGAATTTTTTCCGGCTGATTCTACATTTACTGTTCAAATTTTATTGAAACCGTTTACTGAAAAAAGGAAATATAATTATATTGGTCAACCACAAAAAACTTTTTACACTAATTTTACATCTATCGTCAATATTTGATCAAAATTTATAGATGAAGAAGGATGCGGCAAATTAGCACCGTTCATATTTAGCTGATTTATATAAAAGTGCTTGTTACAAATACAGTGGTCCTAGATGACGTAGGAGTTCTAAGTTGCAAGTTATACTATTTTTGTATATATTGTGTGTGAGGGAGATATAGACATAGACAAATTATTGAAAATTAAATATATATCTATGTTTTATTTTAGACTAAAATCGGTCCGTAAAATGAATATAAGCCAGTGGCGTAACCAAGGGGCTAGACGAGAAAAGATCTCCCCTCTCTTTTCCTGTTTTGAGGAATGATCTAAGTTTTAAAGTTTCCGTATAAGAGAAGAAATTTGCTGTGAAATCCGCTTCCCGATTGTTTCTTGTATGTTGGGAAGTGTTTAAACTATGTATTTGTGGGAAAACATTTTTTAGATAAGTTTTTTATCTCGCCTCTCTCTCCCCAATCATTGATTTATTTTTAAGGGTACTGAGAAGGATTTAGAGGTAGGGGAATATTTTTCCTCTAAAATCTCCCATTCTCGCTGGTCATTGTTTTTTTAGGGTTTTTAAATTTGGGTTAGCCAAACCTATGTCTAAGTGATTGTGGAACAAATTCATTTAAATATAAATTACGTCCTTTACAGATATGTCAATATTTATTTTGTCATATTTTACCGAACATTGTAAAATGTATTGAAAAATTGTAAGAAATCAAAAAGTTGGAGAGTTAAATACAGAAATTAATCGCTTAGAAAAAAAATGTTAGTGTCTGCTCTAAAAATAACCAAAATGCATGCGTTCTTAATAAGAGTAATAAATTTTATTACACATACTATCACTACTGAAGAAGCTTATAGCCGGCCAAATAGGATAGAGAGACCACTTTTGTCGCCAATTTTTTTACTTCTATGTAATGTAAGCTAGGAAAGACTTAAGTGGGAGTCGAAATACATGATAGTCAGCTACTATTTTCAGACAGTTGATTTGTAGTCACACACTCCTTGCTTATTATGAATCTTGACTGAAATATGCAAGGTTTCGTAGCATTGTAGTATGCAACCAACAATGTGGTTTACCGAGGTAGAGGTCGCCGTGATGAAAAGGATCGTATTTATCTCGCCACTCTTTTCTGGTGTAAGCTGCTTTCAGTCAACATGATACCAAATGCGAGGATATAACTTCATATGTCACAGACGAACTCAACGTTCAATCACGAACGGCAATAAACACCTTTACTTTTTACAAAATTCCTCTAGTAACCTTGTTTCTAACTTTTGACTGTACGATTGGTACCTAAAATATCTAAATAACTTTCTAAAACTCCGTATAATTGTACTCTCTTTGGTTGAATACTTTTGGCATCGTAAAAGTTTTAGAACACTGATCTTGGGGCTTCATTTCTCTTATGCCACGTGATATTTCATCAAAACTGGTCGGTGTATGTGAGCATTGATGAGTTAAGAACTTCTAATTCTTTTGGCTCCAAGATATATTTTATCAATGTTACAGCCTGTCAAAGTCCAAAAAATGTTATTATTTATATATGAATATCTCAGTCCAAGTCGATAAGCATAAGTTGCATAAAGTTGCCAAGAATTTTAGAGTAAAATATAGGCATTCGTGATTGAATATCTTATGTGATGTTCCTATATGTAATTTTTTTATCGCCCCTCTGTATTCGAACTGTAAATATCTAGGCTTGTTTCAATGTAAGTCCCACACATTTAATATAAAACTTTACTGCCACGCAGTTTAATACTGCATAAAGAACAATAAGGGAAAGCAGCATGAAGATTAATTTGATTTTTAAACACGTAAGTCAGGTTTTAAGGATTTGTTTTTTGTATATAAAGTAATTAGGATAAATTGGGATGGGTAATAGAGAGTTTGCAACGGTTATTTTGACAGGGGCCATTGTCTTTACCTTTATTTAAAGCATATGCAATAGTAAAGGGAAGAAATTAAATATAAAGACTCACCTGTTATAGTTATTTGAAGCATGCACCCATTGTTTAGAGCTGGCGTAGTATTGAAACAAAATAAGGTAAACCTTTATTAAGGATAGCGATTTACCTTATTTAAGAACTTATAAGAGAGATTATTTGAAGTTTGCTATTCTTATTGCTACGAGGCTGGTTTGAAAAGTCCGTGCAAAGTCCGAGAGATGGCACCACCGGCGCGTATCGAGGTCATGTTTAGTTAGTAGCATCTCTTGAATGCACGCACACCAAGTTTCAGCCATATTGGTATATTTCTTTGTGTTTGGCATTCGTGTGAATCAAGGAAGTCGAGTGATTTTCAAGAAATGGACGAAAAAGAATTTCGTGTGGTGATTAAACATTACTTTATGAAAGTCAAAACGCCTCAGGAGACTAAAGAGAAGCTTGATAAACATTATGGTGACTCTGCACCTTCGATTAGAACAGTTTATAAGTGGTTTCAAAATTTTCGGACTGGCCATATGGGCACAAGTGACGCTGAACGTTCTGGACGGCCTGTGGAGGTTACGACTCCAGAAATCATTGATCAAATCCATGATATGGTGATGGATGACAGAAAAGTTAAGGTGCGTGAGATTGCTAGTGCTGTGGGCATCTCGACTGAACGGGTACATAATATTTTGCATAAACATTTGGACATGAGAAAGCTATCCGCAAGATGGGTGCCGCGATTGCTCACGCTTGACCAAAAACGGAATCGTGTGAAGTGTTGCAAGGATGGTTTGCAGCTGTTCCAGAAGAATCTGGAGGACTTTAAGCGTCGTTTCGTCACTGTGGATGAAACATGGATACATTACTATACTCCTGAGACCAAACAACAATCTAAACAATGGGTTACCAAGGGGGAATCTGTACCAAAAAAGGCGAAGACCGTTCCTTCGGCCGGAAAGGTTATGGCGACTGTCTTTTGGGATTCGCAAGGGATAATCCTCATCGACTATCTGGAAAAGGGTAAAAAGTATTACAGGTGAATATTATTCATCGTTATTGGACCGTTTGAAAACCGAGCTGCAAGAAAAACGCCCGCGATTGGCCCACAAGAAAGTCCTTTTCCATCACGACAACGCACCAGCACACACCTCAGCAGTTGTGGTCAAAAAAATTAATGGAAATAGGATTCCAACTCGTTTCACATCCCCCCTATTCTCCAGACTTGGCTCCCTCGGACTACTATTTGTTCCCCAATTTGAAGAAATGGCTGGCGAGACAAAGATTTTATTCAAACGAAGAAATGGCTGGCGAGACAAAGATTTTATTCAAAAATAAAAAAGGTTTACCCCAAACACATAAGAGGATTTTCATTTTGCAGACTTGGACAAATCATATAACCTTCATCATAACCTTATTTTTAGATAATTTTAACTGCAATTCTGCCGTAATGTGAAAGTACAATTTCTTCTCATTAATACTAAGGACATGCTTGAGATAACGATAATGCTAAAGGCATGTGAAAAATAAGCCTTGCATAATCACTCTGTTTTTATCTTTTTTTGTCGCTACTTTTATATCTGTTTAATTATTAAATTTAATTTTTTTCAATTGCATTCTAGAAACCTGCTATTGGTTTTTCTTTGAACTAACCTACACCTTACTTATCAATTTACATAATTTACTAATTATTATTATATTGTTGTTTATTTTATTACGTTTCCAAATCTGATAATCGGCTCATTAAATATTGAAAAAGAAGTAATTCAGAAAATATTGAAGAAGGTAGGACAAATTATGTTAAATTAAAAAATCTTTAATTTCATGGAAAAGTCCGCATATTTGTATTCTGATTATTCTGTATTGTCAAGTAACTAATAAATACTATATTAAAGTAATTTTAGTTCCACAGTTAGTAGCAATTTCAGAAATGGCCTAGGAACACGTGAAAAACTGTTTAGCACCCAAGTCCTGATACAGATATGCCGAGACGTTAACTACAACATGTATATGTGCTCAATTGATTGGGAGAAGGTTGACGCAGATTTTGAAACGACTGAAGTAGATTACAAGGATATCCATATCAGTCGGCGAATGTCCGAGTGAGAAATCAGACTACGGATGAGATAGAAATTAAAAAGGGCGTAAGATAGGGATGTATTTTATCTCCCCTACGCTTCAACTTATATTCTGAACACATCTGCAAAGAAACTCTTGATGATATTGACGCCGGTATAATAATCAATGAATAAGTGATCGGTAGTAGTTCTCAAAAACTGTTCGAGGGAACTAACGCCAGTTTTCTGTAGACTTTTCAACCTATCCTACACAAAGGGAATATTTCCTTCCTACTGGAAATGTGTCACAGTTCAGCCGATACCGACCAGTCGCACTGCTTTCAATAATATTGAAAGTCATGGAAAAGGTTATCATTATTAGCGATCACCAATATGGCTTTCGTAAACATAGATCAACAGGAGATCTTCTAACTTATGTAACACATGTTTGGAACAACGCAATTGAACACTTTTTAGAATCTCGAGCGGTTGCTCTTGACAAAACCCAGGCATTCCACCCTGTTTGGCATGATGGACTGTTGGCTAAGCTACGCTCTTATGGTATGTCTGAAAAGTTCTGTTTGTGGCTCTCATGTTTCCTCAGAGAGTGTTCGCTACGAGTGGCAGTCGACGGATTTCTTTTTAACACCTTCACTATCAACGCCGGTGTGCCCCAAGGCTCCATACTATCTCCTACTTTTTTTCTTATTTACATTAATGAGCTGCTGGAAAAGACCGGAACCCCAATCTACAGGTTTGCAGATGACAGTACGCTTAACTCTTCATTCACTTTGAACAACAGCGGGAAGTTGTTCAACTTAACAAAGACCTCGAAGAAATTCTATCTTGTGGTGTCAGTGACCAACTGGAATTTAACGCTACAAAAACCCAGGCAGCACATCTGTGTAGATGGCGACCCATTTTGTTGACAATGGTCATTCTTTTAATTTCAGGGAACCCAAAATTCTTCATTTCTCTAAAAATCTTTCCAAGAGAGAATTCCTCAAAATGTGTTACATCCAGGAGAATCACCTTAATATCAATAAAAGAACCGACCTAGATGGTCTCAGTAACATATATAGTTTCCTCCTCTCTTGTGATAAATCAACTCCACATGATAATTCCCTGTCTTCAAGTGTTTTTTGATCCATCTGAATTGAAATGGTAGTCTTCTCTCTCTTAGCTGTGTAACTTCCAGGGTTTTCTTTTCTCCTTCCTCTCTTTATTTACGGTTCTCGTTGATCCTGGGTTCCACAGATTCCTTCCACTTTATCTGGGCCATCTTGTGCACTTATCGATTACTGTCTTCCTTCCATGGACAGTATCTAGCGTTAGCCCTTCATTGCCTCCTGTTGATTTCAATTTTCATTTGTTTCTGCAAACAATCTCTTCCTCCATTCATATTTCAACAAGAAATTAATAAATTAATAATTAATATAATAGACAATCTTCCTCTTTGTTGCTCCCATTATTTGCTCTCTCTTTCTCGCTCCCTCGCTCACCCTTTACCAATAATTAGGTTGTGGTTTATCCTTCCTCGGCTCCATACCGGTTTTTGGTCGCTCAATTGGCTATCTCTCTCTCGCTTAAAGGTCCAATACATGCACTTCCCAATTTTGATCGGTTCCTTCCGGGTGTCGACCCCGTATTCGGGTTAATTGAGTTTTCTTAACTAAACCCCTCATCTCTGTCGGTCAACTGTCTCCTGTCGTCCTTGTCATCCTTCCTATGTGGCGGTGACCAAGTGTGGTGATCACAGGTGAAATAATTAACAATGTTTTCAAGGTTCTCCATTACATCTATGTTTTAAATTTGGTTTTTATAATTTTGTCTACACTGTTATAGTGTGTATTTTATATATTTTTATGGATTAACCAACTTTTTATGTATAAGCTACCTACGGCCATTCAGGCTAACGAAATCTTTGCACTTCTCATGTGAGTTTTTTTGACTTTATTATTACTAATATCTTATGACTAATTATAACAACTTAATCTTTATTCTTGTTCAGTGACAGGTTTTGTTCTAATTTTATTTATTATATCACGCCCTTTTTGCCGAGTTCCCCAACTTAATGATAACATAATTAATTTAAATTTGACCCAAACACGATCAGTGAACAGTTTATAGTTCTATATAGTGAAAAACTTTCTATAGTGAAATTTCGGTCAACATTCTTTCACTATATATGTCGATATATATATATATATATATATATATATATATATATATATATATATATATATATATATATACATATATATATATATATATATATATATATATATATATATATATATATATATATATATATATATATATATATATATATATACATAATATACATATATATATATATATATATATATATATATATATATATATATATATATATATATATATATATATATATATATATATATATATATATATATATATATATATATATGATCATCTCACCTTCTCGGACTTTTTATCTTCATGCCAAAATATTTATCCGAAAATAAATAAAGTTTGGTATGGTCTATATTTCAAAATTTTGTCTTTACTGTCAATTTTTTAGTGTTAACGTTTCATTAAACTAAGTAGCAAGACGTAAATGATACACGTCTAAACTTACAACAAATATATACTAGTAAAATCTACTGAAAGTAATAACATTAAACGAAATTTATACAGATATGATAAATATAAGTACCCAGTTTATAAAGAGTAAATACATATATTCCTGATCGAAATCTAGGTTACATCAAAATATGATGTATTCAAATGAGTTTATTCTAGTTCAAAATAAAATTATACATATAAATTTACATGAAAACTAATTTTTCACGTTATCACATAACACTGGAGTAAATATGATTGAAGTGCAAAAAATATGATAAATTATATATTATAAATAATGCATAAGTATAGAATGGTATTGTCCATAATAGTTAGATTACAGACAGATTTATCACTATTGTTGTTCTGTCGGAATAAGTAAATCAAACATTCTTTTGTATTTTTTACCTTAGTTCCCGAAACTTCTAAAATAACACTCTATGCTGATCTATATGTGCAAGCTATTGTACAGGGTGGTCCAAATTGGCCACTTTTAAAGGTAAACCCCTTTATCTAAAGGAGATAGAGAAAAACTGATGTCGGTGTCTGAGGCTCAATTTTTATGATAAAGTCAGTGGTGGAAACCGCATATCGATATCTAGTACCGTTTCAGATATACAAGGTGTTTTTCAAAAATCTACATTTTGGAAAAAATGTTTGTAATTCTTTTCCTATTGAAAATTTTTGATTTCTGTAAGAACATTCTCAAAACACTTTTTCACATGGATTTCAACAGTGTAAGTTACATTTTTTTTACAACTAATATTTTAATAGTTATTAACGCAAAAATATATTTTTAAATGGGATACCCCTGTATATTTTTCCTTATTCGAATATAACTTTAAATTACCATTCTAAAAATATAGAACACTTTATATTTTGCTTAAATCTACTTCAAAATATAAAGGCTTTCAGTTTTCACGCCACTTTTAAATGCACATTTTATGAAGTAGGCTTTGGACGGAGCGGCAATATCAATTGTTTACCGATAGCAGTCGAATCGTAAAAAAAATTCCCAGAAGTAACTCTAAGAGTCATAACTACAATGAAATTTATTAAATGCTATAGTTTTTTTTTTTTTATGGGTCTAGCACACGTGCTGCAGGGAAGTCCCTAAAGCGCTCCAGGAGCGGCACGAGTGCGGAAAAAAAAAAAGCGATTCACGTTGTTCTTGAATCGCTGTAAATTGTACTCGGTGGGAAACACAGCGCTGGGCAAATTATTCCAAAGGGATGACGTTCTCCATATAAAAGATTGCTTAAAAAGCGTTGTACGCGGAGTAATAAGCTGAACCTCATACGGATGCGAAGCACCAGCGCGACGTGTATTTCTAACATGCACCGCTTTGGGAGGAATTAAGCGGGCTACATCCTTCGAACACTTTCCATGAAAATACTTGTAGAACAGACTCAAGTGGCCAACCGTTCTTCGATGTTCCAGCGAATCAAGGCCGCTGGTCAATTCCGGGTCCCCAATCAGACGGACCGCTCTTCTCTGAACAGAATCCAACAAATGTAGTGTATGTTTGGGAGCGGAGCCCCAAACGTGGGAGCAGTATTCCATAGTTGGTCGAATTTGGGCTTTGTAAAGAATTAACAGTTGTTGTGGGGTGTAAAGCTTTCTGGTTCTAAATAATATTCCCAACTTTTGAGAAGCTCTCCTTGCTATGCCTGCAACATGTTCATGCCAAGACATATTTGCTCCCAAACTAACCCCCAACAAATTGAGCGACGATGCTAGGGGAATGGAGTGCCCCGACATAAGTATGTCGGGTTCAGCAACGTTAACTTTTTTAGAAAAAAACTGCCGCTTGGGTTTTTGTAGCGTTAAATTCCACTTGGTTACTGTCACCTCAAGATAGAATTTCTTCCAGGTCTTTGTTAAGTTGAACGACCTCCTGCTGTCTGCGGATATTCGCCTGAGCAGCCGATGTCCGAGCGTTGAATGAAGAGACAAGCGTACTGTCATCTGCAAAGCTATAGATTGGATTCCCGGTCTTTTCCAGCAGATCGTTAATGTAAATGAGAAAGAGAGTAGGAGACAGTATGGAGCCCTGGGGCACACCGGCGTTGATAGTGAGGGTGTTAGAAAGAAATCCGTCGACTGCCACTCGTAAAGAACGCTCTCTGAGGAAACATGAGAGCCACAAACAGAACCTTTCAGACATACCATAAGAGCGTAACTTAGCCAACAGTCCATCGTGCCAAACACGATCGAATTCCTTGGTTATGTCAAGAGCAACCGCTCGAGATTCTCCAAAGTGTTCAATTGCGTTGTTCCAAACATGTGTTACATAAGTCAGAAGATCTCCTGTTGATCTATGTTTACGAAAACCATATTGGTGATCGCTAATAATATTGAATCGTTCAAGATATTTTAGAAGATGCTCATTGATAACCTTTTCCATGACTTTCGATATTATTGAAAGCAGTGCAACTGGTCGGTAGTTATTTGGCAAGGTCTTCTTACCTTTTTTTGGTATCGGCTGAACCGTGGCACATTTCCAGCAGGACGGAAATATTCCCTTTCTGTAGGATAGGTTAAAAACTCTACAGAAAACTGGTGTTAGTTCCCTTGCACAGTTTTTGAGAACTATGGCAGGTATTCCGTCAGCGCCAGAAGCCTTCTTGGTGTCTAGCTTCATTAAAATACGCTTTATGATGCGCTGTCTGAAGACAACATCGGGCATCCTTGACTGCAATATGGGAATAGTAGGTGGTGTTTTTCCTTGGAAATCGACAGTAGAATGTGAAGCAAAGAGTTCAGTCAACAAGTTCGCTCTGTCAACAGGTGTGGTTGCAATGGAATTATCTGGCCGTGTGAGTGGTGGTATGGTGGATTTGGTAAAATTTTGACTAACTGCCTTAGCGACTGCCCAAAAGGACCTGGAATTGTTGGGACAAGCGAGAAGTTTGTTTCTAATTCGTTGATTGTGTGCCTTCTTGGTTTCGTCGATAATTCCCTTGCATCTGTTCCGGGCATGAACAAAGACGTTACGATTTACGGTGTTAGGATTTTCACGCCATTGTCGGTAGGCAATATGTTTAGAAGCAACAGCTTCTTTGCATTTTCGGTCGAACCAAGGCTTGCCGTTGGAGGAGCATTTCTTCGAAAAAGGGATGTAAGCTTCCATACCAGCCAAAATAACATCGGAGACCTCCCTGGCGCAGTCAGATGGGTTATCGGATCGAAAACAAACGTCCATGCAAGGGAAAGTTCGAAAGTATTCCATGAGATCTTCCCATTTAGCAGATTTGTAGTGCCAAATCTTGCGCGGCCTAGGCGCCTCTCTGTCACTGATTGGCAGAATACTCGATGTCGAAAGCAGTTTATGGTCGGAAGAATCTAACGGCGGATTTACGGTGACCGTGTAAATCTCCGGATTGGTAGTTAAAAACAGATCAAGAAGACTGGCGAACTCCCCGTCTCGATCAGGGATCCGTGTTGGTTCGTCAATAAGCTGAGTTAAGCCATAACTGATTGAGAATGATTCAGCTTCACGACGAATGCTATAGTACTTTAAACTATGTAGAAAATAAATCAAAACAACAATAAAACAACAGAGCAAACTAAAACAAAACAATTTTCTATAAGAGATGTTCGAAATGTCGACAAGTTTCATTTACACATAGGCGGCACCTTTTCTGGACACTTCTTACCGAGTTGATTAGTTCAAGAGGAGTGGGAGCTGCAAAACTTTGTATCACTGCGACTTCTAACTCTTGCCTGGTGTTTGTTGGCAATTTGAAAATTAGATCTTTCAATATTCCCCAGAGATAGAAGTCCATGGGTGTTAAATCTGGTGTCCTTGCCGGCCAACGGTTCGGAGCTTGGTTGGCTATCCAGTTTTTATCGAAATTGGCCGATACAAAAATTACTGATAACTGCAGCGTTATGAGGGGGTGCCCCGTCATGTTGAAAAAATATATTTCTGAGGTCCATTAACGGCAGTTCATCAACAAGAGGTTCTATTTGCTGGCTTAAAATTTTTAAATATCTCTGAGAGGTGAGTGTTCCTTCGTAAATAAATGGGCCTATGACTCTGCCTCCAAAAATTCCTGCCCACACATTAAATCCAAATCCGCCTTGATTTCTTTGCTCCACAACTAAATGAGGATTTTCTTGTGTCCACGTATAAGAATTGTAACGGTTAAAAATACCTGCATTGCTTACATAAGCTTCGTCCGTCCAAATGCAGTTTCATGAAAAATTCGGAACATGGTTACAATTCTCCAGAAACCATTGGCAAAAACCCATACGCCGTTGAAAATCTCCGTCTATAAGGTGATGAACTTTTCTTGTCCTATATGGCCTGAATTTGTGCTTCTTTAAAGGACGACTTATGTTAGTTTTTGGTAGTCCAGTGGACTCTTTTAACTGTCGGGTTGAAGTGTTGGGATTATTTTCGATAGTTCCTAAAACTACTATTTCTTCTAAGTCCTTAACCCTGTTTGATGCATAATTTTTGGGTCGTTTCTTTTCAAACTGGCCACCATTAACTAGGTTATGTCGCAATCGAGCGAATATATCCTTGAAGGGTTGACGCCTCTCTGGATACCGTTTGTGGTACAAATTACTTGCCGCTTCCAAATTTTCTCCAGTTTGTATGAAACACACTATTATGTCCCATTTTTCGTAATTTTCAAACTTCATTGCGATTTATTTTACAATTCAATAACTGATCCGGAAGTTAAATTTGACAACTACGAGTAAACAGTTGAATTAAACCACATGGCCGCTCCGTCCAAAGCCTACTTCACGAAATGTGCATTTAAAACTCGTGGAAAAACTGCAAACCTTTATATTTTGAAGTAGATTTAAGCAAAATAGAAAGTGTCTATATTTTTAGAACGGTAATTTAAAGCTCTATTCGTATAAGGAAAAATATATAGGGTATCCCATTTAAAAAATATATTTTTGAGTTTATAACTATTAAAATATTAGTTGTAAAAAAATGTAACCTACACTGTTAAAATCCACGTGAAAAAGTGCTTTGAGAATGTTTTTACAGAAATCAAAAATTTTCAATAGGAAAAGGATTACAAACATTTTTCCAAAATGCAGATTTTTGAAAAACACCCTGTATATCTGAAACGGTACTAGATATCGATATGCGGTTTTCATCATTGAGTTTATCATAAAAATTAAGCCTCAGACGAAGACATCCTTTAGATAAAAGGGTTTACCTTTAAAAGTCTCCAATTTGGACCACTCTGTAAACCACCTATTTAAGCGTTATTGCTGACTTTAAAGCAAAATTTAGATTTTACAAATGATGTTGACAAATGCAAAATAAACCCTGTTTTATCAACGAGAAAATGAAATAAACAGTTGTAATTAAACTTAACAATGGTTTATTCAGGCTTTTATAATTTTTCATATCCCTGGATTAATGTGTGGTAAAATACATACAAAGGGAGATTTTTTTATTGGCTTGTAAACATCATATATAACAGGGAACAGATAATGAACCGCGAATCATCGTTTTGGTAGATGCCTTTAATGATGAGATGTTATATTTTAAAGTGATTTCCGGGGAATAATCTAAACATTTTTTGGAAATAAATTATTTTTATAATCATAGATATATTTTAAATTAAGAAAATTAGCCGTTGACACTAACATGACTCCACAATTAAGGTATTATTAAGTTAAAAGATTGTAGTAGATTCACCTGTACAGTATTACTGTTGTTACAATAAAAGAAGTCTTCTGTATATGCAATTCTAAGCTAAAAAAATCGTAGAAAATTAAATAGTATTGCTGCGTTAAGCCTTACTCCAATTTTATGTACAAATAGACGAATTTTCTTGATAATACTAGCATAGGAGATAAAGGAAAAAGGTAACACAAAGAACAGTGGAATACAAAATTATTACATGGTGAAAAAAAATGATAACAGAAATAAGAATCAAGATAATTGTTCAAGTTAAATACAAGAATCGACAAATAAACAAGGTCAAATATCTATATAAAGATAACTATGCTGGCCACCAAGACTACGGTAAAACGTCCGCAATTTTTTGAAGAGATAGACCAAATGCTTTTTACGAGGTTCATCTGATGTCAAGTTTACAACAATAAGATAATTTTGCAGAAACTAAAACAAACTAGTCTGACAATACAAGGTCTGGGGATGCATCAAAACCTCTCGCCAAAGCTCATTTAATATTTGCTGAGTAATTAGATATACGTGTGGTCTGGCTTTGTCATAATGGAAGCCATAGCCTTTTCTCGTGATCAATTCCTGCCAGTTTTCTTAATTGTTGCTGTAATCTAGTTAACTGTTGACAGTAAAATTGAGAAATAATGTTATAATCAAGTTTATAGCATCTTA
Source organism: Pachyrhynchus sulphureomaculatus (assembly GCA_019049505.1). Classification (NCBI taxonomy): domain Eukaryota; kingdom Metazoa; phylum Arthropoda; class Insecta; order Coleoptera; family Curculionidae; genus Pachyrhynchus; species Pachyrhynchus sulphureomaculatus. Next base: position 97,358,302 of record CM032446.1, on the reverse strand, counting down.
TATACAATTCCGTTTCAACCTCACCAAACATACCACATCGTATTCCTTGACGTTAATTAATCTAGGCTTGTCTCTGTTGATGCAGCATGATTGCTGTACATGATTCATTTTTCATCGCTCGACATGAGACGTTAGAAAAGCGGTTTGATTTAATTTCGTTTTAGCCATATTACGCAGGTGGAAATTCGGTCAATTAAATTTTTTCAGTGAAGTCATGTGGCAACCAAATAAAACAGCTTTTGTTATATTTATTCTTCTCTAAATAGTTTAAAACTGTTTGAAGTTACACGGTAACATCTCTAACATGGTCACAGCTGCTTATATGCCTGTTTTTCTCAACTTTTTCCAAGATTTCATCGACTTTTTTGGAGACTGGCCGAGCGAGATGAATCTTTAATACCAAAATTTTCACAACAAAAGCGAACGAAATATCTGTACTCCGTTGTTTTTGATAAAGTATATTGACAGTAAACAGCACAAATTTGTTTACGAAAATATTTAAAATTAGCAAAGCGTGATTTTTTTTTTAATTTCACTCATTTTCAGGACGTTTTAATTATGGAATGTGTTATTAAAAATGATATTTTTTTTAATTTGGTCTCTGAAATGTTACCTTTTAAATGCATGCCACAATGACCAGATTTGATTAGATTTTCACAGATAGACGACTTTAAAATTACTTAGTAAAAACAAGGCCTGGTACTTTTTTGACAACCTCTTATCTTAAAATTGTTTATGCAAGAAACATGCAACTTTTTATAAACTTTGCGTAGAGTAAAAAATAAATGCATATAACATTCATGCGTACATGAAATCCGGTAAATCTCTAGAATGAAAAAGTAGTAAACTCCAATTATAACCAGTTATGCAATAATTATACTCATATATATATATATATATATATATATATATATATATATATATATATATATATATATATATATATATATATACACATATATACATATATATATATATATATATATATATATATATATATATATATATATATATATATATATATATATATATATATATATATATATATAATTATTGCATAACTAGTTGTAGATAGATATAGATTAATCATTGGTTTCATGATATCGCAAGTAATAAATCGATAGTAGTTTATTTTTATATAACAAAATAAAGCAATATTTAATAAAGGAGTGCAAAAGAATTGCGAAAATTTAAGTTTTTTTTGCTGTAAAATAATCGATTTTAAGTTATCTGTTATTTTTTAGAAAAATGACTATTAAAGAAAAATATTTACTAAAAAAATAACAAATTATTTAAATAAAGTACTTCTGAAAAAATTACCCTTTCAAATCATTGAAAACAAAGATTTTAATTTTCTTGGTGTATCTGTTCGTAAAATTTTTGCGGTGTATGAGAAGAAAAGAGATATTGATTGCAAATTTAGCATATTTACAGTACTTGTAGTAGGAAAGGAACCTACAGTTTTTCAGTAGTACTGCTTTACTGAAAGACGTTGAGGGAAGTGAATATATAAAATAATAGGATTTTTGCATTGTAGAGGATAAACAAATTTGGAATCATTTCAAATCAAATAAAATACATAAGATTGTATCATATCTTAAACATATCTTGTTATATATCCTTTTCAACGTTTTTGGAGTACATGTAGTTGAAAATCAAATAGGCTCTGTTATTGTTTTAATTATATATGTACTCGTAAGCGCTATCAAGAGTCTGAGAAGTGGCGACAGGTTATAATATTTTGTGATCAGTGTCTATTAATTATCTTTCCCTTCTTTCAAATATCTGGTAGTAATGTGCGAAAGTGAAATTCTATATTTATTTTACGACTTATATTGGCACGTTATGTTCTCAATTACTGGGTAACTGCCCCATTTTTCTTGAAATATATTAGAAAAAATGGCAATATAAAGATTTTCTTTATACGCCAATTCAAAGATATCTTATAGTTAAGTGAAAGTTATTTTGAATACTTCAGATTCAATTCATAAATTTTGTTTTGATTTACTCTAAAAAATAACAAGGCGGTGTACTATTTTTGGAATTTAAAATTTATTAAACACAAGTTTTCTTCAATATAAACTATTAAAATTTAAAAAAAAAGAAGTTTTTTACTCTTCCCTTATTTGTCTATTCATCTCGAGTTGCGTTTCGTCGCCCCGCTCCCGAACTGGGGTCGACAGAGAAGAAAACGAACCTCAAAGTACATTAGCAGATCAAAGAGTTAGTATGATATGATACAGCAATTTGTATATCTGACTGCTGTAAGGTTAGTTGGAATTATTTCACGAGTTGCTAACAATTATCGCTAGGCAGAGCGATTGTTCGAGCTCTACTCCATGTATATGAAAATGAATATCAACTTCTAAAATTAAACTTTATATTTCAGCAGTCATTTATTGTTCTCTCATCTGTCAGTGCATCTCGGGACGCATTTTATTGTATCACGACTCATCAGCCGAGGTAGGATCGACAGAGAAAGGAGCAATGATGAGTTGAAATAAATTGAGAAATAGAGATCAGTATATAACTGCTGAAATATACTCTTTGTTTAATTTTATTAGTTGATATTGGTTTATATATATGTGGTGTATAACACTCGTACTTAAACAGTCCCCGATAAAGGGCCAATAGGTCTTCAAAACTAGGCATACAGCAACCAAATATGCAAATTATTGCACCTTTAAGTTTTCTCGTTTTATTATTTATCTTTGTCTTTTTATTTAAGTATGTCACATGATGTAAAAAGGCTTTTCTAAAAGGAAGTGATATATTCGAAATAACTGTTTACACATACTCGATTGTTCATCAAATTCAAGTTGCATACTTGGATTATATCATGCCTAAAATATAGGTTGCAAGCAAGTTTAAAAAACGCTACGTAAGAAACTTTTTATTAGACATGTGCCGGTTTTGTTGAAAATCTGCGTATTCTCAATTTCTTTAATGGAAGGCTTTCTAGGGTTAGAATGGATTATTTTTCGCTTGGTTCACACGACCTTGATTAAATACAGTTACAGGGCGATATAATTGTTTTATGCAAAAGTAAAATTGTATAGTTTTGCACGTTTATTTATTTACTTAATCATCTTTCATAATCTGAGGTGTTCTATTAACTAAAATTCCATGATCATTTCGTTTCTGAGAATTATATTTATGTAACCAGAAATGGACAAATCTTAGGAAGTGATTCTTTGAAAGTTAAAGTAAGAGAATATTTTAAATATCCTTAATTTTAAGATACCAAACACTCAATATTAGGGAATAGGCGATAAGGGATTTTACCTATCGATAGTCGGTGACAACCTAACACGTAGGCTGAAAACTTTTGGTCTGACACACAGATGCCGCTCTTTTCAAAAATTCCACAGGATTTTTAGGAAGTACCAATCTTCAAACGATACGTGTCAAAATTTCATGACATTTTCACAATTAGTTTACAAGTTACAGTGGAACAATGGAAAAATCGAATTTCGTGTGTTGAGTAAACACTGTTTTTTGATGGGAAAAAATACCGTTCAAGCAAAGCAATGTCTTAATAAGTATTACGGGGACTTTGCCCCTATAAAATCACTCGTCATTTACTGGTATGCTGAATTTAAACGCGTCGTACAGATATAAATGATGCTGAGGGCTCTGGATGCCCAAATGAGGTGGTCACACTGGAAAAGATCTGAAAAATCCACAAAATTGTTTTAGATGTCCTTAAAATGAAATTATGTGAGACAGCTGATACCCTAAAGGTATCAAAAGAACGTGTTGGTCATATTTTGCATGAACATTTGAGCATGAGAAAGCTCTATTCGAAATGGGTACCGCGTTTGCCCACAGGGGACCAATAATAACAACGTGTTGATGATTGTGAGCGCTGCTTGGACCTGTTTTAGCGCAATAAAAAGGATTTTTTTATGCGATATGTGACAATGAATAAAACATGGATTCACCACTATACACCGGAATCAAATCGGCAGTCAGCTAAGTGGAACAGCAGCCGGTGAAAGCCGCCCGACGGCGACGCGACCAAAGAGACAACAGACGGCTGGGAAGATTCTGGCCTCTGTAGTTTGGGATGCGCATTGCATAATTTTCATCGACTATGCTGACAAGGGAAAAACCATCAATAGCGAATATTATATAAAGTTATTGGTGAATTTGAAGGCAGAAATCACAAAAAAACCGCCCCAAACGAACAAGAAAAAAGTGCTTTTTCATCAAGACAATACACCGTATCACAAGTCAATGGTTACGATGGCAAAATTGCATAAACTCAAGTTCGAGTTGCTTTCTTGCGCTAGATTTGGCCCCCAGCGACTATTATCTATTCACAGACCTCAAAAAAATGCTCGCGGGAAAGAGATTTGGCTCCAATGAAGAAGTTATAGCCGAAACTGAGGCCTATTTTGAAGGTAAAGGCAAATCTTTCTACAAGAAAGGTATAAAAAATGTTAGAAAAGCATTGAACTGATTGTATCGCTCTTGAAGGAGGTTATATTGATGAATAAAGTCGAATTTTGCAAAAAAAAATGTGTTTTAAGTACCTAGTTCAAAAACTTTTCAGCCTACGTGTTACGTATCAATAATTTTAACTTATCGGTCCATTGACAGTGTTCGAAAGTTATAACTTTGGACGTATCGATATTTATCAATATATCACTATTCTAAAAATAACCCTTGTATGTATCCCCTGTTGAAATTGCTGACCGGGAAGGGATGAATATTGACAGTTATCGATAACTATTGATATATCGGATTCCCCTATTGTTGTTCGATATATTGATAACTATTGATATATCGAAAAAAATTCCGATCTCTATTTATCACTTGGTAAGTCAAGTAATTTACAAAGATATTGAAACACTACAGGCAAAAATACAAAATAGATATTTTATATATATATATATATATATATATATATATATATATATATATATATATATATATATATATATATATATCCCTCCATTCAATAAAAATTGATATCTCTTTTTTCTCAAAATTTTGATACGATTAGCAGATTTCATTAAACAATTACTAATCAAACTACCTTAGGCTAGTTGTAGCTAACAAAAATTACTCTTAAATAACCGAAACTGACCTGAATTAATTGATAATAACCTGAACTAACTCGAAACGTAACAAAATCATAATTTATTGACAGGCTTAAGTGAGGCCTTATTAAGGATTTGTTTAAATCGCTTATCATCAACTTTTCTTTTATAATGAGGAGCAAGGAAAAAAAAAATTGGGTGCTTCAGAAGTAAACAAAACTATCCATATATAGAAAAATCCAAATTCATTGGGAGACCCAAAGGGAAATTTTAATGAAGGGGAAGTAACCTTTTAAAATAAAACTTCATTTTTATCCTGCAAATTACGATTTGTTATGAAAATTTTGCTTTATTGAAATATTTTAAAAATACATTCCATGATATGAACATCAAAAAATCCAAAATCGTTAACGGACAGAATTTTTAAGCAAAGTTTTAATAAAACCCAATTTTTTTCCTGCAAGAGAGAATTTGTGTTGAAAGTTTTTTTTCATGAGGATATTTTAAGAGTAGATGACGAACCCATACAGAACTTTTAACCAAACTTCTCAATATTGCCATAGTTTATTGCAAGTTCTCTGGGTATGTAGAATAATGCTAGAACCAAATAACCATAAAATTCAAAATTAAAACAAAAAAATTAAAAATAAATACAAGCTGAGATATACCACTCCTCTTATAAGCAATTTTTTTTAATTTACTAGTATTTAATATTTAATTGTTCTGCCAAAAATATGTTATGCGTGTTCGTACCTCAAAAAATATTTTGAACCGATTCCAGAAAAGTCTAAAAAAACAATTTAAAACTTTATGAACAATGGGAAAATTTGAAAATTACTAAATTCGAAACTCCAGAGAGATAAAAAAGATAAAAAAAAATGTTTTTGGAATTTGAAAAGTTAACTTTTGAAAAATCTTTAATCCATAAAAGTTGAGGGATAAATCAGTTGCCATGATATCCGCCTATCTTTAACAGATTTTGGAGAGTAGTGTTCCTTGTTCAGAGTCTAGTCTTCACTTTTCAGATAAATGTATCATGGAAAATTATTGTGTAAATTAATTCCAAACGTAGTTAAAATTGAGAGAATTAAAATTCTATAACGTAATTGCAGATGGAGGGCATGAATTAAATATATTTAGCATTAGGCATGGTAACGTTAATTAAAGAGACACGTAAAGTAACAAAAAATATTGGGAAATTAATTTATTTAAACTATGAATAATTTATACTACTAAATGCTGAATAAAAATAATTGTTTATAGAAAATTTTTGGCAGAAATCATCCAAATATTTACTTAACTGCAGTCAACAAATATAATAAATAATATAAATTTTTCTACATCCGTGATGAGATTAACTGAATTTGAACTACAAAATTTTCTGAGAATTCCGTATAAAATGTAAAATAAGATTTGAGGATATCTACGAAAATTATAATAACAAGGAATGAGTTCTAACTTTGTTTTTCTTTTGATGAAAGCAGTTTAAGCGTGAATTGAGATTCAACGAAACAATAAAATGTAATTACATATTTTATACAAGGTGAGTACACACTCACCGAATTATTATTATATTATATATATATATATATATATATATATATATATATATATATATATATATATATATATATATATATATTTTATTTTTTTCAATATTTATTTCAATAAGTTTTTTACATTACATTACAATACATAAAGTTAATAAAATTCAGGTGTTTACACATCATATCCTTATTGTCCACTACGGAATAAAAAACTTCACTAGACCATTCATTGGCCTGTATTCGAAGTTTTTCATTCCTTGACCTGAATGGTAGTAAACCTATGTCCCAGAAATTAAATATTCGTTTTAACATATATATTTTACAAGTGAAAAGAATACATTCGATTATAAGAAGTATTTTATTATATAAGAAGGAGCACATGAGGGGAAACCAAAAGACGGAGCAACCACGAAAACCTATGGACCAGGGTTGCAGCCTGGTGAAGCAAAAGAAATCGAAAATTAGAATATAATACATATATAAGAATAGAAAAGAAAATACAATTTGACATATAAGAATAGAAAATAGGTTGAGTTTTAGTAAATAATGTTAATTTGTCTACGCACTATGCACATGCATTTAATTTTTTCCTTTTCTACGGTTTCATTATCTTTTTAAAATTGTCATAGTTGTTAATGATAACATTTTTTATTTCGAAATTTAACTGCCCATTGTAATCATTTTTTTCAATTTTGCCCTAAGGTTGAAAGGTAGCATTCCTAAAAACTTGGGAAGTAAAAACAGTATGTTTTTTGCAAGTGTGATTTGTTGAAAAAGTGTGACTGTAAATTATAATTTATTTTAGAACGGGTGTTGTAGTGATGATCTAGTTCTCCAAAGGTGTATTTAATTTTTTAATAGAAAAAAAGGCTTGTACTTACAAATAGTCCTCTAAAATTTAAGACATCAAGTTGAGAATAAAGATCAACCGTAGGATATTGATTGTTTTTGTTTAAAATGATGTTGAGAATTTTGTTTTGGCACACTGTTAAAATCTGCACTGCATTATCATTAAGACCTCCCCAAACTACTACACAATACCTTAAAATTGACTCGACTAGTGAGTTGTATACTATTTTTATTGTTTTTTCAGATAAGACATTCCGTAGTTGATAAAATTTAAAATAGAGTTTTCTGAGTTTTTTTGAGGTTTCGATAGCATGTTCATTGCAACGAAGATGTTGATCAATGTATAGGCCTAAATACTTAATTTTATTAGTTTTCTGAATATGTGGACAGGTGCAATTATTATTTAGTAATTTACATGATGAGTCGTGAATTTTAATTTAATTTTTTTTTTGGTTGATCGGCAGCTGTCAAAGAAAATGTTAAAAATTTTGTTTTTAATATATTTAGACTAATTTTATTATCACATATCCAGTTACAGATAACATTAAGACCCTGTTCTGCCTTCAAGTATGCGCCCTCCCAAGTATGGTCCGTATATATCACTGCAGTATCATCGGCGTAGCAAATAATTGACCCATTCTTTATTATGGTTCCTATTTCATTTATATAAATCAAAAATAGAATAGGTCCCAAGACTGTCCCTTGAGGAACACCAGAACTCACACTCATTGCAGTACTTAAGGTCTCACTACATCGTACTTTTTGTGTTCGATTTGCTAAATAGAACTTAAAAGTCCTAGCACATGGCGTCTTACCCCAACGCTTTCCAATTTTCTTAGCATCAGGGAAGTCCTTATAGACTGTAAGATATTTTTTATTTTGTTGCATTTTTGATATAATCTCATGAAACTAAAAGAATATCGCATCCTCCGTACTTCTGTTTCGTCTAAAACCAAATTGTTCATTAAAAAGGACATTCTGTGAATCAAGAAAATCAACCAGACGTGACTTTAAACATTTTTCCCATAATTTTGAAAAGTTACTTAAAAGGGATATTGGTCTATAATTTGTTATTTGGTATGGGTCTCCGCTTTTAAAAACAGGAACAACTATGGCGGTTTTCCATTCCACAGGTATTCTAGAAGTTTTAAAGTTTAAATTAATTAAATAGACTAAAGGTTTTAATATATATATGTGGATCGCTTTAATTAATTTTACAGTTATGCCATCCTCACCGGGGGAGGAGTCTGATTTTAAGGATTTTATGTTTAATATGAGTTCTTTTTCATTTACTGGTTTTAAGAAGAGGCTTTTGTTCAAATTATGTTGTATTTTATACTATTTTGAATTGTTCTTAGAGATAGTTTTACTAACCATTGTTTCTCCTATCATCGCAAAGAAATTATTAAAAAGTTCAGATGTGCATTCTTTGTTTGTAACTATATTATCTATATCTCCTTTTTCGTTATTTTTATTTACTGCTTGGTTAATGACTTCCCATACCTTTTTATAGTTTTTACCTGCTTCCTGAATTTGGAATTTATAATATTAAAATTTAGTTTTCCCGAATCAATTTTTGTAAAAAGTTTCTATATTTTTTATACTCTTCCTCCCTTTCAGTCGTAAAGTTTTTTAACAATTGTTGTTTTAAACTATCCCTATGTTTAATAGATTTTATTAACCCCAGAGAAATCCAAGGTTTAATTTGTGGTTTTTAATTGTTAAATTAAAGTGCTTGCAGAAGTTTTTATATGATTTTCGAGTGTGGCCATAAATTGTTGATATGCTAATTGAACATCATCTGAGGTCGTGCAGCTTGACCACGTCTCTTGGGATAAAAGCGATTTTAATTTTTTATAGTTTATTTTTTTTGTAGTGCTGTGTTGACTTTTTATTTTTTTCCGGTAATTTTATTTCTATACTTAAGCCTGTTAGGTAATGATCTGTCATATCAGTTTTATCAATAAAAGGAGTTGGTTTAGATATAAATTTTTTGTTGTAACGTACAAATATATGATCTATGCAACTCGATGAAACTGCAGTAACCCTGGTAGCTTTGTTTATACACGAAAAAAGACCATTCATTAAATTTAAATATTCGTTTGTTTTTTAAAGAGAGTGGGTCCAAAATATTAATGATCATATCGCCAATAAATATATCTAAATGATGATTACCCAAATTTACTAAATATTGTTCTTAATCGTTTAAAAATAGATCCAAATTTGTTGGGGGAGGCCTATAGCAACATGTCATGCAGATGTCTACTTTGTTTATTTCCAAGCATACTTGGATACCTTTAATTTCTGAAAAATTTATTATGTTTGTTATATGTTTTATATTAGTTTTTATGTACACAATTAAGCCATCATTTTTATTAAACTGAGAATTATTATAAACTAATTTAAAATTAGGTAAATTAAAGAGACTTACCTCATCTTTTTCCAAATTAAAGGTTTCTGATAATACTAAGATATCAATATTTTTTTTCGATCGTTTCAATTGGTAGTGACAGCTCATCAAAACTCTTTCTTATGCTTCTAACATTTATATGGTATATTTTCAACCCATTGTCACCCCCAATTAATGCCCTCACTTCCCCAGCCGCCCGCAAATATGGTACCTCATACATTTTGCCCCCCTCTATGGCTCCGAAAAAATTTAACATAACTCAAAAATAGAGAAAAAAAAAACTTTTATATTTTCCTACAGTAATTAATGACAAATGTAACCCATGTACTCATGTGTGTAATGTCCGTTTTCACTCACGCAATACAAACATTTTTGAGATTCTTGTCCAAAAATTTCCCCCATTCAGTAGGCATCTAGATCTTCCAAATCCCTAATTTTATCTTCCATAACAAATATATTTCCATCCCTTGTGAAAATCCGTTTCCTATCAACCTTCTCCTGAGCTGTTTTGTACAAAAGGATCCACGTTTTTGTTAATTCCTCCATCATTCCAATTTTAGTACCTTTGAGGTTACTTTTGTTTTTTAATATACTAGCTTTTTTGGTATAGTCCATAAATTTTACTATTAAAGGGCGTGCCTTTTCCCGGTTTTCTCCCGCTCTATAACAGTTAATCATATCTTCTTTTCTTGTATTTACTTTTATCCTCTGGGTAAAGAGTTTGATCATCTTTTCCTCAATGATTTCGCCGTCACTTTCTTCTACACCATAAACACAAACGTTATTTATTTTTTCACGTTGGCAAAAACTCTCCATCTTCGCTTCGAGCTGTTTAATTGCGATATATACCGGGTGTTATGGAATTCACTGCATATATTGGAACTGGCGGATCCTTATGGCAAGACCGATTGCAGAAAATTCATCTTAAATAACGGATCTCAATAATAAAGGAAAAAATCGAACCTAAAGAAATGATGAATAAATGTGACATGAATATTTTGTTCACGCCGCCTCTGGGGAACCATGTACAGTGTTGTCAGATTTAGCTAAACCTTTATAAATAAATTTAATAACAAAAAATGTATAAAAATATTGAATATATTAATCTTTAAAGAAGCACTAAAAATTCTTACTAAAACTTTTAATCCATTTATCCCAAAATGGTTTCTAATTATAAAAATAACTACTATTACAAAACTAGAATCTGTCTAAAATAAGCCACAGGAGAATCTAATGCACTAAAATAACTTCCAATAAGATAGAAGATAAAAGAAAATAAGATAACTTCAAATTATTCAAGAAACTTAAAAAAGAAAAGAAATTTAATAAAAAAATATCTAAAAATTTTGACCTTTAAATTTTATAGGAACACTGTCAAAAATCAAATTTTATTGAGCCTTCACTTAAAACATAAAAATTTGTACACACGTAATGCAGTAAAATTTAATTTCTTTATGCTTTGTTTAAGACAATATCTTCTTCTATTTCTTCCCATGCCTTCTCCTAATGGAGGTTGGTGACCACGTCTCTAAATATTTTTCTGTCCCTCGCAACATGAAACAACTCCCCTATATTCATGCTGGCCCATTCTCTCATGTTTCTAAGCCGAAACTTTTTCTTTCTTCCGACACCCTTTCTAACGTCAACTCTTCCGTATACGACAGTTTGCAATAGTGAATATTTGTCATTTCTGAGTACCTGACCTAAGTAGGATGTTTTTCGTACTTTGATGATTGTCAAGAGTTTTGTGCCTTGGCCTATCCTTCGTAGAATTTCCTCATTAGTAATCCTGGCTGTCCATGGAATTTTTAATATTCTTCGATAGAGCCACATTTTAAATGCTTTTAGCTTCTTAGTAATGTATTGCTTCAACGTCTTTGTCTCGACTCAATATAAAAGTTGAGACAACACTTTGTTCCTGCTTTCTTGAAGATAACTTGGGAATATAAGTTAAACAATACAGGTGACAGTACGCAGCCCTGCCTGACTCCTCGGCTGAATCGGTATTTCGTCTGTTACTATTTCATTTACTTGTACTAGAGCAGTCTGCGAGTTGTTATAGCCAAAGTTGGCCCTCGATAAAAAAATAATATATTCAAATGTTTTTAATTAGGGCATAAATTGAAATACTTTTTTTTTAGCTATTGATTTGCTATTTTGTTGTGTTTTTTTTTGCAGAATTATTTAGGTTTTCAGGACTATATTTTGGAAAGTTAATATATGGTAAACAAACTTGATGAACAGCTGAGAGCAAAAACGTCAAATGTCTTTCACGTGAAAACAAGCCACTTCTTAGGCCGCTCCCTGATTGGTCGGTGCGTTATCGTTTTTCTCGGTATGCCTGACTTGCACAGGCGCAGAGTAAGTCAAGTGGGTTGAATCGGTACTGAGCACACCGGGAAAAACGATACCGCACCGACAAATTAGGGAGCGGCCTTATAGGGTGCCTTCACAATGATTCTAAATTAGTCGTGTATGGTTAAATTATTATACCGGATCAACCGGTTGCTTTTGGTTTAGGTGTAAGTAGTGTAAGTGGTAAAACTACGTGAGTAGCGTGTCTCAGTGGCTCTCCGATGGCTCGAAGCCTTTCCATTTTTTTGTATTGTTAATGACATTTATGTATTTTATATTGCTACTAAGACATTGTCTGCTGTAAACAGTACGTACCGCATTAAGGTAAACCAAGTTTAGATCCATAGTTTTCTTGGTAATTAGTTAAATTTTATATAGGTATGTATTACCTAGCATTGCTTCAGTACACTTTAAAATTTTCTTGTTGTAATAGCAATAGACTTCAAATTTTATTTTATATAGTGTAATATACGTGATGAATAACAACTAGTATTTTTCCAAAAAATGCAACTGTGTGGAGAGAGAAATCATTCCTCGTTTTAGCATTACTTTTCTCAACTTCTTGAAATCCAATACTTTCCTAGTTTAATTCTTAAACAGACCCTACAATAATAGCGATACGAATAACGAACTTCAAATAACCTTTTCCTATTTGTTTCTTATTTATTTTACTATTTTTATAAATATTTTTTTCTTGCAGTTTAAATCATAACCATTATCAAATAGAAATTCTAAAAATGCCTATAAAGTAGAATCCACAAAAAATGGCTTATCATCAAATATCAATCAAAATTACTTGACAGACGAGACTTTATAATATGTAATTCTAAACAAGAAAACAATTAGAAAGAAATATGAGAAAATTTAAAGTTGTTTAGTGATTATGTAACGCACAACCTAGGATATTTTATATGGAGAGCAATTGTCCATTTAAGGTACATCAAAATAAACCAGCTAACTTCACTTAAAAGTCAGAGTCACTGGTTAAGAGGCAATGACTTCAAGAATCAACGAACTTGCTTTCAGTTCTAATATTAGAAAACTTTTCAGATTTTTATTTGCAAAAATCTTCTTTTATTATTATATTGGTAAAAAGTACATGACATGTTTCCTTTTTTCCACTACCAGAATTATATAAGATGGATTTTGATCACGTAATGATCAAATCAATTATGAGTGCTTTCGCCTGTAATCAAGGAAATTCCTTTGATATAATAGATAGGAAATTATATTCAAATATTATTTTTACTACGTGTACGGCGTATTATCTATTATTATTTCAGTTTGTTATATTAATTGTACCCAAAATTTGAAAATCCCTTGTTATTGGAGAAAATCGTAGATTTGGCAACACATACCTGCGCGTACAATAACGGCCATTCAGGGGCGGTAAAATATATTTCTGCCCCCTTTTTTTAATTTTTCGAATTTGAAAAAAAAAGTATTGAATATGATTCTACTTGGCCCCACGAGTCACCCATTTCAATATATGCAGTGAATTTCATAACACCCTATATATATATATATATATATATATATATATATATATATATAACCATATATATATATATATAACATTGTGACATATATAATTATATATATATATATATATATATATATAATAAGATATATGGATATCGCAACTTATCAACATTGTGATAAATATATTTTATTATGGTCCATATTCTATGGTTCATATATATATATATATATATATATATATATATATATATATATATATATATATATGAACCAAGAAAATGCAGTATAATTTATATTTGTTATAGTGCATTATTTAAAGTTTTTAAAATGATTTCCTCTTATAAGTTTTTTTCAGGCGTATCCTGACTTTATCAACAGGCAAAGTCTAAATTATATATATATATATATATATATATATATATATATATATATATATATATATATATATATATATATATATATATATATATATATATATATATATATATATATATATATATATATATATATATATATATATATATATATATATATATATATATATATATATATATATATATATATATATATATATATATATATATATATATATATATATATATATAGGGTGTTATGAAATTCATTGCATATATTGAAATGGGTGACTCGTGGGGCCAAGTAGAATCATATTCAATACTTTTTTTTTCAAATTCGAAAAATTAAAAAAGGGGGCAGAAATATATTTTACCGCCCCTGAATGGCCGTTATTGTAAGCGCAGGTATGTGTTGCCAAATCTACGATTTTCTCCAATAATAAGGGATTTTCAAATTTTGGGTACAATTAATATAACAAATTGAAATAATAATAAATAATACGCCGTACACGTACTAAAAATAATACTTGAATATAATTTCCTATCTATTATATCAAAGGAATTTCCTTGATTACAGGCGAAAGCACTCAAAATTGATTTGATCATTACGTGATCAAAATCCATCCTATTTAATTCTGATAGTGGAAAAAAGGAAACATGTCATGTACTTTTTACCAATATAATAATAAAAGAAGATTTTTGCAAATAAAAATCTGAAAAGTTTTCTAATATTAGAACTGAAAGCAAGTTCGTTGATTCTTGAAGTCATTGCCTCTTAACCAGTGACTCTGACTTTTAAGTGAAGTTAGCTGGTTTATTACCTTAAATGGACAATTGCTCTCCATATAAAATATCCTAGGTTGTGCGTTACATAATCACTAAACAACTTTAAATTTTCTCATATTTCTTTCTAATTGTTTTCTTGTTTAGAATTACATATTATAAAGTCTCGTCTGTCAAGTAATTTTGATTGATATTTGATGATAAGCCATTTTTTGTGGATTCTACTTTATAGGCATTTTTAGAATTTCTATTTGATAATGGTTATGATTTAAACTGCAAGAAAAAAATATTTATAAAAATAGTAAAATAAATAAGAAACAAATAGGAAAAGGTTATTTGAAGTTCGTTATTCGTATCGCTATTATGGTAGGGTCTGTTTAAGAATTAAACTAGGAAAGTATTGGATTTCAAGAAGTTGAGAAAAGTAATGCTAAAACGAGGAATGATTTCTCTCTCCACACAGCTGCATTTTCTGGAAAAATACTAGTTGTTATACATCACGTATATTACACTATATAAAATAAAATTTGAAGTCTACTGCTATTACAACAAAAAAATTTTAAAGTGTACTGAAGCTATGCTAGGTAATACATACCTAT
Organism: Pachyrhynchus sulphureomaculatus; assembly: GCA_019049505.1. Lineage (NCBI taxonomy): Eukaryota > Metazoa > Arthropoda > Insecta > Coleoptera > Curculionidae > Pachyrhynchus > Pachyrhynchus sulphureomaculatus. The sequence goes on along the minus strand of CM032446.1, from coordinate 97,342,876 downwards.
ATAAAATTTAACTAATTACCAAGAAAACTATGGATCTAAACTTGGTTTACCTCAATGCGGTACGTAGTGTTTACAGCAGACAATGTCTTAGTAGCAATATAAAATAAATAAATGTCATTAACAATACAAAAAAATGGAAAGGCTTCGAGTCATCGGAGAGCCACTGAGACACGCTTCTCACGTAGTTTTACCACTTACACTTACTTACACCTAAACCAAAAGCAACCGGTTGATCCGGTATAATAATTTAACCATACACGACCAATTTAGAATCATTGTGAAGGCACCCTATAAGGCCGCTCCCTGATTTGTCGGTGCGGTATCGTTTTTCCCGGTGTGCTCAGTACCGATTCAACCCACTTGACTTACTCTGCGCCTGTGCAAGTCAGACATACCGAGAAAAATGATAACGCACCGACCAATTAGGGAGCGGCCTAAGAAGTGGCTTGTTTTCACGTGAAAGACATTTGAGGTTTTTGCTCTCAGCTGTTCATCAAGTTTGTTTACCATATATTAACTTTCCAAAATATTGTCCTGAAAACCTAAATAATTCTGCAAAAAAACACGACAAAATAGCAAATCAATAGCTAAAAAAAAAAGTATTTCAATTTATGCCCTAATTAAAAACATTTGAATATTTTATTTTTTTATCGAGGGCCAACTTTGGCTATAACAACTCGCAGACTGCTCTAATATAAGTAAATGAAATAGTAACAGACGAAATACCGATTCAGCCGAGGAGTCAAGCAAGGCTGCGTACTGTCACCTGTATTGTTTAACTTATATTCCCAAGTTATCTTCAAGAAAGCAGGAACAAAGTGTTGTTTCAACTTTTATATTGAGTCGAGACAAAGACGTTGAAGCAATACATTACTAAGAAGCTAAAAGCATTTAAAATGTGGCTCTATCGAAGAATATTAAAAATTATATATATATATATATATATATATATATATATATATATATATATATATATATATATATATATATATATATATATATAATATATATATATATATATATATATATATATATATATATATATATATATATATATATATATATATATATATATATATATATATATATATATATATATATATATATATATATATATATATATATATATATATATATATATATATATATATATATATATATATATATATATATATATATATATATATATATATATATATATATATATATATATATATATATATATATATATATATATATATAATATATATATATATAAATATATATATATATATATATATATATATATATATATATATATATATATATATATATATATTTGGAGCTGAACTCTGTGAAAGTATCATAAAAATAAATTAGATCTTGTATTTACGACTGTAATATGTGCATATTGCGAGTCAAAGACTTTATTTTTTACGTATGTAGGATATTAATATAAGAAAAGAAATTCAACCTAAATGGCAGAGAAGTGTTAATTAAAAAGTTATTTATTGATAGTTTTTATAGTTTCAATAATTACAAGTTTTATTATATCATTGACAATAAAAACGAGAGTATAGCAAATTTAATTATGAAAACAACCAATTTACTTTTACCAATGAAAATCATTCTACAGATTAATGTTGTTAAAAACGCAAAGTTTGTTCTTGAATCTTATTTTACAGACAACGTGTAATCTGCGAATTGATGATTATCCTTAAAATCAACTAACTAGTTTTTCAAGGTCATGATAAATATGTAATTAAAATTACTGAAAACCAATCCACACAAATAGATATATATATATATATATATATATATATATATATATATATATATATATATATATATATATATATATATATAATATATATATATATATATATATATATATATATATATATATATATATATATATATATATATATATATATATATATATATATATATATATATATATATATATATATATATATATGTTCATTTATATAATCGTCTGATGTTTAAAAACTGTGCAATTAAAAGTTTACATTATAATGATAATTTGTAATTAAATTTTGGAAGAAAAAAAATAAGTTTTATTTAAAAGAAGCATTCCGGAAAAAAATTTTGATACAGCTTTGAGATATTTTAAATTACGTGTACTTAAAAATAGGCAAAATGAAAATATTTGTGACCTTTACCCAAAATGAAAATAACGGGGAATAAATTTAGAGTAGGAACAGTATTTGAAACAGAGAATAATACATTGTTGTCTCCCCACCCATATATTCTGTAAAAAAAAATGATAAAAGGCTTCATGTAGGAATGCCGTTTAATTTTTGGACGTTTGTTGTGTGATAGACATTCATAAAAGGCCCTTAAGGCTAGTAGTTTTTATTTTTTTTAATAGCAGTAATATTTGTATTCATATTTATAATATTTTTCTTTTTTCAATGCATATGTCATATTACAGCTTTAAATGTACATTTAGATGACTAGATAGAACTGAAAGTTACTTAACTGGTTTTGTAAGCAGTATGTTTATATTTACGCCATTCATTAAATTTTCTAAAGCCTGAAAACATTATCGAAATATTAAAGTTTATCTTAGTCATATAAAACTCCGGTGTTCTGATAATGATCTTATTTTTAAAGCTTACGTAGTAATTTATCATTGCCTTTCTGTCCTGTGTAGCCATATTTTATTCCGGGTCAAATATAAAGAAAAGGCCCAGATTTATAAATTTCCTTTACAAAATTAGGAAATACAATGACTTTTGCAAGCAGTCATTAATCAAATGATAGAGGGTGTTTATTCGATTAAAATATTTGCATCTTCCTTTCGAAGTTAATTCAGGTTAAAATATTTTAACGAAACCTTGTTTAATAGAGATAAAGATTTGAACTGGAAAATAATTACTAACTTTGAAACTAGGAATACTGAAAGAATGGTATTCTTGTTAAAACATTGTTGCGAAACGTATTACGTATTACAAGTTGTAACGATGCTTTAAATTTTGGTCTATGTAGTATCGTTTTTCTGTTGGTCGGTAGCCGTTTGGTTAAGCTATCCAGCTTATTAAAATTAAATTTCAGGAGCCATCTACTGGATTTATATGGTAGAGGGTCCACCGTGCCTTATAGTTCGAAAACGGTAAACCAGTGGTCAACGGGTCAACTACTACGTGTTTGTGAACTATCGTAGCAATTCCTTGAAAAGCAAACGTGATGACAGAGAGAAATAAAACAAACATTTTATAACAAAGGAAGTAACAGTTATGTTTGGTAGTTTCAGCTTTAAAAACTTCCGATAAACGAAATAACGTTAAGTAAATGCGACGGCGTGAAGAGAGAGAGGCAGTAATTGTGTATACGTAATTAGAAATCAAATGAAACCTCATGCGACAAAGAGTGAAATGAATAACGACTTAAGAGGAGGACTTTATATCATCCTGTTAATCGTTTTAAGCAGTAACGTTAACTGGTGACTGCAGACGGTAATGAGAAGAACGGCCAACAGAAACATTAGCTAACAACGGCAAACAGCAACGCAAACGGATGATCGTACCCCATTTGATCGTACTCTTTGATGACGGGTAATCAGAATGTAATTAACTATGGTGGATGGAGGCTTCATCTGAAGGTGGCTAACGGTATATAGTTCTGACACAGGCAGGTAGGCCTCAAGTATCGCCAGCAGATGACATATACTTATTTACATAGGATACATTTGAATACGTGCCAGATCACCTAACTCTATATGCATTTAATAGTTCAGAGCAGGCGTTGCAGAATCAGGCAGAAAGTTTGGCTGGAAGAGTTTTTACCTTAGTTCACTCCTCCGACTTGGTCTTCGAGCTAGTCTTATGGTCCAGTCCTAAGTCTAGTTTGAGTTGATGGCAGTCGACGGACCTCGATGTTTTTAGACGTTTTCGTAACGGTTTTATCAACATTTCAGTCCATAAGCCTAATGTTACCTATTTATTCAAGCATGAAGATATTGTGACCTATATTAAGAAATTTATTTAACTTCGTTGTAACGCCTATTAAGCACCTTTATTTATTGTCGATAGTTTAGAATTGAATTTGGTAAGGAGAATATACGACTAAAAAGCCCCACTTCTTAATTCAATTAACGAATATCTCGTGAGTCTTGTTTTATCAAGTCAATATTTGGTAAGTTAAATAATTTGCAGTAGTACTCTTAAGGAGGTTATAATTTAATAGCCGTAGGCGACCCTCTCGTTTTTGCCTATGGTTAGTGCCTTTTTAAATGTTCAATAGGCAAAAGGATCGACAGTTTAACGCCGGTTCCGAATTGCCAAAGTGAGAGGGTTTTACTAGGCATGATACTACGGGTGGTTTGCCATTTGCTTCCTGAGAGAGGCGATCGTCACGTTGTAAATTTTTATTTTTATTATTGTTTTTATTTCCCGACCGAGATACGAACTTGGGTCGCTGGCGTAGAAAGCGGACACTTTAACTATTTTGCTATGGCCGCCACCTTTTTGGATCTACGAACACTTATTACTGGCATATATTGTTCTAAATATTCTATTTGTATGCTTGTACATTATAAATAGTTAAAAATATCGCATATTTTAAAAGGAACTGTGCCTATTAGTAATTTCTTACATAATATAGGCATAGAAATACCTTTGTGAGCGTAGTCTACAATTACATTTTTTAGTTTTAATCATGCCGTAAAGTAAATAGGATTTCAGAATCTGTAAATATAAAAGCCACTTTACTCGACACATTACTTATCACTTAAGTAAATAAATAGACCTGTCTTTTTTTATGCATTTCTGACAATTAGAGCAACTTAAATTAATATCATGACATAACTCTGGTCACTCAGATTCCATCGTCTTGTTACCAGTAAGTTCGTATCGAGTCCTGAATCATACAATAAAATTATATTATTTTTAATACATCAACTAAAACAATAATTAATTGCTTAGTTAATTCCTTGAATATACCTTTACTCGAACTAACCTATCTTTACGTTATTTAGATATTTGCCTCAAGAGTTTTGCATGTATTTGTTTCAAAAGATTGTCTTGTGAAAGTTGATATGTTTGAAAAAATTACCGTCGATAGTTTTGTTTTTCAAAAACCATGCCAAAAAATTATGTTTTGAAAGTTTTGTTTCCCAAAATTAAACCATGCACGCATTTTGCTTACGAAAATTTTCTTTTGGAAAAATTTAATTTTGGAAAATTTTGATGTGAAAATATTCCAGAAATCAGTACCTATATCAAATACTAACATCGGGTTATCGCATAACAGTTTTGTAAAATTGTTTCATTTATATTAATTCTTATAACTTATTGTACATGGGTTTTAATTGAATCATTTTTTTTTTCTATTGATATTTAAGAATTTTATATAAATGAAACTTATTTTCTATAAAGAAACCAGTATTAATTTTATTTATACAACAAAAAGAGGCTACAAAATAAAGATAACATAAACTACACTCGACAGGGTAACAAATGACGTTGTTATCTAACAAAAAAGCATTATTAGCTAATAATGATGTAAGATAGCACGAAAAGAGCGGAAATAATTTAATTGTACGATAATAAAAACGCAAGGAAGAAATTTAACAGATAAGATGTCAGATTTTTTTTTGTACAACTGTTTCGTCTTGTAATTAAATTGGATTTTATTGTTTGTTTTACCTCTTTCTTTTGATAATTTTTTGTCAAGTAATTTAGCAGTAATAATTCCTGGCAAATAGAATAACAGAATGTAAAATAATATTGTGGAGAGCCTATAAAATTCTCTAGTGGTATACAACGTGCTATCCCTAAATTGAATATGGACATATTGGGGGACTTGCACAAAATATAAAATTGGGTATGAATCCCGTAAATTAAGGAAGAATAATACTTAATATTATATTTATGGCTTAAAAAATATATTATATGCATCCTATCGCTAGGACTACTGGCTTATAAACATGATGAGCCAAGCTTTTAAACCTTTTCTTCCCTTAATCTATTTAAGAACATATAAACCAGGGATGTCAAAGATACGGCCCGCGGGCCGCATCCGGTCCCTGGGACGTATCAATAAGGCCCGCGATCGCAATGTGTCACAGAAAGAAGAATCATGTTTTTTAGAGCCGTATATTATATACTATATAATTAAATAATTCAGTACATTTTTTTTATTTGAATCTGGCCCGCCTACACATTCTAAATTTAATATATGGCCCTCTGCAAAATTGAGTTTGACACCTCTGATATAAACAGTTCCATAATTGTAAATATGCATATCGAACGTACTGATTGATAAAGATTACATATTAATATTGTCAAAATCAAAGTGATAGAATTAATAGACAATACGAGCGTCCATAACAGAGAAAAAAGAAGCGATGTAATGATGATATGACCAAATACAGACAGACTGTGCAGGGTGCCCTAATTATATCTTGATAAGTGACTGAAATGAATAAGTTATGGCCGACGTACGACACAGCATATGGCATACGAAGAAAAAGTGTACATTTCATAAAAAAAATCAAAGGTACGACGACGCAGACGATGCGATTTCAGTGTCCTGCGTAACCACAAACTCATTAGGAACCGGTTTGTTAAGATTTATGTTTGTAAAAATTTAGTCGAGAAAAATGTTGGAGTAGAAAATTATGAAAATACTGAGTTTAATTCTATATATTATATCAAATTGTATTTTGGTCCAAAATTTACACGTATAACAATTTTAATCAGCAAGCAGTGCTTTGAATAAAAGAATGGAATGGAATGACTAAGACCTGTTAGCTTTTATTCAAAGAGTATTTACTTAAATTAAAAGAAATACTCCTTAAAGAACGTGAGAAATTTAGTTGACGAAATTACAAAATAGTAGAAAACTTCCACAAGTTACAGAGCACGGCAATAGGTTACCAGCTTTCTCCAGTTATTGCCGGCTTATTCAGAGAACTTTTTAGATAACTCTAGTAACGATATGTTAGTGACATTTTCGTAATTTGGTCACACGGTCGAGAATCTCCTCAAATTTTTTTCAAATATCTCAACTCTTCTTATCCAAATACCCACTTCATCTTTGATACTGAAGATAATAATATTCTCCCTTTCCTGGATGTTCTTATTAATTGAACACCAGATATGATTTTTGGCCACACAGTATATAGAAATAGATAGTCAAACGCTTCTTCACATCACCATCCCGCTCAAAAGCACTCACTCGTCCACTCCCTTCTTCTTACTCACAATCTCTTCAATTAGAACAAAAGCATCTTACTCCTGTTCTTCAATCAAACAATTTCCAGTACCGACATATAAAAGGCTCCATTGAAAAACATGCATATCTCCCGTTGTAGCCCTTCCATACATTAAGAATATCACAGATCGTACTTCGAAACTTGGATGGAAACATAAAATAATAATACTTTTCTCTACGTGCCTTAAACCCTTACAACATCTTAACTCTGTTAAAAATAAGATTACTCTCGAACACCCAGGAGACAACAATATCCCAAATCCCTCAGTTTCGTGCTAGAGTCCGAAGAAGTCAGTTTAGATGATCGGCGAAACGTCAGCATCGCCTTGTGAATAAACACAGGAGAAATCCAGAAGAATTATACCTATAAGTAAGGTAATATTCGGAGCAGTATTTTTTAATTTAAAAGGACAAATGTGGATAAAAAAATTAACACTAAATTTCTCGCTTACAGTAAATGTCAAGTTTCCAGCTATCAATAAAAAATTGTGTAGCTCTTCTTAAAGCCTATTAGCGACACACCCAATATGATCAAATGTCTTAGAGAAGAGAAGAAAATATATCGTATTGAAAGGATCCTCAAATTATAATATCTGGAAATATACTTTGGAAAACACTAACACTTGGAACATGTCGAAGAATAGCGGGATATATCATGTTATTGTATGATATATTAAGGACAACCTTTTACTTTAATAGTTTATAGCACAAGCAGAGAGCAATCTTCCTACTTTTAATATAGCATCATATATATAATTAAGTTTTTAGAATTATGGTAACATTTGATGTGTTATGTGTAGCAAACTCCGATTAAATATTGATAACTTTAATGTATTAATAATTAAAGTAGTGCATCTTAAAGAATTACATTTTTCTCTTCAATTTTTAATCACTACTGAAAAAAAAAACAGTTTTCTTATTTGACCATAAGCAACGTCCGGCCAAATGATTAATACTTTTGAGAAAGGGAGTCATAAGCTAAAATTGGAAATTTGCAAGTTGTTTTGCTTTAAGAAGCACTGTTGGGATATTATCGCATACCTGTCTCTAAAATGTCACTTGTTAGATGTCAATATCTTGGAAACTACTTAATTTTGACAAATGCCTTACCATAGATTTTCAAATGAGAGTTTCATATAGAACAATAATAATTTTATTAAAAAAAGTTGCTCATTACTTCTAGTTCAACTGAAAATTATAAAAAGTCACTACTTTCATAAGAAAGAATATTCTGGCAAATCAGAATATTGAGGATTCTATCCAATTATGCATACACAAAAGTAGTTCCAGAACTTGTAAAAATAAAAAATAAATAAAATTATTAATGGCGAAAAACATACCTTTGGGGGATAATATTTAAACAAACCATAAAAAATACTGTAGAAAAACATGTATAAACAATACAGGAGTATTATATTAATAAATTATAAATGTTACTTCTGTATTTAGGATGAAGCACTTGAATTTTATTAGGCACAGAGGAAAAGGAATATATTTTGGAATTTACTAATCAAGATTAACATGTGTGAGAGTGCATTTTTGTCAGGAATCTATGTTGACAAACTGCGGCCGTATAGTGTTACGGAAGTAGGGATTAATCAGAGACTTTTAAATATGATTATAGGTAATATTAATTTAGAAAATTTGTACTACGCTAAAATAATATTGTTTCTTAAGTCTCCGTCGCAATACGGGTCCAAGACTTTCAACTACTAAGCGAATATGTTTATAACCCTCATACACACACACCATGTGTGTCCGTCCAATAATAGTATATCCTTGAATAGAAGACCAATATGCCTTTAATATTGGGTTAACGTCAGCTAAAGATGCAACTTGTTGTGTCGTACTACTAATTCTGTTTTCTTTACTATATATTTATTTCGTCATATCTACATGTATTATATATAATAAATTATGTTCCTATTCTTTTTTCATGATACTTTAAATAGTTTAACTAGGCACTTAATTCAGTTTGGTGATAGTTTAGTTTATTTTCATTTTAATATTAATTTAGTACCGCAAAATACTTGTGATTTAATTTACAGAGTTAATTTTGTCAAAAACTGTGCGTCAAATGTAACAAAATTGTGTTATTTTTGTTTTCCTTAAAACGAACCATTCCGACAAAAAATAATTTCTGATATTTTCTATATATGATAGATGTCTGACGAAAATGAGTAACAGATTTGTCTGCTTTTTCCATAGACTCCACTAGCTATCGGATGCTGCATGCATCACTGTAAAATATATAAAAAATCATCGACTTTGATTCTGTTGTGTTGAAATTGGTTCAACTTTTTGATTTCAGTGCAAGAAATGTGTTTTCTTCAAGAAGCTCTTTCTTCCGTTTTCGATTTGTACCACGCGTTCCGTAAGCTGCTTCGGCTTTGGTCTTATTATTTTTTGTTTAAGGGATAAGGCCACTCCAGGTCCCAGCAAAAAAGGCGAATTTCGGGAATTTTTTTCAAGAGTATAATAAAAGCAGTTGAAAATTTATTTGAAATACTTTATTAAACAAATATTTAAGTATACAAAAATGTTTTTTTTATATTTTTAATTCAAAAGGGCCGCTTCAGAATCTAAGACGACAAGCGCCTTTTCTGCGAGGCGTGAAACGGGCAAAATGATTGCTCCCGTAGATCTTAACCTAGAACAAAAAACCAAAAATGTTTTGTTAATATATGTCAAAAGCTAGAAAATTTGAAAATATCGTTCATTTTTTACCCACCAATTTCACGAAAAACTTTTTATGAAAAACGAAGTTTATAACTTGTCACAAAATCTGTATTTTATCAACTAGTTTTTGAAATATATTAATTTTTTGATTTTTTGTTCTAGGTTGAAATCTACGGCAGTAGTCGTTTTGGCCATTTCAGGCCTAGCATAAAAGGTGCCTTGTCGTCTTGGATTCTGAAGCGCCCATTTTGAATTAAAAAGATATATATTTTCGTATACTTAAACATATATTAATTAAAAATCTCGAAATTAGTTTTTCTTCTTGGGACCTGAAGTGGCCTTACCACTTAGAGCAACTCTCTTTGCATTTACTATACATGTTTCTAGCTGCTTTAACTTGGCTATGTTACTACTTCGAGCCTGTAGGGTAAAGTTAGAATTTTCCGTATACCATCATTTATCCCCGTCTGTGATTAGCCACTCTAGTTTTAGGCTTTGAATATTATTTATATGTTACAAGTATTGTTTAAAAATGTTAAAAATAATATAGTCAGGAATATCAGATGATTTATGTTTCAAACAACAATAAATAACTTTTATAATAATAAGTTTAAGTTACACCGCGTGTCGACAGATTACATTAAAATATGGAACCGAAGTGTCATAAAATAATTATATTTCAAGCAAAAGAGGAAATATGTCGCAATAAATTAATCAGAACTTCAAGAGATGCAGTTAAAATTTAAAAGCTTTTTTCGTAGAAGCATCGGCATCAATTATTTTTGCCGCTTACAATGAATTTGCTTTCAGCTCTTGTTCACACTGGCAGTAATTAGGATCAAAGTTTTCAAGATATATCTCTGAAGTTTAATTACTATTTTATGCATCGCATTTGGGTAACTTATTTGGGTAGCTATCATTTATTTGTACATTTGACTAGAGGTCTAGATTATAAAATAAAACCCTGGAATGATTAAAAAATTTTAAACATTGAGGGACAAATAAGTTGCGTGGTAAGTTTATAAAGTTTGCAGCTAATTATTCAGTAGGTACATAAAAAATCTAAGAAAATACTTATGGGCGACGCGAACCAAGAAAAAACTTTTCGTTCTAAAAGTAAAATTTATTATTGTAAAATTAACTGATAAGAAATCTTCATTATACTTAAATACTTAAAACTACCACTTGTACAACTCTTTCAGCAATGAATACAGAGATATTTATAACTGAAATTATATCTGGCAAATATTCCAAGGGATATATAGCCTCGGATTGAAAATGGAATTTTGGAATATTTTAGAAATCTTAGGCCATAGCCATCTCGTAACGTGAAAACATTTGGCCTTTGTCTTCAGTTTAGAGCATTTGGCCAAAGCGGACGAATGTCCCATCCTTCAACAGTTCTAGAGGATATAAATCGAGTCTTCTTGATCTGTTTTTAACCACCAATAAGGAGATTTACACGGTCACCGTAAATCCGCCGTTAGGTTCTTCCGACCATAAACTGCTTTCGACATCGAGTATCCTGCCAATCAGTGACAGAGAGGCGCCTAGGCCGCGCAAGATTTGGCACTACAAATCTGCTAAATGGGAAGATCTCATGGAATATTTTCGAACTTCTCCTTGGATGGACGTTTGTTTTCGATCCGATAACCCATCTGACTGCACCAGGGAGGTCTCCGATGTTATTTTGGCTGGTATGGAAGCTTCCATCCCTTTTTCGAAGAAATGCCCCTCTAATGGCAAGCCCTGGTTGGACCGAAAATGCAAAGAAGTTGTTGCTACTAAACATATTGCCTACCGACAATGGCGTGAAAATCCTAACATCATAAATCGTAACACTAGCCAGCTATGTTTGTGCCCCGAACAGATGCAAAGGAATTATCGACGAAACCAAGGAGGCACACAATCAATGAATTAGAAACAAACTTCTCGCTTGTTTCAACAATTCCAGGTCCTTTTGGGCAGTCGCTAAGGCAGTTAGTCAAAATTTCACCAAATCCTCCATACCACCATTCCTACGGCCAGATAATTCCATTGCAACCACACCTGTTGAGAGAGTGAACTTGTTGGTTGAACTCTTTGCTTCACATTCTACTGTCGATTTCCAAGGAGAAACACCACCTACTACTACTCCCATATTGCAGTCAAAGATGCCCGATTTGTCTCCAGACAGCGTATCATAAAGCATATATTAATGAAGCTAGACACCAAAAAGGCTTCTGGGGCTGACGGAATACCTGCCATAGTTGTCAAAAACTGTGCAAGGGAACTAACACCAGTTTTCTGTAGACTTTTTAACCTATCCTACAGAAAGGGAATATTTCCGTCCTGCTGGAAATGTGCCACGGTTCAGCCGATATCTAAAAAAGGCAAGAAGACCTTGCCAAACAACTACCGACCAGTCGCACTGCTTTCAATAATATCGAAAGTCATGGAAAAGGTTATAAATCAGCATCTTCTAAAATATCTGGAAAGATTCAATATTATTAGCGATCACCAATATAGTTTTCATAAACATAGATCAACAGGAAGATCTTCTGAATTATGTAACACATGTTTGGAACAACGCAATTGAACACTTTGGAGAATCTCGAGCGGTTGCTCTTGATATATCTAAGGCATTCGACCGTGTTTGGCACAATGGACTGTTGGTTAAGCTACGGTCTTGTGGTATGTCTGAAAGGTTCTGTTTGTGGCTCTCATGTTTCCTCAGAGAGCGTTCTATATGAATGGCGGTCACGGATTTTTTTCTAACACCTTCACTATCAACGCCGGTGTGCCCCGGGGCTCCATACTATCTCCTACTCTCTTTCTCATTTACACTAACGATCTGCTGGAAAAGACCGGGAATCCAATCTACAGCTTTGCAGATGACAGTACGCTTGTCTCTTCATTCAGCTTGAATGCTCGGACATCGGCTGCTGGGGCGAATATCCGCACACATCAGGAGGTCGTTCAACTTAACAAAGGCCTAGAAGAAATTCTATCTTGGAGTGACAGTAACCAAGTGGAATTTAACGCTACACAAACCCAGGCGGCAGATTTTTCTAAAAAAGTTAACGTTGCTGAACCCGACATAGTTATGTCGGGGCACTCCATTCCCCTAACATCGTCGCTCAATTTGTTGGGCGTTAGTTTGGGAGCAAATATGTCCTGGCATGAACATATTGCAGGCATAGCAAGGAGAGCTTCTCAAAAGTTGAGAATATTATTTCGAACCAGAAAGCTTTACACGCCACAACAACTGTTAATTCTTTACAAAGCTCAAACTCGACCAACTATGTAATACTGCTCTCATGTTTGGGGCTCCGCTCCCAAACATACACTGCATTTGTTGGATTCTGTTCAGAGAAGAGCTGCCCGTCTGATTGGAGACCCGGAACCGACCAGCGGCCTTGATTCGCTGGAACATCGAAGAACGGTTGGTGACTTGAGTCTGTTCTACAAGTATTTTCATGGAAAGTGTTCGAAGGATGTAGCCCGCTTAATTTCTCCCAAAGCGGTGCATGTTAGAAATACACGTCGCGCTGGTGCTTCACAACCGTATGAGGTTCAGCTTCTTACTCCACGTACAATGCTTTTCAAGCAGTCTTTTATGTTATATGGAGAACATCATCCCTTTGGAATAATTTGCCCAGCGCTGTGTTTCCCACCGAGTACAATTTACAGCTATTCAGGAACAACGTGAATCTCTGTTTCCGCACACATGCCGCTCCTGGAGCGCTTTAGGGACTTCCCTGTAGTACGTGTGCTAGACCCATAAAAAAAATAAAAAATAAAAAATTAATCGAATAACACCAGAATTACGTGCTTTCATCCCTTAGTGGACGAGATGTCGGGTGTTCAACGTTTCAATGTTAAGTACGAAAGAAATATGTATGGAAATTAGTTTAGGTTACTTCAGGTTGGATTGTATTTATATCCAACCTTATGTCAAAAGCCAGCCCATTCTACTAGGTGTATGTTAATTCATGTTAATTCTGGTTAGTTCAGGTAAGTTTAGGTGAATTCAAGTTAGTTTACGTTATGTTTTAGTTATTTCTGCTTTACGTCTGCCTATTAAAATTGTGCCTCCCTCCAGCAGATTTAAGCCTCGAATTTTTTATTTCTTAGTTTCATTGCACTTTGCTCGTCGAGATTTGTCAAGTCTTTTATCTAAATTGATTAAGTGGTGGAAAATAATTAACTAATAAGTAATTTCCCATATATTTTGACCCTCCGGTATGTGGCCCTCTAATAGCTGGAACCACATAATTTCAGTATCGCTCGACTTATTTTTTTTTTTTTAATATCTGTCAATTGAGAAGTCAATGGTCCAAATTAGTCAAATGTTCTGTACCGGATTTTTTCAATATTTAAAAATATTTCTTCAATAATACTTATCAGATATCAGTTATATCTAGGTTATGGTATCTTTTTCTTGCAATTTATAACATATATAAATTTTATTTCTAGCGACATACATGTAAACAAGTTTCGTGTAATTTTATTAATTCTGGAAATATTGGAACTTATAATATAATGTTTAATTATTTATGAGACTCCAGCGATATTCTTTGAAATAGGAATATATGAAACTAACCAAATTGAATCTTAAGAACTTGCCAAGGTATCGCGACATATGATTGAATATAAGTAGCTCTGCTCTCTATGCCATGTATTATTTATTAAAAATTAAGGTTGCGAAGACAATTTAATTTTGATATTGTATAGAATCGGTCGTAGAATCCGGTATTACGTTTATATATATATGGGTCATTTAAAATAATTAAATCTATATAAACTCTCATGGAAGCTTGTAATTGGTGATGCAACCTGTATTTTTTTTGAAACAAAATGTAACTCACGTGACGTCACAACAATATTCATAACATTTTAGTAAGACGTTTGTCGTCTCTTAACTCACATATTTGCAAGACGCGCTTAGTATGTAGTATTTAAAAGGAGGTGTGTTACATGGATGCACACTTAATAGTTCTTATCATAATTATGAAGCTATATGTCTGGTGTTTCGCTAATTAAGCATATCTTAGAACATCAATTCCTTTGTCCATAGAGCTATAGACTTAGCCACATTCGTTTTGATCAGGACTAAAACCTTTTACTTCCATTCTTCAAGCAAATGATTTTCAATATCGAAATACAAACTCATCCAAAAAATACATCTCCCTAGATGTTTCCGACGACTAAAAGTCAATCAGATCAGTCGCTTGGGATTATAATTCTTTCATACTTTACGAATGTTATCGATCGCATTACGAAAATTCTACAGGAACATAAAATAATAACACGCTTTTCTATGGATTCTAAATTCCTACATCCCAGATCTGTCAAAGACAAGATTCTCTTTAAAAATCTGAGATACTACAGTAATCGATGTAGCTGTTGTAACTGATCAAAGGTTCTTATAATAAATTCATTTTTTTTATCCTATTGAAATCAGAAATCTATCAAAATATTCAAACATCTCAATAACCTTAATCGTGACACGAGTCTTTATCTCTCACCAATCTAGAAAAAGATGTCCCATGAGGCTTCGCCTCCGCCCCCAAGCCGGTCTACTGATGTAAAAAAGGACTCAGCTCAACGATCATTGTTCGTTATTTATTTCACACTCATTGGATCTATTTAGCTTCCTTGTTCCTGGAGTAAAGCTATCCCACTGATTTATGTGAACAATCTACAACCTGTGGCTATTTGCCGCATCCCAAGCGCCATAAAATTTTATTCTGAAACAAATCACCCTCTGGTTCTCTTTTTCTCATTGCTGTTTTTATTACTGCACTTAATATGTTCATAGTTTACCTTTTTTTCTTCTCGTAGAAACTCACAGAAATATTTATTTAGGTAGTTTTTCATTTCTCATTTTTCGCATGTGTTCGAGAATAATTGCTTTTTTACAATGTCTATTATTGTGTGTGTAATATTTTCGTGTCTTTTTTTTTATGGGTCCAGCACCCGTGCTGCAGGGACATCCCTAAAGCGCTACAGGAGCGACACGTGTGCGGAAAAAGCGTTTCACATTGTTCTTGAATCGCTGTAAATTGTACTCTGTAGGAAACACAGTGTTGCACGACACTTGAGAGTAAATCTGTAACATTTTTGCCTGTATCCCTTTTCTTGCTGTGCTTTTCTACTTTTTGTGGATTCGTTTGTTATCCAGAATTCTCACCCATACGTGACTTAGTGTTAAGAACTTGAACCTCTATTTATGTTTGTTACGTTATTACTCTGTAGAAGTAAAATTAATTTTGCAGCCCTAGTA
Source organism: Pachyrhynchus sulphureomaculatus (assembly GCA_019049505.1). Classification (NCBI taxonomy): domain Eukaryota; kingdom Metazoa; phylum Arthropoda; class Insecta; order Coleoptera; family Curculionidae; genus Pachyrhynchus; species Pachyrhynchus sulphureomaculatus. The sequence goes on along the minus strand of CM032446.1, from coordinate 97,326,711 downwards.
CGACCTTTTTCTAGCTTATGCAGTATGTCTTTTTCATCTCTACTATCACTTTCATCTCATGGGATACAGGAAGCTTGATTGAGAAAACCTAGGGCCGTAAATCAAAAATGGTGCTTTGGTTGCTCTGGTTATACGTCACGGACATTAGACCCATGATTACATATAGAGCTGCAGGATAGTGGACGAAAACAGATTAACCACGGAGCTAAATCGGCTGCAGATGTTCGCCTGCTTATATTCCACCGGGGCTACAAGTGATACTTCCACCACAGCTATGGAAATAACTCTATGAGAAATACCCATATATAGTATATACCAGCTGTATAAGTATGTAATGCGGATTTTTTTTCTAAAAAAACGTGTTAAATTCGGAAGAATGATAAAAAGTGCTTTATTGAAAGTATACTCCATCGCTTGTTTTACATTTTTCCCATCTTTCGGACAATTTGTGAATACCACGCCAGTAAAAATTTTCGCCCCCATTCATCGAGCCATTTTTTCACATCTTCGTACGAACCATAGCGCTGCTCACCAAGTGCATGACCCATTGATGCAAACAAGTGATAATCGGAAGGAGCCAAGTCTGGTGAGTAAGTCATATGGTACCTATCTACCGGTCTTCCGAATCTTTCGCATCTCTCGTAGCCGATTGGAAACAGCTTGTTGACTAATGCCCAATTGCTCGGCGAGTTGTTTTTGTGTTTGCGAATCATCTTCGTCCAACAATGCTTGCAATTCCACATCGTCGTATTTTTTTTGCGGTTTTCCACGTTCCTTGTCTGCAACATCGAAGTCACCACTTTTAAAACGCCGAAACCATCGTTCACACGTATCTTGCGATGGAGCATGTTCACGATAAGCTTCTCGAAGTAATAGGTACGATTCAACAGCAGTTTTCTTCAAATGAAAACAAAAAATTAATGCTGTCCGCGAATGCTCTTTGTTCGGTAAAAATTTCGACATATTGAACACAACACTATGCACAGATTTTTCCAATTTATCACTCGTGCGCATCTGACACTTGTTGATGACACAACAAAATGGCGCAGTGTGAAATCTTTATAGCACAAACTGCATTGGTGCACCATCTGTTGTCTGAAATCCGCATTTCATACTTGTACATCTGGTATATATATATATATATATATATATATATATATATATATATATATATATATATATATATATATATATATATATATATATATATATATATATATATCAATAGCGCTTCTCGAATGAGGGCAAATGAGGAATGGAAACAACAACCTGTACAATTTGGGCACAGAATTATAGATCTAATCAATTACAAACTCTTGAATATGCAATCTGACTATACGAAAATTTATCTATAATTTCAAAAAATTATATAAAATTTAGTGTGATCAAAATCTACGGGGAGGTGGAGACCCCGACAAAGGCAACGGGTGTGGTCTATTATACAGACGGATCGAAATGGGATAAGCGCTGAAATATATGGATAAAAGCCCAAGGGGAGCTTCAGTATTCCACTAGAGACAATTGCAGCAATAGCTTAGGCAGAAATTCACACAATAAAAACATGTATTCACGAGAATATTAGACGGGACTACCGCAAGGAATGTATATTCTCTCAGACAGTCAAGTTACTTTAAAGGCATATCAGGCGAACTCCAAAATCATGATGGAGGGTGAGTGCAACCTGTTAAAATTATTCTCCAGGAACAACAGGGTTGAACTAATGACACGTTCGCGATAAAAAGTAAATGAATTAGCAGGATCCGGAGCAACAAAATCACGTATGGGTTTAGAACCACCGTTCGTTACACTAAAACAAGTGGTAAAAACGACAATCAACATATGGTCATATCAGCAAAGTCTAGATCGTTGGCAACATCTATCCAAATACATGCGAGGAACGTTATTAGCGGCCCCTCAATGAAAATGTTTTGTTTTTACTGAAGGTCCAAACCAAACTAGTGCTGGGATTGATCACCCACCATTGTCACCTAAAAAATATACACAGAAAATGGGTATCCGCAATGGTTCCACGACATGCAGACTATGTGGTGAAGAGGAAGAAACCTCTATGCATAATATATATGAATGTGCAGCTTTAATTTGGAACAAATAGAGATGAATATCGTAGTGATAAATTGCCACATGAAAGACTTGAAAGAATGCTAATAAACCTTCTTAAAGGGACAACGCACATGTAATCATCATCGAGTGTCAAACATTCTTCTTCACACCGAACTACCATCTGTTGTGTCTTTGCTGAAATCATTTCTAATCTTCCTATATTTATCTATAAGTTTTTTAAACATATATTAAAAGTTATCCATATCTTCGGAAAGAACAACCTCTTGTTCTGCAAATAACGTCGTTTACATAAATGCTTTGTCAATTTTATATCCTGATACTGCTACATTTTTAATCAATTGTTTTTAAACCTTGCCTAGCAAGAAAATTAAACAAATACAGACATAATCAGTAAAAGTTTAACAAAACGAAAATTATTATGAAAGGAATCATTGCTTAGATCGTGGGAATGCTGCTTTTCTCATTCGCCTAGAAAAAGGCGAAATAATATTCCTTCATTATGATGATCATTTGTTTTAACTAAACAATTTTCGAAACTGAAAGAATTTAATGACTTTTAAGTATTTTATTTTCAAGTTTTAAGAAACTCAGTGTTAACTTGAGATGGCACATCCACACAAATTGGCATAATGGATTATACATAATAAATGCTTTGATTACAGTAGGTATTTGTGTTATAATCCCTTTTTATCCTCTTTTAGTTTGTGTTTGATAGATTTTCCCAATATTATGGCTTTCTGTTTATAAAGATATTATTGCGACAGCATGTCTTTAATTATAAGTATTTGACTGAAGTAATAAAAGCTATTTATTGATCACACTAAAAACAAAGAGATTCACGTAATCACTCACCATTAATATAAGAGTTTTGTGGATTTAAATTAAGGAACATACTAATATTTTCAGAAGTCTATAGGACATAATATAGGCAAAAATATTGTATCTTTACCTCTTTAAAAATTGCTTCTGAAAATCACGGTATAACGGTAAATTTATTTTTTAAATAGTTGTGATTTAATTTAGAACAATTGTGTAGTTTTTTGTTAAATATCTTACAAATATCATTCTTTCGATATCTAAAATTAAAAAGCTTAAATTCAAAAATAATATATATATATATATATATATATATATATATATATATATATATATATATATATATATATATATATATATATACAATAGAGGTTTTTACGGATGGATGGTGGAATGTAATACATTAAAATTACGGGTTTCAATCCATTCGTCTAACAATGAATTTGCACGACGTTTCGTCAAATTCTTATTTGGCATTTTCTGGTGTTCTTGCTGCTGGGAAACCGTAGTGCGGTCACCATCTTTTATAGGTCGGCGACCACGCAGATTGTAGGTGGAAGTGTCGGGAGTGTTCGTCTGGGCATTGGCGTTTGTCTTCAACAGTCAGATATACAAACAAACAGATGAAGCGCCCATGAAATCTTCCTTTTCACCCGTAATAGCCAATCTCTGTATGATGTATTTTGAAACAGAGGCCCTTAAAAACTTACCACACAAATCCAACCTTTGGAAACAATATTCTATTTAAATAGAATCCACCACCGGATACAGGTCACTTTGAAAGTAGAGGAAGAAGAAACCTCTCTTTCCTTGATGTGTTCATAACTAGGAAAAACAAGTCAATTTCAATACTCAGTCTACAGAAAGCCAACCCACACCAACAGATATTTAAACGGTGGTTCACACCACCACCCCAAATCCAGTCGGTAGCCAACACCCACCAGACACGAGACAGCAAGAAATTACACAAATTACTAGGGCCCTTAAGCAAAACGGATATAAAGATCAGTCTATACGGAGAGCATTAGAAAGGCAGTGCCTCAACCAAACATTACCGTATGTGAAAGGATTTACAGATAAAACTGGAAGAGTTCTAAGGAAACACAACATAGACACAGCATACAAACCACAAAACACTTTGGTAGACATCCTGGGTAATCCCAAGGACAAGAGAAAACCATGGGGTTTACAACATCCCATGCGGAGACTGCCACAAATTGTAAATAGGGCAAACAAACAGAAGAATCTCCACCCGGATCCAAGAAACTAAAATATATATCAAAGATAAACAAAGAAGTTCAGCTCTTTTTCGGCACCATCATGATACTGGCCATAACATCAATTATGAGGGATCTAAATAAATAGCCTCGATTTCACATTATAAAACACGTATAGTTAGAGGAAATCGAAAAAATGGACAGCTAAATAAGCGGGATGATGCACTGATAGCTCCACTACATGAAAGGGTCTACTAGCTAAGCCAAGGAATAACTAAAACATCGAAAAGACAATAGTCAGCATAGCGCCGGAACCCGTAATTACCGCTAATATGGGCACCCAGCCGGCAAACACCGATGCCCAGACGAACACTCCCGACCACCCACCCACAATCTGCGTAGTCGCCGACCTATAAAAAATAGTGACCGCAATTCGGTTTCCCAGTTAGCTTCGAGCAGCAGCAAGATCGCAAGATCACAGTATCGAATAGCAGCAGCATATATATGTATATGTATATATATATATATATATATATATATATATATATATATATATATATATATATATATATATATATATATACTAGGCTGGTTTGAAAAGTCCGTGCAAAAATAAAAACTACTTATATGTTTGGGGTAAACCTTTTTTATTTTTCGACATAGTCTCCTTTTAGGCTTATACACTTCGTCCAACGATGTTCTAGTTTGTTGATCCCTTCCGAATAATAGGATTTGTCCAAGTCTGCAAAATATCCATTAGTGTCTGCAATCACCTCCTCGTTTAAATAAAATCTTTGTCCCGCCAGCCATTTATTCAAATTGGGGAACAAATAGTAGTCCGAGGGAGTCAAGTCTGGAGAATAGGGGGGATGTGAAACGAGTTGGAATCCTATTTCCATTAATTTTGCGACCACAACTGCTGAGGTGTGTGCTGGTGCGTTGTCACGATGGAAAAGGACTTTCTTGTGGGCCAATCGCGGGCGTTTTTCTTGCAGCTCGGTTTTCAAACGGTCCAATAACGATGAATAATATTCACCTGTAATAGTCTTACCCTTTTCCAGATAGTCGATGAGGATTGTCCCTTGCGAATCTCAAAAGACAGTCGCCATAACCTTTCCGGCCGAAGGAACGGTCTTCGCCTTTTTTGGTACAGATTCCCCCTTGGTAACCCATTGTTTAGATTGTTGTTTGGTCTCAGGAGTATAGTAAGGTATCCATGTTTCATCCACAGTGACGAAACGACGCTTAAAGTCCTCTGGATTCTTCTGGAACAGCTGCAAACCATCCTTGCAACACTTCACACGATTCCGTTTTTGGTCAAGCGTGAACAATCGCGGCACCCATCTTGCGGATAGCTTTCTCATGTCCAAATGTTTATGCAAAATATTATGTACCCGTTCAGTCGAGATGCCCACAGCACTAGCAATCTCACGCACCTTAACTCTTCTGTCATCCATCACCATATCATGGATTTGATCAATGATTTCTGGAGTCCTAACCTCCACAGGCCGTCCAGAACGTTCAGCGTCACTTGTGCCCATATGGCCAGTCTGAAAATTTTGAAACCACTTATAAACTGTTCTAATCGAAGGTGCAGAGTCACCATAATGTTTATCAAGCTTCTCTTTAGTCTCCTGAGGCGTTTTGCCTTTCATAAAGTAATGTTTAATCACCACACGAAATTCTTTTTCGTCCATTTCTTGAAAATCACTCGACTTCCTTGATTCACACGAATGCCAAACACAAAGAAATAGACCAATATGGCTGAAACTTGGTGTGCGTTCATTCAAGAGATGCTACTAACTAAACATGACCTCGATACCTCGATAAACGCGCCGTGGGTATATATATACATATATATATCTATATATATATATATATATATATATATATATATATATATATATATATATATATATATATATATATATATATTATCGGGTTTGCGGTCTGTGACAATTAACACTGGATTGCTGTTAAACTCTCTATATTGCGTTGTACTTCACAACTTCATCTGAAGGAACTATAATTTTTAGAAAAAACAGTGTGTCAGGAAATGTTTGTAAATAAATAGTTATTTTAAAATTGACCAATTAAGTGATGGTTATAACATTTATAAAAACAAAAGAACATTGACTACATTAGACACATAACATGAGCAGAAACAAGAAAATACTTATGTACAGTGACAAATAACAGTTAACAATGAACTAATCTAGACGATAAAGCCGAAATCGGACCAAAAAACGAAAAAACTGTTTGTTAAATATAGTGGTTTAGTTATCTGTAAGGTGGTTCAGTTATTAGGTAAAAAATTTTCAAGTTTAAAATATTACAATATATTACACTTAATTTACTGGTATCTGCCTTATAATTAACATAGTCCTTATGTTTGTTTATGTGACATATTTCAAGAAAAAGCCGATCCTTGTGATTATTTACTCTCTCTCCAAAACTTCCACATTGGCAAAATCGAACTGATGTCCCGTTTTTAAAACATGGTCAGCTTAGGTACATGACCTCTTATTTATTCGGCAATCGCTTTTGTGTTGTGTTATTCTTTGTTTTATCCACTGCGATGTCTGTCCGATATAACATGGAAGACAACCCAAACAGGACAACTTGTAAAATATATTGGGGTTCCAAATATTTGTTTATAAAATCCATTGTTGAACCCCAAATAAGTGTGTTCAAAAATGAATCCTATGACTCTCATGAAATTGATACTTGACAACGTAGTGTGCGCTTCAATCAACAACCACTTGTCTTTCAGGATTTTAAAAACCAGATTAACAGGAATGTTGGTAAATAAGAGGCCACGTCCAACGATATCAACACATGACTTTGTGGTAATCGCAACCCATCTATCATGTTTACAAAAGAGAAGGTATCTTTTATATTATAATCTGTAATGTCTGATAGAGCATTTGTTAATATATTAGACAGGAATTTCGAAATGTTATAAGTATTTCATAACAATGAAATAACACAAGTTAGCTGTATTTACCAAAAAATAAAAAAATGTCTAAAGAATCATTCAGACATATATCCCCTACAGGCCGACAAGGGCGGTTGTACCGTGGTAATGGAAAAACTGAATATATCGCCAACACTGAGTTATTATTAAGCGATTCATCAACATACACACAATTAAGTACGGATCCAACCACAACAATACAGGCTTCATATAATAACTTAATAAAGGAATTTAAAACAAACAACCAAATAAGTGTGGGGGCGCAAAACACCTGTCAGTTTATAATTCACATTTTCCCAAACTGTACTGTGTTCCAAAAGTGCATAAACCCGACATACCCTTAAGACCAATTGTAAGCTCAATTAATGCCACTGCTTAAAACATTTCGAAATTCCTGTCTTATATATTAAAATGCTCTATCAGACATTACAGATTATAATATGAAAGATACCTTCTCTTTTGTAAACATGATAGATGGGTTGCGATTACCACAAGGTCATGTGCTCATATCGTTGGACGTAGTCTCCTTATTTACCAACATTTCTCTTGATCTGGTTTTAAAAATGCTAGAAGACAAGTGGTTGTGGATTGAAGCGCACACTACGTTGTCAAGTATCAATTTCATGAGAGTCATAGGATTCATTTTTGAACACACATATTTCGGGATCAACAATGGATTTTATAAAGAAATATTTGGAACCCCAATGGGATCTCCCATAAGTTCCGTGTTAGCCAATCTAGTTTTAGATGTGGTATTGGCACAACTTCAGTTTGATGTCCCATTCATTTATAGATACGTTGACGATATCATTTGTTCGGTACCTGCGAATTGTACTAAAAAAATGTTAGATACTTTTAACTCTTTCAACACTGATTTGCAATTTACCATCGAGCATGAGAATAATGATAGCATCCCTTTTTTGGATACACAGGTCATTAGAACTGATGATAATGTGTTAATTTTGAATTGGTATCAGAAACCAACAGCTTCCAACAGGTTGGTAATTTTTTTTCAAATCATCCTATGAACCAAAAATATAATAGCGTGATAGTAGTGAAGAACAGAATAACACATATTAGCCACGAAACTTACCTGTCTGCCAATCTGACCAAATTTAATAAATTTTTTTTCCAACAATGGGTATCCAAAACACATTTTGAAAAAACTCATTTAGACTTCCAACAATTTTGATGGTCCTACAGAGGAAACTCACAGTGTTCTCAGATATGAAAAGATACCGTTTGTGCGCGGATTGCCAGATTCAGCGGTTTCCATCTTCAAAGATTTCTCAAACATTAAAATAGTTAAATATAAGAGTCTCAGTAACCGTACCTTGTTTACCTAACTCAAGCAGAAACCCCCTCTACTTTATAGCACCAATGTAGTTTACAAGTTGTCCTGTTTGGGTTGTGTTTCATGTTATACAGGATAGACATCGCAGTGGATAAAACAAAAAATAACACAACATAAAAGCGATTGCCGAATAAATAAGAGGTAATGTGCCTTAGTTGACCATGCTTTAAAAACGGGACATCAATTCGATTTTGCCAATGTGGAAGTTTTGAAGAGAGTAAATAATTAAAAGGATCGGCTTTTTCTTGAAATGTGTCACATAAACAAACATAAGGACTGTGCTAATTATAAAGCAGATACCAGTAAATTAGGTGTAATATATTGGTATAATACATTGTATAAATTTTACCAGTCAGTAACTGAACCATCTTATAGATAACTAAACCACTGTATTTAATAAATAGTTTTTTCGTTTTTTGGTCCGATTTCGGCTTTATAGCCTAGATTAGTTCATTGTTAACTATTATTTGTCACGGTATATAAGTATTTTCTTGTTTTTGCTCATATTATGTGTCTAATGTAGTCGATGTTCTTTTCTTTTTATAAATGCTGTAACCATCTCTTAGTTGGTAAGTTTTAAAATAACTATTTATTTACAAAAATTTCCTGACAAACTGTTTTTTTTTTTTAATTATAGTTTCTTCCGATGAAGTTGTGAAGTACAAGGAAATATAGAGAGTTGAACAGCAATCGAGTGTTAATTGTCACAGACCGCAAACTCGATAAACTCCCCACTTTTTGCTATCAAAGTACAATTGATAAATCTACATTTATTTATTATATATATATATATATATATATATATATATATATATATATATATATATATATATATATATATATATATATATATATATATATATATATATATATATATATATATATATATATATATATATATATATATATATATATATATATATATATATATATATATATATATATATATATATATATATATATATATATATATATATATATATATATATATATATATATATATATATATATATATATATATATATATATATATATATATATATATATATATATATATATATAAGTAATTTTCGACAATCTAGAGGCAGTAAAAAACTAATTGTTTGATGATTCGCCTGGAAATTTCCAGTAAAACTCGGCATTTAAAACAATAGGTACAGTATGATGAGATTTATTATTTCATTTATTTGTTAATTGACAAAAACTTGCCTTACAGGTTTAAAGAAAACCCATCTACAAGACAGGAAACTACGAACAAACTAAATATAAGCAATATACACGAAAAGTAAAAAGAAACAAATAATAACGAAAAAAAGTTAAGCAGTGGAAGAATCTCTTGGAAATACTGAAACTCAATACAGGATTCCTCAACTTCAAAAAAAACCTTGAAATGGACGTATATTACGATCTATACGCAACCGCAGTTCTTACCCGCACCTCCACCTCTTTAACGCTATATATCTTTTATTATAAATAATAGTGGTAAAACTTTGTCCAATACCCAACCAACATCCATGAAATTTCTGTCTTCTACTATCCCCAGCTCTGCAGTCTGATAGAATTAAAAATTATAATAAAATGCTCAGATTTCTCGAATCTCAAAGTATTCCTCTAATACCTCTCCACTCCCTTTTAAGCCTTTCTATGTTTCATTACTTTATATTATATATGTATGCTTTGTACATTATTTCAGCTAAATAAGAATAAAATGTTTCACAACGTCGCATTTTCTTATTCCCATCTAATATCACAACGAATGGAGTAAAAAAAATCAGTTAATTTTTATACTTTTTGACTCCAGGAATCCTGGAAAAGACACACTGTATATAAGAGGAAACCCGTCTAACTTTCTCCCCCAACCTTTAGCGCTTTATGTGTTTTACTGTAGATTATTTTACATATATGTATCTTGTTTATTATCTCAGCAAAAACTGGAAAAAGCCCCGATAATACTATTAAAAACATATGAAGTTAATTTTTCTTATTGCACTCTCCTATCTTGCAGCGATATCATTCAAAATTTCGGGTCTCATCTCTACTTCAAGAATTATCTGTGTATTAAATTTAAAATTAATATCTGATTTTGTTTGGGAATTATCGTGCCGACAAATCGACAGATTGAGATATACAGCCAGACCGATAAAAATGGGACACTATGTTTTCGTAACCTAAGAACCCTAAAATAAATAATACAATACTATATTTCCCTTTAGCACGGAAAGCAAAAATTATATTGTTTAATTTTTACAGCAACTTATTTTTTTTTTTCTTTTTAGTGTGTGTATAAGATGACTTCGGTGTCTGTCTGTCTCTCTGTCCGTCCGTCTGTCTATCACACCCGATTTTGTCCGAAACTATTTGTCACAGAAAGTTGAAATTTGGTAATAATATCGGAATTGATGGCCTCATCAAAGCCGTGTAGTTTTGAAAGTCAAATTTTGACATTAGGGGTTAGTTTTGGGGGGTGAAATCGGAAGTGCAAAAAAAAAAATTTTAAGTAGGTCATCGAGTGTGGTGTCAAATAAAAGCTTGTAAAAACACGAGTAAAATATATATATATATATATATATATATATATATATATATATATATATATATATATAATGTAATACTTGCGAACACTTTTCTTTGTATTATTTTTAAAAAATCACGAAAAATCGCTGTCCCCCCACCTTATCTCGAAAAGTACTGATCAAAAAATTTTGAAAAAATTCTGAAATATTCTCCACGGGGTGTAGATTGAACGAAAATTATCACGAGTGCATTACCTTTAATAATTTATCTGGTATACAAAAAAAAACAAAAATTTCAAGGTCATTAGTTTTCAGTAAAGATTGGAAACAAACAATTTAACGCCCAGCAAATTAAGTGACGATGCTAGAGTAATGAAATGTCCTGACATAACTATGTCCGGTTCAGCAATGTTACCTTTCTTAGCAAAATAAACCAACTGGGTTTTCGGTGACGTTAAATACTACTTGATTACTATCACCCCAAGAGAGAATTTCTTTCAGGCTTTACAAATAAAAGTTGACATTTAACGGAGGAGAATCAAATGAGGCGTTTTATATAACCATATCTTACACATTTTAAGTTGGGGCATTATTTTACTTGGTCACAGTACTCACAAAATAAGGTTGGTTCGGGGGCATCGACATGCAGAGATCATAATTTTAAAATAAATTTTCCCAACATACGAGGTTTAAACTCGAACATAAATTCAGTGCACCAACATCTGCAATCAAATAAACCTCATGTACTCGCTCTCTGCTAAACCGAGGTCAGTTCATCGACCAGCACAGTAAACTATCTTTATCCTGGGTACGACTTCTATTTTCGAATTAGACGTAATTTTGGAATCTGTGTTTTTGTCAGAAGCGACCTCTCTTGCCAACTCTCTTGATGTTATATGGTTAAAAATAACGACTCAACAAACTACAAAGTTCATCTGCATCCTCTATCGACCACCAAGTGATACTAATTTTAGAACACTTTTCGCTTCTCTTGCACACAATTGATCATTTAATTTAATTAACTATCCAAAAGTCGAAATTGCCATCCTGGGCGCCTTTAATGTCCACAACATCAACTGGCTTAAGTATTCAAATACTACCAACGAACACGGTTGTGAAGCTGAGCCATTCTCAATTAGTTGTGACTTAACTCAGCTTATTGACGAACTAACATGGTTCCCTGATCGAGACGGGGAGTTCGCCAGTCTTCTCTCTGTTTTAACCATCAATCTAGAGATTTACACGGTCATCGGAAATCAGCCATTAGGTTCTTTCGACCATAAACTGCTTTCGACACCGAGTAACCACTGACAGAGAGGCACTTATCGCGCAAGATTTGGCACTACAAATCTGCTAAATGGGAAGATCTCATGGAATATTTTCGCACTTTCCCTTGGTTCGACGTTTGTTTTCGATCCGACAAACCATCTGACTGACTCAAAGAGGTAGCCGATATTATTTTGGCTGGTATTGGAAATGCCCTTCCAAATGCCAGCCTTCTAAACATCTTGCCTACCGACAATGGCATGAAAATCCTAACGACATAAATCATAACACTTTGTTCGTGCCCGAAACAGATGCAAAGAAATTATCGACGAAACTAAGGAGGTACACAATCAATGAATTAGAAACAAACTTCTTCTCTTCTAAAATACCTTGAAGGATTCAACAATATTAGCGACCACCAATATGGCTTTCGTAAACATAGATCATCAGGAGATCTTCTGACTTATATCACACATGTTTGGAACAGCGCAATTTAACACTTTGGAGAGTCCCGAGCTGTTGTTCTTGATATATCCAAGGTATTTGACCGTGTTTTGCACGATGGATTGATGGCTAAGCTACGCTCTTCTGGTATGTCTGAATAGTTCTGTTTGTGGCTCTCATGTTTCCTCAGTGAGCGTTCTTTACGAGTGGCAGTCGACGGATTACTTTCTAACACCTTCACTATCAACACCGGTGTGCCCCAAGGCTATATACTGTCTCCTACTCTCTTTTTCATTAACATTAACGATCTGCTGGAAAAGACCGGAAATCCAATCTACAGCTTTGCAGATGACAGTACGCTTATCTCTTTATTCACTTTGAAGGCTCGGATACGCTACTCAGACGAATATCCGCAGACAGCATAAAGTCACTCAACTTAACAAAGACCTGGAAGAAAATCTGTCTTGGGGCGACAGGTGACCAAGTGGAATTTAACTCTATAAAAATCCAGGCGGCAGTTTTTTTTGAAAAGTCAACGTTGCTATACCCGACATAGTTATGTCGGGGCACTCCATTCCTCTAACATCGTCACTGAATTTATTCGGCGTTAATTTAGGAGCAAATATGTGCTAGCATGAAAATGTTGCAGGCATAGCAAGAAAAGCTTCTCAAAAGTTGTTTATTTCTAAGCAGAAAGCTTTACACTCCACAACAACTCTTAATTCTTTACAAAGCTCAAATTCGACCAACCATGAAACAATGCTCCCATGGTTGGGGTTCCGCTCCCAAATGTACACTGCATTTGTTGGATTCTATTCAGAGAAGAGCTGCTCGTCTGATTGGAGATCCGGAACTGACCGGCAGTCTTGAATCGTTGGAATATCGAGGAACGGTTGGCGACTTAAGCCTATTCTACAAGTATTTTCATGGAAAGTGTTCGAAGGATGTAGCCCGCTTAATTTCTCCCAGATCGGTGCATGTTAGAAATTCACGTCACGCTAATACTTCACATCCGTATGAGGTTCAGCTTTTTACTGCTCGTACAGCACTTTTCAAGCAGTTTTTTTATATGGAGAACATCATCCCTTGGGAATAATTAGCCTAGGACTGTGTTTCCCACCGAGTACAATTTACAGCGATTCAAGAACAACGTGAATCGCTTTTTCCGTACACATGTCTCTCCTTAGGGGTTTCCCTGCAGCACGTGTGCTGCGTACATAATCCACCTAAGTTTTTAAGAAGCGTTTCTAAAATTGCATAAAATTATACTTAATTCAGCTAAGGTAAAAATTGTTCTTATTTGTTCCAAATAAGGTAATTATTAATTAACTGAAGTATAATTCTACAATATTAATGGGATTTTTATTTTATAACTTACTCTAACATAAAACACGATTATTAATAAATCAGTGTCGATGTCTAAAGTAGTTAAATATTTTTTTTTGCATTTGGAAATGTGAGACAACCAGCTTTGTAGGCTTCAGTTTCCTTAGTTTCACTTTCATTTGCAAAAAAGTTAACAATTTCTCCTTGTTGACAAATATTTTAGTGTTTCTGCGCAATATTTAAAGACAGCTGTATAAGCAGGAGCTTAACAGTATCATTAACTAACTATTTATGTGCTCTTCCATACATTGAAAAGATCTGCTTCTTTCTGATTTTTTGGTTTTTTATTTGTGTTCCATCAGTACGGCTTGGGCAAATCCTGCTATAGTTAACAAATTAGTTTGAGAAATTTCATTTGGGGAAGTGCATACAAAACATCTGTAATACTTCCACATACACATTAATCATTAGGTGCTGGTATCAATTTCGGTGCATAGAAATCCCATAAAAATTATCTCTCTAGCAGTCTGAAGGAATTAATCTGAACATAACAAGTCATCATTATACCATATAACAGATCAGCAGGGCATGATATGCGTTAAAAGGTTTACTGATTTTTTTTACTTCCCTTGCTAAAAGGGGATATCATCATGGAATGTTCAAAATTAATTACAATTGCTATATTGAGATAATAAAATTACATTTTGAGGGTAACAAATTTCATATAGCATTTCCCGAATTTACCCGAAAATATCATTTAAACAACAATCAGTCATACTAAATTTTATATTATCATTAGCTACAGCTGTCAGGCCTTGTTACGAACTCGTAAAACAATCGTATTCCAGCTGCAGTCATTTAGTAGCATGTTAGTTTAAAAAGGAAGTGTAAACTGTACGTCGTACAAGAGTATATTGTATGATTAATAGCTTTGTTGTGCTGTTAAATTCTTGGACTGGAATAAAAAAGAACTTGTTCTTTGTTTTTTATATATATATATATATATATATATATATATATATATATATATATATATATATATATATATATATATATATATATATATATATATATATATAATATATATATATATATATATATATATATATATATATATATATATATATATATATATATATATATATATATATATAAAAATATATATATATATATATATATATATATATATATATATATATATATATATGTATATATATATATATATATATATATATATATATAATAACAAAGAGTATGTGTATATTGAAATATAAGCGGATTTAAAAAAGTGACGAGATATTGTACGTTCGCCGATTTAAGTCTAACTATGAAATAAAATCTCAAACTCAAATGAAGTCAAAATGCAATTGATTTTACTCTTTATACAAAATCCAAGGGTACAGCAAAATTTGATTTTTAAATAACAACAAACACTGTAATATCTATTTTGCTCTACATCTTTCAGGTATAAAGCCAACGTGTACCGTATTTAAACTTATTAAATTTTTCTCCTCCTATCTTAGGTTTCTCATGGGAACGAGTCTGGCTAATTAATAATGTAATATATTATTTTTTACAACATTTATGCAAAATAAAACAATCAAATTTTGTGAAATCAAGATACGACTGTACATTAATATCTTTGTAGCGACAAAAAGTATGTTGGGCAAACTAAAAGGTCAATTAAAACACGATTTAAAGAACATTTAGCACACTTAAAATACAATAGCATTGCCGAACATGCCCTTGAAGCTGATCATACTGTAACATTAGATAATCTAAAATTAATAAAAAATGTATTGTTGAAAGTATACGAACGTATGGAAATCATAAAATGTTAAAGTAGTTTAAATAAAGACAGAGGGCCTATTCCTTATAGTCCCCTCTACTGGTTACTTGACCGGAACTGATGGCCTTGCCTTTACGGGTTAGGCTAAGTATAAATAGGGTAGATTTGTAGTTTAGCTTTAGTCAATTATCGCTCCTGATGAAGCTAACATGGTTAGCGAAACGCGCGTCTAGTACAATAATAAAGTGTTTGGTGTAGTGGTGATATATACTGAGTAGTATCATTGTGCCAAAGATTCCACATTCCCAACTTAGTATATCTAGGAAGTTTTCATAATTTACTGAATAAATTGTTCTTATCTTTTGGAGAAATAGTGAAGTGTATGTGTCTTTTGCTGAAAAAATAAGCATCCCTATACTATTTGAATATAATCTCCTGTAGTAATAAGTAACTATTAAAGATTCTGTAGACTTTGGAAATGGAGTAAAATATAATAAAATTGTAAACATGGAATTTTCATACGCCTTTATTTTAGGTATATAGGTATGTATATATTTAAATATAAGGGTATTTAAAAAGAGTGATGAGATATTATACGTTCGTCGATTTAAGGACGAATAAAAAAATATTGGAAACCTATAATTACCAGAATTTTAAAAAAAGCAACCATATTTATTTCGCTAACGATTTCTAAAATCAATGTTTGGAACAAAATATTTACTGTTAGTTAATCATTGCCAATTAGCAGATTTTAAATTAAACTGTGAAAAAATTAGACAGCCGATTTACAAATCTAACAGAGTTAGTGAAAAACTAAAATTAAATTTCTTAGAATTTGTTAGCATACTAATTTAATATGTGTGCTAAATTAATGTTTAATAATTAGGGTCTACAAAGGTAATGCTAAAGTATATTCCAGATTAGATTCTAGATTAGCTATTAAAACATTTTCTGTTTAAAAGAAAGTTCTATTTTTTAATTAGATGTTAGTAAACTTTAATTTTAACGGTCTAATGACATCTGAGAAGGGAGATTTTCTTCTAAGCAATAAATGGTTGCATCGAAAAAGCTATTATATAATTAATTGGGTATGTATGTTATTAATTTCATCTTGTTGTAAAAACGTAACACATTCGGACTCTGCTTACATTCATTTGGTATAGACTTAGTTTAGAAATAAAGTTTAAATTGTACGTACGTATATCCTAGAGTATATTATGTAATTAAATAGTTGATCGTCGTGGCCGTTACTATGTGATAATTTATCATTTTAACGGAAAGAAATAAAACACTTATTATGTATTATTACCACTATATTGCACAAGTTTTGCGACTGCAGTTTCGACCTATGCGGTCATTATCAAGCTTACGTACTAAACTGAATTAAATAGACAAGTCATACTAAAATTAAAGTTAGGTGGTAGGTATAAAATATTATTATAAAACATTATTATTTAATTCTAGGGTTAATACAATTGATCTTAAGTGGTAGGTAGTAATGTTATGGTTTTATGACGGTAAATAGCGGTGAATAGAAAAGGTCTAGTTGGTCGTTTAACAGATTACAGTTTTGGTTTTTTCCGATGTTTATAAATTTCCAATGATTCTAAGATATTTAATTTAAAACCTTTCCCCGCATAATGTAGAATTTCTGTATTATGTAAATCGGGAAAGGGGTGTTGGTTTTCTATACAGTGGTTTGCAAATGAGGAATCTGTTTTTTGTAGTCTATATGATCTAAAATGTTCTGTATATCTGGTTTTAATGTTTCTTCCGCTTTGTCCAATATATATGCTGTTACAGTCCGAGCATTTTAACTTATAAACTTCACATTTTTGAAATTTGTCCGTCTTATCTTTGGCATTGTAAAGGATATTTGATAGGGTATTTTGCGATTTGAACGCAATTTTCAGATTATGTTTTGAAAAAATATTGGCTAATTTTTCGGATAGCGTGCCATGGTAGGGTATTGTAATGTATGTATGTTGTTCCGTGGATTTTATTTTAGGGTATATTAAGCGAAAAGTAAGTTGCTTTTGTTGATTAGTTTTCCAACCCACTCTCGAGTGAAGTTATTTTTTGTGGCAATGTTTTTAATAGTATTTAGTTCGTCTTCTAGGTCAGTTTTGGATAACGAGAGTTGAATGCTGCCGTTTTATGTTGGTTTGGGTGGAATGAGTCTTTTGGGATCGTTATACCTGTGAATGTGGGTTTTCTGTATACTTTAAATGTGCAACTGTTATTCATATGTAAGATGCTTAGATCTAGAAAGTTAATTTTGTTATCTGCTTCCTGTTCTAGAGTAAACTAAATTTTTGGGTGGATGCTATTAATGACAACTAGCCAATCTCTTAAATTTCATTAATAGCATCCACCCAAAAATTCAGTTTACTCTAGAACAGGAAGCAGATAACAAAATTAACTTTCTAGATCTAAGCATCTTACATATGAATAACAGTTGCACATTTAAAGTATACAGAAAACCCACATTCACAGGTATAACGATCCCAAAAGACTCATTCCACCCAAACCAACATAAAACGGCAGCATTCAACTCAATGATACATAGAGCCCT
The DNA here is from genome assembly GCA_019049505.1 of Pachyrhynchus sulphureomaculatus. NCBI lineage: Eukaryota > Metazoa > Arthropoda > Insecta > Coleoptera > Curculionidae > Pachyrhynchus > Pachyrhynchus sulphureomaculatus. Next base: position 97,308,352 of record CM032446.1, on the reverse strand, counting down.
TTCACTCCCGTTATCCAAAACTGACCTAGAAGACGAACTAAATACTATTAAAAACATTGCTACAAAAAATAACTTCTCTCGAGAGTGGGTTGGAAAACTAATCAACAAAAAACAAAAGCAACTTACTTTTTGCTTAATATACCCTAAAATAAAATCCACGGAACAACATACATACATTACAACACCCTACCATGGCACGCTATCCGAAAAATTAGCCAATATTTTTTCAAAACATAATCTGAAAATTGCGTTCAAATCGCAAAATACCCTATCAAATATCCTTTACAATGCCAAAGATAAGACGGACAAATTTCAAAAATGTGGAGTTTATAAGTTAAAATGCTCGGACTGTAACAGCATATATATTGGACAAAGCGGAAGAAACATTAAAACCAGATATACAGAACATTTTAGATCATATAGATTCCTCATTAACAAACCACTGTACAGAAAACCAACACCCCTTTCCCGATTTACATAATACAGAAATTCTACATTATGCGGAGAAAGGTTTTTAAATTAAATATCTTAGAATCATTGGAAATTTATAAACATCGGAAAAACCAAAACTGTAATCTGTTAAACGACCAACTAGACCTTTTCTATTCAACTCTATTTACCGTCATAAAACCATAAAATTACTACCTACCACTTAAGATCAATTGTATTAACCCTAGAATTAAATAATAATGTTTTATAATAATATTTTATACCTACCACCTAACTTTAATTTTAGTATGATTTGTCTATTTAATTCAGTTTAGTACGTAAGCTTGATAATGACCGCATAGGTCGAAACTGCGGTCGCAAAACTTGTGCAATATAGTGGTAATAATACATAATAAGTGTTTTATTTCTTTCCGTTAAAATATATTATGTAATTAATTTATTTTGCTGTCATTTATCGACATACTCAATCTTTATGTAATTAATAATTCAATAATTGATTCTGCTGATTTCTTTGCTTCAGTGACATTCAATATTTCTCACAAGAATTTTCGGTATAGACATTTAGTTATGTTACTGCTTTATCGAAAGAATATTAATTCACCATTTTCTCGAATACTGAAGTATGCCAACTCTTGGTGTGATAATAATTATGACTTATGCTTTGTTTCCCGTAACGTTATTAAATGGAGGTTGCGAAGACTCTTAATTAATATATGTTCTGGTACTAGTACTACCTTTAAGTTTAGGAATTCATGAGAATATGTAGGGGACTTGTTTTCAATTTTTAATAAACTTGGCAAAAAGTATATAATCTACTATTCTGCTTATAAACCAAAGAGACATAAGTAAATAGCTAAGTTAAAAAAATTAATATATACTTAATAATTTCACTCTAACTGAAAAATAGTTTAGTCGATTCTGCTGAATGCCTATATTATTTTACAAGATGAACTACATTTTTTGCTACACAATAGTGTGTTCGTTAAAAATGTTCGGTTACTTAGCTAAGCAGTACGGGATTTTTCAGTACCAAAACCCGGATTGAGTTACCGAAACAGATAAAATCGAAAATAGAAATTTTATACATCCAAGTTAAAATTTAACTGGCAAATGATATATTTAATTTTGAATGTGTAAAATTTTAGCATGCTGTCACTCTTTCGACATAACGGGTATCGTGGCGCCGAAGGGTTATTTCTTGCAATGAAAAGTGCCACTATTTGGGGCTGTGCTTGGTAATATTATATATTTTGCTTATACTTATACGCCCTGGCAAAATCTGTTTTTTTTTTTTTATTTTTTAGCTTAATTTCCGTCACAACACAAAAAAAATTATTTAATGTTTTGCTGTTTTCTATATAATTATTCTAAATACAACTTAAGCAAATTAGGGTTCATAATACGCAGAAATTTTTACAACCAAATGTTTTTTTAAGAAATTATCAATACAAATTTTTCCCATGAAGTATAGATTTTCGTTGGATACTAAATATACAGAGTGACTCATTCGTCTGTGTATAGGGTATGTCTATAACTGTTTAAAAGATGAAAAAAATACTTAAAAAGTATCGAGTTTCAAAAAAATTTAACATTCAAAAATATTTTTGTATATATAAAATGGCTAACAAAAAGTTGTAGACTACATATGTATTTTTATTGATATATTCTAACCTAAAATAAAGGCATATGAAAATTCCATGTTTACAATTTTATTATATTTTTACTCCCATGTTTCAAAAAAGTATAAAGCTTATGACAACGATACACTACTTAAGTGCTCCATTTTCAGAATCTTTAATAGTTACTTATTACTACAGGCGCTTCACTATATCAAAATGGTATACCGATGCGTATTTTTTCAGAAAAAGACACATACACTTCACGATTTCTCCAAAAGATAAGGACAATTTATTCAGCAAATTATGAAAACTTCTTAGATATACGTTTTAATTATAATTTTAAAAAAGTTTTAAGACAAACGTATTAGAAAAACTGTAGACGTACGTGCATGCAGTTTAATGAAAGAATTTATTTTCTAAAACTAGGACGATTACTAAGCAACGGCTTCCAGAAAAAATCTTTAAGCAAAACTTCATCCATATTTTATAATATTTAAACTCTATTTTAAGCATATTTCACCAACAAAAACTCGTATATCAGTAATCCAAAATTGTGTCTGTAAGAGTAAGATTTTTTTAATTTTTTTTTAAAACAAACCGATAAAATACTATAACGCATGATTACTTCTCTGTAGATTACAATATATTTTTTTTTTAACGCTTTATTCATTATATCCATAAGCAGAGCCCATTTTGTAATTATTTTTGTTATTTCTTATTTTATTCAAAAACTATTTAACATTTAAATTTGGAGCAAGATGACGGGCTAAGAATTTTTTTGTTTGACTAAGTAGTGTTTAATGGGCAATTGGGCAATTAAACATTTATTTTTCTATTACTAATAAAATTATTAGATGTTTCCTTAGAATTATTGACCCATTATATTCGTAACTACAAAGATATTATCGTACAGTCGTGTCTTGATTTAACAAAATTTGATTGTTTTATTTTGCATAAATGTTGTTAAAAATAGTATATTAATTAGCCAGACTCATTCCCATGACAGACCTACGATAGGAGGAGAAAAATTTAATAAGTTTAAATACGTTACGAGTTGGCTTTATACCTGAAAGATGAAGAGTAAAATAGATATTAAAGTGTTTGTTGTTACCTAAAAATCAAATTTTGCTATGCACTTGGATTTTGTATACAATTGCATTTTGACTTAGTTTCGGATTTTATTTCATAGTTAGACTTAAAACTTCACAAATATATCTGCAACACAAACAACTAGCAACATGATTCGCCTTTCGCATTTTTAAAATTTACCTTAAAAAATGGGATTTTTAACATTTTGTATTTGTATTTACATATACTTATATTTAAAAGTAGTCATGAACTGTAAATAAAACAGAAAAAATCAGTGACGATGGAAATTTCGATAAACGGGTGTGCTACCAAAAACGCTCTGCCTGAGATCTTACCATGATCCACATAGTATTTATTATATCTTTGAATTTAATTTAACTAGAGTGTTTGGAAATTACTTGTAGTAATCTATAACTATTAACTTCAGTTATAATCAAATATCCCATTATGAGTACTTGACTGTGGTTATAAAAGCGATTTATTGATCACACTAAAATTAAATAGTTTTAGCTTAACACGCACAATTATAATGTAGAGCCGTTGTACAGCCTATAATTGTGGCAGGAAATGTGACATTATTTATTTTATTGTTATATCAATATAATTAAATACCAGCTAAACGATATCGTTCCATATCTATCAAGTAAGTTGTGTAATAACTAAAGAAGAATATTCTTATGAGGCTTTAACTCGAAACAGACATTTTAGCGATAAATTACCACATGAAGGGCTTGAAAGAAAGCTAATAAACCTTCTTAAAGGAACGACGCTCATGTAACCAAAAGATGGGACAATCAGCCAAGAGGCTGCAGTGCACAAACAAGTACAACCGCCTACCTCGTTATCAAATTGTTTTTGAAATAGCGATTATTCAAAAAGGTCTATTTTTTTCCTAAAATGAATTCAGGTTAGCATTATAACGTTGTGTAACAAAACACACAAAAAGAAAGAATTTTAAACTCTATTTGCTTCCATTATATATCATAGCTACATATGTTCGGTTACAAGAATTGCGATGAACATTGCGTTATTGTTACTAATATTTGGTTTGGTTACATAGATCAGCTTATTAGTTAAAAACTAGTTATCTATCACTTTAGGTCTAAGTAGCAATAAACCAGAGGCAAGATATTGTATTTTATAAACTACTGCCCATAGAGAGGCAGTTCCGAGCGACATTGTCAAATATATATGTATATTGCCCTCAGGGGCTAGGGGCATCCCAGGATTCTCCTAGTACGGGCATTGACGATCCCGAGGTACCTGAGTCATGTTGTGCTGTCTTGTGTTGTCCAGATTATATGTAACAAAAACGCAATCTTAAGGTGTTTACCGTGCCGAGAAGATGAATGGCGCAGCGTTTATGAGTCGCAAACGGTTCCCCCGGATACCGGGCGCCCTCCGGGAGTAAGTAGCCTTGCTGTGGCATCCAGGCTCTGCCGCAGTCGACCATTCTTTCCTAGGATACTCGTGGGAACACTATGTCACAAAATAATAATTATACTAGTGATAATGGCAGGGTGCTGAGGAGGCGGACCCCTGTCGTACAAACAGCTACAGCACCCCCACAACAACAACAACGACAAACGATCCAACCAACCGCCTCAGCTGAAACTACTCCCGATAGTTTTACCAGATCCGACATTGTAGGTGATGGAAATTGCCTTTTCCGTGCAGTTAGCTTACACTTATATGGCCACCAAAACCATCATGAAAGACTCCGAGAGGCTGCTCTAAGATATATACAACAAAACTGGTCGGAACTTAACACATTTTCATTAATTGGGGACGACGATATGAAAGACTTCAATAACTACTATAACTATATGAGGAAAAATGGCACCTATGGAACGAGCCTAGAGATACTTGCCCTCTCGGAAACCCAGAATAGCAACTTTCATATCTTCTCAAAACAACGAAGAACAAGAGATACAAAAATAACTTTTAGGGACAAGCCAACAATAATAAGCACAAGAAAACACACCGAAACTATTTACCTTCTACTAACAGGCAACCCAATGTCGGGACACTTTGAGCTTCTGACACCACAAAACACTAAAAACATCCCAAACAACAGTAGACCAATAAAAGAAGCATCGGGCGAGCGACGTAACGGTCGAGGACGTCGCGGGAAATGGCAGCTAGACCAAAACGATGAAGACCGGGCAACTGACAATGGACCTGCCAAAAGTGTTGTGCCGGCGAGTAAACCGACACCCACCAAGGCGGGAAAGTCAAGGCAACGCATGAGTTATACTACAGGAACAAACGAACACACCATGCGTTGCCTTGGTAAAAGCACAAGTCCTGACAAGGAAACCACTGAGAAGGGAATCACTCGCCGCCTAGACCCACCACCATCAATCCCAAACGCAACCGACGAAGTATTTAATCAAAAAACTCCCGCAACGACAAAGAAATCCCAACAGCACAAAACCAAAATTCAAACAGCAAATAAGAATAGAAAACCAAATCAACAACATCAGGAGATATCTAGGACACCTTACCCAGTTTATTAACGGGAACGTGTCCAAACGAGTCACGCAGAGTATAAACAAGATCAAGTCCGGGTCTCCCAACAGAACACTGCCAGAAATCCTGGATACTCTGAAACAAAAATTATCCGTATATGCCGCAAGACTTCGTAGATACAAAGAACCAAACGAGAGGAAAGATACCAACAACCTCTTCCGAAGAAGCCAAACACAGTTCTACCGGAAAAACTATGCACAGCAAACAGACAGCAGTGACCGAACCATCAAACAAACAAGAACTCACAGATCATTGGAAAAGTATCTGGTCAGAACCCAAACTACCCAATAATAACACCCCCTGGATCAAAGCCAAAGAAGGCAAAGATAAACATGTGACAGAACAGGAAAATTCCATATTAACTACTGTGGGACCAAAGAGCATGATAAGGCGCCTGGATGCAGGAAGTTCCGGAGGTAGAATGGCCCCCCGTTCGGATCTCCGGGTAGGGGCTGGTTCGGAGGCGTCGACTTGCAGACATCATAATTTTAAGATAGATTTTTGCAACATACGAGGTATAAACTCGAACATAAATTCAGTGCATCAACACCTGCAATCAGATAAACCTCATGTACTCGCTCTATGTGAAACCTAGGTCAGTCCATCGACCAGCACGGTCAACTATCTTTATCCTGGGTACGACTTCTATTCCCGATTTAGGCGTAACTTTGGAATCTGTCTTTTTGTCAGAAGCGACCTCTCTTGTCAACGAGAAGAAGCTCTGGAGCCCCCAAACTTTGATGTTATGTGGTTAAAAATAACGACTCAACAAACCACAAGGTTCATCTGTATCCTGTATCGACCAACCAACACGGATCCCTGATCGAGACGGGGAGTTCGCCAGTCTTCTTGATCTGTTTTTAAACCACCAATCCGGAGATTTACACGGTCACCGTAAATCCGCCGTTAGGTTCTTCCGACCATAAACTGCTTTCGACATCGAGTATCCTGCCAATCAGTGACAGAGAGGCGCCTAGGCCGCGCAAGATTTGGCACTACAAATCTGCTAAATGTGAAGATCTCATGGAATACTTTCGAACTTTCCCTTGGATGGACGTTTGTTTTCGATCCGATAACCCATCTGACTGCGCCAGGGAGGTCTCCGATGTTATTTTGGCTGGTATGGAAGCTTACATCCCTTTTTCGAAGAAATGCTCCTCCAACGGCAAACCTTGGTTCGACCGAAAATGCAAAGAAGCTGTTGCTTCTAAACATATTGCCTACCGACAATGGGTGAAAATCCTAACACCTTAAATCGAAATATCTTTGTTCATGCCCGGAACAGATGCAAGGGAATTATCGACGAAACCAAGGAGGCACACAATCAACGAATTAGAAACAAACTTCTCGTTTGTCCCAACAATTCCAGGTCCTTTTAGGCAGTCGCTAAGGCAGTTAGTCAAAACTTTACCAAATCCACCATACCACCACTCACACGGCCAGATAATTCCATTGCAACCACACCTGTTGAGAGAGCGAACTTGTTGGCTGAACTCTTTGCTTCACATTCTACTGTCGATTTCCAAGGAAAAACACCACCTACTATTCCCATATTGCAGTCAAGGATGCCCGATGTTGTCTTCAGACAGCGCATCATAAAGCGTATTTTAATGAAGCTTGACACCAAGAAGGCTTCTGGCGCTGACGGAATACCTGCCATAGTTCTCAAAAACTGTGCAAGGGAACTAACACCAGTTTTCTGTAGACTTTTTAACCTATCCTACAGAAAGGGAATATTTCCGTCCTGCTGGAAATGTGCCACGGTTCAGCCGATACCTAAAAAAGGTAAGAAGACCTTGCCAAATAACTACCGACCAGTTGCACTGCTTTCAATAATATCGAAAGTCATGGAAAAGGTTATCAATGAGCATCTTCTAAAATATCTTGAACGATTCAATATTATTAGCGATCACCAATATGGTTTTCGTAAACATAGATCAACAGGAGATCTTCTGACTTATGTAACACATGTTTGGAACAACGCAATTGAACACTTTGGAGAATCGCGAGCGGTTGCTCTTGACATATCCAAGGCATTCGACCGTGTTTGGCACGATGGACTGTTGGCTAAGTTGCGCTCTTATGGTATGTCTGAAAGGTTCTGTTTGTGGCTCTCATGTTTCCTCAGAGAGCGTTCTTTGCGAGTGGCGGTCGACGGATTTCTTTCTGACACCCTCACTATCAACGCCGGTGTGCCCCAGGGCTCCATACTGTCTCCTACTCTCTTTCTCATTTACATTAACGATCTGCTGGAAAAGACCGGGAATCCAATCTATAGCTTTGCAGATGACAGTACGCTTGTCTCTTCATTCACCTTGAACGCTAGGACATCGTCTGCTCAGGCGAATATCCGCAGACAGCAGGAGGTCGTTCAACTTAACAAAGACCTGGAAGAAATTCTATCTTGGGGTGACAGTAACCAAGTGGAATTTAACGCTACAAAAACCCAAGCGTCAGTTTTTTTCTAAAAAAGTTAACGTTGCTGAACCCGACATAGTTATGTCGGGGCACTCCATTCCCCTAGCATCGTCGCTCAATTTGTTGGGCGTTAGTTTGGGAGCAAATATGTCTTGGCATAAACATGTTGCAGGCATAGCAAGGAGAGCTTCTCAAAAATTGGGAATATTATTTAGAACCCGAAAGCTTTACACCCCACAGCAACTGTTAATTCTTTACAAAGCCCAAATTCGACCAACTATGGAATACTGCTCCCACGTTTGGGGCTCCGCTCCCAAATATACACTGCACTTGTTGGATTCTGTTCAGAGAAGAGCGGTCCGTCTGATTGGGGACCCGGAATTGACCGGCGGCCTTGATTCGCTGGAACATCGAAGAACGGTTGGCGACTTGAGTCTGTTCTACAAGTATTTTCATGGAAAGTGTTCGAAGGATGTAGACCGCTTAATTCCTCCCAAAGCGGTGCATGTTAGAAATACACGTCGCGCTGGTGCTTCGCATCCGTATGAGGTTCAGCTTGTTACTCCGCAATCTTTTATATGGAGAACGTCATCTCTTTGGAATGATTTGCCCAGCGCTGTGTTTCCCACCGAGTACAATTTACAGCGATTCAAGAACAACGTGAATCGCTTTTTTTTTCCGCACTCGTGCCGCTCCTGGAGCGCTTTAGGGACTTCCCTGCAGCACGCGTGCTAGACCAATAAAAAAAAAAAAAAAAAAAATATATATATATATATATATATATATATATATATATATATATATATATATATATATATATATATATATATATATATATATATATATATATATATATATATATATATATATATATATATATATATATATATATATATTATAGCCTGGTACGTTAAGGCGCCATTTTATAGCGTCTCTTTTGCGGCGCTATTTTGCTCTTTATGTATATCTTATATTTTTGAGAATGGATTGAGCGGATATTAACAATGATAGAGCAAAAACTAGATATAAGCTAGCTCGTTTTTTTTACTGGTAGAGTATATGGAGATCGAGGCAATTTTTGTACGCCTTTTGAAAATAGTCTCTATAGTTGTTTAAAACTTAGTTGTACAGTTTTTAGGCACCATTCATTTTAGAATAAAAAGAATCTAAGTTCAGCTCAAAAAATGAAAAATACTGAAGAGTTATTTAGTTGTTGAAATAAAATTGAATTGGGTACATCCGTTGCGTCCTGAAAGAAAGAGCGGGTAGTTCAGTAAAAACACATTTAAATAAAGAAGGGTATATTAACAAAATAAAGATTCTTCCTCTTAAAATTACTTAGACTTAATAAATAACCTCTTAGGCTATGAGAGTGTACACATTTAAACTAAAGTTCTATGAATTACTGATCCGAAGTGTAAAAAGAAGGCTTTAAGAAACAAGATCTAAAAGTTTATAAAATTAACTTCGCGGATTATATATGTTGAGTAGTCGTTAGAAACACACGTTGTAGACAGGAAGTGAGATATTTAAACTGGTGTACTACTGAGTTACTGATCGGCTTCTCCTCGTGGGTTTTCCATAAACTGCTTGGCCTCTCCTGGTGAGATTCTCATCAAAATATTGTCTCAGCCATTACTCTTCTATTTTCATTTGGGTAGTTAATCATTTTTGGACCTGAAATGCCTTAGGATGAGCAGAATATTTTAAGATTGGAAAAGGCATCAAACTTGAGATCTACCCACTTGGTGATAAAAAAAAGCCGTTACTGCACTATGGCATGACGAAAGAAAAAGCCACTAAGGCATACTGAACGAAAAAGCATGGCCGAAGAAAAAGCCTTTAAAAATTCTATATGGCCGTTTATATATCTCTTACCCCTTCTTCGAAGTGACATATTTAAAATGACTCACTTCCGGGGCGCAAAATCAATGCAAACTAAATAAGTTATGTTAGGTCGGCAACAAGTTATACATGGTTGAGATACACTGTTCAAAAATTTAAATCTCTGTTTTAAGTTACACTGCTCAAACATTAAAATCACTGCCTAATAAATCATAAATATGTAATAAAAAATAAATTATAGAAAGAAAAACAGTGTCGTAACATGATCTTAAAATCTAAGAAAAAAATTAATGTTACTGTATATATATATATATATATATATATATATATATATATATATATATATATATATATATATATATATATATATAAACTTTCCTTTTAGAAAATCCAGTACTTCGTGCAACCATAATTTGAAACTTACTAACAAAAAAACTTAAAAGTAACTATTATTTTCCAAGGTGCACACTGAAGCATGATTTAATATTATAGAGATTTTTGATATTTTGCTAAGTAATTCTTTACGCTTCCTTTTAAACCTAATTGAAAGATTTGATTCGGTTTCACATAAAAATTGTCAGTAAAAATATTATTTCTATAAAAATTTCAACGTTTAAGGTCAAAGGTTATAAGTAAAAAAAAGTGTTTTGTACGCAGATAGAGCGCTGAAGTAATTCTATCGAAGTATTATTTAAAATTTTACTACGCCAGACAAAAGCCAGTTTACATTGCTGTAAAATTCAAATAACAATATTACATTTTGTGGTAGCAGATTGCCCATTTGGTATATTACTTTGCTAATTTATCCCCAACTGAATCCATTAAAATAACAATCAGTCACCCTGGATTTTACATTATCATTAGCTACAGCTGTCAGTTCTCGTTACAAGTACCAAATAGAATAATTTTTGTTAAGCATGTAGCAGGTTAGTGTAATTGCAATACAAAGTATCTCAGAGAAATGAATAATAGTAAAATATTTATGTTAAAAAAGAAATTATTATATGAAAAAACTTTTATTGCATATGAAACTAGAATCTTTGCAAAATGATGTTACCTAAATATGAATCATTACGTTTACGGTACTGCTGTTAGCCAGTGTTGCAGTTGTTAATCACTATTTTGTGTGTCGTTATCATGATTGCTGCC
>CM032446.1:97284750-97292250 GCA_019049505.1 Pachyrhynchus sulphureomaculatus | reverse complement strand
GAATTTTATTTTTTAAAAAAGGGTTCAGTGTACTAGCTTTCGAACAAAATAAAAGCTCTAACTTTGCAGATATTTTTATTTCATAATATTTATTAAAAGAAACTACACTATAGCAGTAAGACAAAAGCAGGAAATTTGTAGAATTTTTTATTTCAATTTATCTGATATAGATATTTGAATTTAGTTGTTGACTCTAAGATAAGAGATTCCTACTTTTTTCTTAGAAGCTAGCTTTATAGTTCAGATAAGCAGATGTGCTGGTTTACTTTAATTTTTTGCAGTGTTAGATTTATTTTGCGGTTAACCGAACAAAAAACTATTTTTTTCTCAACGATGTTTTGCATGAATATTAAACATACTTTGCTGATAGACGAAACGGTATTTGGAGATTTTTTTGTTGAAAATTCTTAAGAAATCTTAGTAAAAGAATTTTAATACAAGGCGATACTTAGAAATTTTTTTTGAAATTGTCGAAGATTTTTTTAATGTTTAGTAAAGAAGTTTACATATTTTAAGTGCCTTTACATATTATTTATTTAGACTATTGGGAGCACAGGAGAAATATTTTCACGACTTTTTAAACAATTCTTTTAAATTTTATTCATTTATCATGGAAGCCTTCAATTTTAAAGTCAATCACCTACTGGAATATGAATTAGACTATGAACTGAAAATCCGTCGTACTTTCTCAGAACGTCCGGTCGCGGATAAAAGAAAGATTCTAACGAGGATCTTAAGTAAAGAAATTAATGAGCCGGGAAAAATGATAAAAATAGGGGATGACACTCTGGATAATACAGAAGAAACGGCTGGTATCGAAAAGAGTTTAAATTCTATCCAAAACTTAATCGATAGTTATGACGGCGATCCAAATGATTCACTTGTACACCGGGTTAAATCACGTTTATCGCATGTAGCGGGTCGCGTACAAAGAATTCCCATGCCGGATGACGAAGAGGAAGCGTCGAAGCTTTCCAAATATGTTCAGGAAACAATAGCTACGTGTGTGCTCATGGAAGCAAATCTTGCAGAAAAGATAGCTCCTGGTCATGAGTTACCACAGCTGCCTATTACAACCCCAGTCATAAACGTGCCAGCTCCAATCGTGAATTGCGCAGCCAGAAATATTCCTGTCAGCGAATGGCAATTGAAATTTAATGGAGACTCAAAGAGACTCTATCCTTTTTTGGAGAGGCTGACTGAAATAGCACAAGCTAGGAAAGTATCGGAAGATGAACTTTTCAGCTCTGCTGTTGAATTTTTCACTGGCGATGCGTTCATTTGGTTTAGGAGCATAAAATCAAGTGTCAACGCCTGGCCTTCCTTGGTAGATAGGCTAAAGAAGGACTTCTTGCACTGTGATGAGGATGAAGAATTGTGGTCGGAAATAAAGAGGAGGCTACAAAAGAAGAATGAGTCCACTGTGATTTTTATTGCCCACATGGAATCTTTATTTGGTAGGTTATCCACCAAGCCTTCGGAAAGTACCAAAGTTAAATTTATACGTAGGAATATTCTGCCTAGCTTCGTCAATCGGTTAGCTCTACTAGATATTAATTCGGTAGCCGAACTCGCCGGGTTATGTAGAAAACTTGAAGAGTCCGATTATTTGTTGGAAAAGAGCAGACCAAAAGGCGAAACTAATATACATCAAGTAGAGTATAATCCAAATGGCCGAAGTGGAGTCTCGACAAATAAAGTTGGAAATTTAAATCGGAACTCTAGGAGTAACCGGAAAACGGGTAAAAGAAAAGATAGTGATTCTAAAATTAGCGACACTGCAGCTAAAGTGAACGACAAGCCGGTTTCACCTAAGGCAATTTTCACGTGTTGGAATTGCACAGGCCCGAATCACACTTACCAAAATTGTACAGCACCAAAGAGGGTATTTTGTTTCAAATGTGGAACAACAGGTGTGAGACTAACATCATGCCCCAAATGTACAAAAAAACGAGTAAGGACGGTATATTACCGAGGCGGATATCCTAAGTCCAACAAAAAAGCCTCTAATCTTTCGGCTAAGTCACAAGCTCATGTTCGCAGTAAAGCCCCTAATCCAAAACGTTCTAGAAACACGGACGAACAAAAATATTCCAGTAGATCGGATTGGACTAAATGGTTACAAAAAGTTTCTGATTTTTTTAAGTCTAATAAAAATTATCCTTCTCAAGTTAAAACTCCTGCTTCTCCAAATGGTCACATGTCTCCTTTATTCGTGCATAAATATTTAGACAACAGACCGCATATCAAGATAAATCTATTAGGTGCCCATTTCTCGGCTCTATTTGACTCTGGTGCAAATGCCTCCGTTGTAGGTCAGAATGGTATTAAGATTTTAAGTCGTTTAAGTATAAAAATATGCCACGTCAAAAATAGAGGTGTTACCACTGCAGATGGCAGCCGTCTAAAAGTTTTAGGTACGGTTGAGTTGCCCCTAGTCTGCAATGGTCATTGTTTAGTAATCTCTGCTCTAGTAGTACCTTCTCTATCACATACTTTGGTTCTAGGATGTGATTTTGCACAAAAATTCGGAATCTTGGTAAATTTTAAAAATAATTCGTGGTATCCACAGTCCCTAGAAGTCAATTCTCAAACAAGTTTTAAAGATTGTTATTCAGAAAGTTCTTTTGAAAACCTTTTCTCGCGTCTATGTACCCTAGATGATCTCTCGCGGACGGAACGCTTAAAAGCAGAAAAAGTAATAAGCTCTTTCAATGAAATAAGTAGTAAAGATAGGTTAGGCCGAACGAATAAAATCAAGATGTCTATAGATACGGCTGATGCCAGTCCTGTAAAGACAAGGCCCTTCGCCATGTCTCCTTATATGTCAAAAGTATTAAATAAAGAGTTAGACGAAATGTTGAAACTCGGAGTGATTGAAGAATCAACCAGTCCTTGGTGTTCTCCAATCTTATTGGTGAAAAAGGCCGATGGACAGTATCGTCTGTGCTTTGACGGAAGAAAGCTCAACGAGGTCAGCAAATTTGATAACTACCCATTACCGAACATCGACAGAATTTTGACATCACTCAGGAATGCTAAGTATGTATCTTCGATAGACCTTAGAAAGGCTTTCTGGCAAATTCCTTTAGACAAATCCTCTAAAGAAAAGACCGCTTTTGCAGTAGTAGGCCGAGGTCTATTTCAGTTCGTCACTATGCCGTTTGGTCTAAAGAACGCTGCTCAAACTCAGCAACGTTTAGAGGACGCTATATTTGGTCCGAAATATGAGCCACATATTTTCACCTATCTCGAGGATATTTTAGTAACATCGGAAGACTTCGAATCGCATATACGCTTACTTAAGGAAGTAAAAGATAAATTGAAAGAGGCCGGACTGACGATAAATTTGAGCAAATGTGATTTTTTCAAAACTTCTCTAAAGTTTTTAGGCTATATTGTAGGCTCAAATTCTTTGCGTACCGATCCGGATAAAGTAGCAAGCATGGTTAATTATGCGAGACCTACTAATACTACGGAAGTTAAGCGCTTCGTAGGAATGTGTTCATGGTACAGACGTTCTATTGAGAATTTTTTCTACCCTGTTGTCACCTATTAATGATCTTTTGAAAGGACGAAAAAAAGGACAATCGATAGATTGGACAAAGGCAGCCGAAGAATCTTTTATAAAGATTAAAGAGCTATTGGTTTCAGCTCCCATTTTATCCCAACCAGATTTTTCCAACAGTTTTATATTTCCAGTGATGCTTCTAATACCGGTTTAGGGGGCGTCCTAACACAGAAAATCAATGGTGAGGAAAGAGTGATAGCGTATGCCAGTAGAACTTTGTCAAAGGCTGAACGTAACTATTCGGTTGTTGAAAAAGAATGTTTAGCAGTACTCTTTAACATCGAAAAGTTTCGACCTTACATAGAAGGTGTTCCTTTCACGGTCATAACAGATCATTATAGTTTATTGTGGCTTAATTCAATTAAAAACCCTAGTGGCAAACTAGCGCGTTGGGCGATTAGGCTGAGACAACATACATTTAATTTAATTTGGCCAAAAATGCGTTTTGTTATCTTAAAGTTTGTGAGGACTTGTGAAGTATGTGGAGCACAGAAATCTCCAAATACACTACCTATGGGACTGATGGGAAATGAGAAAACGGTCAATTACCCTTTTCAAGTCATAGCAGCTGATCTAGTAGGTCCATTTCCACGTTCAAAACAAGGAAATAAATGACTTTTCGTAATTTCTTGCTGGTTAACAAAGTATACCGTGTTATTTCTTTTGAAAAGCTCTAAAGCCGAATGCTTTTTGAAAATTTTAGAAAACGATATTTTTCTAATCCACGGAGTTTCATCGCTTTCGATATGCGATAACGGTACTCAGTTTACTTCTGAGTGTCTTAAGAGCTTAAGTGAGACATATAGTTTTAACATACGTTTCAATCCCGTGTGCCCTCTACAATATAATTTCGTTCAAAGTAATATTCGTTGATTCACGTGATAATTCGGGATAAAGGAATTTCAAAGATTCAAACACGAAGTAACAGGGTTCACACCGTCTTTCTTAGTTTACGGCAGACATATACCTCTATCTGGATCGTATTATAAAAATTTAGATTTGGATGTCAATGTTGACAGCGAAATAATTCCGGGTAACAGGGGTGCGTACGCCGAAAATTTAAAGGGTTTAAAAGATATTTTCACCGACGTGCGTAGTAGGATACATAAGGCTTATGAACGGAACAGTAAGTCTTACAACCTTAGAAAAAGGGATTTTTCCTTTAAGATAGGTGATCACGTTTGGCGAAAAAATAAAATTCTTTCCAGTGCAGCTGATAAATTCACATCTAAGTTGGTACCTAAGTATGTGCATTGCGTGATTAGAGAAAAGATTTCGGATTTAGTTTATGGTTTAGTTAATTTAGATGGGACTAAAGTAGGACGATGGCATATTAAAGACTTAAAACCATTCAACGGACCTAGCCCTAGTGAAAGTTTGTCAGAAGAAGAATAATTTATATTTACATTATCTTAATTGCTTTAATTTATTTTTTTGATGTTGCTCTGTAGAGGTGACGACCTCGTTTTTTTGACTGTTATAAAAGTTGAGCAGAGTATAGCTTACTTTTATAGTTTTTTGCTAAGATTTTGGGTATTGGCCATATCCCAAACTTAGGTTGATTGTGTTGATGTTTAGCGTCGACTCAGCTGTTGCGAGCTTGCGAAAGAGTCACACTCAGGATATATCATAAGACTGGTATGTCGGTGGTCGCGGGATTTGATTTGCTTATGACCCCAAATAATATCCAGTTCTTGGCACTTGGAAGCGAAATTTTGATTAGAGGCAATCCAAGGTGATCTTGAGTTAGGACAAGCGCAAGATGTAGCTCGCGTGGTATGATGTAGAGTCAAAATTATGAGCAATTTCAAAGTTTGTTACCCGAGTGGGTGTATTTTTTATTACCTTAATGGTATATTTTGGGTGCAATTAAGAGTAAATTGATTTTGGTTTATCCAGTAAGTCTAAGACTTGGATTATTTTGATTTAGATTTTCTTCCGAATTGACAAACTGAGGGTATTTTCTATTTTTTTTTCAGAGCCGTTTAAACGTTACCTTTGAGTCACTAATTTTTTTTAAAAAATTTTTTTGCATAGACTCATAGGCGTCTGATGAGTTTTTTCGGTATACTATCGGATTGATAGGAAATTGAAGTCCTGCAGGAGAACTAAAGGCTGATCATTTACAGGAGATGAGAGCAGAGTAAGACAGTCGTTTCACAAAGAAATGATCAAAATCTGATACCGAGATGAGAACCTTGTCAAGAGAGGCTAAGCGCAGTGAAGGAAGATTCCTAACCGAATTTTTAGATTTCCAAGAGATAATCTAGAAGTTTGGGCTGACAGAAAACGGTTATGCCTGATACCTGTAGCAGTTTCGTCTAGAGGCTATTGTCTAGGGAGACGATTAACACCATGATCGAATATTTTAGCTGTCAACGATGTTTTCTTCTTGTTTCTGATTAAGCTGGAAAAGCTCTTGTCGTCTTCAAAAGTTTTGTTGCGTTACCACCGAAAAATGGAGAAATTTTTACTTCAAGTAGCTTTTTAAGCTCATTTTCGTTTTTTGGAAATTTCCGTTAGAAGCTTGGTTAAGTCAACCTTATAAACCTTTTAGGTTGTATCCCATGAGTGATTTGTTTTTACAGGCTGTGATGCACCGGGTGCTAACAGATGCCGTTACGACGTTTGGCAGGGAGTTAGTCTTCCTGAGGAACAGACTGATTGGAAGGGTAGTCTATGGAGGGTGAACGTTTGACCTTTGGGACCTTTAGGGGTTTTGTTACCCAATGGTTATTTCTATTTGAACCAAAGGAGAGCCTAACTACTGTAGTCGACCTCAGCTCCAATTAGCCTATTAGTGGTGACAGGCTGTTGGCAGTAGTGTGTTTCGGAACACCCTAATGATTAATTTTTTTGACTTATGGTGGTGTGGTAGACACCGTTTTAGTTTAGTGGATGCTATAATCTACTCCCTTTTGTTGGTGGACTCCAGGGTCACCATTTCCGTATTTTATTGTCTCCACCATTCAGTATATCGTGGTGAGGTGTTTGTCTCCTGTTATGTGGGATGGATTGAATGTTTTTCGTTGTTGTTCTAGGGCGAGACCAGTACACGAGGGTTCTTCATGCAACTTGAAGAGGCGCAATGCTGGTTAAGTTTTATATCTCTGTGTAGCCACCCTGAAGATGACGGAGGGCGTTTTTTTTCGGCTCATATTTCTAGGCAGATTTGTCACTTTGGTGCGATGTGCCGAAGATTTGATTAGCTTTTGCTAAGAGCTTTCACCAAGCTCAGTATGGAGTTGTCATAACCAAGGGTTTGGGATTTGAACTCCTGTATATATGTCTGTATATATTTCTGTATATATTTCTGTATATATATTTCGGTGTATGTTGGTTGCCTGAGCGCATGTGCTCAAAATGCGAGATTTTGAGTCGTTTTGCTTATGGACTCCCATATATAGGATTATGACTTTAGGGAGGTCCTATTTCGAGACTTGCTGTCTCATATTTGGGAATGTTTCCTTGAATGTTAGTTGCGCGCAGACTAATCATTCTGTTCTTTGTGAACATTGCTTTTTGAAGCAGGATCATTCAGTTCGGTGAATTTTAGCTTTTATAGCTATTCACGGTGTTTAGAGTGAATTTTAGCTTTTGTAGCTATTCACTGCGCTTATAGTGATTTAGTTAGCTTTTATAGCTGCTCACTATGATAATGGCGAGTTTGTTCTTTTAGAACGCAGACTTTGTGTAGTCGAGGACTATTTACAGAGTGTTTTCTTGGCGAGGAGCCGAGTTTTTTTCTGGTGATATACCAGAGTGTTTTCTTGGCGAGGAGCCGAGTTTTTCTGGCGATATACCAGAGTGTTTTCTTGGCGAGGAGCCGAGGTTTTTTCTGGCGATATACCAGAGTGCGATTTTCTGGCGATCAACCAGAGCGTTTTCCCTGGCGATTCTAGCATGTCTGGATGTCTTAGGACGTCGAC
>CM032446.1:97154750-97279750 GCA_019049505.1 Pachyrhynchus sulphureomaculatus | reverse complement strand
CTTCAAGCAAACAAAAGTTCCCTTCAATCTGAGATCATTTATATTACGGTATTAGAATAGGACGGAATGAGCAGAACTTGGGTTGTTACTTAAGCGTCTGAGGTGGATGGAAATGTTATCGCATGTTTCTCTTTTTGTTGGCATATTTGAAACTAATTTTTAGTTTCAGGCGCACTGAAAGCTTAAAATTTCCTTGCATTAAATTTTAATGATGGTCTAGTACTTTTAAATAATCAGTAGCTTTCAGGACTTAACCAATCCTTATGTTAAGTATGGTCCAAACTGACAATTTGTTTAATATTACATAATTTAATTCCGTATTGTGTTATTCCGTCCAAAGAGGAATCCTCTCGTTTTTTAAGTAGATATCACTAGGTTAACATTTCAATATTATTGTCACATAAATCAATACCTTTTTGATTGAAATATTGCGAACCTTATTCATTCCTACTGAAACAAGGATATATGCCTTAGCCTTGTTATCCAAATGACTTAAACGGAGTCAATAACAGAAAATAAGAAAAAGTTTTTTTGGTTTTGAATTTAAAGCAGACAAAAAATCCTATTTGATTTAAAAATATTTAAAAAAAAAATTAATAAATCTGCCACAAAGCGCCTTGTAACCTATAATCAATAGATTAATGGTACCAAAGTGAACGGGTGTGTAAAACTGCTTATACAAACTAATTGTTTAGAACGAATTTTATAACAAAATCTTTTGGATTTTCTCATATTAAACCATAGGCTAGTAGGTTAGATATTGTTTTTAAAAAAATACTGTTTATTGCTCGCCAACCCGTTTAAATTGTATACTAATTACGGAAAATATTATCAAATTGCAAAGTATTATTAAAGTGATTTCGGGAACGTTCGGAAGTATATTTGATGCAAAAATTCTCAATATCATCGCTCCAATGTCAAAATAAATCAATTTGAAATTTGTACTTTCTGTAAAGATATTACTAATATTATTCTCGGTTATCAAAAAATTTTGAAACGATTTTATCAAATCAGTAAATATTTACTACTACTGACAAACTTTATCATGTCAGTTGTTCATAGATCGACGGCATAGCCTTCATTACATGGGATTCACCCAGCATTAGTTCAGTGACATTGCCGAACTTGAACAACTAGGGCGTTCTGAACTATTTTCCATAGTACATCTAATTAAACTTTTCTACCGAATTATTCAAATCAATTGAGGTAGAGTTTATTCATTAATTTGTAGTTCAGAAATTTCAAAATTTTTATTTAGTACCATAACATAACAGTAATATCTTGTAATTATACATGGTTCGTACCCTAAAATAATCAATACAATACTCCTATTTAATTCACAAAAAACCTTCACCTCTTGGAGCTACTTATATTCATTGCCTTGTAAAATTTGCTAACTTTGACGCTTTCCGTCCCTGTATAAACCATCCATTGTAGTCGCACAAGAAAACTATGTAACCATAAAAATAAAAAATATGCTGACAAAAATTGTCATAAATTATTTAGCATAGTTAGTTTTAAGGCGGTGACTGAAAATAAATAATACTGTGTTAATGTTGGTCTTCGGTCACTTTTTTTCTGTCGTAAAAATTTTTGTAGCGCCACCTATATGTCCTTTTTTACAACAGCTAGGAATTTCTTAGAATAAGAACAAAGCTATGGAGTACATAACTACAATTTATGTTATGTGGATGCTTTACATGCCTTACTGAATATTCATCTATCCATTTGTATCCTCAATAGCAAGAATAAATAAAATATATATTAGTAATTTAAAGTCATAAGTTACATATACTAAGTATAAATTTTAAAAAAAAACTTATGTCTTTTAAAAAATACACACTGGGCTGACAATATTCTTCCCAGGATTATTATGAAAATTACTGTTCCCTAACTTCAAAACTTTTAAATAAGGGTTATTTTTCGAGATAAAAAGTTACATCTAAATTGGTGAAGTAATAAGATGGAAACTCGAATATTCTCACTTCTTCGCTGTTCATTATAGACCTTAAGAAATCTTCCAGATAAAAAAATCAGATTTACCCAATTTACTTCTCCACACTTTTCGTATTATTCCTTATACACGGGCGGCTTTTGAATACGCTTAGCATATTTTATAGTAGACTTTATTTACAAGTTTAATACAGCTGTTTAATCGAGAAGACCCAAGCAGGTAAAAATAAATTTTACAATATAGAAGATAACGGTATTTAGATTCGAAAAAGTTTATGTTAAATAAAAAATTAATGAGGGGAATATCTTAACCCTTTTGTATAGAAACCTAGAAGGTTATGATATCTTTATTTTCAAATGTGTAAGATATCGTCTTAAAATCACTAAAAGTTCTACTAACGTTGTGTCCTATGTGCACTTTAAGCAACGTTCGTGGCACGACCAGAGCGATAAAGTTAAAAGTGAACTTTTATGTGGTGGTGTTCTATGTAGAAGCGGCAAATAACTAATGCATTGTCATTTTTGGACCGTCTAGAGCAACCAAATTTTTGGCGTTGTTGTGTAATTATATAGAAGCAATAATTAGCGAAGTAAATATTGATCATTTTGTGTCGCGTGAGCCATAAAGCTATCATAATCGCAAACAACGGACACATGTCAAGCGATTTTATATACTTTTTGTTTAAAATAGTTATTGTTCTCTTTCTATGTATGTATAGTTAAATCACAATAATGGGCCCTAAGGCTGTATTTGGAGTAATTATATGGATAATATTTTGAATATTTATGTACAGAGGTTATATAGTGCCTAATAATAATTATAGTGATAATGGTAACTTCTTTTTAAACCGATAGTAGAAGGCATACTCTGTTACTGTTTTTAATTATTTTGTAATAGGAATTAGCAATTTTTTTAACATTTTATAAGATGTGAATAGTTATTAATATAATAACCGTTCACAAATCGGCACAATAATTTTAACAATAATCTTTTTGTCATAAAATTTTACAGGTACCAAAGACTTTCCTCTCTCTTTAGAGAACCACCAGAACCAGTTTATATTAATTATCCTAATTTTTTTTTACTTTTAAATTACATATTTATACCTGGAAATAGTATAAATTAATTTGAATTAAAAATGAAATAAATATAATAAAATAACTTGAAATAATCAAATTTTACTTATTCCATCTTCAGGTAATGTGTTTTCGCCAAGCTGCAGGATTCGTTCGTTTTAAGCCGACAGAAATTGGCACTTTTAATACATAATAAATATATTTTGTGGGTACACGCCGAGTCTTGCCTAATTTCATAATATTTTGTATAAATTAAGAATACATGTATAATCATATGAATACTTTTTTTGATTTTTCCCACTAAATTATCATTGAAAAATGTTAGTTCAGCGTAGCTTGACTAAATTGACAAATTTGGAAAGATTTCTAAATGTTTCTTTTCTTTTCTATCATATACCAGCTATGCAGCCAAATATAAAAAAGATCTAATAATATATATTATTAGCCTTATGCAAATATCAACGATAACGCACAGTAATTATAAAAACGAGTAATGAATAAAAAATTTTCTGGAATAAATAAATAAATAAATATATATATATATATATATATATATATATATATATATATATATATATATATATATATATATATATGTATATATATATATATATATATATATATATATTTATTTAAAAAACCAATTATTTATAGGACAGACCTCTCAATGGTTGAAAACTCGGCTGACACAAACCACTGTTCAAGCAAATTACCTTTATAATTACACAGCCCCACAAAAAAAAAAGTGGGGTATACTTTTGATGCGATATATCAGATCCGTAGTATTTTTGCCCGCTGATCACGAATCTGACGTCAGAATATCGCCATCACATCTTAATTTTTTTTAACCTCAAAAAATAGGTAAAATAGTAAAAATTAAGAAAAATATACTCCTAAAAAATTGATTCAAGCTTTTCACGAATCCAAAGATGTATTAATATGTATTCGGACACGCTAAGCTAATAGTCATCGGTTGGATTGAGCCATACAGTTCTGTTTTCTTTCTAACCTCAATAAATCAGACAGATATAGTGCTTCTCGAATGCAAAAACGAATTCAAATTAAAATTCAACCGATTTTTACCAAATTTGGTACACGGGGATTTTTTGGGTCGCTGATCACGAATCTGAGGTTGGATTTGCAAAATTCAAGATGGCAGATGTTTTCGCGCCATTTTGAACGCCGAGAAAATTCATCGGTCGATTTTTATTCTTCTACCAGCATCCAGGGCACCTCCACGTGGTGACGGTGGGCAACGGTGTTACTCCACTAGCCGGCAGAGTCCCTGGATAACGGCTTAGATGCCATCATGGCAGGTAGAAGAAAGAGAATTACGATGCAGGGATTCGGAAACCTAGTATCGGCGGTTGGTCAGGGTGGGAAAGCGGGCCCGCAGCCGTCGTCATCCAGCGACCGTAGCTCTTCATGTGTGGGTGACTTGGCTCATGTAGAGTATAATGCTACAAGAAAACGGTCTCACGGTACAAGGACTCTTCATAAGTGCGATAAAAACAGTGATTCATTTTGTTATATTTGCTGTCAACACGTATTGAGTAAAATGGGGTCACCGATAACGGATAAGATTAAAACCTTATATAAGGATTGTTTTAACATTGAAATACAGCACCAGGATACAGATTGGGTTCCCCACATCATTTGCAGTTCTTGCGAAATAATGTTGTACATCAATAAGAAGGCGATTAAATATTCCAGACCAGCAATATGGAATAGACCATACAGTGAAAATGATTGCTACTTTTGTACGAATGTTGTATCTAGGCATAACCGAAAAAATAAAAGCACTATTACTTATAACGATGTTTCGACAGTAACAAGACCAACTAAACTAATTCCGCCTCCTGAACCACTTGATACTGATGTTATGGAAACAAATGATTTCACCTTATCAGTTCATGCCGAAAACATTGAGACTGTCGAAAAAGATTCAAACACTGTTACTAATAAATGTTCTAGTGACAACCTATCATATACTAGTGACACAGATAAAGAATTTCTACCATACAACCGTAAACCAGAACCAATACTCGTATCACAGTCAGAACTTAGTGATCTAGTCAGAGATTTAGGCTTATCCAAAGATGGTTCAGAGCATCTTGCTTCCTTTTTAAAGAAAAGACATTTACTTAAGCCAGAAGCTACGATTTCTTATTATAGAAACAGAGATGAAGAATTTCGAAAATATTTCACAATGGACGAGGAATTGTCACTTTCATATTGTACCGATGTAAAAGGTCTAATGGATGAATTTCAAAATAACTCATACGATCCTGAAGAATGGAGACTGTTCATTGATTCTTCTAAATGGAGCATTAAGGCAGTTTTGCTGCATAATACCAACGTTTACGCTCCCATTCCGATTGCTCATTCCACAGTTATGGAAGAGCAATATGAAAAAATGAAGCAGCTTTTGATAAAAATAAAATATGCTGATCATAACTGGAAAATTTGTGGAGATCTGAAAATTGTAACAATATTGCTTGGCCAACAGTCAGGGTTTACACTTTATCCCTGTTATAAATGTCTGTGGAATAGCAGAGACAGGGAACGTCATTATAAGAAAAAAATTTGGCCAACAAGAGAATCGTTTACTCCTGGTGAAAATAATGTATTGTTTCCACCATTGGTAGATCCAGGAAAAGTTCTTATTCCCCCGCTTCACATTAAGCTTGGACTTATG
This sequence comes from Pachyrhynchus sulphureomaculatus, assembly GCA_019049505.1. Lineage (NCBI taxonomy): Eukaryota > Metazoa > Arthropoda > Insecta > Coleoptera > Curculionidae > Pachyrhynchus > Pachyrhynchus sulphureomaculatus. The sequence goes on along the minus strand of CM032446.1, from coordinate 97,274,022 downwards.
AAGCAATTCACTAGAGCATTAGATACAAACGGCCCATGTTTCAAATATTTGCATAAAAAATTTCAGAAATTTTCTGAAGCTAAAATTAAGGCAGGCGTATTTGACGGGCCACAAATAAGAAAATTGTTTCAAGATTCATTATTTGTTACTAAAATGAATAAAGTTGAAAAAGCTGCTTGGCTTAGTTTTAAAGAAGTCGCAACAAACTTTTTGGGAAATAATAAAAGTCCTAAGTACAAAGAAATAGTTGAGAAAATGGTAAAAAATTTTCAAACATTAGGTTGCTTAATGAAACTAAAATTACATTTCCTGGACTCCCACATCGATGATTTCCCAGATAATCTTGGTGACTACAGTGAGGAGCAAGGGGAACGTTTTCACCAAGATCTGAAAATCATAGAAAATCGGTATCAAGGACGATGGGATGACCATATGCTAGCGGACTATTGCTGGTCGCTAAAAAGAGAAAACAAGTCCTCAAAAGCGTTTGGGCAGAAAGCCTTTGAATAGGTCATTCGCGGAAAAAAGAACAAGATACAGCCAAAAAAAGGAAAGTTAGGCGCGGGTCTAACCTTCGCAATTCTAGGGCTTAAGGGTCTACTATTTGAGAGTATATGGTTTAAAAGTCCTGGTTTTGAGTTTATTGGGTCTCATTTTTAAAGTTACAGGGTTATTGAGGTCTATTTTTTGAGGTTACAGGGTGTGGGAGTCTAAGGTTTCAGGGTTTAGGGTTTAAGAGTATCAGGTTTGAGGATTCCCCAACTGTATACCAAATTTGGTAGGAATCGGTTGGTTTTCAAAAATTTTGTCCACCATCTTGGATCCGCCATTTTGAATTTTGCAAATCCGACCTCAGATTCATGATCAGCAACCCAAAAAACCCCTGTGTACCAAATTTGGTAAGAATCGGTTGAATTTTAATTTGAATTCGTTTTTGCATTCGAGAAGCACTATATCTGTCTGATTTATTGAGGTTAGAAAGAAAACAGAACTGTATGGCTTAATCCAACCGATGAATATTAGCTTAGCGTGTCCGAATACATATTAATACATCTTTGAATTCATGAAAAAGCTTGAATCAATTTTTTAGGAGTATATTTTTTTAATTTTTACTAATTTTTACCTATTTTCTGAGGTTAGAAAAAAATTGAGATGTGATGGCGATATTCTGACGTCAGATTCGTGATCAGCGGGCAAAAATACTACGGATCTGATATATCGCATCAAAAGTATACCCCACTTTTTTTTTGTGGGGCTGTGTTATCAGTTAAATTATAGTGATCGGGACAGAAGGTTTTATATTGTTTCTTGTCATGTTTTTTTTTAATTGTTAGTACCGTGTGGCAAATGTTAACATCACCTTTGATTTTGTAATACTCTGTGTTGGTGAGTCTCCTTTGTTTATTCTTGTTTAGTACATACAGTTTTTTTTCTTCTACTTTCAGTTTTTACATTCCTGATGAAGTTGGAAATTACCAACCAGGTAATTGACTTATATAATTGACAGCTAACAATACAAACAAGATTTGAACATTTTCACGGTACAAATAACTACATCTTTTATCGATTTACAAACTCAAAAGGGTAATGAACCCCATAACCTCTGTTCTCGTGTGAAAATTCTTATTTTCTGTTTTAACAGTACATGTAACAGTCAGTATATCTTGATTACACCTATGTATTTTTATGTGTTATTGACTTCTTTGCGTATATCTGTGTTTTCAGTTGTAAGCATCGTTGGTAGTAGTAACAACCATTCCTGGATCTGAATTTTATATATTGTTTTGCCGGCAATGTGCTGTAATAACATTTAAACCAAGTGATATAGGTGTTAAAATATTTGCCAGCTTTGAATCCAAAATTGTTGGTGTATCTTATATTCTTAATGAGTAACTAATTAAATTTTAGTGTAGTTTATAACTCCAACAGCCTTTAATTTTATATTAAAATATATTAATTTTACTGATGATACTAAATATGACACTTTGATTAAAAACTTGTAGAACTTCGAGGAAACTGTTTTTGATCTAGATATTGACTCAACCATTTGCGTATGTGCTAAAAAGCAAAAAAAAAATTATGGCTTATTTTCTGTTTTATTATTCAGTTACGCCATTTATAATTATTATCCTCCAATTCAATTTGTTATACGATTTTTACTGGTTTAAATATATTAAACATGGAAGACTTGAGTTTATTTATTTGTTTATTTATTATAAAAATAATTACTAGGGCTGATAATACATATCACAAAATGCTTAATTATACAAACAATAAACAAACTACAATTTCACATATGCTTACAGCTATTAAAATAAATTTAGACAGATACAGAAGAATTCCCTCTGAGACATGGACACATCGCATGCTCTAGATACCTTATTATAAGCAGCGCATATCTTATAAACGGGAGAAGCATACAATATTTTTGTGTGAGCAGTAGGAAGATAGAAGAAGTTTTCAGTCCAATGAGCTAGTCTGGGCACAACAAAATTCAGTTCTTCCAGCAGCAGTGGACATTGAATCAGACCATTTACAAGTTTATACAGAAACATCACCATACCCATATTTCTAGGTTTCTCTAAGGTCATATAAGTAAATCTCTCTAACAAAATATCATTATCTATATCTACCGGTGGATACACCCCACCAACCTTTCTTGCCAAAAACTTTAAAAACCTCCTCTGAACACTTTCCACAGCCACAACCCACCTATTATACAATGGTGCCCAGATAATAGACCCATACTCAAGCCTAATTCTGACCAATGTATTGAATAATATTGAAAATATTTCAATATTTTGAAAAGACCCACCATTCTAATTATGAACCCCATCATTTTCATCGTTTCTGAAACCACCTTACCAATGCACTGATTGAAGGTCAACCTAGAGTCCAGAATAAGGCCCAGGTCTTTGGCTGTCTCCACTCTCTGCAACTCTATATTACCTATACTGTAAATGTAGTTCACTGGAGATACTTTACTACTCACTGTCATTACAGAACATTTGTTTGCATTTAGCAATATCCCATTGTTGTCACACCACACCCGCACTGCCTCAACACTACTCTGCAGTCGTTCACAGTAGCCACTAGACTCAACTGACACATACGAGTTCAGGTCATCCGCAAACATCTGATATTCCACATCAATGACCTCCTAATGTCATTTATGAACATAAGGAACAATAGCGGTCCCAAGTTTGACCCCTGTGGAACACCGGACTCTGCACGAAACGAATGCGGCCTAAAACCATTACACTGAACATAATGGAATCTTTCCACCAGGTATGTCCTGAAAAAACTAACAAAAAAGATGTGCAATTCCGACGCTCTCCCAGAGCACGAGCTCGATGACCTACTCAACCCATCAGTCCTATTATACAACTCTTTTGGATTTAGTTGCTATACGCTAATACTTTCACTTCCCAGATCATTCTCACAGCGCCGCTTTGTCATATCAGTTGCAATGAAAGGTATCCCATTTCTAAATTTCATAGTTAAATTGTATTCACCCTTTTTCTGTCTATTTTTCAATTCTTCGTAAGCCTTCTTGATCCCTGTACGCTGTATCAAAGTAAGATCAGGTCTTATGTATATGTTTTGATCCCGAAGCCTGTATCTGTTCTTCATACGCTTAGCCACCATAGCCTCCTCCTCAAATTGCCTTGATTGTGAATTTTTATTACGGCCTATTCTGTTCACCCCGAAAGCAACATTAGTATTTAAGCCAAGAGCATCAAGAACACTAACAAATCTGGCCTTATCATAATTTATTTTCTCACCATCCTCCGTGGATTGGCTTTCAGGACATTAAAAACTACAACATTTTTAGCTATCCTCTGTCTTTCAGCAGATTCTCTCAGTATATCATCCCGGTTGTAACTAGAATCACTTTGACCCTTTTGGGCATTCTGGAAGCTCGACTCCAATTCCACAATCTTACTTCGAAGCTCAATAATTTCAGTCTCCAACTTTCCAATCTTCAAAAAACAGGAGTCCTTAAGCTCTGTCAAAATTTCTCTCTGATCCAGTAGCAACGTTACAACTTGCGTGAGCAGTAACATAATATCCTTGATATCTACGCTCCCCCCGCAATCATGCAAGACACCCTATTCTTCAAATCCATCTCCGAAGTAGCAGTATTGGTCTTCTTTGGCTTATCTGATAAAGCGGGTCCAGATGCGCTGCCTCTATCAGCTTTACCGTTACCACCGATTGAGATTCTTTTTGATCCACTGGACGAGCATACCTTACAAGCCCAGTCATGAGAACCAGTCTTCTTGTTTAGATTATATATTCTATCGAATTCGGAAGTAGTCAGCCCAGAACATCCCTTATGACTCCACGAACGACATCTACAGTACTCTACCGCCTGCTGATTTGACCGCATTGGCCGATCACCAACAGGACAAACCATTTCACTGATTAAAGACGTGCACTATATTTTAATAATCTCTGACTCTAATAATGAGTACAGCCTATAGATGTATATAAAAGGCCACGGTAACAGCGCTATATGAGACGCACCTTATACCTCTATTCACTTAATTTTCACTTTTTATCGATGCTTTGTTAGTTTAAAGTGCAATACTGATGATCAATTTATGATCTTAAAGTCAGTAAGTCATTAAAAAGAGTTAATGACAAACTAGAATAAATGAACAAAAATAACATAAACGTTGCTACCCTAGTAGAAACTAAAAAAAGAGCAAGGTATAGAAAAAAAAACATACATACTGATTAAGTACCTAAAGGGTCACGAGCTGGTAATGTTATTATAATTAACAAGAAACTCAAAAGGTAGAGTAACTCTTGAGAGCAAATAAGCAAGGGTTTACATGAAACTTATAGGACACGAAATCGTTGTATTTGAAGTGTGTACCAACAACGAACATGCCTCTGTAAACACTAATGATAGATTTGATACTACTGAAAACTGTAACTGAAAGGAAGTAATTTGAATGGGTGACTTAAACCCCCAGGGTGTGTACAAGAGTCAATGGCAATGGAGAGAGTTAAATTGACTTGCGTAAACAAAATCGTTTAAAAATCGCAAATGGTTGGTTTAATCATAAAGATATTTACAAATATAAGCGAGTACAAATGACACTTCGGAGAAAGATTTCCAGTTAAAAAACTTTGATATTAGAGTCAAAGGAGGGGCGAGCATTACTTATTAATATCAAAAAATTTCTCCGTATTTTAAGTCAGTATAAAAACTTGGAGATTGACCAAACAGATAAACTTACAGAATTGTATTGTGATATACAATCGCAATATTTAAATTTCTATACCAACTGAGACTTCCAAAAAACTTTAAACAAGAGCAGAAATATTGGTCGATGAGATCTATAAAGGCACCAGAACAAAATTGTTTTACGGGAGGCCGATCGTATATAGACAACATTTTTACCTAGAACTTTCAGAAAAGAGATTAGGACGAAAAAGACTGGTACATGTAACAATCGTGGATCTTCACATAGCTTAAGATCTAGTTCTATTAGGTAAGTTAGTTAAGAAACAGTTTGAAGTCCTAAGGGGTGACGTTACGACTAAATTAATGTTATAAGTGGATTTTATGAGGTTGCGCAATTGTTGTCAAAAAATTAGTAGTAAACTTTCTTCTCGCGGTAACAAGAGGTCTACGTGAAGCTTATACGAGACTCATTTTGCACCATATACTTTGGAAATGACGAACATTTAATCGTTTTGGATGAAGATAACTCCTCTTAGATTTAGACTTGAAGGTATTCTAAAAAACAAGTACCTGGTACTTGAAAAACAAGGCTAAGATCTAATTTTTGAATACTGCTTTATAAAGAATACTATACATATCACATACCTTGGAATTATATTGCTTACGATAAGGAAAAGTGATGAAGACATCAAAAATTAATCAAGGGCGAAGGGTAATCCACGAATAAAATTTAGTACTGTGAAGTAGACAAATATTTATAAAGCAATTATCGCGATCATAGTAACCCAAAGCTGAGAAGTTTGGAAAATCAGTGACAGAAACCGCTTATGCCTAAAAAATTTGAAAACAAACTTTTGAAGAAGGTCAACCATCATACTGGCCGAGAAACCAAAGGTATGAAGGGCACCATAATTTCCAGTATGTATGCTTATCTCTGCTCATCTCCCATTATTTCTCCTTATCTCCCATTATGTCACCTTATCTCCCATTATCTAGGTTTATCTCGACTTATCTCGCAATATTTCTCCTTATCTCCCATTATTTCTCCTTATCTTCCATTATCTCACCATAACTCCAATTATCTAGACTTATCTCTGCTTATCTCCCATTATTTCTCCTTACCTTCCATTATTTATACTTATCTCCCATTATCTCACCTAATCTCCCATTATCTCACCTAATCTCCCATTATCTAGGCTTATATCGAATTATATAGAACATACGTATAAATTTATAAAAACATGTAAATGGGATAAGTGGTTCTCAAGTGATAAGCGCACTAACGGACAGACAGAGAGGTTGCATTTTGTATATATTATAGATATAGATTATTATTATTATTATTATATAACCTGGCCAAAGAATATATGTATGAATTTAAAAAAAGACACGTAAATCGGATAAGTGGTTCTCGCGTGATAAACGCACTAATGGACAGACAGACAGACAGACAGAGAGACATTGCATTTTACATATATTATAGATTATAGATTATAGATATTCTCTGCTACATAATATTGTTCCATATTTAATGGTTTAGGCTGTGTATGGCAAGGGAACGCACTAGCGGCAAACTTTATCCGACTTCATTCACTATTATCGTCACTGCTCATGCCCTATGCTACCTATCGTAATAAAATATAGCCTATAACCTGGCCAGAGAACATATGTATGTTTTAAAGAAAAAAGTACGTAAATCGTATAAGTGGTTCTCCAGCAATAAGCGCACTAACGGACAGACAGACAGACAGTCAGACAGAGAGACGTTGCATTTTTTATATATATATATATATACATATATTATAGAAGAGGAAGGACAGTAACAGGGCACTGGCAACAAACAATCCTAAGTTTAACTACTGGGAAACGCCCTTATAAGGAGAAGAGATGAGCAATCAAACATTTAAAGGCTCTAGTATCTGCTTTTTATTTTTGTTATCGAGCTTGCGCTGCCTAATGATAGCTTCTTCTGGATTCTAAAAATGCAAACCAAGTACAGAAAATAAACCAAAACGTACGTTTTTTAAAATGTGATTCAATGCATTGTAAGACTGTATGAGAAATTACTTACAAAAATTTAGCAGTTAATTCATCTCTGGTGAAGACAATAAAATTTGCATTTTTGTTGGTCAGGCAGTAGGTATGATTACAAAAACATGATTAAAGGACACTTAGAGAGTTACACAAGTATTAAAAATAAAACGTTGTCAATAAACATTAATCAAAAACACTTTTTAAGACAGAAACACAACTGTAAGAAAAGTAGGCGCTAATAATTAATTTTCATCAGGATGTTGAAATGGTACTCCATTTTAAAATTTTTTCTGGCATCGAGTTTAGTAACTATTTAGTGATATTTGAGTCCGAACCGGATATTGTTGGCAGTCTATGTCGTCATCAGGTCGACAAAAAAACCATAAAAGCATTAAAGTTAGGGATGTGGTCAATTTTTTAGGTGGATGCTACTATTAGATAAATTATTTATTATTAATGATATTTATTTTTCAGTTTTAATTTTATAACAAAGTGACTTAAATTTGATGAATGTTACTATTAGACGAGTTATTTATTAGTAATTATATTAAGAGACTTCTTCTGAAGTAATTAGTTTCAACATCCAGAATGAACCTGTTGTTATATTGTACTATGTGATCTGTATTATTTACGTGTAGGCTCAAGCTAGTTGCATTAGGTTTGTGTTTACTATCACTTTTGTGTAACGCGAATCTCTTAGAGAGCTTTTGTGAAGTTTGTCCAACGTAGACCAAACCACATTGACAGTAGATCTTTGTAAAGTATCGGTTTTATCTTTTATATTGGTATAAAAATAATTCATTCTTTTTAAGTTGTAATTAGCAATCTTAATGTTTGTATTTTTAAAAAGAGAAGACAAGGACTGGGAAAGACCTTCTAGGTATTGTAACTTTCCTACTTTAATGTCGACATTAGTGGTGGTAGTTGGATTGATTTGGAGGGGGTCTTTGAAAATTCTTTTTAAATAGAGCTTTAGGATAGTAATTGTCCAACAAGATATTTTCTAATAGTGTTACATTTTTTCTTTAAATGAGGGGTGGTGAATCTTATCTATTCTGTTTTTTAATCCTCTGATGATGTTCAGTTTCTGTTTCATAGGGTGATAAGAATGGAATGGGATATATCTACCCGAACTTGATTTTTTCCTATACCAGTCAAGTCAACGGAACAGCACAATATATATATATATATATATATATACATATAATCGAGGAATTGGTAATTTGCAAAATCGGCTGATATTGCTACTGAGAAGCGAGAGGATGTGACAGGCGAAGGAAAAGTTGCACAAATTATTTTATATATACTAAACGATATTCACTACTATTTAGTATAAATGTTTCCTGAAAATTTAACTTATATGTTAGAAAATAATCACTTTAGATTTATTAAGTTTGTCAAGTTATTATTTCTTGATGTTACCACATAATGTTAAGCTGATAAATCACAACGTATAACAAGCGAAATAGGGTAAAGTCTATAATTACTTTGTGGAATCTGAGTTCTCATTAATTTTGAATATGTAAAATATGTTTATCATACAACTTCTGTATCTAAAATGTTTACTCATTAATATATTAAGATAATATTTAGTTTTAATTTAGCTAATGTAGTAGATTATTAAATTTAATACAATTTAGCCATAAACATAAGTCTAAATCTCATAAGTTTAAATTGTATAATTTCTATTTGTAATTTGAACTTTAGGCTACTATGCTAGGAAGAAATCTATCAAGTCAAGGAAAGCCTCAAAAAATTAACGTTAATTATTTTCGAAATTAACAAAAAAAATCAAATTTGTTGAAAAAAGTTTATATAAAATATTAACGATGTTAAATACAAAATGACGATCGAAGCTTGTTCCTTGACAAAATTTATATATATATATATATATATATATATATATATATATATATATATATATATATATATATATATATATATATATTTATTTATTTATCTACGGGCAGACCCATTTTATACATAGTATTTACAGAAAAATTTCAATAATATAGTAAACTTATAACAATACAATACAATAACAACACCAGTAATTATCATTTCAAAAACTCAGTGGACTGTCAACAGTTTTTCTTTTAAACGTTTTAAAGAGAGATTAAAAAAATCAAGATCCGCTTCACTGGCACCATTAGTGATTCTAGTGATCGGCGAGAATAGGCCATAGTTACATCTGTGGTACCTCGGGGCAAAGAGTACGTGGTCCCTTGTTGATCTTGGTGGAACATGACAATTTATCAGACTCAAGAGATCAGAGCAGTCTATATGACCATTTACAAGTCGAAATAAGAAACATATATCAGCAACTTTCCTTCGTCTTGAAAGTGACTGCAGCTGAAGTCTTCGTAGCTGGTCCCCATAGGCAGTGATGTTCCACTTAAATTTGCAAGAGACATATCTAGCATACTTCCTCTGTATCCTTTCAACACCCTCAATATGCACAGCATACGATGGCGACCACACACATGACAGATACTCCAAAGACGATCTCACCAAGGCCTTGTATAAAATATTCACGCTATCCACGGTCCGGAAATCCCTAGTATTCCTGCAGACGAAGCCAAGGAGTTTAATACATTTGTTAGTAATAAAGTCATAATGAATATGAAAATCAAGCTTAGTGTCCAAATAAATACCCAAGTCACACAATGAGGAGACTCTCTCGAGAAGACAATTATTAATACTGTAATCATACAAAAGCGGAACTTTCACTCGAAAGAACGACATAATCTTACATTTTTGAATATTTAGTTTCATTTTGTTTCTCCTGCACCACTCACTCACCTTATCCAAGTCTCCCTGCAGTCTCATAGCATCGTCAACAGAATGAATTGCCGTAGACAATTTCAAGTCATCTGCAAAAAACAAGGGCCTTGAAGATAGAATCACCTTTCGTAGGTCGTTAATAAATATATTAAACAGCAACGGGCCCAGGTGGCTACCCTGCGGCACACCCGATGCAACAGACACCTCACTCGACACAAAGCCCTTTACTTTAACAAACTGTTTTCTGTATGTAAGGTAGCAGGTCAACCAATTCAGTAGTGCTCCACCAAACCCATAACCTCTTAACTTCCCTATCAGGATATCGTGGTTGACTGTGTCGAAGGCCTTGCTGAAATCCGTATAAACCACGTCAACCTGACCACCCGCCTCCATTACATCAATAGTACTTTGAACCAACAAGATTAGGTTTGTAGCCGTCGATCTGCCACCAACGAAACCGTGCTGTTCCGGAACCAAAAAAGGTTTTATGAATGGTTTTAATTTGTCGCAAACAATTTTTTCGAATACTTTTGGAATAGAACTTAGAATGGAAATAGGTCGATAATTTTTAGCGTCTGATTTGTCGCCGGACTTAAATACTGGAGTAATGAAGCTATATTTCCATTGGTCAGGAAAAACACCGCTCTCTAGGGACATTTTAAAAAGCATATGGAGGGGTTTGGCCAAAGCATAGACACAGTCAACTAAAAATCTGGGAGATATACCATCAGGACCCGGTCCCTTATTTATGTCAAGTTTAGACACATAGTCAAACACCTCCCCCAGGGAGATCTCAACAGAGAAGAATGATCCACCACTATCCCCAACATCCTCAAGCCCAGGCTCACCACCGTCAGTATCCGACCTATAAACACCCTGAAAATGAGATTTAAAAATTTCCACAATAGTCTGTCCATCCGTCCCTGTTAGCTCGTCTAGATTTATTAAGGTAGGGGTGGACTTGCCCCCCTTTTTACTGTTAATGAAATTCCAAAATTGTTTGGTGTTATGCTTTAAATTTGTCTCAATATTTTTAACATACTGCAAGTAGCAGTTGCTCTTTAAGATATTGGATTGGGTTCTTAACTCCGAAAACTTCTGATAAGTTTCCCACCGACGGGTTTTTTTGTATTCTTTGTGACACAACTTCTTTTTTAAGATAAGATCTTTAAGTTCATCAGAAAACCACTTCGGGAACTTGTAACATTCATTTTTTCCTAGATTTTAAGACCATGTAATGTTACTGATTTTTCCATTTCAAATTGTACTTATTTTCATTTTTGTATCGAACGGTATATTAAACAGAAGTTTCAGGACGTTCGGTATATACGGTGTTTTGCGGGTTCCTGACCGAACCTCTCGCTACGCCGCGATTGGTGGAATGTTTGATCGGCAGTTTTGATTGGAGCGTCGTGATACTACTGGCAAAAGTCGCACGATTATTTAAGGCTCCGCAGACCGTAAATCGAGGTCGTTTCCATCTAGCCGCCGACCAAGGTTGTTTTCCATCTAGCCGCAACCAGGCAGTACCATCAAGCCGCTGCCGGGCTATTTTCCATCTAGCCGACAGGCTAACAACCATCATACAACCAACATAAAAGCACCAGTTTCTTCAATAAAAGCCGTAGTGGGCTTTTTAAGTGTTTGTTAAGAAAAAGTGTGAAATCGGGCGTAGTCGATCACAGCAGGAATAAAAAACAGTAAGTCAACAAAACTCCCTTCAATAGACTTATTCGAGAGTAGCGCCTTAACTGCAATGTAAAACAGACTAAAAAGTGAAGTGTAAAGCACGATTTCTCGTCTTCGGGAGCTATAATAGTCTAAAATTTTAATGTAACAACTACTAGTTAGGCTAGAATTTGTTAGGTAAAACTGTAAAGGTTAGAACTTTTCATTTTAAAACATGAATAAATTTTCTTTTTGTTGATTAAAGCTAGTGTCTCACTGAATACTTATTTTTCTTTTCAGGATAAGTTGTACTAGACTAATTCTTTTTAGTAATATCCATAAAACACTTCAGTTTTTTCTCATTTTTTTAGCTGAAGTTAAATCCTTTCTATTTTAAAATGAGTGGTGCCCAAAAGACTTGTACAACTGAAGCTTTTTAAAAAATAGAAAATAATTCCAAAAAGACGTAAGACAAATATCTCTTACCCATATCTCTCCACCAAAGAAAACTGAGCTAGTGTTTCTTTAATTTCTTTAGTTCCTTTAAAATCAGGTTTCATTCAATTCATTATCAGAAATTAAAGCGGGGCTGCAAGAAAATTGTGCTTAAGCTTGGGGCGTCCAATATTCAAAAGGTACAAAATGACGCAGTGTACGTGGGGCGCAATTAAACACTTTTTCATAGGCTACAAAATGACACCACAACGTGCGGGCAAGTTCCAAAGTAACAAAATTGCGCTCAAGCGTGGGACAAACAACTTCTCACAGAAAAAAAAAAAAAAAAGATGCCTCAAACTGAGGACAGTTTCATAAGATACAAAATTACGCCCAAGCTTGGGGCAACATTTTTTTCATACGCTACAAAATGGCGCCCAACGTGGGGCTTTTGGAATTTTATTTTTTAAAAAAGGGTTCAGTGTACTAGCTTTCGAACAAAATAAAAGCTCTAACTTTGCAGATATTTTTATTTCATAATATTTATTAAACGAAACTACACTATAGCAGTAAGACAAAAGCAGGAAATTTGTAGAATTTTTTATTTCAATTTATCTGATGATATGAGTTAGATATTTGAATTTTGTTGTTGACTCTAAGATAAGCGATTCCTACTTTTTTTCTTAAAAGCTAGCTTTATAGTTCAGATTAGCAGATGTGCTGGTCGACTTTAATTTTACACTGTTTATTTTGCGGATAACCGAACAAAAAACTGTTCTTTTTTCTCACCTATGTTTTGCATGAATATTAAAAATACTTTGCTGATATGAAACGGTATTTGAAGATTTTTTATAGGAAATTCTTAAGATATTAGTAAAAGAATTTTAATAGAAGGCAATACTTGAAATTGTCGAAGATTTTTTAAATGTTTGATAAAGAAGTTTACATATTTTAAGTGCCTTTACGTATTTTTTATTTAGACTATTGGGAGCACAGGAGAAATATTTTTACGATTTTTTTAAAACAGTTCTTTTAAATTTTATTCATTTATCATGGAAGCCTTCAATTTTAAAGTCAATCACCTACTGGAATATGAGTTAGACTATGAACTGAAAATCCGTCGTACTTTCTCAGAACGTCCGGTCGCGGATAAAAGAAAGATTTTAACGAGGATCTTAAGAAAAGAAATATTCCAATAGATCAGATTGGACTAAATAGTTACAAAAAGTTTCTGATTTTTTAAAAGTCTAATAAAAATTCTCCTCAAGTCAAAACTCCTGCTTCTCCAAATGGTCACATGTCTCCTTTATTCGTGCATAAATATTTAGATAATGGACCGCATATAAAGATAGATCTATTAGGTGCCCATTTCTCGGCTTTACTTGACTCTGGTGCAAATGCCTCCGTTTTAGGTCAGAATGGTATAAAAATTTTAAGTCATTTAAGTATAAAAATATGCCACGTCAAAAATAGAAGTGTTACCACTGCAGATGGCAGCCGTCTAAAAGTTTTAGGTACGGTTGAGTTGCCGCTAGTCTGCAATGGTCATTGTTTTAGTAATTTCTGCTTTAGTAGTACCTTCTCTATCACATACTTTGGTTTTAGGATGTGATTTTGCACAAAAATTCGGAATTTTTCTAAATTTTAAAGATAATTCGTGGTATCCACAGTCCCTAGAAGTCAATTCTAATACAAGTTTTAAAGATTGTTATTCAGAAAGTTCTTTGGAAAACCTTTTCTCGCGTCTATGTACCCTAGATGATCTCTCGCGGACGGAACGCTTGAAGGCAGAAAAAGTAATAAGCTCTTTCAAAGAAATAAGTAGTAAAGATAGGTTAGGCCGAACGAATAAAATCACTATGTCTATAGATACGGCTGATGCCAATCCTGTAAAGACAAGGCCCATCGCCATGTCTCCGAACATGTCAAAAGTATTGAATAAGGAGTTAGACGAAATGTTGAAACTCGGAGTGATATCGTCTATGCTTTGACGGTAGAAAGCTCAACGAGGTCAGCAAATTTGATAACTATCCATTACCGAACATCGACAGAATTTTGACGTCACTCAGGAATGCTAAGTATGTATCTTCGATAGATCTTAGAAAGGCTTTCTGGCAAAAGAACGCTGCTCAAACTCAGCAACGTTTAGTGGACGCTATATTTGGTCCGAGATATGAGCCACATATTTTTACCTATCTCGGTGATATTTTAGTAACATCGGAAGACTTCGAATCGCATTTTCGCTTACTTAAAGAAGTAAAAGATAAATTGAAAGAGGCCGGACTGACGATAAATTTGAGCAAATGTGATTTTTTCAAAACTTCTCTAAAGTTTTTAGGCTATATTGTAGGCTCAAGTTCCTTGCGTACCGATCCGGATAAAGTAGCAAGCATGGTTAATTATGCGAGGCCTACTAATACTACGGAAGTTAAGCGCTTCGTAGGAATGTGTTCATGGTACAGACGTTTTATCGAGAATTTTTCTACCTTGTTGTCGCCTATTAATGATCTTTTGAAAGGACGAAAAAAAGGACAATCGATAGATTGGACAAACGCAGCAGAAAGATCTTTTATAAAGATTAAAGAGCTATTGGTTTCAGCTCCCATTTTATCCCAACCAGACTTTTTCCAACAGTTTTATATTTCTAGTGATGCTTCTAATACCGGTTTAGGGGGCGTCCTAACACAGAAAATCAATGGTGAGGAAAGAGTGATAGCGTATGCCAGTAGAACTTTGTCAAAGGCTGAACGTAACTATTCGGTTGTTGAAAAAGAATGTTTAGCCGTACTCTTTAACATCGAAAAGTTTCGACCTTACATCGAAGGTGTTCCTTTCACGGTCATAACAGATCATTATAGTTTATTGTGGCTTAATTCTATTAAAAAACCTAGTGGCAAACTAGCACGTTGGGCGATTAGGCTGAGACAACATGCGTTTAAAATGCGTTTTGATATCTTAAAGTTTGTGAGGACTTGTGAAATATGTGGAGCGCAGAAATCTGCAAATACACTACCTATGGGACTGATGGGAAAAGAGAAAACGGTTAATTACCCTTTTCAAGTCATAGCAGCTGATCTAGTAGGCCCATTTCCACGTTCAAAAACAAGGAAATAAATGACTTTTCGTAATTTCTTGCTGGTTTACAAAGTATACCATGCTATTTCTTTTGAAAAGCTCTAAAGCCGAATGCCTTTTGAAAATTTTAGAAAACGATATTTTTCTAATCCACGGAGTTTCATCGCTTTCGATATGCGATAACGGTACTCAGTTTACTTCTGAGTGTCTTAAGAGCTTAAGTGAGACCTATAGTTTTAACATACGTTTCAATCCCGTGCGCCCTCTACAATATAATTTCGTTCAAAATAATATTCGTTGATTCACGTGATAATTCGGGATAAAGGAATTTCAAAGATTCAAACACGAAGTAACCGGGTTTACACCGTCTTTCTTAGTTTACGGCAGACAGATACCTCTATCTGGGATCGTATTATAAAAATTTAAATTTGGATGTCAATGTTGACAGCGAAATAATTCCGAGTAACAGGGGTGCGTACGCCGAAAATTTAAAGGGTTTAAAAGACATTTTCACCGACGTGCGTAGTAGGATACATAAGGCTTATGAACGGAACAGTAAGTCTTACAATCTTAGGAAAAGGGATTTTGCCTTTAATATAGGTGATCACGTTTGGCGAAAAAAATAAAATTCTTTCCAGTGCAGCAGATAAATTCACATCTAAGTTGGTACCTAAGTAACACATGGGCTGAAAAGTCCCGGGCCTAACAAAGAAAACACGGTTTTTTTTTGGTTCAAAATTAGCTTTATTCATCAACGTAATCTCCATCAAGAGCAACGCAATCATTCCAGCGCCGCTCTAACATTTCAATACCACTTTTGTAGAACGATTTATTTTTTGCCTCAAAATAGGCCTCAGTTTCAGCGATAACCTCTTCATTCGTGCGAAATTTCTTACCGGCGAGCATTTTTTTCAGGTCTGCGAACAGCCAGTAGTCGCTGGGAGCCAAATCTGGCGAATACGGTGGATGTGGGAGCAATTCGAAGTTCAATTCATGTAGTTTTGCCATTGTTTTGATTGACTTGTGACACGGTGCGTTGTCTTGATGAAACAAAATTTTTTTCTTTGCCATATGCGGTCGTTTCTTTGCAATTTCGGCCTTCAAACGCTCCAATAACGCTATATAATATTCACTGTTGATGGTATTTCCTTTCTCAAGATAGTCGATGAATATTACACCACGCACATCCCAAAATACCGAGGCCATAACCTTTCCAGCCGATTGTTGTGCTTTCGGGCGCTTTGGACGAGGTTCACCAGTTGCTGTCCACTCAGATGACGATCGTTTTGATTCCAGAGTGAAGTGATGGATCCATGTTTCATCCATTGTCACATATCGACGCAAAAATTCCGGTTTGTTACGTTTAAACATGGCCAAACACTGCTCAGAATCATCAACACGTTCTTGTTTTTGATCAACAGTGAGCAAACGCGGCACCCACTTTGAACAGAGCTTTCTCATAGTCAAATGCTCATGCAATATAAAGCCAACACGTTCTTTTGATATCTTTACGATGTCAGCTAACTCACGCAACTTCACTTTTCGATCATTCAAAACGATTTTATGGATTTTTTTGATGTTTTCTGGTGTTACCGCCTCATTTGGACGTCCACTGCGTTCTGCATCATCGGTGTCTCTACGACCACGTTTGAAGTCAGCAAACCAACGTTTTATTGTTGTTTCTGATGAAGCGGAGTCCCCATAACACTTTTCAAGCCATTGCTTCGCTTGAACGGTATTTTTTCCCATCAAGAAGCAGTGTAAAATTAAAACACGAAATTGTTTTTGATCCATTGTTTTGAAAAATAACAAAAGTAGCGTCACTCTTAGCACAATAACTCACAAACTAATGAATAGAATATCATGAAATTTTAACAGCTGTCTTTTGAAGGTTAGTATTAACTGAAAAAAAGGTGACTGCAATAAAACTAGCGCCATCTATGTGTTAGGCCCGGGACTTTTCAGCCCATGTGTTATGTGCATTGCGTGATAAGAGAAAAGATTTCAGATCTAGTTTATGTTTTAGTTAATTTAGATGGGACTAAAATAGGAAGATGGCATATTAAAGACTTAAAACCATTCAATGAACCTAACCCTAATGAAAGTTTGTCAGAAGAAGAATAATTTATATTTACATTATCTTAATTGCTTAAATTTTTTTTTGATGTTGCTCTATAGAGGTGACGACCTCGTTTTTTTTGACTGTTATAAAAGTTGAGCTGAGGATAGCTTACTTTTATAGTTTTTGCTAAGGTTTTGGGTATTGGCCATATCCCAAACTTAGGTTGATTGTGGGTGATGTTTAGCATCGACCCAGCTGTTGCGAGCTTGCGAAAGAGTCACACTCAGGATATATCATAAGACTGGTATGTCGGTGGTCGCGGGATTTGATTTGCTTATGACCCCAAAATAATATCCAGTTCTTGACACTTGGAAGCGAAATTTTGATTAGAGGCAATCCAAGGTGATCTTGAGTTAGGACAAGCGCAAGATGTAGCTCGTGTAGTATGATGTAGAGTCAAAATTATGAGCAATTTCAAAGTTTGTTACCCGAGTGGGTGTATTTTTATTACCTTAGTGGTATCTGTTGGGTGCAATTAAGAGTAAATTGATTTTGGTTCATCCAGTAAGTCTAAGACTTGGATTATTTTGATTTAGATCTTCTTCTGAATTGACAAACTGAGGGTATTTTCTTTTTTTTCAGAGCCGTTTAAACGTTACCTTTGAGTCACTAATTTTTTTAAAAATTTTTTTGCATGGACTCATAGGCGTATGTTGAGTTTTTTCGGTATACTATCGGATTGATAGAAAATTGAAGTTCTGCAGGAGAACTAAAGGCTGATCATTTACAGGAGATGAGAGCAGAGTAAGACAGTCGTTTCACAAAGAAATGATCAAAATCTGATACCGAGATGAGAACCTTGTCAAGAGAGGCTAAGCGCAGTGAAGGAAGATTCCTAACCGAATTTTTTAGATTTCCAAGAGGTAATCTAGAAGTTTGGGCTGACAGAAAACGGTTATGCCTGATACCTGTAGCAGTTTCTTCTAGAGGCTATTGTCTAGGGAGACGATTAACAAAATGATCGAATATTTTAGCTGTCAACGATGTTTTCTTCTTGTTCCTGATTAAGCTGGAAAAGCTCTTGTCGTCTTCAAAAAGTTTTGTTGCGTTGCCACCAAAAAATTTGAGAAATTTTTGCTTCATGTAGCTTTTTAAGCTCATTTTCGTTTTTTTAAAATTTCGTTAGAAGCTTGGTTAAGTCAACCTTGTAAACCTTTTAGGTTGTATCCCATGAGTTATCTGTTTTTACAGGCTGTGATGCACCGGGTGCTAACAGATGCCGTTACGACGTTTGGCAGGGAGTTAGTCTTCCTGAGGAACAGACTGATTGGAAGGGTAGTCTATGGGGGTGAACGTTTGACCTTTGGGACCTTTAGGGTTTTGTTACCCAATGGTTATTTCTATTTGAACCAAAGGAGAGCCTAGCTACTGTAGTCGACCTCAGCTCCAATTAGCCTATTAGTGGTGACAGGCTGTTGGCAGTAGTGTGTTTCGGAACACCCTATTGATTAAATTTTTTTTTTGACTTATGGTGGTGTGGTAGACACCGTTTCAGTTTAGTGGATGCTATAATCTACTCCCTTTTGTTGGTGGACACCAGGGTCACCAATTCTGTATTTAATTGTCTCCACCATTCAGTATATCGTGGTGAGGTGTTTGTCTCCTGTTATGTGGGATGGATTGAATGTTTTTCGTTGTTGTTCCAGGGCGAGACCAGTACACGAGGGTTCTTCATGCAACTTGAAGAGGCGCAATGCTGGTTAAGTTTTATATCTCTGTATAGCCACCCTGAAGAATGACGGAGGGCGTTTTTTTTTTTTCGGCTCATGTTTCTAGGCAGATTTGTCACTTTGGTGCGATGTGCCGAAGATTTGATTAGCTTTTGCTAAGAGCTTTCACCAAGCTCAGAATGGAGTTGTCGTAACCAAGAGTTTGGGATTTGAACTCCTGTATGTATTTCTGTATATATTTCTGTACATATTTCTGTATATATTTCGGTGTATGTTGGTTGCCTGAGGGCATGTGCTCAAAATGCGAGATTTTGAGTCGTTTTGCTTATGGACTCCCATATATAGGATTATGAGTTTAGGGAGGTCCTAGTTCGAGACTTGCTGTCTCATAAAGTTATATTGGGAATGTTTCCTTGAATGTTAGTTGTGCGCAGACTAATCATTCCGTTCTTAGTGAACGTTGCTTTTTGAAGCAGGATCATTCAGTTTGGTGAATTTTAGCTTTTATAGCTATTCACTGTGTTTAGAGTGAATTTTAGCTTTTATAGCTATTCACTGTGCCTATAGTGGTATTGTTAGCTTTTATAGCTGCTCACTATGTTAATGGCGAGATTGTTCTTTTAGAACGCAGGCTTTGTGTAGTCGAGGACTATTTACCGAGTGTTTTCTTGGCGAGGAGCCGATGTTTTTCTGGCGATATACCAGAGTGTTTTCTTGGCGAGGAGCCGAGGTTTTTTCTGGCGATATACCAGAGTGTTCTCTTGGCGAGGTGCCGAGTTTTTTCTGGCGATATACCAGAGTGTTTTGTTGGCGATGAGCTGACGTGTTTTCTGGCGATCAACCAGAGCGTTTTCCCTGGCGATTTTAGCATGTCTAGATGTCTTAGGACGTCGACATTGCGACGTAGAGTGCGATTATTTTCTGAGTGCGACTAGTAGTGATACTAGATTTAGAATGTTCTCTTAGCGATGAGCTAGAGCATGGATAGCGATTTTTCCCTAGCGTTTGTCTGGATATTTATCCAGATAATTTTTTTTTGGCCTAGTGCTAAATGGTCTGACAAGACTTTTTCCTTTTTAGTGTAAGTGTTTGCACTAGAATCATTTTTTAATTTTTTCTTTATTTAAGAATTTTTATAAATTTCTTTTGCTGAAATAGAAAATTTTCAGACAATCCTTAAACTATTTTAAGGGGGATGTTCATACTTTGTTTCAGTTCATTTTTTTTTGATTTAGACAAGAGTCTAGACCAAGTTAATTTTTTTTTTGTTTTGGTAACAATAACAGAGCTGATTCTTTTATATAAGAAGACCGCGATTGTTACTTTGAACAGGTATTTCTTATGTTCATGCAAGGATTCTTATTTACTTTTGATGTACTTAACCTTAGTGCTTAATTAAGTTAGATCTAGTTATAAGATTCTTGTGTACTTGCAAAGATTTTCATTTGGTTTCCATTGTACTTAATATTAGTGCTTAATTAAGTTAAGTCTAGTAGTAAGGTCCGAAGTTTGTACTTTTGTTTTAAGTTCTGACCTTAGTATTAAGTGATAGTGTACCCATTTGTACCTTTTCATAAGTAGCCTTAGTTTAATAGACTAGTGTAGTCTATTTCTTTTTTTTTGGAAGGGGGTAAATGTAACATTCATTTTTTCCTAGATTTTAAGACCATGTAATGTTACTGATTTTTTTTCCATTTCAAATTGTACTTATTTTCATTTTTGTATCGAACGGTATATTAAACAGAAGTTTCAGGACGTTCGGTATATACGGTGTTTTGCGGGTTCCTGACCGAACCTCTCGCTACGCCGCGATTGGTGGAATGTTTGATCGGCAGTTTTGATTGGAGCGTCGTGATACTACTGGCAAAAGTCGCACGATTATTTAAGGCTCCGCAGACCGTAAATCGAGGTCGTTTCCATCTAGCCGCCGACCAAGGTTGTTTTCCATCTAGCCGCAACCAGGCAGTACCATCAAGCCGCTGCCGGGCTATTTTCCATCTAGCCGACAGGCTAACAACCATCATACAACCAACATAAAAGCACCAGTTTCTTCAATAAAAGCCGTAGTGGGCTTTTTAAGTGTTTGTTAAGAAAAAGTGTGAAATCGGGCGTAGTCGATCACAGCAGGAATAAAAAACAGTAAGTCAACAAAACTCCCTTCAATAGACTTATTCGAGAGTAGCGCCTTAACTGCAATGTAAAACAGACTAAAAAGTGAAGTGTAAAGCACGATTTCTCGTCTTCGGGAGCTATAATAGTCTAAAATTTTAATGTAACAACTACTAGTTAGGCTAGAATTTGTTAGGTAAAACTGTAAAGGTTAGAACTTTTCATTTTAAAACATGAATAAATTTTCTTTTTGTTGATTAAAGCTAGTGTCTCACTGAATACTTATTTTTCTTTTCAGGATAAGTTGTACTAGACTAATTCTTTTTAGTAATATCCATAAAACACTTCAGTTTTTTCTCATTTTTTTAGCTGAAGTTAAATCCTTTCTATTTTAAAATGAGTGGTGCCCAAAAGACTTGTACAACTGAAGCTTTTTAAAAAATAGAAAATAATTCCAAAAAGACGTAAGACAAATATCTCTTACCCATATCTCTCCACCAAAGAAAACTGAGCTAGTGTTTCTTTAATTTCTTTAGTTCCTTTAAAATCAGGTTTCATTCAATTCATTATCAGAAATTAAAGCGGGGCTGCAAGAAAATTGTGCTTAAGCTTGGGGCGTCCAATATTCAAAAGGTACAAAATGACGCAGTGTACGTGGGGCGCAATTAAACACTTTTTCATAGGCTACAAAATGACACCACAACGTGCGGGCAAGTTCCAAAGTAACAAAATTGCGCTCAAGCGTGGGACAAACAACTTCTCACAGAAAAAAAAAAAAAGATGCCTCAAACTGAGGACAGTTTCATAAGATACAAAATTACGCCCAAGCTTGGGGCAACATTTTTTCATACGCTACAAACTTCGGATTTTTGGAACGAACCACAGGGACATACAGACTAATACCAGCATACAAAACTTCATCGAAGGCAGACTTTGCAGTATTTACATCCGCAATACCACCCAAGACATATTCCCAGTCCACTGAGTGATAATAAATATTTAACATATTATAGTCCGCACGCTTAAAGTCATAGAAACTGAAATCATAGTGCAAACGCTCAGGATAGTCATTAAGCAGCACATCAACCACTAGGGAAGGATGGTGCCGGTCGCAGGGCAGCAGACTTTCCAGTGCCACCCGAACAGATGTTCTACTGTCTCGTGTTACCACCAGATCTAATTTCACACCATTCGCATTACTAATTTCGTTCACTTGGAATAACTGATTATAAGAGAAACAGTCACTAAGTAGCCTCACAATGTCCCCACCATGGCCAATGGCTGAGCTTCCAAAACTGTCACTAATCCATTCTACATGAGGCAAGTTATAGTCACCTAGGACACATACATTATCGCTGGTGTACTCTTGAATGATCTCCTCTATCGCACAGCAGTGAGCCTGAACAGCATCCACTTTAATGGGCGGTGGCAGGTACACAGCACCCACCACAAGTTTCTCCGTACCACATCGAATTAACACAAACAAGTGTTCCACACTATGGTAGTTGTTTGGCACTATACAAGACTGATAACAGTTTCGTACTGCAATAAGCACCCCACCTCCACTTTTTTTGTCACTAGTCAGGTTTGACCGATCTTTTCGATACAATACATAATCAGACATACCAATCTCAGCATCACAGATATCATCACTAAGCCAAGTCTCTGAGAATACCACCACGTCAAAATCACAATCTGATATACTGAGTGTTAAGTCTTTCATTTTGGTTCTAATACCTCTGATGTTTTGGTAATAAAGTGTTAAGTTCGGCCTGCCCCTATTAAGTTTTTTCTCTGCCGTATAGAGTCCTGTTCATCTACATGCACAATCTTAGGCACACCTCCTAAATATTTTATGCCCAGTTTAGTTTCACCATTATGAATGCGTTGCTGTAACTGAGACCTCAACTCCTTGAACTGATGCCTTTGCCATAAAGTTTGATCAGGACCAATGGTCGTTCCCTATTCTCTAAACCTTGACTTATTACTTAGGATGGTCTGTGCTGATCGCTCATCATGCATTATCACCTTTATTGGTCTCACCTTTCCAGAACGTTTCCCAACCCTCAACACTTTAGTGAATTTAATTCCCTCAACAACATTTTCAAAAGCTGCATCAACCAAGCTAGTATCATGTTCTATACGGGCTTTGGCATCATCAGACACAGATTCCGGAACATTGTAGATCATTACATTAATTGCCCTTCTCTTTCGCTCTTCCATTTCATCAATGACCAGTTGGGGAGCTGTGCCTGAGACTGATGGACTCGAATCCTTCAGCTGCACAAAATCGGCTCTCAATTGAGCTAACTCCCCTTCCAGCAGGCCAATCTTCTGGTCCCTAATCTTCTCCCTTTCCTTCAGGTCAGCAAGTGCACCCTGAAGGCTACTTTTCTGCTCCACCAACAAGTTCACTATAAAGGAGACTACAGAAAGAATATCCTTATTACTGATATCAGGCTTCTTGAGCAAGTTGTTGACACGACCCACAATGTCAGCCTCACATCCCTCGGCAGAATCCTCATCAGTGGCCCCTGCGATATCACCAGATCCATCGGTTACCGAAGCATGCTCGAACACTGCCGATAATCTCCTAACTTCACTTCTTTGGCAAGTTTTACACTCCCATTTATGGGATTTCTTTTTCCGAAATTCTGCTACCACTCTATCGTACTCAGACTTTCCAAGACCCGAACACGATTTATGCACCCAGGCACCACACGTAGAGCATTCGATGGAACTTTGTTTGGCCTTTATGTCCCGTTCACAAAATAAACAAACGCTACCTGTGGCCGCCATGTAGTCTCTACGCTCAAATCCCGAACATGCCAAGCACTTCTCAACTGCAATGACGTTACCAAGTGAAACGAATCGTACGTTTGCCAGTCATACTGATCTCAACAGGTAGAACGCACTATACAATTCCTTTATTTTTTTTATTTCCTCGTTGTAGGCAGCACAATAAATAAAACTGAAAAGTATTTGTTTATAATCCCACTGTATGCATCATACACGTTTCGCGTTTTCCGTTCACACTACTAATTTACAACTTATATTGTTCACTGATCATGTGTAAGAAAACTATACCTATCACTTCGCGAAACCTCAGAATAAATATATATATATATGTATATATATATATATATATATATATATATATATATATATATATATATATATATATATATATGTATATATATATATATATATATATATATATATATATATATATATATCTACATATATATATATATATATATATATATATATATATATATATATATATATATATATATATATATATATATACATATATATATATATATATATATATATATATATATATATATATATATATATATATATATATATATATATATATTATGGGTCTAGCACACGTGCTGCAGGGAAGAAGTCCCTAAAGAGCTACAGGAACGACACGTGTGCGAAAAAGGGATTTACGTTGTTCTTGAATTGCTGTAAATTGTACTCAGTGGGAAACACAGTCCTGGGCAAATTAATCCAAAGGGATGATGTTCTCCAAATAAAAAGACTGCTTGAACAGCGTTGTACGAGGAGTAACAAGCTGAACCTCATACGGATGTGAAGTATTAGCGTGACGTGTACTTCTAACATGTACCGCTCTGGGAGGAATTAAGCGGGCCACATCCTTCGAACACTTTCCATGAAAATACTTGTAGAACAGGCTCAAGTCGCCAACCGTTCTTCGATGTTCCAGCGAATCAAGGCCGCCGGTCAGTTCAGATGAACAGCTCTTCTCTGAACAGAATCCAACAAATGCAGTGTATGTTTGGGAGCGGAGCCCCAAACATGGGAGCAGTATTCCATAGTTGGTCGAATTTGAGCTTTGTAAAGAATTAACAGTTGTTGTGGAGTGTAAATCTTCCTGGTTCGAAATAATATTCCCAACTTTTGAGAAGCTTTCCTTGCTATGCCTGCAACATGTTCATGCCAGGACATATTTGCTCCCAAATTAACGCCCAACAAATTGAGTGACGATGTTAGAGGAATGGAGTGCCCCGACATAACTATGTCGGGTTCAGCAACGTTAACTTTTTTAGAAAAAACTGCTGCCTGGGTTTTTATAGCGTTAAATTCCACTTGGTTACTGTCACCCCAAGATAAAATTTCTTCCAGGTCTTTGTTAAGTTGAATGACTTCCTGCTGTCTGCGGATATTCGTCTGAGTAGCCGATGTCCGAGCGTTCAAAGTGAATGAAGAGATAAGCGTACTGTCATCTGCAAAGCTGTAGATTGGATTCTCGGTCTTTTCCAGCAGATCGTTAATGTAAATGAGAAAAAGAGTAGGAGACAGTATGGAGCCTTGAAGTACACCGGTGTTGATAGTGAAGGTGTTAGAAAGAAATCCGTCGACTGCCACTCGTAAAGAACGCTCTCTGAGGAGACATGAGAGCCACATACAGAACTTTTCAGACATACCAAAAGAGCGTAGCTTAGCCAACAGCACATCGTGCCAAACATGGCCGAATGCCTTGGTTATGTCAAGGGCAACCGCTATAGATTCTCCAAAGTCTTCAATTGCGTTGTTCCCAACGTGTGTTATATAAGTCAGATGATCTCCTATTGATCTATTTTTTACGAAAGCCATATTGATGATCGCTAATAATGTTGAATCCTTCAAGATATTTTAGAAGATGCTGATTGATAGCCTTTTCCATGACTTCCGACATTATTGAAAGCAGTGCGATTGGTCGGTAGTTATTTGGCAAGGTCTTCTTGCCTTTTTTAGGTATCGGCTGAACTGTGGCACATTCCCAACAGGAAGGAAATATTCCCTTTCTGTAGGATAGGTTGAAAAGTCTACAGAAAACTGGTGTTAGTTGTATGTAATATTTTAGATTTAACTGTATTTATACAGCTATTGTTTTTAAAATTTATATTATTTGACGTTTGCCTGTAGTTTAAGTTACACAAATTCCTCTGTCAAAATTATTTTCTGAAATGTTTAAGGAATACAAATAAAAAAATATATGCACAGGAACCATACCACAGGACCACAAAAAAAAGTTTTGTAGTTGAAAGGTGAGATACCATACCATATGTTTTTAGGTATGCTGAAAACGAATCCGATGTCAGAATTGGCCCATCACAGCTAACATAGTCTAGTGCAAGAAACTTGCATCAAGAACTTAACACCAGGAACTTTAAACCTAACACAACCTAAAGCAAGAAACTTACACCAAGAACGCTAAACTTAACATAGCCTAATGTAAGCAACTCTGAACTTCACATAAGCTAATGAAAGAATTTTACACTAAGAACTTTTCACCAAAAACTCTAAACCTAACACAACCTAACAGAAGGAACTAACATCAAGAACGTTAAACTATAACCATAACATAACCTAATGCAAAAAAAAAAACCAGCAGATCCTCATATCTATACGTCACAGAATGCTGGATTATGGTAAGTTCCACCGCTTTTCACACTCGGGATGCTTTATTAAAGTGAATCCCATCGCCTCTCACCTATGATATACCTTATTATGGTAATTCTCCTCACCTCTCACCCTGGGAGTATTTTCTTTAAGTGAGTTCCCAAGCCTCCCATCATTAGGGCGCTTTATTCAAGTGAGTCCCCTCGTCTCTCACTAATGGATAAAGCATCCAGTGGGCGAGAAGCGAGGGGACTTTAATCTAGCAACCTGTGAATGAAAAAACTGGACTTTTTGAGGTTATTTCAAATTCTTGACTCAATAGGACAATACTTTTGACATATTCGGTTTAAGCACCCCAAAATACCTATAGATATGGTGGTCTGTTCATTTATTTTTTTAATTTACTTACAGACGTACTTCTGGCCATTTTTTAGGTGCTTTTTGAGGTTATGTCAAAATGCTGACGTGATGTGTAAATTCTGACCTTGGATACGAATTTAGCACCCCAAAATACGTATATATGTATGGTGATTTGCTCCGTTATAGTTTTAATTTATTTGTAGAAGTATTTCTGGTCATTTTAGAAGTGTTTTTTGAGGTTATGTCAAAATTCTTGGTATCTCACCTTTCATCTACAAAATTTTTGTGGTTCTCTGTAATATTTCTAAAATTAAATCTTCTTTCCAAAAAAATAGTATGAAGGTCAATCTTTAAATCTCAAAAATTAGTTATTTCTTTAAAACATAATTTCTTCTTTTGCATTTTTAAAGAGCTATTTTGGCCCACAGACGTGTGATATAGGTTTGCTTATTGGTGGTCACGAATATTATTAGATCTTTTGATATGTTTTAAAAGACACTGATTGATAGCCATATCCTTTGATGTTACTCAAACTAATTAAAATAAATAAAATAGTAAAAAGCAACGGCTTATATCACCCGTAAAATTAGATACTAAATGTACGAAAACGCTTCCATTTAAAAATAACAGGTCAAGTGCAAATTGAACTTGCATAATCAGTGTTCCGTACGTTGATAGCTTTTAAAATAAAAAATTTTGTTACGGTGGTATAAAATAATCAGTGACTTTACAAAACACACCCCAAATGAGTTTTCAACAGAGTTTGCTGAAAACTGATGACCTTGAAATTTTTAGTTTCTTTATATACCAGAAAATAAAAAAAAAACAAAAATTTCAAGGTCATCAGTTTTCAGCAAACTTTGTTGAAAACTCATTTTAGGTGTGTTTTGTGAAGTCACTGATCATAAATTATTGAAGTTAATGCACTCGTGAAAATTTTCGTTCATTCTACACCCCGTGGAGAATATTCTAGAATTTTTTAATCAGTACTTTTCAAGATAAGGTGGGGGACAGCGATTTTTCGCTATTTTTTAATAATAATACAAAGAAAAGTGTGCGTAAGTATTACATTATATATATATTTTTTACTCGTGTTTTCACAGGCTTTCATTTGACACCACACTCGAGGGCCCAGTAAAAAAAATTTTATTTTCACTTCCGATTTCACCCCCAAAACTAACCCCTTAAGTCAAAATTTAACTTTTAAAACTACACGGCTCTGATGAGGCCATCAATTCCTATATTTTTACCAAATTTCAACTTTTGATGACAAATAGTTTCGGAGAAAATCGGGTGTGACAGACAGACAGACGGATAGATAGACAGACAGATAGACACCGAAGTCATCTTATAAGTGTTCCGTACGGAACACTACTAGTTGGTGATATTTTGTTTCAAGAAGATGCGGGTCGACTGACGACGAAAGGGCGAAAAAGAAGCGCAAATTTGAGAATATTTATTTAAACAATTTTATTGCGTTCTCATATCAACAAGTGTGGTTAGAATATTTTTTAGTGAAAAATTTGAGATGTCCAATATTTAATTTTTAATTGTTATTTTTAGGGTGGAATAAATTAAAATTTCTTAAAGATGTTTGTGACTAAATAAAAGAGATTGACAGGACTTTCTTACTTTTCTTTTCTTCGTCTCTCTGATGTGTCTCTGGAGAGCTGTTATGACCTTAGTACCTTTACCGTAACTAAAAGTACACGGAGTTAGAAAGAAGATCCAATATTTAGTAAATAAACCTTTTGTTTGTTAAATTTTTAAATTTCTGTGATGCTTTTAGTTATGCTTGCAGCTAAAATGTAACGGTTCATTGTTCAAAATTATATAGGGGTCAAAGACCTTATGAAGCTTTACATGGTAAAGAAAAGCTTTATCAAAGGATGCCAAAGGGAGATTTCTGCCATACCAAGTTTCAGGATAAAATTATGTATAAGGCAAGAAACTAGAAGACTTTTTTAGATTTGTTCAAATTTTTGCGGCAATTTGTAGGATGTTTAATAATAATAAATTCATATAGTTCTAGTAATATTTTTTAGAATGTTAGACAAAATTTTAGGGAAAGCTCTTGATTAGCGATATTATACTGAAATATTAAACAATTTAAATGCACATTCCTATATAACTTTATTGAAATGACATTTTTAACGTATACAAAAAGTAAAGTGAAGAAAAAGAGAGTTATATATATTTATATATTTTTTAAGGAGCTTTTCCTCCACGTTTTAGAAACCCTTGATCACGAAAAATATTGTCATTTATTTCCGATCAGTCGGTCTGACGGCGTGTTAATACGACGACTCTCGAACGAAATGAGATAGCATTTTTGGCACATATATAATATAGAACGAATTAATGAAGCCTGTAGTTTTTGGGTAATAGTGCTTCAAGCGAAGGGAAGAAAAAGGGTAAGGGTAGATGAATTTTGTATGGTTTAAACCTTAATATGGTAATATTTCCTGTTTTTCTTTGATGAGATAAGAAACGAATATATCTATTTAATATATCTATTTATAGTAAAATATGTAACAGGTGAAACGGGTAGAAAAGAAAATTTGACGGGTTCTTTCCGTCCAACATATGTCCTTTTCAGGATTTTTGTAGTCGAGGGATCTAAAAATTAGTTTATTCAACATTATTTTCAGTTTCAACTCAGGAAGGGGGTAAAAGGGGTGGGGATAGTTGAATATTGCGTAGTTTCAACAGTATTTTAAATATTTGTCCAGGTTGTGATGTTGATGTAATATTACAATTTGAAGGTTATTATTTATGGTAAAATATATAAAAGTGTTAAGGTGGGGGGTTAGAAGTATATATATATATATATATATATATATATATATATATATATATATATATATATATATATATATTTACTTTATTTAGTCTAAAGCCTTTCTACCAATAGTTGTAAGGCTTGGGGAGTTGAGTTTTGCATTTTTGTCTCCATTGTTGTCTGTCTTGGGCCAAAGTTCGTATTTCGCTACATGCCATTCCCCTCCCCTCTATTTCTTCTCTGATTTTGTCTATCCGTCCTGCTCTTGGTCTTTCTCTCCTATTTCTTTCCGGCACTCGCACACAGTGTTTTGGTGACTCTATCGTTCGGCATTCAACACACATGTCCAAATCATCTAAGCTGTCCCTCTATAGTTTTCTCGTTTATGGTTTCGATTTGTAAGTTTCGTTTCAATGTTTCATTGCTTATTTTGTCTCTTCTGCTCTTGTTTTCGATTTTTCTCAGGAATCTCATTTCCACTGTGTTGGTGCGGGATTCTTGTCTTTTAGTTACTGTCCATGACTCACTACTGTACATAAGTGTTGTTCTGACCACTTTTTTCACGACCTCCGTTTTGATATTTTTCGGTACTTTTCTTTTTCCTAGAAATGTTGTCTTCATTGCATTGAATATTCCTCCAGCTCTTCTCACTCTTTCGTTTATTTCCCTGTCCATTCTCCCGTTCTCTTCTATAATCTTCTCCAGCTCTCTTTTATTACTTCAAGATTGTATTGTAGATTTTCCGCGGTACCTGCTATCAAGACCATGTCATCTGCAAATATCAGTTCATTCAGTTATATACAGAAGTGGGCTCAATACACATCCTTGTTTAACCCCCTGTATGGTTTCGAATTCTTTTGATTCTTCATTGTTTGTTCTATGTTCGTATTTCCCTTGTACATATCTTTTAATACTTCTATGTTGTTTCTGTTTACTCCTCACTACCAGCGTCTCCCACACGTCCTTCCTTCACACTCTATCGAAGGCTTTCTCCATGTCTATGAAGCATACGTGTGCTTTTCTGTTCGTGATTAGTATCTTTTCACTCATTTGTCTAATCGTAAATATAAGATCGTGTGTACTTCTGTTTTTTCTAAATCCGCATTGTGTGTCTTCTAGCGTTGACTCTATTTTGTTCCTTATTTTCTTTTCTACTTTTCTTGCAAATACCTTCCCTGGGAGACTAGAAAGTGTTATTCCTCTATAGTTGCTACAGTCTATTTCTTATATATTGATAATATAATGTCTGTTTCTGAGTATTCTTGCTTTCTTCAGAATGTCATTCATTAAATCCATTAGCCTGTTTATTCCTTTTCCTCTCATATATTTTATCGTCTCCGGCGTGATAATATCTTTTCCGAGAGCTTTGCCTAGTTTTATTCTTCTTATTGCTTCCTCCATTTCCTCCTCGCTTATGGTTTCCATTTCCTCTTCGTCTATTGCTACGTCCCCAACTTCTTCCTGATGTCCCACTATGTCGATAGCTTATTGATGTTGCCTTCTTTACCTTTCATATTCAGCATGCTATATTCTTTTCTCTGTCTGAGCTGTTTTAATATACCATAGAATAGTTTTTGGTTCTCTCTGTAGTTTTCTGTCATTCTGCGGCTTTAACTCTCTCTTCTTTTCTCTCTATATACTTCATAATCTTCGGCTCTTCTTGTGCTCATATATATATATATATATATATATATATATATATATATATATATATATATATATATATATATATATATATATATATATATATAGATCCTGTTTACAGGTCACGGAATCTGAAAAGTTATTTCTTTTATTGCTTTCAATTTTAACAGGGGAAGAAGGGGTCAAAGTGGTAGAGTCGTTAAATATTCTATAAATTGAGTGGTTGGGTAAATATTGTCATATACGTCTATTTCGATGTTCTTGGTTTTTTTATTATTCACAGCATGTGAAAAGGATTGAGATCTGATCACCGAACGATCTAAAAAATTAAAATCGTTCAACTCATTGTAGAAAAAAATCTAAAATACAAACAGTTAAATTGACCGAAATACTTCCCGCACAGTAAGTAAATTATTCTTTTTACATATCTTGCTGAAGAAAAATATTGTATTCCTGAAAAAAATATCCTCTCAGATGTCTTTTCTTCTAGAGATTTTAGATCCCGAAAAACTTAATTTTCCATTTTCATCGGTCTGTCTGATTGTCAGTGTGTGAGCAATATTGTGCAAGGGGATGAATATTATGTGTATTGATATGTTTTACGGTTTTAATAGTATTATGTGAAATTATTCTAATTTTTTGTTAAAGTAACGACAAATTTATGTATGATTAGGAATAGTAAAACATGTAAGAGGTTGAAAAGATAGCGGAGAAGATTAAAGAGGTTGCTTTATATATTTTGTGACATGTGTCCTTTTCAGGGTTCTTAGGAGGGCGTTTTCCAAGAAGAAAAATCCGAAAATTGAGCTATTTTTTACTATTTTTAATTATTTATAATCAAATCTATAGAGGTTCATGAAGTGGAAGATGGGGTTAAAGGGTTACTTGGTATGTATCGCATTATATACTCTTTTCAGCGTTACTTAATCTTTAAAAATTAACCAAATAAGCAAGGAAGTCGGTGTGGCAGCCCGTGGCTCCGTATTAATTTATTTAAGTATATTTGGCCTGGCAACGTTGATAGGTAGTAGTTGTTCGAAGAGATGCAATAACGTCCGTGACAGCACTACTGCGTTGTCTAAAAGGTGCTGTGAAACACAAAAATGTATATTTCAGCACTTGGACAACGTTGACGACATCATTGCCGATATCCTTAGGATATGAAAAAGGATAAAATCCCTACTCAGGCGGGAAAGTAAACGATAAAAAAAAAACAAGTCTTAAAACTCATTCGGTATTCACAAACTTTTTAGAAGCGTGCCCTACATAAAATATGTTAGTATATTAGGTACTTTCTTTTAAAATCTAACTTTAACAAGAGAAACCACTAAATAGTATTATTAACTAAAAATTTCTTAATTTCTGGCGATTTCCGTTTACAAAGACAATAGCGAAAATTTCCTAATACTAACTAACATTTTCTTTTGTAAGCGGGTGGGTACTAACTACTAAAGATATTAGAAAGAATTTTCCAAGTTTATTTTGATACATCTTAGCCTTTTTTCATACGAAAAATTAAAAGAAATAAATTAAATATATAGAATCTGTTGTTATCGTTATATCGTTATCGCATGCGTAATCGTAACATCATAGAATTGTTTCTCTCCTTACTATAATGAATGCTGTAATTTAAAAGACAACAATGGCATCTAATTGGAACTCACCATTTACAGCTTGCGCATTATTAGAACAAAATAAGAATTCATTCCTTTATTAAGAATAACAATCTCCTTTATTAACGAAGCTATTAAAAAGCTTATTTGAGAGGTTCGTTATTCTTATTGCTATTATGGTAGGGCCTGCTTTTTTACCTACTTATGTATACAGAGTACTAAGAAAATACACTAAGCTTGAGATATAATCTTTTATTATAAATAACACTAACAGCACTCAACGTTAGGGTTATGTAGAGATTTTAAAATCTTTGGCAGAACACTTAATTTTTGTATTCGACATGCATCTTTCTATGTTAGCATCAGTAGTGATAACTGATTGTCGACTCACCCATCGTTCCTGATGATGCTAACATGGTTAGCATAACCCGTATCGGGTGTAAAATAAAGTATTTACTTTTTTGTCTTGTGTTAGGATAATATTTTATTTATCTGCATAAATAATTTTGCAAGTGAATTAAAATTACTCTGTGAGTCTGGTCGAGTAACGGATCATTTGTCTAATCTGAGCCTTCACTTTTTACACAAATGTAATAAAATACTATTACGTAAAATTAAACATATGTTTAACGAGATTTCATAGTATAATGCAAAGTATGCTAACTTTAAATTATATTTTGTCATCGTACATTCATATTAACTTGGAAATATTGAAAAAAGTGATAGAAACGTGCTAAATACAACTTTAATTTAGAAACTTTTTGGGCTAATCTATTAAATGCTAATAAGTGGGGGTGCTAACTATTCTGATTCCACAGACATTAGCGGGTCGTGTGGTGAATTTTTAAAAAATCCCTTAAATTTATAGAACCTAACCTATCTCCTTTTTTTTTTAATGTGATGCAGCCAGTATATTTTTGAAGATGAGTAATTTTTTAATTATATCAACTGAATAAATTTTGTCATCCTAAATATCAGATATGTAGGTTTTTTTAAAAAAAAATTCTGAATTTACTGTAATCGCAAAGCATGCAAATATATGATTTTATTTTTTTTTTAGAAAGGATTATACCGCCTATTACTAAAGTCCAACTTATGTGGGAATTCTTAACACATTTCTGATTTCTCGAGTTTTAAAACAAAAAAAAAAACAAATCACAAAAATAACAAAACAACGAGACCAGTTATATTCATTTCGCAATTTCGCTATTATAAAGACAGACAGAGTTGTAAAATCTTTTTCATGTGCAATTCCTTCGCATGTCTATTGCACAGGCTTTTAATAGCGGTAACGATAAAGGCATGTTAAAAATAAACATTGTAAAATATATTATTTTGTAGTTTTTGTCATTTTTTTAAGTCGACTTAATATCTATAATTCAGTTTTTTATGGTTTGCTCAGATTAGCGTTTAATAATCTCAAAAATTTTTAGCACTTTAACTCATCCATCAACAACGTAATTTTTAAAAACCGTTTTTCATCAAAACTTCCAGATCTTATATAATATATGATTTATCTTAATACATAACCTTTAAGATATATAATTCTCTCCTAAACATCCCGTGGTTTGGTAAAAAAGCTTCCAAGAAAAGTTATAATAGTCTCAATTTAGCGCTACTCATTATAGCTAATGAGCGACCTTTCAGATAAAAATCACATTTATCCAATTTTGCTTCTTCACACTTTTCCTATTATTCGTTTCATTCAGACATCTTTTGAATACACTTAGCATATTTTGTACCAAGCAGTTTATACAAGCTTAATACAGAAGTTTAATCGAGAAGATCTGGTGGTAGTTAAATTTACATTAAGGAAAAAAGTGTAGGAGGAAACTGCTTTGGCCTAAATATGGCTTAGTTAAAATGGGAGTAATATGTTTATGTTTAATATGTTTTCGGAGATTATTCGAATCAGTGTAAATACGTTTTGTGAATTGTATATATCATGAAGATGAATACTGGGATCATTTTGAGTCTCAAAGGTACTAAGTATTTCTATGTCCGTAGTGAAACATGCACCGTGCAATCGAATATTAAGGATAACATACATACCTTACTAAGGCATATAAGGCCTCAACATTTTTTTTGACATTAAAAAAGAACGAATATTCCTATAAAAATTATTTTTACAACAATCGATTCTCATTACTAATGGTCCGAAATTCAGGAAAAATATCTAAGTAAAAAAATAAAGAAACAAAAAAAAAAACCTCAAACAAATAATTATTTTACCGTTTCGCAAATTGAGGAATTCTGGCTTTCTGTGATACTTTTTACGTTGTTAGAAAACAAAATTATTTAAGAATGTTTATTAGTTTTATTCTAGAATCCCCTCTGAAAATAGATAGAACAGTAATAATACCATTCCATTTTCGAAGAAATGCCGTTCTAAGTTTGGCCGAAAATACAAAGAAGCTGTTGCTTCTAAACATCTTGCCTACCGACAATGGCCTGAAAATCCTAACACCATAAATCGTAACACCTTTGTTCGTGCCCGGAACAGATGCAAAGAAATTATCGACGAAACCAAGGAGGCACACAATCAGCGAATTAGAAATAAACTTCTCGCTTGTCCCAACAATTCCAGGTTCTTTTGGTCAGTCACTAAGGCAGTTAGTCAAAATTTCACCAAATCCACCATACCACCACTCACACGGCCAGATAGTTCTATTACAACGACACCTCTTGAGAAAGCAAACTTGTTGGCCGAACTGTTTGCTTCACATTCTACTGCCGATTTCCAAGGAAAAACATCACCTACTATTCCCATAGTGCAGTCCAGGATGCCCGATGTCGTCTTCAGATAGCGTATCATAAAACGTATTTTAACGAAGCTAGACACCAAAAAAGCTTCTGGCGCTGACGGAATACCTGCTATAGTTCTCAAAAACTGTGCAAGGGAACTAACACCAGTTCTTTGTAGACTTTTCAACCTATCCTACAGACAGGGAATATTACCTTCCTGCTGGAAATGTGCCACAGTTCAGCCGGTACCTAAAAAAGGCAAGAAGACCTTGCCAAACAACTACCTACCAGTCGCACTGCTTTCAATAATATCGAAAGTCATAGAAAAGGCTGTCAATCAGCATCTTCTAGAATACCTTGAAGGATTCAACATTATTAGCGATCACCAATATGGCTTTCGTAAACATAGATCAACAGGAGATCTTCTGACTTATGTAACACATGTTTGGAACAACGCAATTGAACACTTTGGAGAATCTCGAGCGGTTGCTCTTGACATATCCAAGGCATTCGACCGTGTTTGGCACGATGAACTGTTGGCTAAGCTACGCTCTTTTGGTATGTCTGAAAAGTTTTATTTGTGGCTCTCATGTTTCCTCAGAGAGCGTTCTTTTCGAGTCGCAGTCGACGGATTTCTTTCTAACACCTTTACTGTTAACGCCGGTGTGCCCCAAGGCTCCATACTGTCTCCTACTCTCTTTCTCATTTACATTAACGATCTGCTGGAAAACACCGGGAATCCAATCCACAGCTTTGCAGCTTATCTCTTCATTAACTTTGAACTTGTTCAGGCGAATATCCGCAGACAGCAGGAAGTCATTCAACTTAACAAAGACCTGGAAGAAATTCTATCTTGGGGTGACAGTAACCAAGTGGAATTTAACGCTACAAAAACCCAGGCGGCAGTTTTTTCTAAAAAAAGTTAACGTTGCTGAACGCGACATAGTTATGTCGGGGCAGGGGGGGGGGGGGGGGGGGGGGGGGCTCCATTCCCCTAGCATCGTTACTCAATTTGTTGGGCGTTAATTTGGGAGCAAATATGTCCTGGCATGAACATGTTGCAGGCATAGCAAGGAGAACTTCTCAAAAGTTGGGAATAATATTTTGAATCAAAAAGTTTTACACTCCACAACAACTGTTAATTCTTTACAAAGCTCAAATTCGACCAACTATGGAATACTGCTTCCATGTTTGGGGCTCCGCTCCTAAACATACACTGCATTTGTTGAATTCTGTTCAGAGTTCGTCTGATTGGAGACCCAGAACTAACCGGCGGCCTTGATTCGCTGAACGATTGGCGACTTGAGTCTATTCTACAAGTATTTTCATGGAGAGTGTTCGAAGGATGTAGCCAGCTTAATTCCTCCCAGAGCGGTGTATGTTAGAAGTACACGTCGCGCTGATACTTCACATCCGTATGAGGTTCAGCTTGTTAGTCCTCGTATGCTTTTCAAGCAGTCTTTTATATGGAGAACATCATCCCTTTGGAATGGCTTACCCAGGACTGTGTTTCCATCGAGTACAATTTACAGCGATTCAAGAACAACGTGAATCGCTTTTTTTCCGCACACATGTCGCTCCTGTAGCGCTTTAGGGACTTCCCTGCAGCACGTGTGCTAGACCCATAAAAAAACTAAATAATTATATACAATCGCCGAAAATATGGCAAGCGTAACTCACACATAATAAAGTTGACTTCGATGCGTGATTTTTAAATTAGGTTACTAATAAAAATGCGCTACTAATAACTTTCAGAACCAAATTAACGAAAGTGTATGAATGCGTAAGAAGCTGTTATTAAATATAATACATGTCCCCTTACCGTCATAAATCAGGAAATTTGTATTGTAGTTGCTGTTTAAAATAAATATTTTATCAAAAAATTCGGCAATTTAATAGTTATCCTCGATTATTAAGTATAATATCCACAACATCACAATAGCACACAGGCTAACTGTTTACGAAGAAAGAACATAATTATATTTTTTGTAGATAAAAATAATGAAATCAATATAAAATCTGTTTTGAGAAACTTGCCTTGTTATCACCTCTTTAACCTGATTCAAAAAATTCCTTGATTTTCAGTGACTATGCTGAATGCTTCCTTTAACTCTATTTTGGACATATTTTAGATTATTTACGGTTTAATAAAATTGAAACTTCGTTTGTAAAAGTGTTTTTTTTTTTGTAAAAATATAGTCAAGAGTTAATAAAAATATATGTATTCGTTAGTTCGGCAGTAGTGTGATATTCACTTAAAAACTAACGTCAATGACGAGGTTCAATGGCACTATTTTGAAAAACAATAGTGTTATTACGTATATTAACACGACGTAAAATCAAAAAATGTGTCATTATTTAATAATAAAATTTAACTTTTATGACTAATCGTATTCTAGGCAATGCCATTTGACCTCCTAAGCAGTACAAATTACGCGTCGTATTTTAAAAATAAAAAAAGTTTAAAATAACTCTCCGAGATCAAATGACGAAACTAGTTTATAATTTCTAGTCTGACGTTCAGTGCATTCAATCTACGTTACAGGCTAAGTACATTTTCAAGAAATATATTTTTCACAGGTTGCACAGTTATTAAATTAAGTATTTTCTTGTTCTTGGCATAAATAAAATTTGAATACATAAAAGACGTAAGGAATAGCTTAGACTAGTAAAGAAAATTAGGTAAAATTTCAGTAAAGAATTTTTTTTTTGTTTTTTGATTTAGGTTTTATCATTAAATTGTCAGAAAAAGAACACAATTTTATTTTAAATGTTTGGGGATATTCTTCCTTTAAAATCAAAAGCTGGGAAAAATATAATAAACACAATAGATAGATAGAGGCGGAACTTTTTTCATAATAGTTTATTGTAAATATAATAATAATATATATTAATTTACCATAAATATTTCCAGTTGCTTTAAAATATAATATCTAAATTCCAGAATATGTAAAATGAACAATTGCCTGTAACAACCATGCAATAAAATTATTTTAACACAACTTATAATATCCAACCCCAATTTACTTCAATTTATAGTATAAACTTTAACGCAAATCTGTTAAGAATTTTGTCCTTTTGCTTGCAACAAATAACGACTCTTCAGTTTTTATTTTATGGTTAGTAAATTTTAATACTTTTTGTACTAAGGAAAAATAAAAAAATTGGGTGATTAATCATTAAATAATGGATCCTATTTTCATTTAAATTAGAATTTTCGCCTTTATTTAGTTTAAAATAAACGTATAATTTATTCATCTAAATGCCATTTTACTACAACTGGTACTGAAGTTAGCCAATTAAACACAATTACAATGATGGCGTCATTCAAAATTTCGACAGACGCAGACCAAAACTTATTTAATTTTAAATTTAAATAAGCGGTAACCAAATCTCTATGATAGGTAGCAAATATCAAGTCGTATTAAAACTATGTATAGAAATGCAAAATAATGTTGAACTAAGTTCAATTTCCGTATTATAAAAACGTAGTAATATTTGCCTGAATATATTTCAGTAAGAAATTTGTTGTCCTTAGTTTCTTAAATATACATTCATTGTCTCGTTTTAATATTGTTGTAATATTACAAAAGCAGTTGTTTTCAACTAAGAGTCGGAAAGATAAATTGCTTCTAGAATACACTATATCTCGCTAGCTATACTACTAAACGTTTTGACGATAATTCTTTAAAAAAATGTTATTAGACGTTTTGAATACAATCTATTTTGTTCCGCCTTGAGTTTTATTTAATAAGTGCAAGACCTGTGCCCACTTCAAAATTTGTGTGTTTAGCTACTGTATTTTGTGAATTAAATATTAAGAACATTGCTTTTTATTGAGAGCGATAACAGCGAAGATTTTTGTTTACTAATTATGTTTTCAATGACAAATAAGTAATTAATAAAAAATATTATTTTAATATACTCAAATTAAAAAAAAATATTATTTTAATATACTGTTGAAAACAGATAAATTTTTTAAATTTAGTTTTATTTCTTTTTGTTAGTTAAGAACAGTAAATAGGATACTTGCAATGTGAATATATATATATATATATATATATATATATATATATATATATATATATATATATATATATATATATATATATGTATGTATGTATGTATGTATGTATTGAAATAAAAGTAAAACAGAGGTAGCAAAGATACTTTTGAACTCCAAAACCAATCTTAATTATTCTTTCACTGAGACTTAAGCTAAAATCGGATCAAATAGAAATACTTCAAGTTCGTTTGGTAGCTTTGTAGACCTTTGAACACCAACATAAATTCGCAAAGTGTAGCAAACGTGCTTTATGTCGATTCAGAAGCGTATATAAACTAATAGTAAACTTAACATAAGAAATACATAACTTATAAACAATTAACAATTTCAACAAATACTGAAACAAAAATAGTAAATATTTTAAAATATAAGTAGTACAAGTTGTGACGAGGCTTAATACACAGTAATCAGCTAAGCTACGATGGCCCGTGAAAAGTTCACGACATGTTTATTTCTATTAAGAGCTACTCGAGGTGCGCTCCCCCAGGCCACGATACAAAATCATTGGCCTATCTGCACCCTGGGCTTCGATACCATCGCCCTCTCAAGCACTGATCGACCTGCTCCTTGACGGCAGCACCCACCTGTGTCTTGAATATGGCTAAAGCGGGTTCGGGTCTCCGTAAAAGAAGTTCCCATCCTAATAAGTTTGTTCGCCGCTTTATTTCCATATACTCCCCCAGGAAGAATAACTTCTTCGCCACTCTCTCTATATCCGCCAGTGATTCAATTTAATAAGTTTGTATTAATTGTGTGAATTAACAGTTTTGAAAACTTACTTTTTTTTTAAAGGTCTAACAAACGTATTGCAGGAAAACCCTAAAGCGTTGGTCTTGAATCGCTGTAAGTTGTACTCAGTGGGAAACACAGTCCTTGGAAAATTATTCAAAATGAATGATGTTCTCCATATAAAAGACTGTTTGGAAAGTGTTGTACGAGGAGTAACAACCTAAAGCTCATATGGATGTGATATACTAGCACGACGTGTATTAATCGCATGCACTGCTCGGGAAGGAATCAAGCAGGCTACCTCCATCGAATACTTTTCATGAAAATACTCGTACCTATAGAATAGGCTCATGTCGCCAACCGTTCTTCGATCTTCCAAGATATCAAGGTTTCTGGTTAGTTCTGGATTTCTGATCAGGCGAACAGCTCCCTAATGAATAGAATCCAACAAATGCAGTGTATGTTTGGGAGCAGAGCCCTAAATATGGGAGCAGTAATTCAACGTTGGCCGAATTTGAACTACGGAGTACGGAATTAACAGTTGTTTTGGAGTGTAAAGCTTTCCAGTTCGAAATAGTATTCCCTGTTTTTGAGAAGCTGTCTTTACTATGCAGGAGACATGTTTATGCTATTACATCTTTGCTCCCAAGTTAACGCCCAGTAACTTGAGTGATGATGCTAGAGGAATAGAGTGGCCCGATATAATTATATCGAATTTAGTAGCGTTAACTTTTTTCGAAACCTCTAGCCTAGGTTATTATTGCATTAAATTCTACTTGGTTACTATCACTCCAAGATAGAGTTTCTTCGAGGTCTTTGTTAAGTTGAGCGACTTCCTGCTGTCTGTCGATATTTGCATGAGTAGCCGATGTTCGAACGTTCAAAGAGAATGCAGAGATAGGCGTACTGTCTGCGTAGCGGTAGATTGGATTTCTGATAATTTCCAGATAATGTAAATGAGAAAGAGAGTAGCATACAGTATGGAGCCTTGGGACACACCGATGTTGGTAGTGAAGGCATTAGAAAAAATCCATTGACTGTCGCTTGCAAAAAGATTCTCTAAGGAAACTTGAGAGCCATAAATAAATCAGTTCCGATATACTATAACAGCGTAACTTAGCCAACAATTCGTCATACCAAACACGTTCGAATGTCCTGGATTCATCAAGTGCAACCGCTCGAGGTTCTCCAAAATGTTCAGCTGCGTTGTTCCAACATGTATCACATAAGTTAGAAAATCTTCTGTTCATTTTTGCTTACGAAAGCCAGATTGATTATAATTAATAATATTAAATCCTTTTAGGTATTTTAAAAGATGCTAATTGATAGCCTTTACCATAACTTTCGATAATAATAAAAGCAGTGTGACTGGTCGGCAGTTTTTGGCAAGTTGTTCTTGCCTTTTTTGGGTATCGATTAAACTGTAACACTTTTTCAACAAGAAGGAAATATTCCCTTTCTGTAGGATAGGTTAAAAGATCTACCGTGTGCATTTTTTGAGTACTAGGTTCAGGTATTCCAACAGCACCAGAAGCATTTTTTGGTGTCTAGCTTTATTAAAATACGTTTTATGACACGACTGAAGAAAATACCGGGCGTGCTTGACTGAACTATAATAGTGAATAGTGATTGGTGTTTTTCTTTGAAAATCGACAGTAATTTGTGAAGCAAAAAGGTAAGCCAACAAATTTGTGTTCTCAAAAGATATCGTTGTAATAGTATTATCTGGCCGTGTGAGTGGATTTAATGAAATTTTAACTAATGACCTCGGCGTTTATTTTTAATTCGTTGATTGTATGCCTCCTTGGTTTCGTCGATAGTTTCTTTGCATCTGTTCCGAGCACGAACAAAGATGTTACGATTTAGGACGTTACGATTTTCAGGCCATTGTCGGTAGAGAAGCTGTTTAAAAGCAACAGTTTTTTTGCATTTTAGGTCGAACCAAGGCTTGTCGTTGCAAGGATACTTCTTCGAAAAAGAGATGTAAGCTTCCATACCAGCCAAAATGACATCGAATATCGCCTTAGCGTTATTAGATGGGTCGTCGGATCTAAAAGAAACGTTTAATCAAGGGAAAGTTCGAAAATATTCCATGAGTTCTTCCCATTTAGCAGATTTGTAATACCAACTTTTGCGCGGGTTAGGCGTCTCTCTTCCACTAATTGGTAAAATACTCGATGTCGAAAGAAGTTTTGTAGTCCAAAGAACCTTACGGCGGATTTACGATGATAGTGTAAATCTCTGGATTGGTGGTTAAAAACAGATCAAGAAGACTGGCGAACTCTCCATCCCGATCGGGGATCCGTATTAGTTCCTCTATAAGCTGAGCCATACTTAAGCCAGTTAAAAAATTAAAGTCACCCAGGACGACGATTTCTGAATCATAAGTGGTGTCTGCAAGAGAAGAAAACATGCTCTAAAGTTAGTATCACTTGATGATCGATAGAGGCAGCAGATAAACCTTGTGATTGGTCGAGTCGTTGTTTTTAACACATAACATCTAGATGGAGTTCTTCAGTATTAATGCAGTGTTAGAGTACTTAATACCTTGTCTAATAGGAAGGTTGTTAAAAGGTGAATTTGGTTTAATATATAATAGATACGCTAAACAGATATACATTCTTAATATTCAAATAGTTACTAAACGGAAAATAAAAATTCCTAAAAAACGTCAAACTTTCTAAATAATACTAAAATGGGGAGTTTCATTATGATATACACGCTACTACTTACAAATATCTAAAATTTACACAGAGTTACATAGTCTGATAGGAGTAATTATTCCACCTATGATTAAAGTTAGATTGATCGAACTCTGTGTCAATGGATATG
The DNA here is from genome assembly GCA_019049505.1 of Pachyrhynchus sulphureomaculatus. NCBI lineage: Eukaryota > Metazoa > Arthropoda > Insecta > Coleoptera > Curculionidae > Pachyrhynchus > Pachyrhynchus sulphureomaculatus. Next base: position 97,230,736 of record CM032446.1, on the reverse strand, counting down.
AATTAAAAAGCTGCATAAATTGGGGATCAAATACAGAGTAATCATATTTGTGCCCGATTTATTATCTAACATTTATTACACAAAATATATTTTTCACATGACACATACTCTTTTTTTAAAAATATTATCCTTCTTGAGATACTTATAATATTTCAGATTTTATCACCATCCTACATTTTGTGACTTTGGAATTTAAATATTAATATTTATGTAACCTAATGTAAAAAGACGTACGTGTGTTTTTTTTTTAAAAAAATGCTCTATATATCATCTAACACTACATTTCCATTCGTATTCTAAACTCGCCGACGAGAGAGTGTTTTCATAAATTTTCATTCTATCACGTATTTTCCCTCAATAAGGTCATGAAAATATATCTCAATTGAGTTGTAACAATAACACAAATTTGAAATTGTTCAAAACTGGAACAATAATATTAAAAAATAACTACCTGCATAGCTTTCCAATTAATTTTCTAAGAAAAATCTCAAATTAGTACAAATATTTTTTGTTAACTCAAAATTGTTCAAAAAAAAATGCGCTTATATGAATACTAAAACAGTGAACAAAAAAACATATTGTTGTATTAACGATAACCAAGTCAATTTGGCTAAACCAAAAACATACTAATTTTCAAACTACGATTTAGGTACATGATAAACTTCCAATCATAAAAATATACTGAAACAATATTAAAACTAATTAAAACATAAAATGAGAGAGTTAGCCACCTGAGGTTCTTATAAACTACACATGAGGATATTTTAGTAGGATATGATGAACTTACAATTCTACAAATATATTTAAGTGTTATTTAGTCAAATTAAAACACAGAATTACAGAAGTGGTTCTTATAAACAAGAAATCATAATATTATATTGTAATAAGGTTTTATAATTACATTAGTTTAAATATTTTGACTAATATTACGACAATCAGAAAGCTGATTATATAAAAAGCAAAGACAACTCTCGAAAAAAGGTGAACAATTGACAATATCGGTCTTCTCTGTTCTATATTATAGAATGAGGTAATAATCGAAGATCGCAAAAAGGTGCTTATTTATTTATTATTAGTAGGCAGTAGACTTGTTTATTCTTTGTATAGAAAACTTTTTATTGAACATATTAAAACTAAGTAATTTTAAAAAAATTTGACTTATGATGTTAAAGAAAAATCCTGATTATACAATTTCGTTAGCACGCTTTAATACAATTGCATAGGGAATTCGGTGAATTAACGAGTTAGAAGCCACATAGCATTTAGCATATGACGAAATTGGAATTTTACTTTTCTTTTCTTTAAAATGAGTTAATTTTATATTAACTCAATATTTCCAGTATTTCTAAGCACACTTAGATCTTAATGAGTAGGTAAAAATCTAATCAAAATCGAAATTCTCTTCGTGACTTGTTTTACTGTGACTTGTACATCGTGACCAACATATTAGAATTTAATCCTATAAAAGATATGACAGATATTTTATACATTAGTAAAATTTTAATTTTATTTGGCAATTGAAATACAAAAACCTTTAGTTTTTCAAATAATTGTCAAGAAACCAATTGATATTCAACTTGTCACAAAATTAATATAAGCAGGCAGTATATTTATTGCTTAAAAAATATTTTCAATTACTTAAAGCAGAATAATTTATATAGGGTTCTGAACAACCCCAAATAAATTAAATTAAGATCTTACGGACTTTTTGATATTTAAATGTCTGATACGTCACAATCGACCTAAAATGTCAATTTAAATTATGTAGATCGTTTCGTGTGAAGCTATATATGAACACTTTTGTAGATATGGCAGTATCGTATAGTATTTAAAAATAGTCGCTAAATCCTCTATGGTGAGGTGTTATGTCGTGTATGTACCCATTATTTTTAGGTCCTGCGAAGAAAAGGGCAACAATTCTTAGGGATTTTTTCTAAAAGGAAAATATAAATAACGTTCTATTGTTTATGAACTAGTTAAGAATTTTGTGGTCCAAAATAATTTTAAGTGAATAAGGAAAACATGAGAATTTTCAAAAAGATTTGAAATATGATTTGTTTATAAATAAATTCCTTTATATATGAGTAAATATTTTATTAATACTTAAACTATTAAAATATTTTTGTTACTATTACTGTAAAACATTCCGCTATAGAACAAAGTACTTTGAAAAATTATAGAATAGTATATCTTGCTAGACTTTAACAAGCACATGCATTGAGACTCGTAATTATACCAGAAATTCCGTTTAGCAATTATTAGTTATATGGAAAAGAACATTCCCTACTTTACAGCTGTTGCCGAAGGCGATAATTACAATCATATAAGAAATAAAGCAAAATATCCACTGGAGCCCGATATATAAATCTATTGAATTGTCTATTTGAGATGGAAAATTCTTCTAAAAATAAGTATTAAATAGGCGATATGTTTGAAATAAATTTCAAAAATTTAGTTCGTTTATAAACTAAATATGTTCAGTAAAAAGTACTATTCATTTTTTAAATATGGTAAAGTGTTATATATAATTTAAATTTACTCAGTAGTTTTATGCAGGTCTTTAGAAATTATATTGAATTGAATAGGTATTTTTTATTCTCAAAAATATTCGGGAAAAAAAATAAATTTTGATGTGATTTATAATCTGGTTTCTAAAGTTTAACTCTAGTAATAGAACATAATATTAAATAAAATAATTTGTCTTCGTAACAGAAATATCGGACTCTCCAATTAAATTTCTGTTCTATTTGACAATTCCGGTTCACCTGTCGGATAGGAATGCACTGCCTTATTTGTTATTTTTTCATGTTAGATAGACCGGTCAAAATGTAAAAGAACCTTGTACAGTTGCTTTTTAGTGTCTGGATCACTTCGGTGTCCGTCTATCCGTCTGTCTGTCACACCCGATTTTCTTCGAAACTATTTGACATAGAAAGTTGAAATTTTATACAAATTTAGGAACTAATGACCCAATTAGAGCCGTATAGTTGAAAGTTAAATTTTGACTTGATTAGTTTTGGCGGGTAAAATTGGAAGAGAAAAAAAATTATCAGGTCATCAAGGGGTTATCAAATGAAAGCTTGTGAAAACACGACTTCACAAAAATATATGATGTAATACTTGTGCACACTTTTCTTTGTATTATTTTCAAAAAATTGGCAAAAATCCCTGTCCCCCCTTATCTCGAAAAATACCGATCAAAAAATCTTGTTTATATTTATACAAATATTTTGGTAGTAAATATTTATTTTACACTTTTATTACTAGATTCAATATTAAGCTAGCTGATTTATTAACCATTCGGTAGCTAAGATACCATGACTATTATTCATTATTGATTAAGAAAATACCTGAAAATAAATATTGGATCTTAAGATGTCAGGAATTTAATTAATTTAGCACTTGAATAAGAATGCCTTATCCTGCATGAACATAATAGTAACATCTCTTTTTCCATTTTAACTTACAGGGTTGAAGTGATATGTTTTCGTTAAAATCATTGTATTATACGATATAGTACATATATAAAGCTGTTCGTACAATTAGAAAAGAGAAATTTAATATAACTGTTACTGAAAAATTGAAGAGGTTTTTTCAGATAACCCATCAACGAACACTGTAAATTCAACGTTTGATACAAGAAGGTGTTGCTATGTATTTGGTAATATTAGAGGGGCCTAAACCACTATTGGATACTTTGACGTGATAGGACCGCCACTTTTAGGCTTTACAGTATTATAAAATGGCAGTTCTCTTGAATTACAAACGCGAATAAGTGGGGAGCATTATACAACATAGGGTGCCCCTTATGGACAAAAAAAATACTAGTCAAAAAGGTGGTTAAAGAAAATGAATGGAAATTTTGACATTTCTAGTTTTTCAGAATTCTAGTTTTCTTAAGAATTGGTTTATTAGGATGAATCTGTTTTGAACCTCAAATAAAATTCTAAAAATTGCGTGTGTAGCAAACTTTTTTGATCATTATGTATGCATACATATTTCTTTAGTTTTTGATGTCATAAAGTAGCTTTTCTTAAGTTTAACAACTCGCTCAAAATGAGTTGTTAAACTTATTTATACAATTTATGCTTATTTGTTTAGTTTTTGAAAATTTATTACTTTTCTACCTCATTTGGCCATCTTTTCTAATTTTATTATAAATTTACTTATATTTACAAATAAATTTTAACACTTGCAAAATAAATAGGATCTGTGTATATATTTATGTTCTATAATTCTTAACCTGGCCTAAAATTAATTGAGTCATTAATAACTCACCGACCAGGATGTAGCCGGAAAAAATGCTCAACCGTTAAATAAATCGTTTCCCTCTTATACTGCGTAAGTGGAACCTTTTTAATAAAATGTTAGCTTCAGTAGACTATCAACTGAATAAAATATATAAATGATCGGCAATTCCATTTCGTTCTACCAGTTTAGGTTATTTTATTCAACGTTTATTTATTTTATGAATTTTTAGTTGTATCAGGATTAATATTTTTTTACATATGCTGATTTAATTAACAACAATATTATTCTTACGTTTAAGTTTTGTTGAGGCTGCAGGCCCAATATAAAATATACCCCGCAGCAAAGTAAGTCCTTAGCAAGACATTTAATAAGTATTGAGCGTAATGTCTTTCTTGTTCAAGTATCCCGGTTTTTCCCTTCCGATGATCTCTCAGGTTTTTCTTTTATTGTAGTTTTCTATGTTGCTATCTGTTTGCAGCTATTGACATTCATTTTGCGGCCTGTCTCGTTGGTGTTGAAAAGGGCAATTGTGGTTTATTTATTTTTGATAGCCAATTTATTATGTTCCATCAGTAAAATGTATTGGCAGTTTTGGCTGCTCTAAGTCTATGTTTAAAAACATACTTGCTCTCTGTCGAAAGCTATTTAAGGCCATAAACCGACGAAAAAATTGTTTAAAGAGTTATAGTACTAATAAATAATTACCGTTGGGCAACTTGCTACCCCAGTGGGGTAGAACCCGAACGATAAAGCTCTTTAGAGGTAATTGTTGGCAACCCGCTGAACAAATTCTCTATCGGTGTATGGCTTTAAAAAGCCTCAAATAGAGGGCGAGTATGTTTTCAAGCATAGGCTTACAACAGCCAAAGATACAAATTGTTCCATCTTACTGATTCTAGTTAGCGTAGTACTCATACTTTGAGTTTTGTTCTTTTGTGTCGATAGTAGCTCCACTGATCAGTCATGACACAACGAAATAGATCTTAAGATGGATTGATAGATGAGAGAACAATAAATAATTGCTAGAATATGGACTTCGTTCAATTTAAGTAGTTGATATTGATGCTTATCTGGCTGATATTATTCTGTTAGTTTGTCTCACATATATTTTGTTGCAAGTATAAATATTTTGTCTTTGGAATTTCTTATAAGAGATTTTAGTTCTTTATGGTAGAATAGCTTCTGTCTTTATTAGAATTTCTCCGAGGATTTTGTTGTGGTTTTCCTATTTTATTGTTGGTAAGAGGGTTAATCCAGAAGTAAATTTATTTGCCATAGCTCGCAATTGCGAATGATAGTGATGGAATCCAGCATTCAGATATCTATTTGTATGTACTGGTTTTCTTTATACCGTGTATTCCAAATATTCGTCTCTTGTTTTGGAGACACGTATGTTTAAGAAAGGCAGTTGATGTTTTAGTTCCATTTCTAAGGTAAACGAATGGGGTTTACATGATCAGGAAAGTTAAGGAATGTTTCGAATCTATAGCTTTAGTGACAGAGAGTACCTCCGTTTTTTTCTCGGCATAGACCATGAGGAGATTAGCGATTGCTGGTGATAACGATGATCCCATAACTGCTACCTTGTATTTGTCGATAGATTAGTTTGTCGGACATAATGTAAAAGTTCGCCAGGAAATGCTTTAATAGGTCTTTTACGTGCTGAAATATTGTCGTTCAGTGATATCTGTCGTATCTTTCTTTCAGTTGGTATGCGACATAACAAGAAATGATGTTTAATGAGTTGAAAATCTGCCTGTAGTGTTCTGAGTTCCATACATATTCTTTGTCTTTTTCTCTATATACACTAATATAGCTCTTAGGTATTTTTTCAGTTTGAGTAATGTGGAATTTAAAGCACTAACTATTGGCCGTAAAAAACAGTGGGTTTGTAGCATACATATACATAGCATATACATACATAGCAATACTTTAAATTACAGCCATTCAAGAACAACGTTAATCGCTTTTTCCGCACACAGGTCGCTCCTGGAGCGCTTTAGGGACTTCCCTGCAGCACGTGTGCTAGACCCCTAAAAAAAGATAATTGAAGCGTTTGCCTAAAACACTAATTTTAGCTGCTTGAAATATGTGTTTTGATATGTTCTACATTATGTGGTGATTTGTTGATGGCATTCATTGCTGATGTTTTGCGGAATTTACATTTAACTTCTATAATATTTTTTTAATGTGATACAACGGTCTGTTTCCGTGCACCACTATGTCAAGAGTTTCATAAGATCAGCGACTGTATTGCAGCTTAAGTTGAGATGGACACCGTAAAGTTTCTGTTCTGTGTCACCACTTTGTTATCGTGCTCGCCTTAATTAGTAGTAAAGGGGTGATCGCTTTCACCAGCGTGGCTTGTGTTTTCCTTATTTCGTGAAAATAGGTTGCAGTTTCATATTGCGGCAAATCACTAGAAAGGTAACATATCATAATAGGGCCTATATCTTTGCTCTCAATCAAGGAATTCTTCTACACATGTTACTAGATTATCCCAAATATAATTTTTTATTGCCTGCTTTTAATATAAACACGCCAAATAGGATTTAAATAAAACTCTTTGCTTCTCCAATTTTCGGCAATATTTTCTCTATATTACATATTTCCGTTGTATTAAAGGGGCTGATATCGATTTTATTTGATTCCAATCCGATTCAATATATTGAACCGATATACGACTAGCAGTAGGAAGTTCATCTGTTATGAGTTATAATGTTAACTGAAGTCATGTACAATAACTTCAGATATACTTTACTTGAATATATTAGCGTTTAAGGGAGGAGGCCCAAACAACGATGTCAAATGATATAATTATAAAATATTCCATTCATCGATAAAGTCATAGAAAACACTGTTAAACATTTATAGATTTAACCTATTTATTACTTAAAAATGCTTGTTAAATATTCAATACAACTAAATCATCTTCTAGAACGAGAGTCGGTAGGATAAAATTACAAAATGTTATATTTTGAATTTTATGGGGTTAATTGTATTTATACTGTGTTATGGTCACATTATGCTCTAAATTTACCGAAACAGCATTTCAGGAAATACCCAACGAAACAAATGTTGCTTTGGTCTAATCCCATCATTAAATGAACATCAACATATTTTTTAAATTACCTTGATATCTTTTAAATATTTTCGTATTGCTATTGAATTCGGTTCTTCTTTAATATTTTTAAATTATTTATGCAACATAGAAATATATTTCTTTCTTCGGAATAAACTTTCTAAAGTAAATCTTCTTTATAAATTTTTCAAAATGTAAAATTTAAATTATTTAAATAACAATATACAAGGTTTCATAATTATAACACGTATGCGATATTTTTACATTTTTTCAATTAATAATTAACATCAATTAAAAAGTGTCAACTATGTGTCAGTATATATATATATATATATATATATATATATATATATATATATATATATATATATATATATATATATATATATACACATATATATATATACACATATATATATATACACATATATATATATATATATATATATATATATATATATATATATATATATATATATATATATATTATATATATATATAATTTATAACCTTTCAAAGCACAATCTTGAATTCTAAATGAAATGTTTACTTCAGAAAACAGACAACGAACTAACACGTATATAAATGGAAATTTTATTAGAATATTCTATCAAATATTTGTACGGTCCTCCAAAAATGCAGAAACCCGACAACCCTTTTTAACCAATTGTAAGCGCCTTCAACTCACCTTTTGACAAATTAGAAAAATTCTTAGCCAGCATATTATAATCATAGTGCAGCAAGCCAAATCATTTATAAAAATTCTAAACATTTCACCTCAAATTTAAAGGAGAATAACTTTCCAAGAAACCGACATGATAGAAACTTTAACTCTCAGTCTCTATATCCTGAAGCTTTCCAACAAGCTGCAAAGATCTACTAGAACACATAATGGATCTTGCCATATGCATGCTTTTTGTTTAAGAACTAAATAGCTACAGCCATCCTCCTCATAACCTTCTTTAGACAAAAGACGTAAAAGGAAGCTGCCTAAGTGGTAGGATCCTTTGGAAAAGATAAACTCCAAAAATGTTTACACCTCCTATACTATTTACACCAGAAGATCCAAATCAGGTTGAAGAAAACAACCTATTCGCCTTTTTAGAGATGCTTGTGCAAAATATAGCCGGACACCAGAAGCATACAGTATACAGGACCATTACAATCACCAGGAGATATTTTACGCCAATTCATGATACCACACATTACAATTATAAGCAGTGGCTAACACCTTAATCTCAAGATCTATTCACCTCACAGGTAAAAGGAAATAGACGCTTACACAAAGTGGTTACAGCACACAAACAATCAGGAAATCTATACAACAAAATAGCACACAAGTAAATCGCAGAAATCACCTGAAGATAAACCTAGAATCACACTTTCTTATCTTAAAGGAATACCATATAGTGCAACTTCGTGCATAGTGCAAGCCTATAAACAACATAGAATAATAGGATTATCACTCAGTATTCCAAGGGATAAAATCAAGCGAAAAAACCATAGTGTATACGGTAGAAATTTAAAGAAATCAAGAGAAATATATGCTTAAGACTCGAAAGCACAAACTTAGCATCCGTAATAAGGAAATTGTATCGGTACTCTTTCAACAGCCGTTAACGACGGGCCACAAAATCGATTTTATCAGTCGCAAACAAATAAGCACCGTCCAATATTGCAAAACAGGAATCAACTAAGAAGACATCGAAATTGCCTGCCTAAAATAAAAATACAATGCCCTTAACTTCCCAACTCCATGGGAATGCATAACAAGAGAAGCTACCAATACATCAGAAAGCAACAGCCTACATAACAACACCGAGACCGTCTACGTCAGCAGAGAGAGGGCAGTACCGGCCCATCAGCTCAAAACATATTAGAACATCATAGTTTACAATCAATCATTGAGCAGTAAGTCGATAATGCCAAATACGACAACTGCGCCATCTCAATCAAAATAGCACTAATCGACAGATTTAAGAAAACACATTTTTTTTTTATTATTAATAGATCCTTACGTAAAAATTACATGATTGTGCTATGTTCTTAATTCATAAACATAACATAGATCGTGTTTTGTGAAACAAATCAACATTTAAAAGCAAAATTTATCGTTAATGCGAGCTAAACATTTTCTACAAGTAAAAACTTAAAGTTTGTAAGAAATCTGCTCCAAAATAAATAGGTAAGTAAAAATATAGCATCTCCTTAAGGCTCTGCTCAGTAATTGTTTTATTTCTATTTTTCTCTTGTCCTGTCTGATACAGTTTTGTAGAGGACCTTTGTGTTTAAATAAATTTTAAGTACCGTGAGTAAGGAATATTAGAAAAAAAATATTTTCGATGCGAAGTAATAACCTTTAGTTTAAATGGCGTTGTCACCTAGAAAATCGTTGTCATAAAACTCATTGGTTCTATATGATGATGTTATTTCAATTCAATAATAATAGCTCAGATTAATTTCAGATTAATTTCAGTTTATTTTAATTTTCGTCTAACGGTTTTTTTATTTGAACATTCTATAATACTAATTACTTTATTTTCCTTTGAATCGGGCAAAAGGTTTATGTAAACATACATATTAAACCCAATCATAGCCTTGCTTTGTATGAAAACAATAACATATATTAAGAATTTGTAAAAAAATAGATTCCCATAATTTAAATTGCTTGATTAACATAGTCTAAGGCCATTGTAATATTAGACTTTATGATAGCCACTATATAAAAATAGTACGCAATTTTATTATATATCATTTACATATTTATGCAATGGATTTATTTCAATGAAAGAAATTAAAATATTACATTAATAAAATGAAAGGATTGCTAAAGGGACATACAATTAACTTAAAGTCAGATGTTTGTCGGCGAGTGCTGTCAAAAGTGACAGCAGCAGCAGTTACAAAGGTAAGTGATTAGAATTTTGAATTCTTAAAAAACGTACCATAATAAAATACTATATATTACGCTCCAATCTAGTGGCGCCAGTATTACCATCTCAGCCTATATCAGAGATATGAAAACCACCTCCAAAACTGAACAACCCGAATTCATTCTTCATTTTGCTTGTACTTGAAAACAAACTTGGGAAAAATTATGAAGTGAGGCATACCTGTTATATTTTCTTCACATATCTAAACTGAAAGATCTTAGTTAAAATTAATGTTTTCTCAAGTGAAAGCAAGTCTGTACTTTCAATATTACTAAATATTTTTATAAGGAATAGAAAAACCTTTCAAACTATGTGTAGAAGGATTGCTGAAATAAAGTACATGGTTGCATAAACGTTTACATACATTTAGTGTAGTTTTATTTAAATAGCAATTGCTTCGATATCAAAATTTATATTTCTTATTGATATTTATTGCAGACTCAACGTATTAATACTTCTTTAATATAGATATATCGATCTTTGTAACACTGAAGAGAAAATAATATGCATTTCATTTATATTTACCGTCTAAAAGTATTCGTGATAACTGCATACGTGTTTGGCTTTTATGAAGGCTATTTATAAAAGTGCAAAGGTTTTAATTTTGAATCGACCCTTTGCAACCACTATTTTAACATTATAATTTTTGCTGGTATTTGTTTTTCCAACGACGGAAACTTAAAAATCTTTTTTGTTATTTACTATATCGTTTTCTGGGCATTTTAATAAAAAGAGCTTTTTGATTGCAATAGTACAAGGTGTTCAATTTTTCAAGATTTTACGACTCAACCAAAAAATTAAAAAAGAACAACAAAGAACTACCATTAAATTTTATTGACAACTTTTCACAGTGTATAATTCTCATATTAAACGGCTACAAATGAGGTCTGATAAGAGTGAAAGAGAGTTTGACACCCCTCGAAATGTTTTAAAATCGGCACAATAAACGGAAATTAATTTATTTCCAGGGAAATCCAAAAACAGTTACCTAAGCCCAGACAATTTCAATAAAATATTTACTTAAAATTGCCTAAAATTAATGTCCATCATCTGCCACTCTAATTTTACGGGCAAGTTTTAAAAGTTGAAAAATTAGAAAGTTATTTTATTTTCCAATTTAAAGTCAAATTTGGAGAAAACATCCTCATCCTGTTCAATTCTCTAAAGAATTGATCCTAATGAATATTAAAATTTAATTTTGTCTGCAAATGGGATAATGTCAAAACTATTATCATATCAGAAAATAATTCAAAAAGAGCCTAAATTTAAAAAAAAATTAAGGTACTAATAATAATTACACGAACTGTACGAGAAATTGAAATTATAGTTTTGAATCTGCGCCTAAACGTCAGCGTATGTACACCAGGGAGTGACAATTATATGTCTAATCAATTTCAGGGGTGCTAATGGCTAGACCACGCCGCCAACAATCACCAAATGCAGCTCAATTATCAGAGTTTCTTGATATCAGGTTAACTAAACTGGATAAAAAGATTTTTGACCAAATCTTCAAATTCTAATTAATTTAAATAAAAGCGGTGAACAACAATGAAAAGCCAAAACTATTTCTATATTAATTTTTAGTAACAAAAAAAACCAAAGTACAATAATAAATATGCCTCAAAATATGTCGCGAAACAATAAATTATTATTATGGTTACAGATTTTTTAAAAATAAAGAGTGATACTATGTAAATTTTATAATAAATAAGTTGTATAATAACAAGTTACTATTGTCTAAATAAAAAGAGTCTATCTAGAACCACAAATTGAATAACAGTATTACTGTAAAACACGATCTTACTGCACTACCTTACTCTGCGAAAGAGCAAAAACTTGCGAACAATTTTTCACTGAGCCTAATTCATGATGATACAATCAATGTCACCATACTCAACCGAACTCAAAGGAGAAAAAGAAAAGTCACATGATCTGCATCAGGGTTACCTACCATCCAACACATAAACGTAATTGTCTTCTAAGTCGAGCCAAACCCATCAATGACGATTCAGTTCCAGTATTTAACGCCCCAAGGAAACCATCATATTCTCAGGATTCTTCGAAATAACAAGAATAATGGAAGCTGAGCAACCTCAGTAACGATTCTCTGGATTGAGTAATTCAAGGAATCTCCCTAGACATAAATTAGGATTTTACATGTATTCAACCATCCATTATACTTAGCATCTATCTATTACTCTACTCTAAGTACATTAGACAAAAGGAATATATAACAGTATTGCAAGAATATGTTAATTATATTGTACATTTCAGTCAGGAACCTAATATAGGTAGTGTTTTGTGAAGCAAGAAGTAATTCAAGGCCAAAATTCATCATTAATGGAAACTAGATATTTTTTGAAAGTAGGAACTTAAAGTTTCTAACAAATCTACTACAGAACAAAAAGGAATATCTTGTTCAGGTTCTTCATAATAGCTTTTATGTCTTTAAATTCTTATTTTCTTTCTTGGCAAATTTCTTACGTTTGACATTTGAGTACATTTTACTATAATTAAAAATGAAGTTATCCTTTTAAGAATATTAGAAATAACTTATTTACTTTCTGTTAATTATATATAATTAAATAATTTTGGCAAAAAGCAAATTATTCATTTCGCAGTAATTGTTATTGCCGCTTATTCAATCCAATATTATTATTTGCTTAGTGCCATTTTATTAATTTAATTGATTTTGATTTACACATATTAATTTGTAATTTATTTAATAGATATCATTTTGATATTGTGGAGCATATTTTGTTTAAATATTTCTATAATATACTACATTTTTGCTGAAGGGATTGCAATAACATTATATTTTTTTAAATCTAGGTAATATTGAATGTACTATTTTCTATAATTAATAGCTAAAGAAACTTTATTATTGCCTACGCTTAAGGTAACAATTTGATACTTTACTTTGAGACTCGTTTATTTTTTGGAGGTATGCTAGTGGTGTATAATATAAAGTCACTATCCGTTAAAATGATTAAAAAAAAACAATCAATGAATTGAATTGAATACACGCTGAAAAATTTAAGAATATGGGGTTCATTTTTTTAAACTTTATGTCAAATTTCTTTTATCGTTGATACATAATATGACATTTATATTTTTATCTAGAATTAATTTAAAAAAAATTCCTAACTCCAAAATTATGCCGAAATAACTAGAATATTTAATTATTTATATTTTTCGATGTAGCTTAACAAATCATATCCAATGTGAAGTTCTTGAATTAAATGTACAATATAATTATTGCTGTCATATCTTTCATATTTTTAGTGTTCGGTACGGAGCACTTATAAGATCACTTCGATGTCCGTCCGTCTGTCTATCTGGCACAACCGATTTTCTGTGAAACTATTTGACATAAAAAGTTGAAATTTGGCACTAATATGGAATTGATGACCCCATCAGAGCCGTGGAATTTTGAAAGTTAAATTTTGACTCAAGGGGTTAGTTTAAGGGGGTGAAACCGGAAATGAAGGAAAAATTTTTTACCAGGTCATCGAGTGGAGTGTCAAATGAAAGCTTGTAAAAACACGAGTTCAAATATATATATGATGTAATACTTGCGCACACTTTCCTTTGTATTGTTTTTAAAAAATTGCCAAAAATCGTCGTCTCCCCCATATCTCGAAAAGTACTGATCAAAAAATTTTTAAAATGGAATATTCTCCACATGGTGTAGATGAGATAATGATGTTGATATATTGATAACGTCAAGGTTTTAAGGACACTGACAGGTTAGAAATCGGTCCCTTCAAAGATTTTGCCTGGGTTTTAAATTATAATTGGAAATCTCTGCTATCGTTGGTTGTTTTCAATGAACAGAATGAGCTAATAAAGATACAAAAATTGTATAATATTATCTATTTATAAAAATGTAAAATAAACACCCTTAATATATGTTTCACCAAAAAAGCAACACTTTCTAGCATTTAACAGTATAATTTTTGACTCCAACGTTGAATATATATCTCTAATAGCGGTAGATATTATTAGAATTATTAAAACTTTCCACAATGATGAACGCGTGAATACGATACACAAATTTTGACTATGTATATTCAGGTATGAAACAATGTCGACTAGACGTACTACATTTACCAATTATTACCATATATATATATATATACATATATATATATATATATATATATATATATATATATATATATATATATATATATATATATATATATATATATATATATATATTATTGGGTATAACTCTCTATCGTCCGCCATCTCTTCGTCCATTCCTCGTGACCTCATGGCTTGTCTCATATCTTCATTCCAGGATCTACGTGGTCGTCCTTTTTTATTTCTTCCCGGTGGTTTCCGTGTCCAGAGCCTTTTGGGCCATCTTGTATCGTTCATTCTGAGTAGGTGTTCAAACCATTTTAATCCTCTATTTTCTATTCTTTGTATAATTGTTTCTGTTGCTGCAGTTCTATTGCGTATTTCTTGGTTTGTTATGTGTTGGAATTTGGACACTCCGGCGCTTCTTCTCAGATAATCCATCTCTCTATCGTCGTTATTTTTCTTTTATCCTCTTCTTTCATTACCCACAGTTCACTACCATAACTTAAAACCGATTCTACCATTGTTCTTCCAATTCTCTTTTTGTTTTGTGTAGTTATGTTTTGATCCCACCATACTGAGTTAAGAGCTCCTATGATCCTCCTGGCTTTCTGTATTTTGTTCTGTATTTCCTTTTTACCTATACCATTTTCGTTGTCAATCAGTACTCCCTAGATATTTAAATTCCTTGACTTGTTTGACGTGTGTATCGTTGTTAATTAAGACATCAAATTCTATTTCCGAGTTCATAACCATATACTCCGTCTTTTCAACGCTCACCTCTAGTCCCCATTCCTTGTAGTCTGTGTATAATCTCTTCAATACATATTCCATATAGAATGTATCTTGTGTTATTATTACTTGGTCGTCTGCAAAGTTTAACGATAATAGGTGTTTATCACTAATGGGGATGCCCATGCTTTGACAAGTGCGGTTCCATTTCTTTAGAGCGGTGTCTACAAATATATTAAATAAGATTGGTGAAAGGCAACACCCTTGTCTTAGACCTTTTGTAATGTGGATAGCTTCCGAGAGATAGCGTCCTTGTTTCACATATCCTATATCTTCATTATATAACTTTTTTATTGTTGTTATCATCCCTTCTTTTATCCTTACGGTTCTCAAGACATGTCAAAGTTTATTTCTCGGTACACTATCGTATGCCTTCTTAAGATCTATGTAATTGTTACTCTTATTCTATTCTGCAATATTTTACCGTACAGTCTGTTCATAGTGCTTGTAATGCATATACCTCTATAATTATTAGGGCCTTTTCTATTTCCGTTCTTATAGACTGATGAAATGCAACTTTTTTTCCATTCGGTAGGTGTTCTTCCTTGTGATATACAATTATTAATTAAGCTAGTTATTGTTCTCCACATGATTATACCTCCATTTTTAATCATTTCTGCAGAGATATCACCTGGTCCGGCCGCTCTTCCATTCTTCATCGATTTTAGATTTGCTGGTACTTCCTCCATGGTTATTTCGTCCCAGTCCTTTCCCTCTGTGTCTTCTGATTCATTGTCCTCTATACTAAGGAATTCTTGTCTGTTTTGAATTAGTAATATTTCCTAACAATTTTTCCATTCTTCCAGGAGTATTAAATTTACGGCCTTCTCTTTGTTGTTCGTTTTCATATTTTTGATGGTTTGCCACACTTCTGTCGATTGTGCTCCTCCAATATATGTGTTAATCTGTGCATATTTGCGTTCCCAGCATTCATTTTTTCCTTTTTTTATTTTTTACGCACCTCTCTATTTTTTTCCTTGTATTCTGCCCGGGTAGTTTCTGACTTGTATGTTAAATATTTTTGGTGTATTCTATTTTTTCCTCTATTAGTTCTTTTAATTCTTCTGTTAAGTAATATCTGCATGTTTTTTTTTCTTTCCATTTATACTTTCCTAAAGTTTCTTGTGTCACCTTGTGGATCACTTTTTTAATGCCTTCATATTCTTGCTCTATATCTTCGGTTGGTTCCAGTGTAAGTAATTCATTGTGTAATCTTCTTTGACAAAGCTCTTTGATACTTTCGTGTTGAAATAGATATGTTTTGTATCTTTTCATTTTTATTGTTTTTTGATGAAAAAGGGTACACTATTTTAGTAGTCAATAGATGGTGATCTATATCACAGTTGGCTTCTCTCTTAACTCTGGTGTCATATATCTTGAATGTGGATTGAACTTTAGTTATAATATAATCTATTATGGATTTCTGATTTAATCATGGTCTCTCCCAAGTAAAGCGATGAATATCCTTGTGGGGGTAGAAAGTATTTATTAATTTCAGATCAAATTGATTACACAGTTCTAGGACGCTCTCTCCATTATCATTTTGTACGTCTTCTGCGTAGTTTTCTACTGTTACGTTATTTGTTTGGCTTTCGCATTTAGGTCCCCTGCGATTATAACGTCATAAGAGGGATTGATGCTACTCATAGTTTTGGTAAGTTCTTCATAAAACTGATCCTTTGATTGTTCTCTGAATCTACTGGTGCATATACTCCAATAATATTTAGGTTGTAACCGTACATTTTTAATTTCAGGAGAATTATTCTATCTGTGATGTATTGGTAATCTTTTATATATCTCTTTAATTTGTTGTGAGTTAATATCGATACTCCTGACCTAGCTCTATTACCAGAATTATAAATATATGTAAAGATAAACTTATCGATCAAGGTAAACTTTTAAGATAAAGTTAGTACTTTCAAACTACAAATAGAAACGGCTATATATTACACATTTATTAGTATATTCAGTGTTTGCTTGAACATTGCAGAATACACATGCAATCGTAATTAAATCTAACTGTAATAGAAGTATTAATATTGAGAAGTTGTTATAAGCTAATAAGGAAGTTAGAGTTTAACAACAGAAAATAAAAAGTATCAAATCGCTGTGACGTATTTCAGAGCATGAGTGTTTTATATGTATGTAACTGATTCTCTAGTGTAAGCTTGAAGAACATAATTCCAATATTCTTTAGAATAAACATATCCGAATGCCTTTATAGTGGACGCATACTTTGCAAATTTATACATGTACATGTGTACATAGAAGATTTCGAAGAGAAAATTCTAAAAGCAACAGCAAAATTGGTCAATAACTTTTTCTTTCATCGATTGGAAGAAAGTTGATTAGAAATTGGCAAAACAGTAAATGATTCTGTAAGTAGGAATAACAGCAACAATTAGAGGATATATATCCAAGTTTCGGGTGGAGCATAAAAAATAATTTAACTGATTTTATAATCGATTGATAGCTTCAATTTTATTGATAAGCGAATAACAACCATTCTTGGTTTTACAAATTATCAAATCAAAACATACTAAGACATGTAACCAACGAACAGAAGAACTGGTGGTAAAAAGTAGATAAAATTATAAGAGTTACGATCCAATAAACACCACGTGAGTTATGCTTATTCAATATTCTAGTATTAAATAGTTAAGATCTTTGACAATGTCTGGTTTAATTATAAGCGAAACGTCAGTAAATCATTCGAATTTTACATGGTCGAAACATTCATGATTTCCCATTTTTCCCTCCTTATTTAGACTGATAAGTTCTTATTTGCATTAAGACGGCTTCGCATCGAAAACAAATGTATAAATGAAGCTATTCTTCGTCTTCTTCATAGCCTTCTTATATCTAGTGTCAGACATAGGCCTCTCCTTTTGTTCTCCACTTATCTCGGTCCTGTGCTTCTCTTGTCCACACAAGGCCGGTTGTAAGTTTTAGATTGTCTTTCCACCTGGTCTGAGGTCTGCCCCCTGATCTCATTCCCAACCAGGGTCTCCAGTCCTACATCTTTCTATTCCAACGATTGTCCGGCTGTCGCATTATATGTCCAGCCCATCTCTATTTTAGGCTTCCTATGTGTTCCACTGTTAGTCTGATTTTCTCCGTAATATATTCATTCCGTATCTTATCCTTTATCTTTATTTTCAACATCTGACGCTCCATTGCTCGTTGTGTTTTGGCCAATCTATCCATTATATTCCTAGTCAGTGTCCAAGTTTGTGTTGCGTAAGAGAGAACTGATGAGACACACTGGCTATATACATTTCTTCTTAGTCTTAGAGGAATTTTCTTTTTGTTCAGGATGTATCTTTGTTTACCAAAAGCTGCCCATGCCAGTCTGATTCTTCTTTCTATTTCTGCGGTTTAATGGGATTTACCGTATTTTATCATTTGTCCCAGGTATATATACATATATATATATATATATATATATATATATATATATATATATATATATATATATATATATATATATATATATATATATTCTTCTACAAAATCGAATCTTTTGTTATCTATCCTTAATATCATTTAACATTTTTTGTATATCTTCTGCATTGTTAAATATTATTACCACATCGCACAGTGATGCCAAATCAAGATTTCGTGGCCAAAAATCGAAAACCCGTGAAAATGGTTTAAAAAATGGGTACATTAAGGTTTTTGAGGTCCCTGATTTCAAATTTGATAATATTTATTTGAAAAACAAAATGGCGGATCTAATATGGCCGACCAAAATTTAAAAAAAACTCTTTAAATTTGTCAAAATGGTTTAGAAAATTGGTACATTAAGGTTTTTTAGGTCCCTGATTTCAAATTTGATAATATTTTTTTTCGAAAAACAAAATGGCGGATCCAATATGGTGGACCAAAAGTTAAAAAATTCTTTAAATTCGTCAAAATGGTTTAGAAAATGGGTACATTAAGGTTTTTTAGGTCCCTGATTTCAAATTTGATAATATTTTTTTGAAAACAAAATGGCGGATCCAATATGGCGGACCAAAATTTAAAAATCATTGTAAATTTGACAAAATGGTTAAGAAAATGAGTACATTACAATTTTGTGTTTTATTATAAGAAAGTAGAAATTTTATTCAAAAACCACTTAATACTCTGAATCAGATTGTTCTCCTCCTTCTTCACTAGAGCTTTGACATATTGGAAATTCAATTTGCGAATTGATACTTGGCGGGTTGAGTAATTCAATCGCTTGAGGATCTAACGCTTTGAATTTTCGAATTGGCAATTTACGTACGCCAGATATTAGTGGGTCCGAGGATACCAAAAGTCGCAAAAAAAGTCTTGCATATTTTCAATTCGACTTGTTTTGCGCGCAAAGTCTTGCCGATATTTATTTATTAATTTGTTGCAAGACTCTTGGGCTTCCTCGGACATTTGTCCAATTGACAAAAGCGATGACTCAATAATTTGTGCACTGTGAATCAACAATTTATGCACAGTTGTAGGCATGTAAAACCATGGGTACAATTCTACAAACAACTGAGCAGTTTCTAAGCAGTATTATTTATACTTAGGCACATCGATTTCAAAACCCGATGAAATAACCTGCAAAATAATGTGAAACCGTTTTAATAAATCCTCATTTATTCCGGTTATTGTGGCAGAAATTTTCGAATTTTCAAAAAAATGTCGCGCAGTGTTACCATCGTTTGTACTTCCAAAACCTTGTTTCGGCATATCTATCAAGAGTCCTATTTACTGACGAAAACCTTTCTGAATATTTTGTTTTCGATTTTGGATCTTATCTTTATCTTCACCGCGATTTTGCCATTTTTTGACTTGTAAGAAACGTGCAAAAGGCACTCGAAAAAACGAATCCAGGCATGTAAAGATGATATACCGAACTGCAAATTTTCTTCCTTGATTTTTTTTTTTAAGTATTTCATCAATATTGTTAAATTGTTTTGAAGTACATTGGCAAATGTAGCACCTTTGACTAGAAGATGTGTATGTCAAAGAATTGCAAACTTTACCATCAACCATAGTTAATGCTAATTTGTAAGTTACTGTCACTTGTTTTCCGTCAACAATTGTTTCGTAAGGAATGAGATTTTGCTGCTGTTCAACAATATAATCAACTTGATGTTTTGTATTTTCAACAGTTTCATGCAAAAATTCAATTTTGATTGGCCGACAAAATCGGGTGGAAGAAGTTCGAGGATTTTTCCAAACAATTTTTTGCTCACCTGTGCTTTCATCTAAATATAAAATTTGAAGTGGTACAAGCGAGGTAAAAAAAATACTCGAGTCACTTTTGTCAGTGTCACTTTGAAATTTTTGTTTGAAATTGCTCTGTCCGGATGTTTCATCTAACCCCCACTTACACATTAACGTTAAACTTAAAGCATCATTCTTAGTAAGGCTACTTACAACGTCGTTTTTAACTAGCAGTATTCGCTGTGTAGTGTGATCTAACAAACTCTGTAATTTAACTTCGGCGCTGGATTCAGTAATACACATATCTGAAGCGGGAGTGTAGCATTCTTTTTTTGCTTGTAAAACGCATTTATAAGACGGATACAATTTACAGTTATGTTTTATGCTATTCGCTCGAATATTGTTATACATACTTTGAGACATTTTATTTTCAACAAATAATGAAAGCGCCTCTTCTTTGGTCATCTGTCTTTCGCGATCATCACATAGTGACGCTCTATAAGCCTTCGCCTTTATTGGACTCCCTTCTGAAACATCTTGCACAACTTTTGCTGCATCAATATTTCTTCGAGCACGCAAACTCATTTGCTTTGCATAGGCCAATTCTTCCGCGCTGTGCTGTTCTCGGATATCCTGGGCTCGTCTGAGTTTACACAGAAAGAAAGAGATGGACGTCCCCTCTTGCTTATTTCACTACTAGTCGATGGCGTAACGGGCTCCAGTTGTGTATTGGTCGGGTTATCAAAGTGAAATTCGACATTTAACCAGGATTCATTTTTGGAATAAAAGCGTGAGTAGGTTCTTTTGCTTTCTTGATATTTAGTTCTCATCTTAATAATTAATAGTCCCAAACTTTCTCTTAGTTCATCTGACGGTTGTTCATTTATTTGTGTTAAATGGTCTTCTATTATAGGTAACAAATTTTTAGTCTCATCATTTAAGCGATGACGGATAACATCAAAAATTTCTTTTCTTGTCAGTGTTTTTTTTTTTGTTTTCTGTAAAGTACATAATTATAAAACATTATTGAATATTAAAAATTTAAAGAATAAAATTTTTTAATAAAATTCGTTTTTAAGACTAATCCAATATTTAATTAATTTGTCATACATATTGTAAACATCAAAATTTGATAAATTTAAAAATTGTTGAAATAGAAAATGTTGTAAAACTTAAAAGATTTGAGAAATTTGAAAATTTGAAAACATTTGGATAATTGGAAAATTTAAAACAATTTAAAAATAATCGAAAATTATAAAAATTTAAAAATATTTAACAATTTAGAAATATTTAAAAAATTTATTTATTTAAAAATGTATAAAATTTTAATATTTTAAAAATTGTTAATAAACAATTCAAAATATTCTATTTATTCATTAATATGTAATGAGAACAATTAGTATTATATGATACTAAATATATATTTTATAATTATTATATCTATATTGCTTTAATCACTTGTTTAAATTCAAATTTACCGCCTAAATAGCATTTAAAAATGGCGGCGCGCAAAGTATGAACACTTTTCATGTGTCCGCAACAAGTCGTATAATGTTTCCATAGGTATTAAACCAACCAAAAATAAAGTGCACAATGCTTGCATTATAACAAAATTATGCATTATTGCAGACAAAGTGTAATTTAAAAAAAGGGGCAGCTTGGGGCAGCTATTTTTTTTTTTTTTTTGTTTAAAAATGTTTACAGAACAATGTACAATTGGTTTTAAAGCGAAGGGTCGTAGAGGATTTTACTTTTACATGTTTAAACATTGTTTCTTTAACATTTTTAGTATTAAAAATCACATTATAATATTAATAATTAAACAATAAACAAACAAACATCATGAAAATCTATACCTTTACTTTGTTTTTCCACTTGGAATCATAAAAAAATCTTTAACGATTAAAAAGTTACACGCTTTTCAAGTTACGCCGAAAATGTGGGACGTGCGAGCTGCGTTAACTCATGAACTTATGGTTATGTCGCGCTTCACCGCGCGTCAGCAACGTCGGCGATTCGGTCCTCGTAGCGGTGATTCCCAGCGCTTGAGGTACCAACCTAACTATTGAGAAACTCAACTACCCCTAAATTGAAACTTCGATTTTTGGCCACGAAATCTTGATTTGACATCACTGTGCATCGTCGGCATATTTCAAGTGATGTAGCCTCTCTCTATTTACTTTTATTCCCATCTTATCACACTCAAGATCTCTAAAAATATCCTCCAATGCATTAAACCGTTTAGGGCTCATTGGGCGTCCCTGTCGCACTCCTCGTTTTATAGGTATAGGTTTTGTTTTTTTCGTGTGTTTATATTGTCATCTTCGTATTATCATATATCGATCTTATTAGCTGTGTGTATCAGTGTATCAATTCTATTATTATTCAGAGCTTTTTCCACCGCCCAGGTTTCAATACTATCGAATGCCTTTTGATAGTTAATAAATATTAGGTAAAATGTTAAATTATATTCTGTCGCTTTCTAGTTAACAAGTGATTACTGGTGTTGAAGTTTTTTCTGAAACCTACCTGTTCAATTGTTGGGTTCGATTCCAGTTTGTTTTCTAGCCTATTGATGATGATTCTAGTAAATAACTGAGAGGTCTGCGACAATAGAAATATTGGATGGTAATTCTCCAGTATCTTCTTGTCGCCTTTATTGAAGAGCAATATTGTTGAGGAAGTATTTCAATTAGTTGGTATTCTGCCCTTCACTTAGACATTTATTGAACAGTATTTTCAATGTTTGTATAATAAGTTCATCTCCTTCCTTTATTAATTCAACCATCACTACATCTGTACCTGGTGTTTTGTTGTTTTTTCATGTTTCTCAAAGTTCATCTAATCTCTTCTTATCTTTGATTGTGTTAGCCGATACTTGTTGGATATTCATAATAAAATTATATGGAAACAACACTATGTTTTAATTTCCAATATATTTAAAGTAACTTGACAATTGTTTCACCATACAATGGCTTCTTCAGAAGTAAATAAGAAAGAAAAATATTTGATAGTAATCCTGGTTATATAGTGCTTAAAACTATCCCTATGGAATTCGTTTATTTTATGGGTTGCATAATGTGAATTATTATTATTTTTTAAATAACTATGTTTATGTTCTTTAATTCGAGTTTCAAAAGATCTGTGCAACCCATATAATAAACGAATTCCATAATTTTGATGATACGTTAAAAATCCTACATGTAGAAAATAAATCTGAAAAATTAAATTTGCTTGAATGTCTTGAAATTAACAAACGGAAAAACTCCAATCTATTATTAAAAGAACAGGTAGACTTAAACCGTTCCCCCTTACTTAATCTTTATTAGTTCTCTGAAATAGTACTACAGATTTGCATTCTTAAAATAATTCTGTTAGTAAATAATATAATAAAATGATTAGCATAATCTTAGGTAATTAACGATAGTTTTAAACACTATATAACCAGGATAACTACCAAATATTTTTCTTTCTTATTTACTTCTCTTACAAGCCATTGTATGGTGAAACAATTGTCAAGTTACTTTAAATATATTGGAAATTAAAACATAGTGTTGTTTTTATATAATTTTAATCTCTTCTTATGTTGTTTCTGGTATAGAGTTGACGTTGAGTACTTTTCTCTTTATGTCTTTTTTAAATTCCATTGGTGGATCATTTTTTGATTCGTATAGTTTACTATAATAGCTTTCAATTATTCGTAGTATTTTCGTTTCGATCTTTTGTTTCTTGTCAATTTTTATTTTTTAGACTGTTAATTGAAACGTTTACCAAATTTCCTCTGATTGCTATGTAAATGGAACTATACTACTATATATTTAAGCACATAACATAGGCGTTGAGAGTTCTAAATGTTTGTAAATGCATACGTACTATTTTGTCCGCATTTTACAAGTTCTTTTCGTTTTATTTGAATTGCTATTATTTCAATAGCGTATACCATATTTCATCTTGATTTTTATTCCAGACTCGTCGCATTCAGCAGGCTTATAAATCTTATCTGGGATGTACGAAGCGAGAGTTTTTATGGATTTTTTCTCTCTTATCAAGAACTTTGTCGGCAAATTTTCGTGAAAATTGTGTTACTGATTATACATTTTGTGTAATGTTAGTTTCAAAAGTACGCTGAGATTGTCGTGTGACTCTAACTCAGATCAATAAGTGCTGTTATAAACATAGATTTCTGATATTTAAAGATGATGATGAGTTTATAAAAGTAAACTGTTATTATTAAGTTCATAATTTTTGAATATGTAACGAAAGATGGAGTTTTGGAAATTTCAACAATAAATTAGGGTTTTTTACACAAAATGATACTGGTAGACACTTTTATATTCTTACCTACCTCATACTGGATGTACAAAGTAAGAACTTTTATGATTTCGATTTCTGTTATCAAGAATTTTATTGGAAAAATGGTGTATTTGATAGTACATATATTTTTCTTATATTAGTTCTAAAACTTTTACACAACTGTGAGCAAGTGTTTTTTTAAACATTCCTTAAGGTCTAAGAGGGACATGGTTTTTTATTTCTTTACTAAATTTGGAAAACTGCAAATTTTCCCGAAATATGACGTAAAATAAAAATATATAATTATTAGTTGGAAGTGAATTCTTTATTTTACCTATGAAAAGGTCCTTTATTACGCCCATAAATGTTTGAAGTGCAAAATATGAACAACTTATTTAAGTGTTTTCTTATTAAATAAAACTGGTAAAATTATGTGTGCAATTATTTATATACTTTTTCTTATAGTCATATAGTCGCGGAATTTTAAATTATTTGATTTGTCATGTTAATTTGAATATCACCAGTAATTCAAACGTGAAAACCATAGTCTTTCAGATCAAAATAAATTACCAGTACAAAAAGAAATAGAAATGAATGTTAGCAATTACTTACTATAAGTTTCATCATGTATGTACAGGATGGACAATTCTGTATTTGCAATTCATTGCTGTGATATTTTCTTTCCTTAAATTAGTTTTACATGTTTTACCAATAGTCTTGATTGTGATTATTAGTGTAAGTCTTCTTCTTCTTCTTCAGCCCGTCCCGTCTACTCCTGAATATAGTCCTCCTCCATCCCTTTCCATATGCTGCTGTTCTGGGCGAGTTGCATCCACGATGCACCCTCATGCCGCCTTATATCATCTCGTCATCGGAATTGAGGGCATCCTGCGCTCCATGCAGATATTCTTGGATGCCAACACAGAAGCCGCTTTGTCCATTTGTTGTTAGGATTTCGAGCAATGTGCACATTGCTCAAGATCCTGTACATAATACTCTTATAAAAATTTTAAAAAAGTCTCGTCATTTTTAAAGGAATTCTCTCTTTATTTTTTATAGAATACGGCATATACCAGAAACTTTACATCTCTTTCCACCATACCTTTCTTGTGCACCTAAATCAGCTTCAGAATTAGCCACTATCGATATATTGCGATGTCCTAAACAATCTCGAGTCAACTTTTGAAATTCTAAAATAACAGCAGTTTATTAGGAAATGTCACTTAATGTATGCCAACTGCTTAACCATTTCGTAAGTAACAAGTCCTAAATGGGCAGTAAATTGTGTCATGAGTAAATATGTTATTGAACTAATTTTTTTTTATTACTCTCAATAATGGTAAGTTCTCTAGATTCTCTTATATTCCTACTTTGCTCATTAGTTTTAATGTATTTAGATTTAATATTTAATGTCCCTGCCTCTTTTTTTCTACATGCAGCAAGAAACTTGCCTAACTTTAAATTTTAAATATTATTTAGTATAAGATAATAGTTATGGTCATATACTTCCTTAAGAAATTTTTTTCACGTCCGCATCGCCACAAAACACCCATAAAGTAATAAAAATACCATCTTTAAAGTTTTATGTGTTCACTTTTCTTTAAAAAATCGTATATAGGTGCATTGCGTACCGATAGAAATAACAACTAACATGAAAAAGTTGTACTTATGTCCAAAAACCTTTAGTCAGCAATTAGATTGTAATATTTTCCAATCTTTAATGCTGAGCTACACATCGTAAACATGGGTATTTCTTTTGCTAATTCCTAAAGCTATATTTTTCTTGACGGGCTTATCTTCTTATACGCGTAAGGATACGTTGGTTTTTTTGGCAGCTCTAATAACAGAGCTCACGTAGTTTTATTTTTCTTCATCTAACATTATATATTCTGATTTTTTTTACTCATACTATTGAAAAAAGATCGCAGTTGATGAACAAGTTTTTCGCGTTATATTTACATAGGAATGTAAAGCACCCTGCTTTACTAATTTTTAATTATTGAAACGGTTCTACAACTTTACACCATCTGATTCATAATGAAACTATGTCTTTTTCTAAGTAGGAAATGAATAACCAAAGCAATATTCCCACTACCCAAATATTATATATTGATTAGACAATAATTATTTTCTATATCGACTTCGATTTTAAGTGTTTATGTACTTTCGTATTAAACAAAAAAGTTGTTTTAATCATTATTGCATCTTTAGATCTACGTAAAATAGTAAGGAGTGAATAAACTTTGAAAGTTGTCTGCTGTTTATTTAAAATTTCTTATAATTCACCGTTATAATATAATTTAAGCAAATTTCAAATTTTAAGTGCATTTTAAATTAAAGATTACTTTTCAATTATCTTCTAGCTCTATAAATATATACTACGTTATTAAAAAGGTAGAAAACAATAACATTCACCTGTAAATAAACCAAATTAATGGAAAAAATATACGTCTTCGACACAGGCGTCGTAACAGGTAATATATTATTATATATTCCTTATTAATATGCTTTCGTAGACAACTTAATAAAAATATATTATATACAACAGTGTGAAAACAATATTTTTCTCTTCTTTGTTTTAAGTCAAAGGCGAAAAACGCTTACTTTTGGCAGATCTTATCCCAATAAGCAAGAAATATTTTATTGAGCATGAATATTAGATATTGTTTTTATTTCAAAATATCTTTCTCATCCCGTCAATATAAAAACTTAATATTATGTGATTCAAACAACAAAAGGATTACATAATTAACAAATTGGAATAACCAAGCTGGTTAAAATACTTTCGATTATGTAATCGTGTAATTCTAATGGTGGTCATTCATTTACTTTACTTATGGTACTTTTAAAACGGAGTAATTTCGAATAACACAAGATATAGTTAGTTATTTATTATTTTCCTTACCAACGAGAATTATTTATTATTATTCAAGAAGAAAAGTCATCAATGTAGCCATGTTAAAAAATATAACAATCAAGTGATTTAGAGGAGTGGCTTCGTACATACAGTGTTATACGTTCTTTTCGGATTCTTGGAGTCGCAGAACCTGAAAGTCATGTTATTTTTTTCATTATTGTTTTAATAAGGGCCTTTTCTTGGTCTATTTTTTTTTTATTAATTTCACTACGTCTATCATTTGAGTTATAATGGCGGAAATAAGTTATTCTGTAGTGTGAAAAAGTCCAATTTGGAATTGGTTTAAGAACTGCGTTTTCTCTAGATAAGCACTTTATCCTTTTGGTATACACTTATGACATACCATGAACCGAACAAACTACAATTGCCACGTGAACAAACTCCAATTGCCACTTTTTTTGGTGGCACAAGCACATTGGCAGTTGAGAAAACTGAGCAAGAAGCCAATGAATAATATTAAGAACCTTTGAATAATAGTAATACATGGACAAAAGGCTCGCGTATTAAATTCAACGAAACCAAATAAGAGGATATCAACTTAACAAATAGATCATATAGAACAGATGGCAATCACTCTTAAAAGTCATGCAATTTCATATGCAAACACAGCTAAGTATCTAACAATAAAACTAAAATCAACGCATTAAAAAGAAAACAGAGGAGTTAAATTGCAAATATAAAAAAATACATTGGTTACAAGGCAGAAATTTTGAACTGTCAGTTAATAATAAATCAATTATATATAAACAAGTCCTAAAACCAATTTAGAGATACGGCATCTAAATGTGAGAATATGACAATCCAAGCAACATATAAGAAATTCAGATCAATAAGTGCTTTTATAAACATAGAGAATGGAAATAGTTGCTGACGAAGAAGATTTGTTCAAAACCATGAAGAAAGGCACCGTAATCACACCAACATTGAAGAAATTCAGCTCCTTGATGATACGACTCAGAAAAATCAAACTTTTTGAGCTAGTGAAGTAAGTGTAAAAAGCAGACCATTGTGCGTGTACTGCAACTAGCAAGGAAAAGCTGAGGAACACTAGTGGATAATCTTAGCTTAAGATTTTAGACATAAGATACTATTAGAAAAATAATGCTAGTTAATCCTAATCTCTATTAAGTTTTTATTAATTTTATCATGAAGGCTGTCATTTAAAACACTGAGTTGTAATGTTTGGATTAAGTTATTATGTGATGTAAGAATATCAAGTTGTTTGTTTCGGACCTGCTTACTCACTAGTTAAGTATTTGGTAAATCACTTTATCATTTTTTAATCAACCAGACTATGCCTTGATTGCCTTACAGATTTTGGCTTGCCGAGTCACCACAACATGTTGTTTTTGAAAAGGACAAAAATCATTTCAAATATGCAAACATATTTGTGAACAGTGGACAAATATCTATTATAAAACAAACTGAAATTTTTTTGTTGTATTGATGTCTGGAAATATGGCATTTATTCATTAGTTCTAAGATACTAATGTAACAAATTTTAGTTGACAAATATATTGGGCAGTATGGGCTTACTGAATGTAAAACTTTGCACAGGGGGGCAGGAATCTGATTTCTCGTTCAAAATTGTCTAGAGCCCTCAATTATTAACGAAATCAAGTAATTTTTTTAAAAATACTCGTAAGCGAATTTTGGACAAACACAAGGAAGCCGGTTTGCAAAATATAACCTCAAAATTACAAAAAGCAGCACGGAACCAGAAGGTGGAATTTCGAAATTCACGTGATTTCAAGTTTACGCGTCCAAAACTAGTTCATCGAAGCTTTCTGGGGTCGCTAAATCTATTTTCGGGGACATTTTGATCATATGCACCCTTTTGGGGGTTGGAGGAGGAGAAATTACGATATTCTCTTGAATTAGAGTTTCGCGTTCAAAACTGGTTCCTCGGGGGTTTCTGGGGTCGCTGAATCTATTTTCCAACCCCCATTTTCACCCCACAAAAGGGTGCATATGATCAAAACGAAAATAGATTTAGCGACCCCAGAAACCCTCGAGGAAACAGTTTTGAACGCGAAACCCCAACTCAGGTGAATATCGTAATTTCTCCCCCTCCACCCCCATTTTCATACCTTAAGAGAATGCTTTTAATAAAAATGACCCTGAAAATAGATTCAGCGACCCCAGAAACACCCGATGAACCAGTTTTGAACGGGTAAACTTGAAATGACGTAAACCTCGAAATTTCATCTCCCGGTTTCGTGCTGCTTTTCGCAATTTTAAAAAATTTTGGGGTT
The DNA here is from genome assembly GCA_019049505.1 of Pachyrhynchus sulphureomaculatus. Taxonomy (NCBI): domain Eukaryota; kingdom Metazoa; phylum Arthropoda; class Insecta; order Coleoptera; family Curculionidae; genus Pachyrhynchus; species Pachyrhynchus sulphureomaculatus. Next base: position 97,200,931 of record CM032446.1, on the reverse strand, counting down.
ATATTTTACAAATCGGCTTCCTTACGTTTGTCCGGAATTCGCTTACGAGTATTAAAAAAAAAATTGTCTGGTTTCGTTAATAATTGACGGCTCTAGACAATTTTGAACGAAAAATCGGATTCCTGGCCCAGTGTGCGTTGTTGTATTTGATTGCTACCCTTAAATATGCATTCAATATTATAATATTTTTTGTCATTTTTAAAAAATTCTAACGTAATAAAAAAAATACAATTTAAAATCTGTAAGAAAATTCCATTATGTTTCTAGTAAACAAATGTATAAATTTTGTAATCCTATGTGGTTTCAAGAAGAATTATTATACAGAGCCAATTGAAGTAACTTAAAAACAATTTAGCTGCATACAAATCGCCAAATGTTTATTGATTCTTAGAGAGAGACATATTTTACGCTATCTCGATCATTTCCGTATTCACTAAATCTTAATTTAATTTTCGTATAGTAATCAAAAACTGTGCTATTACGAGAATAACATGAATATATTATACATTACACAGAAATATCCAATTAATTCTTATTTGTAATATTTATCTTGTACCACAGTTCTTAAATGATTGTATAAATAAAACCGTTTATCGTAGAATTTGTATATTAAATTCGGATTGACAAACCCTTTTGATTAAAATATGAATATAGTGTGAGTGCTTCATGTGAAAAAAGTTTGGCCGAATGAGGGAGGTAACGGTAAACGTCAATACTAATATTATATATTTGCTTTTTCAAATGATATAGGGTTACAAAATATAAGTATTGTTGTCACATATCAGACTACGATTATCTTATGGGTTTAATTGGCAGCAATCATCAATACCAATATAGTAGTATATAATCTCTTTTGAACATTTTTGATGTTATTGCTCTGAGCTACGAAGTCGTCTATTATGGAATTTCTAGCTAAATTGTGTAATAAAACTAGTATTGGGGTATTTGGAGCTCGAGTAATCTTATTAATCGAAATCGAAATTCAAGTACATGAGTGATTTTTGGTTCGTAATTGAAATCTGAGCAATAAGTAATGAGCTTCAATTTCATCGCTTAAATAATTCGTAATAAATATTAAGAACTGAATAATGTTTAATTTAATATACTTAGGCAAGCGTATAAGTTCGGAATAATTCATTCAATTCGTTCATTTTCGACTATTACCTAGTAGAAAAAGCGCGAATGATCATTGGTGTATGCTGGTTGCTGTACGATTTTCGACTATAGATGTCTAGACTTATAAATGTTAAAATTGTTAAATAATATTGGGTCACTGACACTTTTGGTCCCTCAGAATGTTTTTCTTTTCAAACAGAGTATCTAACAAATTTAATATTGATAACATATTTTACTGTTTTATTAACTTAAAAGCTCAGTATTTTATTTTGTTATTTCTTAGTAGAATCCACCTATTTTCTATTCTATATTTTAGATTATTTCCTTGCATTATTTTCAAAAAATAAACTAAGTTTTTGATGGCTAACCGATGTTTGTTGCTTGGTTAGGAGAATGAGTATAGGAGTAGCGTGCTCGAACGACGATTTCTCACTGGAATTAACTATTTAATTATATGATTCAATAACCGGTTATTTCAATGTGTGAGTCCTCTACTGATTTTTCACTTGCCTAATCGTAACACTAATTAAATCACCATAATTAAGACCTTACGAAAACTGTAAATATCAGCTTTGAATTTACTAAAATAACTAGTTTACATCCGAAGGTCAGCAACATATTAACAAAAAGTAAAGTATAAATGCGTGACTCGGTTTTTTTTATTGATCGAAACTATCCAGCTCTACGCCTACTCGATTTAACTGTCACTGAATTTTGGTTAACTAGCATATTAACATTTCTGTATAATGTAGCTAAAATTTCACATGATCGTTAGCTGTGGTTATACCTTTGCGTGCCTAATGCTAACAATAACGACAAAAACACGCACACGCTCAGCACCGGACTGGCAATTATTACTTTGTTAACGAATTTTTGCAGGAAAATAATAAAAAAAATGTATTTCCATTTTTGGTGGAATGGCATAAACAGAAATTCAAATTAGCAGGTTTATATAGCTTATTAAAGCTTATACCTACTGTAGTTAGTTTATCTAGAATAACTTAATGTACTTAATTTTTATCTGTAAAAGTATGTTACCCATGAAGGCAAAGCACTTAACAAGCCGTTTGACTTAGTAAAGACGAGTTAAATATGTAATGATATTAAAAAACACCTTTAGTGCATTTTTTGATAATATTTGTCTTAACGTCATCAATATTTCAGCTGTAATATCATCAACGTCTTAAATTTAAAATTCCAAGTATATTAAATATACCATCTAAAATAACTTTCTTCTAGAATACTGTTATATTAGAAGGGGTTGTTTCTATCCTTTAACAGCCTGTAGAATTTATACTATTTATTTTAAATCAAATTGATTTTTCAGTCCCTACCCTAACTTACCATTCTTTACCGGAAATCACATATTTTAGCCTTCTAGTTCTCTGATTTTAATACAATCGTTTATTCGGTTTGGTTTAAAACTTCTTTTCTTTTATTCAAAATAATGATTTTTGATCGAGATACAGCCTACGCCAACAACAACAACAAATTGAATATGTTTGAAAAAGCAATTCTTTGGAAAATCGTATACATGTCAAAAATGGTAGTTAAAGCTGGCAATGTCGATATTTTAAGAAAACATATTAAATGAAAATTCAAAAAAAGGACCATTTTGAAAGTTTTCAGGAATTAAAATCTTCAAAAATATAATTTTTGAAAGTCACGCACTGTTAAGGGGAGAAATCTTCCCAAAAACAATAACGAACAAAATACTTTCAAAAACAAATTTTGACAATGGATAAAAAATCGAAAAATCAAGTTTTCGGAAACCAAATTTTATATCGATTTTTATTAATGTCTAAGTGAATCTTAGTATCTAAAAGTTACCTAAAGTTAGTTTAGATAATAATATATTAATGAAATTTCAGTTTAATTTACGATCACCTGAATCAACCTGTAATGTAGTATGGAAGACTGGAAGATGGCCAAAAGATTGGTGCAAAGTTGCATTTATACCCTTACATAAGAAACTCTAGAATAATCGCTCTAGTGTCACACGCTGCTAAGGTGTTTCTCTGCATCTTAAATAAAAGACTTAAAACGTTTCTTCTGCCGCATATATCTACCCAACAAACAGGCTTCATTCCAGGAAGAGGGATTAGAGAACGAATTCTAAGTATACGCCAGATAATAGAAAAAGTCAGGGAATTGCAAATAACAACCTGTATCTGTTTTATAGACTCCTCTAAGGCTTTTAACTGCATACAATGGAATAAACTCTGGTCGACTCTAATCAATATCTATACATCTTGTAAACCTTATCCGATCCCTGTATGAGAACACAAGTGGCAGAATTAAACTGAATAATTCTCCCTTTAACGAGTCAGACAGAGCTGTATTCTGTCACCATTACTTTTTAACATATGTATTGAACATATATTGAGGTCTGTTTTGGATGACTGGAGTAGGGGTGTTACAATCGGTGGAAAAAAGCTAAGTAATCTTAGATATGCGAATGATACCGTTATATCTGCAACTTCAATACAAGACCTAGAATCAATTATGGAGCGCCTGGAAATCACTAGTAAAAACTATGGATTGATAATTAATAGAGCGAAAACCAAAGTAATGATTGTTAGCCGTAAAGATCTGTCGCACATAAACGAAATTGCTGGTTTTACTGTTGTAGACCATTTCAACTATTTGGGATCTCTCATAACTAACAATGGTGGTTGTGAAGCAGAAGTAAAAAGATATTTGGCTATGGCTAGAAAATCGACGATCAAACTCACTAAAGTCTGGAAAGATCCAACTGTGACAAAAATTACAAAGTTTATCCAGCCTCATATTTCCCGTAGCAACTTACGCATCGGAAACATGGACCATTAAACAAGCTGACAAAAGACGAATTGACAAAAACCCAAAAAATTTGAGTAAACCCAGGCCAGCCTTCAACATCACAACCAGTACGCAATATACAGGGAAAGAAAGCTTTGCTGTGTATTTAGTGGGATAGTAGAGAAGCTGTGTATTACGAACTGCTGAACTCTGGTGAAATGATTTCTGGCGATCGATACCGACCACAATTGATAAAGTTGAACCGAGTATTGAAGGAAAAACGATTAAAAATGCTCCCAAAGACACAATAAAGTCATTTTTCAACATGACTATCCTCGGCCCCATGTTGCAAAATGTGTTAAAAACTATTTGGAAAACATCAAATGGGACGTTCTATCCCATACGCCGCATTTACCGGACTGAGCCCCATCAGACTACCACTTATTTCGATCGATGCAGCACGGACTTTCAGAACAACACTTACATTCTTACGAAGTAGTGAAAATTTGGCTTCATGAATGATTGGCCTCAAAAGATGAAAAGTTCTTCTAGTGCGGAATTCACTCTTTGACAGAAAGATGGGAAAATGTCATAGCGAACGATGGCTAAAACTTTGATTATTAAGGTCATTTTGTGATGGAAATGAACACTCAAATGTTGCGAAAAATCGACATTATTAACCGAAACACCTATTAGTTTATATTAAACTGCAATTAAATTATTGAATTAACTAATCTAGCATACACTTACTTGAGCTAACTTAAACTAACTAACAATTTGACTCAAATCTTTTTAGATTAACTCAGATTTTATCTTATGTTTAAATTAATTTCATAAATTAATTAATTAATTAATTTTAAACAAATTTTTTTAGTATAGTTAGAGGCTGGATAACAATTGACAAATATTGGTGGAAGTTAACTCAAGTAAATTTAAGTAAAAAGTAAACGTTAAATTATTCAAATTAGAGTTTAATTTTAGATTACTCGAACTAACGTCTGTCCGTGGTCCTCCAAGATTTACCTAACTAAACTAGTCTCGGATGAACCTTAGTTCATGTTCAAATAAATCTTATTTAAACGACTGTATTAATTATACTTACCTGAGATAATCTCTGCCAGCGTTATTTAAAAGTAAATTTTTAAACTTATGTTTTAAGAATGTTTCTATTCAGAAAGGTACAAATGATTGTGTTTACGCATTACATTTTGTCTATAAAATAATAATTAAAAATTAATATAATTTCTTCAAGTTCAAATCATATATTCAGTTGAATTACATAGTCTGTCTTCAGAGTATGAAGTTAAACATAAATATAAGATTAAGAGGAAAACATTACATAATCTATTCTGTTTTAAGCAATGTAACAAAAGTTAAAATACAGAACATGCAATTAAAAATAAAATATATATAACAGCAGCGAGATATTTTTAAAAATGTTACTTTAATTTCACGCATTAAAACCCTACATCAAATGAATGGCCAAAGCGATAGTGAGCAATGACCCCAATTACATTTTCGAAATGATCACATACCTTTCTCAAGAATAGAATAAAAGGCGTTACAAAGTTTGTTTCATTATCATTTTAGGCGGATCTGGATTTACATGTAGGAAATGTAAAGATATTTTATTGAGTAACCTGGGTCTATAGTAATTTAAAGTCTAGAAGGATGAGAAAGTAAATCCTTAGATCTTTAAGATGTATTATAACTATATAAATCACTGTGATAAGTATAAGTAGTACGGTTTTTGTAGACTAATATCAAAAGCTGATATATGTAAAGATATGAGAAGGTAAGATTTTCATTTTCTTCTTCGTCAACCAAAAACAACGTGTAAAACTCTGTAGTTAAAAAATTGTGAGTAGATAATGAGCATTGTCAGCTGACTCTAGTAAAAACTCCCACTTTCTAATTCATTATTTTAAATAGATTTATTATGATCAATGGATTTTTTGCAGTTTAAGTAGAAATTTCCATTACGCGATGGGACTGAATCTAAAGTTACAGAAAATACCTCTGAAATACAAGCAACTACACAGCATTTAGACAGCTAATTAGAGGAAAGTAACTTTTTAGCAGCACTGTGTGTACTACCTATCTCCTGCAGGAAGATTTTAAAATTATCGGTTTTCCTTAAGAGCGTTATATCGTCTGCAAGGAGCATCAGGACGGTTTCCGGGACAGCGGATTCCAGATCATTTATAAAAATCAAGAAAAGGATCGGTCAAAGAACAGAACTCTGGAGCTTTACACAAATAATGTTTTTTTTTGGGAAATATCTGTTTAGCGCTGTGAATTTTTTTTTTCGCAATAATGTAGCAACAAGTGTTGAGAGTTTCGATTCATTGACCGACAATTTTGGAAAATGGAGCATAATCTAATAAGAATAAACAAAATTTAATTTTCGTGGTCTTGTGGTTTGCTATGTTAAAATGAAGCATATTTTAAATATAGTTAAACAAGTACAAAAATAGTTTACCGCGATAATTAAATGAACAAATTTTTGGATATATCCGAGCTGTTTAGATATATTTAATTTAAGGTTTTAAAAACATTTATTTTTTAGTAAAAATAAAGTATACTCCCACAAGTATCTTAACGTTAAGAATTGAAAAGCAACAGTTTTAACAGATCGAAAGTCTCCTACACATTGAACGCTATCGTGGCTGCTAAAGGCGTTATTCCGACACATCGGTGAAATCCGAGGCCAAAACCGAACACCGGCAATTAAATCGTGATTTAATTTTGCTTTTACTCTTAAACCGATAGGATATTTCCTTTTTAAATCCGTATTTACGTTGTTCAATTGTAAGTACCAACTGTATAAAAAGGAAAAAATGTTTATGTAAGGACACACAAACAATATGTACTTTCATTTTTTACGATAAGTATTACGAATTTACATTAAAGTAAATATTAATTCCTGGTTTGGGTAATAAATATAAGGGTATATTACACAGAAAAATATCGCATGTTGGCTCTAAATATGTATTGAAAATACTTTTGAAAAAATAAATGCTGAAGTTCAAATTTTACATTAATTTATTAAAATTATAATACGTCGTGTTTTGATCCTAATATTAATTTAACTCAAAGTATTAACTATCCCTGTGAATATGGTGATTCTTTCTTTTTTAAAAATATTTCAAATTCAATCTTTTGTGATGTATGATATACAAGGCAAAATTTTTAAATAACACTCTATATATACTTAACTGGTTTAATTACAAAATTAATTTTTTACAACACATTTTTGGAACATGACTTTGGACCATCTTACATGTGTTTGGTAAACTTTTGCATCTAAAATCTTCGATTTTCTGTTTTCGATGAAATTGTGTTTGCAGGTTCGGTGTAACTTATGAACTCCAGAAACCAAATTTTACTGAAAAATATTGATTTTGTATCCCCACCCTCAGCTATTATAGTCACCATATCTCCTCATGCTAGACCTAACTTTGCTCCCAGTACTCCTTGTCGTCTTCCATTATCCCTTGCTCCCTTCCTCTCCCTATCTCTCTCGTACGAATGCGTGAGGGATTTCCCTAGTCGACTTCCATATATAGCAAAAGAGAGTGACACACAAACACACACACACACATACACACACACACACACATATATATATATATATATATATATATATATATATATATATATATATATATATATATATATGTATATATATATATATATATATATATATATATATATATATATATATATATATATATATATATATATATATATATATATATATATATATATATATATATATATATATATATATATGTATATATATATATATATATATATATATATATATATATATATATATATATATATATATATAAAGTTAAGTATGACGCCGTCAATATTTTAGTAACTCTTGGAGAAGTTTTAAATTTATTAAGTTTTAATATCATAAAAGTGCACGAAGGTTCAGCAAGTAGATGTCACTACTACTACTACCTTGATTACTTTTCGGGAAAAATGGAGTTTATTCGGTTTCAATGCATGACGCACGTAATCTAATAATCCATAGAATCCTTGAATGAGATTTTCATTTGGGGTTTTCTCAAAAAAGTTACTAACTCGCTTTTGTGATTTTTAGATACTTCGTGACTTTTCAAATCGACCTAACAGCTTTTGGCCATTTTTCCTCAAAATTTGCATTTTGCTTAGACATCAGCAGTACTTTCTATGAAAGTAAGCCAAATTTTGAAAATCGTTTCCTTCAGCAAACCAGTTAACAGCTTTTCCGCATAGAATGATTTAGGCATTTTTTAATAAAAATTTTAAAAAAATAAACTCCAAAGTTAAAATTTAAAAATAAATAAATAAATAAATCATACCTCTTTTATCACACAAATATGGATTACAGCCAGAAAAAGTTAAGTCGCTACTAATAAGTTAATAACTGTCGGAATTTTTTTTAAATTTATTCAGTTTTAATAAACAGCAGCACAAAAAGGTTTAACAAATACCATCTTGTTTAACTTTCAGGAAAAATTAAATTTTTGCAGTTTTAATAACTTCTTCTTGTTCATGTGCCCTGTCCTCCCAGAACGTTGGTAACAATATGCATGTTAAGTCTATCGGCAGCGGCTCTAAAAAGCGAGGTGGTGCTTAATTCGTACCACTGGCGTAAATTCTTCATCCAGGATGTCTCTTTCTGCCGGGACATTCGATCTTTCCTTGTATTATTAGCTGTAGCAGATGGTATTTAGTTTTGTTTCTCGTCACCTGCCCGAAATATTCCAATTTTCTCTTTTTGATTTTATTAATGGTCTCAGTCTCTTTATTTATTTGTAATACGTGAATATTGGTATTCTTAGCCACCCAAGGGATTCTTATCATTATTCTGTAAGTCCACATCTCAAACGTTTCCAGTTTCTTACATATGGTTTCAGTAAGAGTCCAGCATCTCAATAAATGGACATGAAGTAGTATGTTAATGTCACGGCAGGTTAAGATTTTGTTCATCCTTATAAATGCATGCCTAGCTTGTTCCGTTCTGCATCTGATGTCCCACATGTCTCAACTTTCAGTAAGTATGTAACCAAGGCATATAAAAGTCTTGACCCTATCCACAGTAGCAATGTCTATTGTACGCGGTCTTTGAGGTTGATTTGAAGAAAATTTTTTGCCGACTTTCATCAATTTTGTCTTGTTAACATTTAATATCAGTCCGTACTCTGCTCCTTTGGATGCAACCATATTAGTGAATACTTGTAAATCCTCTATACTAGTAGCCAATAAAACTGTATTATCAGCGTCTCTGAAGTTGTTAATATTGACTTTGTTAATTACTAAACTAACATTTGTTTCTTTCATGGACTCATTAAACTTTTTTCCCATATAAATTAAAGAGCAAAAGTGAAAGGATGCAACCCTGTCTGGCTCTTTTTAAAATCTGCAGCTTTTCTGAAACCGCAGCACTTCGATTCCAATATAAATTTGCTATTATACGAATAATCTCTACCACCGAATCGTAACTTTTTCAGAATTTTCATAAGCTTGTTATATTGTGCTGTGCTAATACCCTAATACTGATCAAGACCTCGGTGACTGTCGAAACTATTCCTAAATCCGAACTGAGTATCGATTATATTTTCTTCACATTTGCAATAGATACAAAGGTGGATAATTTTTAGGAATATTTTAAGAATATGATTCGTCGACCTGATTAGTCTGTGATCGTGACACAGTTTTGCATTTGGTAACGTTATAAAAGTTGATGTTAGCCAATCCCTTGGAATTATACCTGACTTATACACATTATTAAAAGTTTTAATAATGCGAGAGTGTAAAATATTTCGCCAAATGGATTTATTTATCTAACTACGAAAATTTTCTTGTCATATGCTTTAAAAAGTAAGCCAGGTACTTCTTCTATGTAAAAATAAATATTCATAAAATCTTTCTCGTAATTAAGAGAATATTCTGGGGGAAAAACCGCACATTACAAGACTGGTGTTCATATAAGTAATTTATTTATTTTTATTATTGTGCCATAAAATGTCATGTAAAAATCATAACAATCAGAAATTTACCAAAATTAGTTTGTGATCTACTAGATTTTCTATCATCTACCACATGTAAAATTTAGCCACTAAATAAGTCCTTCGTTTTACCAAATTTAGTAGAAATTCTTCTAATTTTACCACTCCACAGTAATACTAATATTCTCGGCGACTTTTGGTAGCGTTGCCGTCACAAGATCATTAGTGTATGTAATCACGGTTATATAGTTAAAGAGTAGTAGTAGTAAGATAATAACATATATTTTTTTGCCAGGTAGAGTTAGCTTTCTGTTGCATAATTATAAACCACTTAAGATGTAATTATCTAATTTATTGTTTTTATTTTTTATGGAAACGTAACTGAATTAAGGTATACTGAGAAGTTGATAAGTGCTTTGCCGAAGGACCTGATTATCAAGAATTAGTAAATTTTCATAGAAATTGTTGAAGCAAAATGCAAATTGTCTAAAAAAAAAAGTCGCTCTGCCGATTTGAAAAAGCCATGATGGAGAAAATGTAAATAAAAATTCACTTCATCAAGGATTCTATTGACCATTAGATCAATTGATTATGTTTTTGTTGTCAACTATGTTACTCTACTACTGCATCTATTTGGCGACATATCTTGCGATATTAAAAATAAAAAAATTCGATTTTCCTGAAAAAACTAATCAAGTGGTAACGACATCTACTTGCTGAATCTGAAACCGAATAAATTCAAAAGTTTTTCAAGAGATATTAACATATTTGTAGTGACTTAACTTTTTTCGGCAGGTAATGCATTCTTTTCTAATGAGAGATATATGATTTATTGATTTATTTTTTAAATTGTAATTATGCATTTTGATTATTGTTTTTTATGAATAGTTCTCTATATCGCGATGTACTCAAAAGATGGTTGGTGGATCATATTTTCCAGAATCTCTTGAAGCGCAATGCAAATTTTGTGAAATATTGGTATCTAACCGCTACATCAATTTAATAAGTCATGGTAAATGGAAAAAACACTGAACCAATTAACAAACGTTTTGGGAAAATAGCGAATAAAAATTTTATTAGTCAAGGATTCTATTAATTATTAGATTGGTCGATTATCTTTTTTAATATCAACTTTATACCCCATAGATAGAGAAAGTGTGAATTCTGGTCGATTTCCTATAAAATCTTGGTGGAAAACTATTTTCAACTATTGCTAGCACTGATCATGTTCCTAGTAGCCTAGTGCTACACTTCTGGTTTTGGATATTTATTGACATGTTTTCATTTCCCATCTTTAACAAAAACAAAATATTGCTCGCCGCCTACTCAACTCAAAAACGAAAAATGATTGATGAATCGACTCTAAAAATAAAATTGGTACGAATTAGTTTTTGGAAAAATAAATACCGTACGCATGCTGATCTTTGCAGTATCCTAAAACAATTGTTAATAAACTCTTTTTGAAAAAAGGAAACTGGGAAATACATATTACTAAGATATAAAGTCATTATTATTATTATAATATGGTGAATTTTGTTCCCGCTACGATTAAGAAAACCTATTAATGCAGATTTATTTTAATCAATTATATAAAATCTCGCAGCCGAAAATAACACCTTAGTCATTAAAGCTATCAAGAGTATCTAATGATATATATGATATATCATTTATTATAGCTTATTTTTCTATTCCAACGGTATGGTTTCTTGGCTTGTTAAGTTTCCTAATAATTTGTTATATTAGCACCTTATGGTTTGATGGAAATAACTGACTTTTTATTTCAATATTCAATTATCCTCGTAAACACTTATATTTTTTAAAAAAAGAAAAAGTGTATACATAATTATACAGTCGGAATGAGTATAGGTCTAAATAAAGACACCTAACGTTACGTTTATTTTATATGCACACATTGCTGAGCTCAACAGCATGAATACCACTAGTCTGATACGGCTGATTCCAACACAGGTTAAATCAATAAGTACTAAGTACCCCAAGCTTCCCAAGGAAAAAATCATGTGATACGTGAAAAGCCGTAGTTAAAACATTGTACACCACCTCCACTCAAGAAGTCTTGAGATGTGTTAACTATTGCCCCACCGACTTACAGTTAAAAAATCGGAGAATACTTTTATAAAATATTATCAAAATAATGAATGGACTCCTAAGTAATACAGTTATGAGACAAAATGCAAATGAAAAGATATGTAGTTGACTTAACCTGTTAATCTACCAGAACCAGCACTCTTACTAGGATCCAAACGATAGGTTTTTTACACTATTACATATGTTGTGAAATTATTGTTCAATAAAAAGATGTAAAATTATTTAATTAGTTTACTGGATTAAAAGCTGACAAGAAAAAACACAACTTGCAAATTCGTTTTCCGTTTACCGTTGTAATTTTTACATTTCGCAGTGTTGCTATTTTCTCATGAGCTACAAATGTAAGACAAATATATAAGAAAATGATTAGAATCCTTTCTTCAGCAATTCTTATAAACGATAAGTTACCTAGGTTAACTAGTTATTTAATTTGTATTCTCCGATCATTGACAGCCTAATCGTAATATTCATCGGTTAATTTGTTTGTGTAACCGATATATCATCTTTTAGAATTTTCATGCTTAGTCGTGGTATTATATATATATGTATAAAGATGATATTTAGACTTTTTATTAAATTAGTTGCATAGGTTTATGTTCGAGATTTATTTATTTTTTCATCAGTTCTCAAATTATTAATTTATATTTCAAATTATTTCTAAAATATACATTCCTGCAAGTAATCAATTTTACTACCAATAAATTATTGATCCAAAATCGCTGAATGAAATATCTAAACCACTGGAATCCAAATAGGGCACACTGAAAGGTTAACTGTATGGAAAATTTATTTGCAATGACGTAGCAATTAACTCAGTTATTGTGACAGAAAATCATTGAATAACTGACTATTAATAGATCAAATATTAATCAAAACAAAACCATTTTAGCCCAATAGGTTTCAGGTACGTATATACATGATAGATCAAATTTTAACATAAATGACAAATATATGAAATCGATTAGAATACTTTTTTCAGCAATGGTTATAAATGATGAGTAACTTAGGCTCAATAGGTAGTTAATTTGTAGTCTCAGATCACTGATAGCCTAGTATTAATATTGATCGTTTAATTTGTTTGCTTAACCGATGTAAAAATTTAATTTATATCCTCATTGTTATTTTTAATTCCTCCTTCATTTCTTTCAGTTTTTAATTTTTTTAAGGGCTTCAATCAAGCTATTAATCGTTTCTAATATAACATGTTTCTCTTTCAGTAATTTGTCATGTATACTGGGTGAAAATCTTAAGGATTTTTTCAGTATTTGTTGTAATTTAGTTTAATTTAGTAGCCAAAATTTTCCGTTGTGCGTTCTACTGTAGATCTTCCTTCTTCACTTAAAGATCTTATCTCTGTCGATAATTTACGATGTACACTAGTTTGGTAATTTAATTCCAGATTATTTAATTGTGCCAAAACATCTTCAATTTTTTCACTATTTTTTGTGATATTTGCAAATAACTTGTTGTTTGCAGCTTCTTCTGTAGTTTTAATTTTTTCTCTCTCTTTCTTTCGAGAAATGAACATTAGCTTTGTCACTAACCTCCCTAATTTTTTTCACTAACTTTTACACTGCCATTTTTGTGTATCAGAAAATTAAGTTTCATAGACCTATCAATTGTCTCAATATTTTTATTTTTAAAATTTTCACCTTCTTAAACTCTATTGTTAGGCTTACCTGTAAAAGTTTGAAACTTTAACACTATATCATTAGAAACATTATATTTTACTTTATAGATTTTTGTTGTACCCTTAGTACCTCCTACTCATCATATTTACGTTTAGTTGTTTATACATCATTTTCACATTTTAATATTTTTGAGAAACGCGATCTAATAACGTCTCTTTTTCTTGTACAATATTTTTTAGGCGATATTTTGTCATTGTGTTCAAGAACAAATTTATCTTCGAATTTCATTTTTTTGCAATATTTTATATTAAGTCTCTCATTTTGATTGATTTTGATTATAAATACCTATTTTTAAATCGGAATCAAAATTTTGAATAATTTTGTTTTCAACATATTTAGAATCAGTTTTAAAATTTTTCAAAATTCTTTTCCGAATATTTAAAATTATGGTATTTTCCAAAGAATCTACAGTACTTGTGTAACGTTTTGAAACATGACTACCAAACTTATCAAGGGTCATTGTATTAATGTATTAAATCATTTGTTATAATTATTTATATAACATTGGCTTCTTTAGTTCTTCTATAATAGAAACGATTTCATTGTTATGGTTGGTCTGGCCTTCTGGATACCACCAACAAATAGAGTCTACCAAATGGTTCATCATGGGTAACATCATCCCAGTATACGCAGTGTGTATTCTGTTTATTACTTTTTAAAGTTAAACCATCCTCACCATTTTTAGGTAGAGATATTTTATTAACTATGGTGTGCCACTGATCAATTATCATTACACCTTGATACAAATTTTGAAAAGGATTAATAGTTTTAGTTTTTAGTGATACATGTCTTTTGTAAATAAGGTCTTATTATTGTCACATACTTGTATGAACTATTTCCTTGAACTTGTTCGTCCTACGATATGCGTTAGTTCTTTTTCAAATATCCACATAATTATCAAGAACGTTTTGCCAACATGTTTTTTTTTAAACATCAACTAATATAAACCTACTGTATCAAGATATCTTAGATCACAACTTTTACTTCTTTGCCAACAATGTCAACAGATTTTTGTCTTAATCCTATAAGGAATGTTTCTTTTTCATAATCGTTTTATAACGATGCTTAAATTTATATTCTCATCTCTTACACCATTATCAATATACTGACGAGGTAGCTCATCAAATTCTTTCCAACCAATTATTATAAACTCTTTTATTAATTAACATGTTTCCTCCTGCTCCAAAATATCAGAAAGATTGTGAGGTGTTGACTCTGATGATTGTAAAGAAGATGTGGTTTCCGTTATAATATTTGTTTGTAACAGATAGTGTTTGACTAATGGTAAAATCGTAAATACGAAATGATGGTATTTTATAAGAAAGATTTGGACTTTTTCAACTTTTCTCGTTTTTTTTTTTGTGAAACTGGTATATCAGCAAAAATATCTTTTCCTGGTGATGATATTTCAGCAAACAAATTTTTTATGCTTTTAGGTAAGTTGGATCCATTTTTCCAAATGTTAAAACTAGTTCTTGTAAAGGTTGTATAATTGATTTGTATGTTTATTCCAGTTTAGATGGTGCCTCAAATTCTGCATTTTTTAAACTCGGATATTTTGTTCAACAGTTATTTCCGATTTAACAAATACTCTTGCCAATCATTCGTTCATAATTAATATTTTGTTGGAATTTCTTTTATTTTTATAAGTAAATATATGAATCAAATTCTTCTCGATACCGCCCAAACTTTATAATAGAATCCTTGTCTATCATCAAGAATCTAAATTTATTTTTCCAATATAACAAACATACCTCTTTAAGTTGATTAAATATATATCAACGTAAACATTATCTTCATAAATATGTTTTAAATTTGTATTATATTGTTGAAATATTTCAACAAAAACAATCTGTATTCTTATGTCTTCCAAAACAAAATAAAAAAAAAAATAAAAAAAAAAAAAAAAAATAAAAAAAAAAAAGAAAAAAAAAAATAAAAAAAAAAAAAAAAGAAAAAAATAAAAAAAAAAAAAGAAACAAAAACAATACTTTGCTATCTATATTCTAACTACAACCGACTATATAGTCAAATATTATTATTGAGTTTGGTTTTATTTCTTGTGGTGAAATTATATTTTCTTTATTATCTGATTTAAAGAATCTAATTTTTTTAGAAATTTAAATGGTGTTCTTAAATATTCATATTTTAGTTGGTATAAGGAATTTAAATAAATATACAAATTTTCAAACCGTAAGCCATTAGAATCTTCAATTAAGCTAATAATAACATTGGTTTTGCCACACCCCGATGGTCCAACAAGTAATCCTCATTTGCAATTTCCATCAAACAATTTTCCATATTTTCTAAAACTGTTTACGTGTCATGATCTTTAATTGTTATAGAAAAATATTGTCTTTCTCTTCTCATGATGTATATTTATGTAGTTGTTTACTATAATAATACTAGTCATTTAACATAAACATTCATAACACATCAAAAATCATACCATAAAAGATATGTTTACAAAATACCGAAAAGAGGCCGTGGTCTTTTAAAGACTTTAATATATAAATTACAATATGAATTATATGTGCCAGGTTACAAGAGGAGATAAAAAATAAATGTTGCTGCTAATAAGTTATTATCTGAAAAAGTTCTGGCTAGAGTCAAAGCTAATGATGTTGCTTTTGGAGAAAAAACAGCTGCTCTAGAAATAAGTGCTGCAATGAAAGTTAAAAAAAAAATTGGGTATGGGGCTTGGAAAAAGAAGGAAAACAATAAGAAAGAGTCGTTTTAAAAATGGAATATCATTATCTCAAGCTATCATACAAGCTAGAAAGGCAATCAAAGGAAAACAATTCAGAAGTTTATAAGATTTTATTAGAATTGCTTTAAGTCAATAAGAAATAGTAGTAAAATAGTAAATTTCAAAGCAAGAGTATTGCCAATTTCCACTGATACCCTTGTTTGCTGGTTTGTCGGCTTTGGGCTCTATTGGAGCAAAAGCGGCAGGCATCGCAAAAGCTGTCAACGATGCAAAATTGGCAAAAGAAAAATTAGCAGAAGCTAAAAGACATAATGAAATGATAGACTAAATAGGAATTGGAAAAACAGAAAGTGGTCCTTATCTAAAACCATATAAAACAGGATATAGTCTATATTTTGCACAGCGATTCAAGAACAACGTGAATCGCTTTTTCCGCACACATGCCGCTCCTGGAGCGCTTTAGGGACTTCTCTGTAGCACGTGTGCTAGACCTATAAAAAAATTAAAACCATATTCAAAAGCTGCTACAGAATATTTCTCAAAAACCACTTACGAATTTTTACCTAATTAAATAAATATGTCAGGTTTTTACGAATTCCTAATTTTCGAGGCGTATTTATGAGGGATAAATTGTCTAAAAGAACTAAGAAACCTGAAAGTGGTATTGTTAATCTAGATAATTATAATAGTGACAGTACCCACGGGACAGCTTATAGAGAAAAAATAAAAATATACTATACTTTGGTAGTTATGGAAATTTGCGACCGACAAAAACGAAAACGTCGTAAACGATAATTATGACAATCATCAAACTTTTAATAAAACAAATTACGACCAATTATGTCTAAAATTTCTTTACAATAATATCATAACTTATCTTACTTCAGTTTTCATAAGAACATTAAGATATTATGTCATGCAGTTTTGTTACTAGTGGAAGTTCTGCCACTTTAACAGCAAAATTTAACCCTTCGATATATCTGGAAAAAGATACTGATTACGTTATTGGACTGGCAAATTTTGAGACCTTTAACGGAAACTCAAATATTGATGAGAGCAACAATTTAATGATTTATGATCAAAATACGATAACCGTGATTCGGCCAGATAGATACGAGTTAGAAGATATAAACAAATATGCACAAAATCATTACTCTAAAGATGATTTTTACAAATACTAATGCTCTACGTACAGATACTAAATCATAAGTCTCGATAACCTTTCCAGATGAAACGATTGGTTAACTATTAGGATTTAAAAATAAACGGTTAGAACTGAATGTAGAATATATATTAGATTACCATGCAGAAATTGTTAAAGTGAATTCAGTAAACGTTGATTGTTATCGCTGAGAGATTATATCTTAACGGTAGACCAGTTCGTATAATACTGCAATTTTTTTCCCAGTGTATCACTTGATTTTAAAATAATAAGATCACCACAAAATCTTAAATATTTTCCAGTAATTGCTAAGATGATAGATAAAATAATTATTAAAATACTAGATCAAGGTGAACTTGTCAATTTTAGGAGAAAAGTCATAACGGATTTGATTTAGTTTCGTCAGGCCAACAATTTCGGTTTTAAACTTAAAAAACAATCGAATATTTGAATGTTAAAAAAAATATTCTTTTTGATGAATAAATTTTAAGCTGGACAGTACTTTTTTCGATCCCTTTTATCCTACAAAACTAGGACCCAATGACGAAACAGGAATTGCTCTGCAACAAACTGGAAAATATCCTCGACCTTTTAAAAATGAGATTCATTTAAAATATAAGCAACTAGAGAAGACAATGCTCCATTAAAAAACACCGTGTTAATCAACAATGCACCAGCATTCTTCTTTAATGGATTAAGTTTTGGTTTAAATGGTATTAATATAGATTTTGTTCGAGATATCGGAACAGCTTCTACACTTAAGGGCTACATATCTTATAATCGAAACGGAATCGCAAAGAAAATGAAGAATGGTACCTAAGAGCAAAATCAGGAGGAAATATTATGACCGATGACAAAGGAAATGTTTCTTTACGTATCTCATTAAATCAGGATTTTTTGAACATCAACAAAATAATTTTGAATTCCCAACAAGAACTAATGCTGTTAAAGATGAAAAATCTAAAATTACAATAAACCAACTCTGCTGGGGAGTTTCTCATCTTACTGTAGTCATTCCTCGCAAGCTAGTTCTTACTATCTTACGAAACTTCTTGATAGAAATAGCGATATTCTTATCACTTTCTAAAGTTGGGAATTATTTCAATACACTGATTTATTAGAAACTATAAGACACAATTGTCCTGTAAAAACGTCTACAAATGTTGAGACTTCGCGTCATGTATTAATTGCTTTTCAAAATAACAGACGCTGTAATGTAAAAGCTGATATGAGTATATTTGATAATTATGAACTAAAAAATATAAACGTATTTCTAATTTCTGAAAGATACCCCTAAAACTATCAGAAACTTGCTACACTATATGAAATGTTTTCGAATTTCCAAAAAGTATATTATAATTCTCCGATAGAACCCATATTTAATCCAACAGGATTTATTACAGAAGGGTCCAGTAACAATAAGTGAATTCGAAACGAAAGAAAAAAATCCATCTAAAACAACAGCATATTGTCCAATAATACACCATAAAATATTCTTTGAAGAAAATATTAAAGCAGCTAATTTCTCCCTTTAATTTAATATGAATTATACATATTTTTTAAAAAATAAACAGTTTTGAATATATCTTTGACACTAAAAGAATTCAATTTGCTGTCCCTAAAAATATGGTAAACACGTTACAGTTTCATCCAAAGTTAAAGTTTTTTGTTAAGAAATTACAACTTAAAAAAATAACAGAAAAATATATGTTTTCAAGATTAATTAGAATCCATATAATCATGAATATGAAATTTGTTACGGATATACAAAGAATTGTTGCTGAAAAAAAGAAATTTATTCCTACAGACTTAGCAGCTTACGATGAAGGAAAAATAAGCCGTTAGTATTTAAACAACCTTTCGCTTCAAATTTGTTTCCTTCGAAATTATATAAACAAGCAATTTGGTTAATGAAATATCATCGCTACATTAAACGGAATTTGGGATACACACCTCTTCATTCTTTTACATATATTACACAGGTTTACAAATTTTTAATTTGGAAAAATACCAAGAACGCCACATGCCTAGATAAGTTAATTGGGACCTCCTGAACACGAAAAACGCTATAATTTTTTTTTTTAAGTACCGTTTTTTAGATAACGGTACTTTTGTGTTTTTCGGTGTATGGTCCCACTCAAACCCTTATGGAGCCCAACCGAAAAGTCCGATCGAAATAAATGTCATACCGTTGGAAAGGCAACTAAATGCCTTTTCCGGCGGTATACTATAAATTTCTATGTGACAAGAAGTGGCTGAGTTATAACACCTCAAAGTTCAAAATTTGCCTATTTTTTACGTTTTTTTCAAAATTTTTCATTTTTTTATTTGGTTTTTTTTTCTACGTTATTGTAACACACATCTGGAATGTTTTATTTTTTTTTACCAAGTAGTTTATTTAATAACCAACATTTTAAACGTAATTTGAAAAAAAAAGGATGAAAAATAAAGTTTTTATTAAGGATTTTGTGGAACGACAATATTTTCATTTTCATTGCTCACACGCTATATTCGGCGTCCATCAGAATTTGAATCACTGTATACGTTGGTAGCCCTGACACACGCTATATTCGGCGTCCATCAGAATTTGAATCACTGTATACGTTGGTAGCCCTGACACACGCTATATTCGGCGTCCATCAGAATTTGAATCACTGTATACGTTGGTAGCCCTGACACACGCTATATTCGGCGTCCATCAGAATTTGAATCTGATCACAGTAAACAGTTTGGCTTTGTACGTGCAAAAAATAAAATGTGTTCAATCGATCCCAACGAATTTTGTTATGTTTGTGGAGTTCTTGTGAAAAAGAAATCACAGCATTTGATGCGAAAAATGAATACGAAAAATTTATCTGAAGCGTATAAGAAGTATTTCGGCTTTCGACCTGCGTCTCTGGACAAACCGTGGACACCGAATAATGCATGTAACAACTGCCGAACAATATTAAAATAAAATTGGTAAGGGTCAAGAGTGTTTCTTCACATTTGGAAAGCCAATGCAATGGAGAAACCCGATCAGTCATACAACAGATTGTTATTTCTGTTTAACGGAAAAGGCTGTCGGACGTAGAATTGAACCAGTTTATCCAGTTGTTAGCTCGGTGACGCTGCCAGTGCCGCACTCAGTATCGTGCCCCAAACCGCAGCTGATTGTAGCAGAGCCCACAAAAATACGAAAAAGAACAACAATAAGTGATTCATCAGATGAGTGCAGTGAATCAGAAATGCAATCAAATAAGAAACCCCATTTACTTACTCAGGCCGACCTTAATGATTTGTGCCGAGATTTGTATTTGCCGAAATCGAAATCTGAATTACTTGCATCGCGATTGCAACAGTGGGGATATTGTGCTCCTGAGACACGTGTTACATATTACCGTGATCGTAGCAAACAACTTGCAGTTTTTTTTCGCAAAAACGGGAAACTTTTGTTTTTGTGCCAACATACGTGGTCTTTTCAATGCTCTCCAACAAAGTTATGACCCAGTGGAATGGCGTCTTTTTCTGGATGGAGGCAAGGATAGTTTGAAGGCAGTCTTGCTTCATAAAGGGAATACGAAACCATCAATTCCAATCGGATATGGAAAATACATAAAGGAAACATATGAAGCAATGAAAGAACTTCTCGCTCTCATACAATATGACCAACATCAATGGAAAGTTTGCTCTGATTTTAAATTAGTTGCCATACTATCTGGATTGCAAGGGGGCAATACGAAGTTTCCCTGTTTTCTATGTCTATGGGACAGCCGTGACCGTCAGAATCACTACATCCGAAAAGTTTGGCCCGAACGAAGTGGGCGTACGCACGGAGAGTACAATATTAAAAATGACCCACTCATTCCTCAGGAGAAGATAATACTTCCTCCACTACATATTAAGCTTGGGTTATTTACAAATATTGTGAAAACGTTGCCAAAAGACAGTCTTGCCATGAATTACCTTAAACAAAAATTTCCGAGAGCCACAGCGAGCAAAATTGAAGCTGGTATATTTGATGGACCTCAAATTCGGGCTCTGTACGGTGACCAAGCATTTAATGAGTGTTTAGGTCCAGCTCATTTGGAGGCATGGGAAGCATTCCAGGACATCGTTTACAACTTTTTGGGAAACTACAGAAGTCCTGATTACGCTGAGAAGATCGATACATTACTGCAAAAATTCAATGCCATTGGTAAGCGTTGAGTGAAAGCATGTATATCAAAAAGGCCGTTATCATTTGAAAATTATTTGAAATTTATTCTTTTTAACTTTTAGGTTCAAATATGACACCTAAACTACACTTTTTATTCAGTCATTTGGATATTTTCCCCATGAACTTGGGATCCGAAAGTGATGAGCAGGGTGAAAGATTTCACCAGGAAATGCAAGAAATCGAGAGACGTTACAAGGGCTGGTGGGATGAACAAATGATGGCAGACTATTGTTGGTTCCTCATTCGCGAAGATACATTCGAAAAAAAAAACGGAAAAATTCAAGTCGCTCGTCATTTTAATTTAAATTTTTTTAATTTACGCCGAATATAGCGTGTGAGCAATGAAAATGAAAATATTGTCGTTTCACAAAATCCTTAATAAAAACTTTATTTTTCATCCTTTTTTTTTCAAATTACGTTTAAAATGTTGGTTATTAAATAAACTACTTGGTAAAAAAATAAAACATTCCAGATCTTTACAATAACGTAGAAAAAAAACCAAATAAAAATGAAAAATTTTGAAAAAAAAAAAACGTAAAAAATAGGCAAATTTTGAACTTTGAGGTGTTATAACTCAGCCACTTCTTGTCACATAGAAATTTATAGTATACCGCCGGAAAAGGCATTTAGTTGCCTTTCCAACGGTATGACATTTATCTCGATCGGACTTTTCGGTTGGGCTCCATAAGGGTTTGAGTGGGACCATACACCGAAAAACACAAAAGTACCGTTCTCTAAAAAACGGTACTTAAAAAAAAAAAATTATAGCGTTTTTCGTGTTCAGGAGGTCCCAATTAACTTATCTAGGCATGTGGCGTTCTTGGTATTTTTTGGCTGTAAACCAGTGTTATTAAGCAACTTACTAAGGATACACTATTTGTTTATATTAAAGGAAATATTAAACGGAATTTATTAATAAGTACTCATCCAAACATGTAATTCAGCTAGATGATCAACCAAGTTTAAGAGCTTTATCATCGAAATGTGTATATCACTCAAAATCACCATATATCTGTCCTTCGTCAAATGTATTTTTTATGTAAGATAATTTTTTTATGAACGAATAAAACACCTTAAATATATTTATCATATTTTTATTTAATTATTGATTTGTTATATAAGCAATTTCTTCTTCTATCTGTAAGTTTTATCCCTATCATCTATCTTTCGTGTACACTCCAGGTCCGAGCTAGTTTTTGTATATCAGCTTTATTTAGTGTTCAAGTTTCAGCGCCATATGTAATTACGGGTAACATGTATTGCTCGTAAACTTTAACTTATTTGGGATGGCTGTATTTTTGAATATATAAATTGAATATATACGTGGTAGCCCGTGGCTCTATAGTGTTATACCTTGCTTATGCTGCAGAAGTTCAAGGGTTCAATCCCGCAGGTCGGTATACTTATTTATTAAATTATTTAAGTATATTTGGCTTGGCCATGTACATAGGTAGTAGTTGTTAGCAGAAATGCGACAAAGTCCGAAGCAGCACTACCGCGTTGTCTAAAAGATGCTGTGAAATACAGAAATGTATGTTTCGGCACTTGGACAACGTTGACGGGTATTACGACATCCTCGCCGATATCCTTAGGATATGAAAGGGTAAAATCCCTACTCGGACGAGGAAGTGAACGATAAAAAAAAAGAAAAAAAATAAATTTACTTATTTTCAGCTGTTTCTAATTAATACTATATTTTCATGTAATAACCGTTTCTAATTATCACTATATTTTCATATCATCTTAGTTATTTAAACTCTAAGAATAATTTTGATAAGTCTTTTGGTTTTAAAAAGTTTTTACACACTTGTGTCGCTTGTTGACCCAGCGTGTCTGTTAATTCAAAAAATAATGATCAATCTTGAGTTTCAGTGTCTTCATCAACTAATGAATAGAATCGGGTACAGACCTCTGGCATAATAAATGCTTCATTCGTTTCCATCACTAGTTCCTCCATTGTAATAATTTTACATTGAGAGTTCTAAAAGTTCTTGTTCCACCACACTGATAAGTTGTAACACGACGAAAGTTCTAGAAGTTCTTGTTCAGCCACCTTGATAAGTTCTAGCACACTGGGACCTTGAATATAGCTTTGGAACTTCTGCAAAAAAATCACTTTTGTTTAATTAACATTAAAGTCGCCCGGGATGGTAATTTCGGCATTTGGATAGTTAATCTGTAAATGATCGATAATGTCTGCAAGAGAAACGAAAAGTGTTCTAAAGTTAGTATCCCTTGATGGTCGATAGAGGCAGCAGATAAACCTTGTCGTTTGTTGAGTTGTTAACCTGAACTAACTCATGAAAAAAATTTCGTATTCAATATTATTTATACTGCATAAATGAAGACGTGGGTGGTCAACTGGTTAGACTGGTTCGACTTTAAATAAACTTGCGCGATGCAATTGTGGAGGGCATTCGAGTGTCGATTCTAGCAGATGTAATAACGTAACTGGCCACATATTTTTAACGAAACTTTACCTCACCGTCCCGAGCCTCAGTTTGGTTGATTAAATATTTGAACGATTTTCAAGATTTACTAACATAATATTCACAGATGGGGCATATTTGCACGTTAACGGTCACGTTAATTAAAAACTAAAATATCAAAACTCCTTAGATTCCCCAAAGTGGCTGCTTAGTGCACAATGTCAATACGTGGAATAAACGGCTCGCTCTTCCTGAAGGATGATAAAAGATCCACAATAAGTGTTAATTTAGAGCCTTATGGAAAGATAATCGAGAACGTCTTCCCTCTCGACTCACAAAATTTTGATGATTATAACCAGAAAACCTAATTTTAGCAGATTGGGCGATATCATACAATATATTTGCCAGTCCCTTGAGAAATACTTCCTATATAAATCGATTTTCAAAAGAGGTAGCATAAGTTGATATCCAATAAGCTACAATTTGATGTCGATGGAATTTGTCTTGTGAATGATATCCAAGACAAAAATGTACAGTAGCATTACTCGTAAGAAAAACAATTAAATGGAGATATCTAACAGAAAATAGTAGTGATCAAGCAAACGACGTTCCGAGTAGTAATCACTAATAGCACGGCTCCCTGAGAAGAATTCGTATTTAGATAACATTTTTTTTACCAATTTTTTATTTATAAATATCTTAAAATTAACTATCTTATGGGAGATATTATATATTCATTAAAAAAAAAGTACAAGAAAATTGCTATGAAACTATACGCTTTAATTTACCATGATCTAGCTATAGAAATTGATAAACTTATTATTAATTTTATAATTCAATTTAGTAATATTCTTGTACTCTATGAATATTACCATCTTCCAGGCGCTTGTAATGCTATGCGGTTGATCTCGTGTCAGCAACGTGGTTTGCGTTATAAATTGCCCAAATTATTTCATTTGCAGAATATATATTGTGAATGGTTGAGACACTTTAATAGTTAGTAGAAAGCCAAAGCTAATAAATTTAATCCTTATTAAAACTGCCGACGAAAAGAGTTTTGGCGGTAAGAATACAAATAAGATATGCATTATTTTAAAATTTAGTTAATATTTTGCTTATTGTAAACCATCTACTATATTTCTTATAAGGAATATTACAACTTTCGTGCAAAAAAAATTATTAAAATTCTTTTTGATCTCCACGGGTCAATATGATATAATTTAATCCAATTAATTGATTAATAACAATCTTGCTATTTCAAATACTTTAGAAAACCATCTGAATACAATGGTTTACCAAAAGAAAATAAAAATACATTTTCAGTTCCTATCGAACATATTCCAGCATAAATATTAAATTACTGTATATACTTTGGACTATTTTAGATGTTCTATTTTATTTAGTTTATAAAACATCCTCCTTCACCAGGTTAAAAATTGGTATGTACCTTAAAGAAGCACTCCTCCAGCATAATTTTTTTTGCTAACCTAAAAGTTTTCCTTGCTTTAATTTTTATTTTTAATAATTCATTCAGAAAGTAACACAGTTAGGCTTTTTGAGTTTTTCTTGATTTTCATTGTCTGTAACTATAAATTAAGAGTCAAGATAAAACTTTAAATTTGTGGTTGGTTGGCAACAAGTTTAACTCTGGAATATTACACTTTAATAAAAATATCGACCTAAAATTGATTTGAAATGTTAATTTCCTACCGTAAATTAAGTAACAACTAAGTTAAATGCCGTTTTTTAGAATATGCAGTGAATTAGGACAAAAGTACATGAACTTTGCCCTTTACCAGCTACGCTTTCAGAAGCTTCAATAAAAATTGCTTTTCTACTGTTTTTCGTAAAAAAATATTTTTATATAATCAAATAAGCGAAACAATTTTTTATTTACGAAGCATCTATTTCTATAATAGACATAAAATGCAACGAGAGACGTTGCATTTTATGTCTATCTGTCCGTTAGTGCGTTTATCACTCGAGAACCACTTTTCCGATTTACGTGTTTTTTTTAAATTCATACATCTGTTCTCTGGCCACGTTATAGCATATATTTTATTACGTTAGGTAACATAAGGAATAAGCAGACGATAATAGTCAATCAAGTCCACGCGGGCGGAGCCGCAGACACGGCTAGTATTCTATATAAATATTATTTACGTACCTACAATAACATTTCAGTAATGATTTATCTCCAACAAATATTGACTTTAAAAATAATTTAGGAACATGTGAATTTAAACCATAAAGCTTTGTTGAGCTTATTGGAGTAGTTGATTTAAAGGTAACTAGCTGGCTGATATTTAGCAGCTTGGAACGACATGGTTAATGACAGATCTTCATAACTGTTAGTTAGAGGCCTTAAGACTAGTCGCCAGGAGATATTTGCTAGTTTTTGAATATTTGCTTTAGTCTGTGAAACATTTTGTCATAAGTCCCTACTACAATCTCAATTTAAGAAAATGCAGAAATTTACCTACCTAGAATTCCAATTAAGACCTGAGCTCACCATTATATTTTCCAATTGCAGTAGAGGTGTTTCTGATATTTAGTGTGGTAAAGATCGACTACGTCTTTTTAATGGATTACAGACCATGTGTGTTGATGCACTTCAGAAGTCAACGGCGGCGGTTGCTATTCATGTTTTTTAATTTTTTCTTTATCTTATGCTATTACCATAAGTCGTTATATGTCACTTATTAAACTGTGAGAACTTCATGGTGTGGTTATTAATGTTGTATAATAATAATGTTAAGACCAAGGATTTTCTAGGGCTAAATAGTGACAAATTTTATTAGTTATTTGCTTGGTTACCTAATATTAGGCTTGAATTGTTTTCAATAATCTTAATTTTGTGCGATATTCTGTCCTGAATATCCTTTATTTAGCAGTAGTGCCGCTAGATGAAAGATATTTTCGTCATTTAAAGGGCATTATGATCTGATTGCGGATATATTTTGATTTATAAGTTTCCAAAAGAGCATTTCTCGTGGTATTTTTTTTCTCTTATTATATTACAAACCTACCAGTGCTAATCTGATCTAGTATTAATGAGACATTATTTGAGCATACTGTAGAGTCTACATAAATAATGTTGTTCTAATCTATTTATTTTAATTCACTTATTTCAACATACATATTTGCTAATCCACGTTAAGCTTAGTTTGATAGTAGTAGATTATATAGCAACAAAAGGGTAAATGTATTTGTTTTAATACTTGAATCACCACCACAGCTACGCAAGTACTACCTAAATGTCTTAGATCATTTACCTTATTTTCCTTTTTACCATGCATTCTTCTGTAAAATGACACCAATACTACACGGAAAGCTGTAATGTGTACATATTGAGTATGTTGCGCTGAAAATTCAACCACAGACTAAAAATTGTTTTATTATTGTATTTTTAATTTTTTTTTTAATATATTATAAAATTGATTGCTTATAGCTGACATAAACCAGTATCGATTGTTTTCTTTTAGGAACAGTGAATATTAGATTCTTATTTCGATATTAGCCTAAATGTATTTACTAAATTCGTTTTAAGTAAAACGAATATTCGTGGAAACTGTGATATCACATAGGTCTTTTAATTTATTTTATTTTTCATTGCAATCAATATAGCTTTTTATCATACTTACTATATTTATTCCACATATTTTTTTCTTGTTTCTTGTTTTTTCTTTAAATTGAAATCTATACGCACTTCAGTTATTTTTTAATGTTCCGTATGGAACACTTATAAGATCAATTCGGTGCCTGTCTGTCTGTCTATCCGTTTTTCCGTCTGTCACACCCGATTTTCTCAGAAACTATTTGACGTAGAAAGTTGAAATCTGGTACTAATATAGAAATTGTTGGCCTCATCAGAGCCGTGTAGTTTTTAAAGTTAAATTTTATGTATTGATTTTAATGTAAATATAACTCTAAAATTGAATGATTATTATCGATTATGATATAATAGATATAATTTTAACTTTCAGATTATAAAGTAATTATTTTCTCTATTAAAAATAGTGTTAACTTAATATGTTAATTTTTAACAGAATTAGTTTAACCGAAAAATCTTTAAAACTCTAACGCTTATATGAAATCTATCGATTGGACAATACCAGATGTTTTTATACAAGATGACTAACTATATTTGTAAAATAATAAACTTGATAATTAATCAGTGTTACCCTATTCAAAATTTCTCAAATATATTCCCGATTCTATTCTTAAAAAAACTGGTAAAGTGCAAATTGGACTTGGGCAATTAGTGTTCCGTACGCTGATTGCTCTTAAAATAAAAAATTTGTTACTAAAGTACAAAATGATCAAAAAAATGATTGACTTTACAAAAACATCCCATGAGTTTTCAACAAATTTTTTAGTGGAAACTGATGAACTGGAATTTTTTTTTTTTTTTAAATACTAGACAAATTATTAAAGTAATAATTTACCTCCAATCTACACCCTGTAGAGAATATTCCATAATTTTTTCAAATTTTTTTGATCAGTACTTTTTGAGATAAGGGGGGACAGCGATTTTTCGCACTTTTTTAAAAATAATACCAAGAGAACTGGGCGCAAGTATTACAATATATAAATTTTTGAACTCGTCTTTTTACGAGCTTTCATTTGACACCCCACACGATGACCTGGTAATTTGTTTTTTCAGTTCCGATTTCACCCCCCCCCCCCAAACTAACCCCTTAAGTAAAAATTTAACTTTCAAAACTACACCTCTAATGAGACCATCAATTTCTAAATTAGTGCCAAATTTCAACTTTCTATGTCAAATAGTTTCGGAGAAAATAGGGTGTGACAGACAGAGAGACAGACACCGATGTGATCTTATAAGTCTTCCGTACGGAACACTAAAAAATCTTTAAAAAATTATAATTCATAGGACTACGACGAAACACTCTGAAATTTAATTAAAACTCACATAAAGATTCTATCTTCCGTTCTTGCATATCTTTTACTGAATGCGCTATAGAGGCCGATTAAAAATATCAAAGGTCTTGCAAATTTCTAATCAATGACAAAACAGACTATGCCACTAGTTGATGTTATTGCGGATCCAATAGGCTGTACATATATGCTTGGTGAATTTCTTCGAGAAAAACAGTTTGGTAGCTCCCTGTCAATTTGATTTTAGGCCCAATTTACTAACGGAGAGTGCGCTTTATGAGATTTTGTACTATGTTTATGATATACGCAATAGGGAACAATTTTTGGAGGTAGTTATGTGTGATTTATCGAAAGTTTTTCATTTAGCCCGCAAATATGAGGTGAGAAGAGGAGTGCTGCTTGAACATAGTCTGTTCTAATTCAAGATGTGATTCGTATAAATCTAGTTTGTGACGGTGTAGGTAGGAGAAACTAGAATAAAGGAAAACGAAAAATATGTCAAAAAAATATAAATTTTACAATCAGCTATAGCTGAAGATTAACACTCTGCAAGTCATACCATGAATGCAAAAGAAATTGAAGTGTTTACTCCTTTCTCCAGTCTTCTATAAATGAAAGTTAGGGAACCAATTAAAATTTACAAACCAAGTTACGGTCTGCATTACCAGTGGAAAATGATCCTTCAACGTTCTAATACTGAAGAATAAATATCTCTGAAAATAGGTAAATATTTTTTCCTTTTTAAACGGAAGCTTTTACGGACTTGGTTGAATGCGAAATTGTAATTAGATTGGGTCACATTGGAGTATCTCACGTTTCACCTACGACTGTATGAGACATATTCAGGGATATTTACTCTCACTCTTCTTTTTATTATTTTTCTAAAGTTGTCAAGAAAATCTTTAAAAAAATAAATTAATTTAATACTCGTAATCTGCCAACCTCAGACTTTTCGTAAATGACAACTGAAAATAAATTAAAGTAATAACAGAAATTTAGAAAATGCAAATTTATTACCACTGTGAGTAGTTTTTTTTTCAGAGCCTTTTTAAAACTGTAATAATATTCTCGTAGAATCGTTTGCGGCAGGAGTAAAAATTTAAGAACGTGTTACATAAATCATTTAAATAATTTTATTACACCTTATTATTTGTTTTTTTTCTTTTGTTTTGACAGTTTATCTTTGGAACACTTGTAGTACTAAATTTGCGAAAGAAGCGCCAACCTTTTCTTTAAGTAAATGATAAATGATTATAGTAGAAACAAGAACAAAACGACACATAATACTTGCAGTACTCAGAGTGTTAGAGGTGTTTTTTTACTTCCCTTGCTAAATATATTTGTGAAAGATTACCGTTCGACGTTTTTTACACGTTTTAATAGTCTAGGATACTTAAAGCACTAAAAACATAGTTTCCTATTTCTGTCAGCCAGTCAGTCTACTTGTCTGCCGGTCAGTTTGTTAGTACGATAAATGTATGTGAGTGTGTAAGTATTTTGGCACTGGCTATAACCAATTGGCCAGAATATGATAACTCTCGCATGAAATATCAAGTCCAAATTAGGGCACAGTCTTTGAACAATACAGTTTATAGAAAAGAGTGAACTTGGTGTGTCAATAATTCTTTTATTTATTTTTATTTTCATTATGATAATTTTACGAATAATTATTTACTATCCAACATATAAGAGGTTAAAATAGCGGGGAAGGATGTCAGAGAGGAATCTAAAAATCGTCTTGCTCATTTATTATTTTCAATTGTTTGTACAGAAATATATGAGAGGTCAATAAAGTAGTGGAAGATTATTCTGCATATATTATGTTACACGTCCTTTTCAGAATTCTTGAAGTTAACGAATCTGAAAATTCTGCTATTTTTTCATTATTTTCAATGATTAAATCTGACTACAATATGATACTGTGTAAAACAAGGATAAACATAAAACCATCTAAAAGAAAACAACCATTATACGTAGAAAAGATGAATATAGAAGCATGACAAGACGACACAACAAAATGGTTATATATGAAAAAGATAACTGAACAGATTAAGAACAACGCAATACTAGAAACAGACACAAAAGAAGAGAGCTGGAATAAATTAAGAAATAACACTCTACAAGCGAGTAAAGAAGCTATAGGTACAAGACGAATAAAGGTGAGAGACCAAAAAAACAATACGCCGTGGTTCACCCAAGAAGTCAAAGAATTTGCACAAAAGAAAAGAAGAGCGCACATACAATATATATCACAAAAAAGACAAAGAAAATAGACAGCACTACATAGAAATACGAAATGAAGTAAATGCAAAAAAATAAAGCAGGAATATTGGACAAATTTCACAAAAGAAATGGAAAGACATTTATACACAGGACAAAAAAAAGTATGGAAAATGTTACGAAGAAGAAAAGCCAATATTAATGAATACTTGACAATCACAAATATTGAAACGAACGATTGGCAACAACACTTTAAACAACTATATGAAAACCAGCCCGACGAAGAAGAGGACATAGCAGAAATTATAAACAACAGACAACAAACAGACGAAAACTACAAAATAGGAAGAGAAGAAGTATCGATGGCAATTAAGAAACTTAAAAATGGAAAAGCACCAGGAGAAGACGGGATACCAAACGAATTAATCAAATATGCCGGAGAAGGCTACATATCGGAAATGACAACATTCTTTAATAAGATATTACAGGAAGTAGAACTACCGAAGGAATGAACAAAAAGCATCACGATACCGATATTTAAAATAGGCAGCAAAAAAGACCCGAGCAACGATAGAGGAATAACACTGCTAGTAAGTATTATGAAAGTGTTCACATGTATTCTAAAAAGTGAAATAGAAAACATTATACACATAAGCGACGAACAACAAGCGTTCCGCCAAAACAGATCAACTACAGACGCTATCTTTGCAGAAGGCAAATAAGGGAAAAAGCTATAGAATACCAAAAACCAGCATTTCTTTGTTTCATCGAACTAAGGAAACCATTTGACAGAGCCAGGTTGAAAAATATATTAGAATTAATAAAGGACCTATATCCGTATCCAATACCACAAATAATCCAAAACCTCAATCACGGTAACACCACAAAAATAAGAAGTAATAACGAATTAACAAAGGAAATAAATATAAAAGTATGAATAAGACAAGGGGATAGCTTAACCTGTTACTATTCTGCATAATAATGGACAAAATCATTGAGGAAGTAAAACTAGTCAACAATGGATACGAACTAGGAGATAAACAAATAAAGATACTGGGATATGCAGATGATATTGTTCTTATATCACAATCGAAACACGGCCTACAAAGACTGCTCTATAAGATGGAAGTCAATACCGACAAAACGAAATTCATCACAATAGCTAAAAATCCATTAAGGTAATTATTTTAGAACTCTGTGTTTACACGGAAGGTACTTTAAAAATTTTTTTTGAGCTTGATAACCGAACTTTTCTATTATATTTTCAGTTTTGGTAAAATGTATTTATATACTAGAGTTAACTAAAAAATTGTGTCGTGCAAGAAAATAGAAAAAAAATTAATAAACAGAAAATATTATTAAAAAAATATTGATAATACTATATATTACCTACATTTTCGTTTTGAAGTAGATTTCTTACAAACTCTAGGTTTTTGTTTACATAAAATATTTACTTCGTATGAAGGATACATTTTTGTAATGAATTTCTTTAGCATTATTAAACACAATGTTATGGTTTTCAACTATAGTATAATTCACTTATTTTTGCAACAGTTTCTTTTCCTTTAAACTGAGCTGTTTTGAAATTATTTTTAATATGACACTAATTTTGACATAATAATATTTACTGAGACAGTTAAATTTTTGTATGTACCATACCAAATTTTTAAGGACAAAGGTACCCGTTTCCCCAAGAATTTGACCTAGACTCGGATATATAAAAAAGTGATACACATTACCCATATTTGCAGCTAAGCTACTTACCCAGTACATCCCTTGCAAACATAAGTTTTAAAAGAGATAGGAAATTTGGCTTCCGTACAATAGAAAATAATCGCCTTTCGATGTTTTAAAGAAAAAAATTATACCTTATAAGGGGACATTAATCACAAAATATGGAGCCTACCCTTACATTGTAAACCCTTTATATATGAGCAAATTAAAACATTAACCATTTTTTTCCAAGAAAAAAACAATTTGAAAGTAAAATAATGATAATAATTTCACTATAGCTATACACTATTTCTGATAAAATTAAGAAAAATGGAGAACAAAATATTACAAATTTCATATTCATCCTCTCCAAACACCCAAAAAAGGCTGCTTAATAGGCTCTAACTTTCTTCTCCATTCCCTTTAACTTTTATACGTTTGGCTCTAAATAGCTGAAAATTATATAAGGCAATTTTTATATTCCTTAGCCCAAAAAACTCTAAGAACCCCGAAGAGAAGGTGTAATACGGTATATATGCAATAATCTTTTTGGCTGCCCTCTTAATTCCTTCAACTCTATATTTTGACTCTTAATAAATAGAATATATATAAATATATATAAAAATAAATATAAGAATAGAAAATTATTACAATTATCAGATTTGCCAGATATTCCCGAATATGATGTATATCACGATATATACAAAGGAACTCCTTTCTCCAGTGCTTGAACCATTCATATATTTGACTGTAATATGATGGAATAACACAATTCTCAGATTCCCCAACTCCAAGAACTCTTAAAGGATGTATAACTCGATTTGTTTGAAGCAATTCCTCTAACGCCTCCCCAGCCTTTCACTATTTCTATATTTAACCATAAATAATAGAAAATAACGAAAAAATAACATAACTAATAATTCCTCGACTCCATTATGTCTCTTGTCGTTTTAGAGTTATCGTGGCAAAGACTCACAAAAATGAGTGACTGTGTTTGCTTGATCTAGGAATCCAGATCCCTTTACCAATGAAATATATATATATATATATATATATATATATATATATATATATATATATATATATATATAATATATATATATATATATATATATATATATATATATATATATATATATATATATATATATATATATATATATATATATTGCATATATACCGTATTACACCTTCTCTTCGGGGTTCTTACAGTTTTTGGAAAAAAATGGTTAATGTTTTAATTTGCTCATATATAAAAGGTTTACAATGTAAGGGTAGGCTCCATATTTTGTGATTAATGTCCCCTTATAAGGTATAATTTTTTTCTTTAAAACATCGAAAGGCGATTATTTTCTATTGTATGGAAGCCAAATTTCCTATCTATTTTAAAACTTATGTTTGCAAGGGATGTACTGGGTAAATAGCTTAGCTGCAAATATGGGTAATGTGTGCCACTTTTTTATATATCCGAGTCTAGGTCAAATTCTTGGGGAAACGGGTACCTTTGTCCTTAAAAATTTGGTATGGTACATGCAAAAATTTAACTGTCTCAGTAAATATTATTAGGTCAAAATTAGTGTCCTATTAAAAATAATTTCAAAACAGCCCAGTTTAAAGGAAAAGAAACTGTTGCAAAAATAAGTGAATGATACTATAGTTGAAAACCATAACATTGTGTTTAATAATGCTAAAGAAATTCATTACAAAAATGTATCCTTCATACGAAGTAAATATTTTATGTAAAAAAAAACCTAGAGTTTGTAAGAAATCTACTTCAAAACGAAAATGTAGGTAATATATAGTATTATCAATATTTTTTAATAATATTTTCTGTTTATTAATTTTTTTTCTATTTTCTTGCACGACACAATTTTTTAGTTAACTCTAGTATATAAATACATTTTACCAAAACTGAAAATAAAATAGAGAAGTTCGATTATCAAGCTCAAAAAAAAATTTTTAAAGTGATTTACTCAGTACCTTCCGTGTAAACACATAGTTCTAAAATAATTACTAAGTTTCACTTCTTTACATTAAAAAATCATTTGACTCAAACAACACTGTTTTATAGGTATATTCTGTGGTAAAATATTAATCCCAAAAAAAAGTAAAACAGACAAAGAATTTCCGAGATAAACAACTAAAACATTTTATTTCTCTTTACATACTATATTTGTTAAAAGTTATTCACACAAAGAAAATAATAACACAATTTTCAAATTCTCCGACCCCAAGGAACCCAAAAAGGATGTATAACGCAATATATATAAGAAGCAACCTCTCAAACTCCCTACCTCACCTCATTAACTAATTAAATATTTACTTCCTTACTTACTTCCTCTTCTGAGTAAGTCACAGAGCTGTTCTACTTCATTATTAAGCCTCTTGTGATTCGGATGTCCAGCTGTCTCTTCATCTCTTTGGTGGTCGTCTTTTTGGTCTTGTTTCATGTGTTTTTTTGTTCATACATATTTTTATCATTCTCGTATCTTCCATCCTTTGTGCATGTTCACGCCACTCTCTTCTTCTCTTTCTTCCTCATCTGACTATATCTTCTACCTTGCACTGTTCTCTTATGGTGTTGTTACTCACTCTGTCTAATAAACTTTTTCCTGTTATTGCTCTCAGTATTTTCATTTCATTTGTTCTTAGTAACTGTTCGCTTTTGTTTGTGTCTGCCCGTGTTTCTATGCTATAAGCCTGTTCTATATATTCTTGTTTTTGCTTCTAAACTTAGATCTTTGTTTTTCCAAACTACATCTCTGAGGGCCCCTGATATTGCTGTTGCTTTATTGGTTGTTGTCTCACTTCTTCTATTATATCTCCGTAGCTAGTAATTAGTACTTCAAGATATGGGAATTTCATTACTTGCTCTATTAATTTCCCATTTATTTCTAATTTACACCTTAATAGTTTTTTAGCTATTGTAATGCATTTCGTTTTGTCGGTATTGACTTCCATCTTATGGGGCAGTCTTTGTAGGCCATATTTCGATTGTGATATAAGAACAATATCATCTGCATATCCCAGTATTTTTATTTGTTTATCTCCTAGTTCGTATCCATTGTTAACTAGTTTTACTTCCTCAATGATTTTGTCCCTTATTATGCAGAATAGTAACGGGTTAAGCTATCCCTTTCTTCCCTTCTTCTCCATTCCTTTAACTTTTATACGTTTGGCTCTAAATAGCTGAAAATTATATAAGGCAATTTTTATATTCCTTAGCCCAAAAAACTCTAAGAACCCCGAAGAGAAGGTGTAATACGGTATATATGCAATAATCTTTTTGGCTGCCCTCTTAATTCCTTCAACTCTATATTTTGACTCTTAATAAATAGAATATATATAAATATATATAAAAATAAATATAAGAATAGAAAATGATTACAATTATCAGATTTGCCAGATAATCCCGAATATGATGTATATCACGATATATACAAAGGAACTCCTTTCTCCATTGCTTGAACCATTCATATGTTTGACTGTAATATGATGGAATAACACAATTCTCAGATTCCCCAACTCCAAGAACTCTTAAAGGATGTATAACTCGATTTGTTTGAAGCAATTCCTCTAACGCCTCCCCAGCCTTTCACTATTTCTATATTTAACCATAAATAATATAACCAATAATTCCCCGACTCCATTATGTCTCTTTTCGTTTCAGAGTTATCGTGGCAAAGACTCACAAAAATGAGTGACTGTGTTTGCTTGATCTAGGAATCCAGATCACTTTACCAATGAAATATATGTATATATATATATATATATATATATATATATATATATATATATATATATATATATATATACATACATACATATATATATGGTATGTATATATATATATATATATATATATATATATATATATATATATTACCTTGTATCACCAATTTCTCCATGTGGAGGTTTCCTCATTATGTGTCCAAAGTACCTTAACATGCGAAATGAATTTTGATTTTTTAATTCTCTAATTATTGACAGAGGCGGCCGTACCGTAGTTTAGTAAGGTGTATGCTTTTTTTACGCCAGAGACCCGAGTTCGTATCTCGGCTAGGGGAATAATAATAAAAGAAGATAGATAATTAATAAATTAAAATTTACAACTTGACTGGCGCCTCTCTCGGGAAGGCGATGCAAACCACTCGTAGTATCATGCCTAGTAAAGCCCTGTCACTTTGGCCGTTCAGAACAGGCATTAAACTGTTGGTCCCCTTTATTATTGATGTATTAGTATGGTGGGAAGTCCAGGAAAAGTTCAACATCTTTCTCTAGCAATACATCTCTGTGACTTGAATCTTTTTCTTCTCTTTCTGTTTTAGTGGCCAAGTTTCACATCCATACATTAACATGTGGAAAATCAGACAGCGCACCAATTTTATTTTTAGTTGTTTACTGATTTTACTTTTCCATAGTTTCTTGAGTGTATTTATGGATGTTTTGGTCATTTCGAATCTTCTTCTGATTTCCGTTTTAAAGGATCCATCATTTGTTATCATCGACTCCAGATACATATAGGGATCTACTACCTTAAAACTGCCTATTTTTGAGGGTCAGGTCTATTCCTGTTTGATCGATCCACTACCATAATCTTAGTTTTGTTGACGTTCAGTTCAAGATTCTGTGCTAAACTTTCTGATTCAACTTTGTCAAATTAAATATTTGTCTTCATCTTCGTTACCAGCTATTAGAGCAGTATCGTCAGCGTACCTCAAACTTGTTATTTTTTGACGGTTTATGGCTTCACCACCTTCCCAGTTATGTAATGCTTTTCTCATGATACATTCGCCATATATATTAAACAGCCGATACAATCCTGTCTAACCCCATGTTCTAGATTAAATTCTTCTGATTACACGTCATTAACTTTAACAGAGCATGTTGTGTTCTGATACAAGTTATTCATTAATATTGTAAGGTGTTCAGGGACTCACATTGTCTTCAGTACTGCCCATAATTTGTTCCAATTAACTCTGTCAAATGCTTTGCGATAATCGATAAAGCATATTTACATTGTATTTTCGTCCCACAGACATATCTGTGCAAATTCCTACAGTGCTTTTCGTGATATTGTACCCCAAATAAGTATTTATGAAGATATTGTATTTGTAATTCAAAGCATTTTGTCTAATATTTAGTTCTTGTTAAAAGAAGTTCG
This sequence comes from Pachyrhynchus sulphureomaculatus, assembly GCA_019049505.1. Taxonomy (NCBI): domain Eukaryota; kingdom Metazoa; phylum Arthropoda; class Insecta; order Coleoptera; family Curculionidae; genus Pachyrhynchus; species Pachyrhynchus sulphureomaculatus. The sequence continues at coordinate 97,162,731 of CM032446.1, read as the reverse complement.
GAATATTATTAAAAATTCTTATGCTCTTTGGCATATATACTTAGAAAAGAAAAAATAAAATAAAAGTCGTATTGTTTCAGTTTAGGGTTTGGCTACATGGAAAAAAGTTAATTTTTGTGAATATTTTTTAAAGTTTAAAGAAATGCTCAATGGAAAAATTAAACTTTTAAAAGTTGCTCGAATAATTTTTTCGATGAATCTCACAATTAGTTTTGTTTTATGTTTTCACTTTTTTATTTTTCTGCTTTCCAAATACAATTTATTTAAACATTAGAATGAAAGAAAATTTCAACTGAGCGTAAAACAATACTAACGACATTATTATGTTGTTTACTCCTAATTTTAATTTTATCGGTGATTATTAAGTCTATAGAAAATATTTTCATGAAAGGATATTGCTGCCATTGTTATTATGATTTTTTGTTGTAATAGTACGGTATGGTACGTTTTGCAAAGAGGATTATAGCCAAGCAAAAAGACCACAGCGATGTCTTTTGCCAATCCCATGTAACGTCAGCGGCTCTTTAACTTAGAATATGAATCGCATGATTAACAAATTGTACTGTCAACTCTTATCGTAATACCTGGCAACTATGCACAAAACCCTAATAGGGTTGTTTATTGCCCCATTGAAAAAGCAAAAAAGCAGGATCTTATATCTTGGGGATTTACTTTAAAATTATATATATCTCATTTTAATATTTCTTTCTACATTCTGGGTCTGTATCACATAGCTTTGCATAATTTTTTAAGATTAAAACTACATTAAAATCGCCCAGGTCAAGATAGGTTTGGACAAAGTTATAGATATTTAAATAAATCAAGAGACTGTCTTCTTTGTATTCTATTTATATTTTGTGTGAGGCAATACGTCAAAGATAATATTTGAGAAAAGTTACCAGCTTATCATCTTTTCAATACCCATGAGAATTAATCAGTGCTAATACGTCCTATATCAAAGTAGCGCAAAAATTGTTAAAATTACTTTAAAATAAATATATTTTTTAACAATTATATGTACTTTTAGGCAAGTTTGACCATAAACACAACACAACCTTATATACTACATAATATCTGAAGACTCGGGCAAAACCTAAACTTACAAGCTGTAGGAAACATTATAATGCACTAGCAAAAAAAAGTAATTTAATAAGACACCCAATACTCTATACTCTGAACCAAGAACTATATGATTAAACTCAGTTATCCAGATTCTCTAAACAGGTATAATTAACTTTGGGTGAGAGACAACCATATACTATAAACGTTTTCAAAGCATTTCGGGATTCTCTTATAATTCAAGTAGTCCTTCATTAGGAATGTCATGGTTGGCTCTTAGTTCGTTCAAGTCCAACTTTAGATAAGCATTCTACTCGAGAGAGGTGAGGGTGAAGTGCCGAAAAGACTTTGTCCACATCGTCAATCTATTGCAATTCGAGCAATGTTCCACCAACAATATGACTTAAGAGAATACGATTAACTTCAAGAGTTTGCTTATGTTTCCTACGTATCCATAGGATGTAATTTGGGGCCTGTCCAGATTTGTTGAAGTAACAAGATTGTACATTTTTTGACAGAAACACAGAAAATTCTAAAAATCATCGTAGATCCCTTATAATAAATGAACAAGAAGTATATTGGCCTCCGGAAACTATGATATAATTTAAATATATTATCAGAAAATTTTATAGATTATTTGGACAAATTCATGTTTAATCCGATATTATTCATAACTTTGAATATTTAATGTATGAGGTTCGCTACAACAATTATCTACCTAACAAAGAAAATGCAAGATTAAAGAGAATTGAAAATTAATACATTTAGTCCTACGATTTTCCAATTTTTGAATACCCTCATCACACTAAGATTTATCCAACTCTGCAAAATAATCTTTCACCTCAGCTTTACCTTCATCATTCAGAGTGAATATTCGTCCAGACAGCTGTTCTTTCAGATTTGGAAACAAGAAGTAACCGCTGGGAGCCAAACCTCAAAGAAATTGACTGAAATTATGTTCAAGCAAGTCTAAACACTTTTTGAAATGTTTATTCGAATGCGTTTTTGCTCGATTGTTAACAACGGTACCCATCGAGCGGAAAGCTTTCTCATATCCAAAACATCGTAAAATGTGGTGGACACGCCCTAGCGAGATGTTTACAATATCAGCGTGCTCGCGTACCTTCAGTCAGCAATAAAATAATACCATATTGTGAACTTTCATCACAATCTTGTCGGTCGTAGGGGCTCGTACTTCAATTTTATCCATTTTTTTGAAAATGTTACAACTGGCTTACTTAAACGATCGCTACAAAAAGACAACTAAACACACTTTTATGAAATTTCGCAGTACGCCATCTAGTAGATACCACTTAACAAATGTAATAATTTGTTCATCTGCCCGCCATATCTGTGCCATGCTGAGAACTTGTGGAACGACTCGCGCATTGTTGGTGATCGGATGTAGAATGTAAATATATGTAGTTTTCGTCTTTAACAAATACGAGTGTCAATTGTTATTTAAAATTAGGTCAAGAAATCATTTATTATTTCAAAAGTTTTAAAAGGAAAAAGTGTCAAAAAAAAATAAAGATAGACCAGTAAACGACCCTGAGCAGCACGTAATTAAATTTAAGATTTTAATATGAATAATTACGTCATTTCATCTTAAATTTCAAGTTCTAAAGACACTTCAGAAGGGCGCTTTATGTAAAATATTCGTAAATACAAGGTAAAATGATTTTAAAAGTACGCTTTAATTCTAAAAAGGATAAAATTCATTAAAGGGTTATAATTTATTTACATTCGGAAGGTACATAAGACGATTTTAATTAAAAAATTGTATTCGCTTTATTAATGTTTCAGGTACAGTACGAAAGAAATTAATTTAATGGAAGGAAGAGAAACTGTGTAGCTTTACTCAATACACATGATAAGTAATTACTATTTGCTGAAGTTTATCTCCGTTTTATTAATTTGCGAATGCTTATCAATTTTCTGTTAAAAATATTGTATCAAAATATTTTAATGCAAATATTTTTATATAGAAAACCTGATAGAATTTCTGCAGCGAGCAATTGCAAGAGTAATATTGCATTTATAAAATTTTTAGTACCGAAATATCGTTGATATTTTGCTAAAAATACTTAATAAGAAAAAAACTCTAAAAATATAAAATCTTTGTAGTTTTATCAGATCATACCTCCTAAAGCATGAAATTGGTCCTTGTTTGTTTTATTCGGTATTTTCTGTAATTTAAGTAAAAATGTTATGATTTATTTTCAATTTCCTAGTGGGTGGAATATAAGCTCAGAATTATAAGTATTTGGAGATCGGATCAACGACTTATTTGAAAAATTTCTTTAGAGAGATAAAGAACTAATCTCTATGCAGGAATTTACAAATTCGATGCCAAGCAATTAACTTTCCAAAACAGTAAAAGACAGAAAGTAAGTGAAATTGTGAATAAGTTGTAGAAATTGAGATAAAGTTGTTAAAGAAATAATAAAACAAAGCCCTTGAAAAGTGTCCATTATTTGAAAATTTTTATTATTAACTACTTTAGATTGACCTGATAAACTAAATGATTATGAATTCGTTAAACTGATTACTGTTTAAAAAAGAATAATCAGGTGAGATCTGAAATTTTACGATTCACTGGTCAAACGTTTTTTGAATCGAAATCTCAATATTTTTCTCTATTTAGTTATGCAAATGATATATCATTCTTATAGAAAAAACTATTTTTATTATATACTCTGCTATAGTTGAGGAGATCGCACATAGAGAGAAATACAAGAAAGAATACAGTCTAACACGAAAATAACCGGCTATCTGAATTCACTACTTATTCGAGAGAAAAGAAAAAACGTCTCGGCAAATCTTTCTTTATAGTAATTCTCTATTCACATTCTGTTCGTTTATAATAACAAAGGTACTAACATTTTCTTTACCTGCTTTGCTCTTGAATTTAAAGTTGAAGCGGGTAAACACTAGATCGTGCTAAGGTTTGTTGACTTTTGGCACTTTTAAGTGTATGCTATTTAAATCTCTCCTACTTCCACGGTGGTGGAAATTATTTTGAAAACAACCCTTTCAAATTATGAAGTTAATTATTCCCCATATGTTTAATTTTGAAACTAAAACGCGTATTTTATAGATTATCTTGAGATTCTTACTGGACACCCACAGGAATATTTGTGCTGGATTAAACGAATCTGTACATTATTTCAAAAACTTCAAAAAATTTTAATGTTTAGTTTTAAGCTGCTCGAAATTCTCTAAATTTTTTTCCCTAAATATCCTAGAAAATCAAATTATTGTTATCTCGTTTTAGTTATTTCACAGGTTTATTTAAAAAAACAATAAAAATTTTCCGCTTCATAAGTTAATAATTAAAATATACAATATAAGTATCTCCTCGAATATGTTACCATACCAAATTTTGCTGAACATGATCGGACATTTTTGTAACCATGTCATACACCTGACATAAGCTAAGAACTTCTTTTGTACTATACATATTTTATAAATATATTAAGTATGATATAAAAAAAAGAATAATAATTTAGCTTCCTATTATTTAAGGTTAAAAAAAAAAACATTTATTCTTTGTTCATATACCAAATAAAATATTAATACTTAAATGTCCTGTCAAAAATGTGCTTGACTGTACATGACAAAAAATACCTTCATCTCAAAGAAAGTAAAAGTATTTTAAGAATATGTAATTTATATATCATAATTTTTTAAATTAATCAGTAGAAAAATTAAAGAAATATCGTCGGTTTTTCTGTGAGAGTAAGCGAAAGTTTCAAACAGCATAAAATTAACTTTTCCCAATTTAACCGATTCAATATCTGTTGTAACATCATATATATATATATATATATATATATATATATATATATATATATATATATATATATATGTATATATCTATATATATATATATATATATATATATGTATATATATATATATATATATATATATATATATATTTATATATATATATATATATATATATATATATATATATATATATATATATTTATATATATATATATATATATATATATATATATATATATATATATATATTTCTATATATATATATATATATATATATATATTCTATATATATATATATATTATATATATATATATATATATATATATATATATATATTTTTATATATATATATATATATATATATATATATATATATATATATATATTTATATATTTATATATATATATATATATATATATATATATATATATATATATATATATTTATATATATATATATATATATATATATATATATATATATATATATATGTATGTATATATAAATATATATATATATATATATATATATATAATTTATATATATATACATATATATATATATATATATATATATATATATATATATATATATATATATATATATATACATATATATATATATATATATATATATATATATATATATATATATATACATATATATACCATCATCATCATTAACTTATTCCATCCATAATCGGATGTAAGCCGGATGCATCCAATAGTGTCTTGCTAACGTTTTCTTGTCGTCCGTCCATCTTGTCTGTGGTCTACTTCTGCATCTTTTGTGTTCTCTAGGCCTCCATTCAACTATACGGGGTGTCCACTTGTTAGCATTCATCCTTGCAATATGCCCGCCAAATTCCACCTTAATGTACATATTCGTTGTATTACATCTCTCATCTTTGATCTTCTTCGAATCTCGATATTAGGAATACGATCTTGGAGTCTAATATTTAGCATTTTCCACTCAATTGCCCTTTGGATTACCTAGAGTTTATTTATTATACTTTTATTTAAAGCCCACGTTTCAGTGCCCTATGCTAATACCGACAGTACATACTAATTGAATACTCTGACTTTTACTTTATATGGAATATCTAATTTAAATGTCGATTGTAACCTTCCGAACGCGGGCCAAGCTAACGAGACTCTTCTGTCCAAGTCAACCTTTAAATTATTTTTTGATATTTCGATTGTTTGTCCTAAATATACGAATGTTTCTACCTTTCCTATTTTTTCACCTTCTATTAATAGTTCCTGGTTGTTACCTTTACTTTCGTTGTACAAAATTTTGGTTTGGTGAATTTTTAGACCTATTTCTCGAGACTTATTATATAATCCCATCAGCATTTCTTGTAATTCTTCTTTTGTGTTGGCGATCAGAGTGACTTCATCTATATATATATATATATATATATATATATATATATATATATATATATATATATATATATATATATATAATAACCCCTTGATTGTGCTTATTTTTAAAAAGGGGCACAACTTTAAAATTGGAGAATTACAGACCCATCAGCCTGTTATCGGTACTATACAAAATCCTCACTAGATTTATGACATATAGATTAACGAATTAACGAACAAATTAGACAGTTATCAACCACGTGAATAAGCGGGATTTAGACGGAGATAAGCACTTTGGATCGTCTTTAAACAATTAGATTACTCGTGGAAAAAGCAAATGAATAAAAAGTCACCTTGTGGATAAGTAATGATTGACTACGAAAAAGCACTTGATTCGGTAGAGATATGGGAAGTCCTTAACGCCTTAAGTGACAGCAGAGTCGATGAAAGATACACAACTCTTCTTGAATACATATACAAAAATGCCACTTCACAAAATAATGCTTGAAGAAACAACAAATAAAATCAAAATTAAAAGAGGAATTAGACAAGGCGACTCGATATCCCCAAAGCTGTTCACGTTGACTCTAGAGGATATGTTCAAATCGCTAAAGTGGAAAAATAAAGGAATACTAATGGACGGTGAACTCACTTAAGGTTCGCAAATGATGTCACTCTGATCGCCAACACAAAAGAAGAATTACAAGAAATAATAATGGGATTAAATAAAAAGTTTCGAGAGATAGGTCTAAAAATTCACCAAACCAAAATTTTGAACAACGAGAGTAAAGATAATAGCCAGAAACTATTAACAGAAGGTGAAAGAATAGGAAAGGTAGAAACATTCATATATTTAGGACAAAACAATCGAAATATCAAAAAATAATTTAAAGGCTGACTTGGATAAAAGAGTCTCTTTAACTTGGTCCGCGTTCGGAAGATTAACAATCTACATTTAAATTGGATATTCCAAATACAGTAAAAGCCAGAGTATTCGAGTAGTATGTACTGCCGGTATTAACATAGGGCACTGAAACGTGGGCTTTAAATAAAAGTATAATAAGCAATTGAGAGGAGAATTCTAAATATTAGATTTGAAGATCGTATTCCTACCATCGAGATTCGAAGAAGATCAAAGGTAAGAGATGTAATACAACGAATATGTACATTAAGGTGGAATTTGGCGGGCATATCGCAAGGATGAATGGTGTTTGAAAATTTCGTTTTACTCCAAGAGAAAAACCGACGATATTTCTTTAATCTTTCTTCTGAATAATTTAAAAACATTGTGATATATAAATTATATATTTCTCAAAATACTTTATATTTTCTTTGAGGTGAAGGTATTTTTTGTCATGTACAGTCAAGCACATTTTCGACAGGACATTTGAGTATTAATTGGTATATATGAACAAAGAATAAATGTTTTTTTCCTTTTAACCTTAAAAAAATAGGAAGCTAAATTATTATTTTTTTTATTTATATCATACTTTATTTATTCATAAAATACGTATAGTATAAAAGAAGCTTTTAGCTTATGTCAGGTGTATGACATGGTTACAAAAATGTCCGGTCATGTTCAGCAAAATTTGGCCTAGTAACATATTCGAGGAGATACTTATATTGTATACTTTAATTAGTAATTTATGAAGCGGAAAATTCTTAATAATTTTAAGTAAATCTGTGGAATTACTAAAATGAATAACAATAATTTGATTTGCTCGGATATTTAAGGAAACTTAAAGAAATTTAGAGATTT
>CM032446.1:97063535-97146035 GCA_019049505.1 Pachyrhynchus sulphureomaculatus | reverse complement strand
AATAATTTGATGTAAACTTTTATTATCTTCTGTTTCTGCCTCTGAGTAATGTCTCTCCTCTTGTGGAATAAATTTTCACCTAGATTTTTCCAGAGTACTACTTTTTACTCGATTCCAGGCTGAAGCTATCCAATATATAACATTTTTCAAATTTATCTTTTTTAGACAATCAGCAAGATTGCCACCTTCATCTACTTCTAAAATATGCTCCAATAAAAAATGCCTGTAATTGGGTTTTAAATTTTCCAGTACACCCTGATCCATAGGCCGAATGAGAGAAGTTACAGCAAGAGGCAAAAACATTGCTTTTATTTCCCCACTTTCAAGTTGCTCCGCACTTGGGTGAGTGGGGGCGTTATCTAGTAACAGAATACATTTTCTAGAATATATATGTTCTTTTAAAAAAAGTTCCACTTTCGGAACAAAATCTCCAAAAAACCAGTCTTTAAATAGAATCGCGTTTATCCAGGAATTGTTTTGAGTTTATACAAAACAGGACAAGCATTGCGACGAATATTCTTAAAGGTTCGTGGATTTGCTGACTTACCAATACATAATAATGAGAGTTTGTGTCTTCCAGAAGCATTACTGCATGCAAGAGCAGTAATACGTTCTGTGCTACGTTTGTAACCAGGTGCCCCAGCTTCCGTTTTTGAAGCTAAGGTATTTGACGGGCAACATTTTGTAGTTCAAGCCTGTTTCATCACAATTATAGATTTGGCCTGGTTGTAAACCACGTTCTTTCACAAGCTGCTCAAAATTCTCTGCAATTTTTTTTGCAGCAGATACATCAGCCGACACTCCACAAACTTTCAGTTGACGTACACCATGTCTTTTTTCCACCTGTCTAGGCATCCATCACTTGTAGAAAAATTTACAGGCGCTTCAATAACCGGCAACTCATCGCTTAAACTCACTGCCTTATGTTTTAAAATTATTCCTGAAATTGGTATTCCACGTTCTCGATTCTGTGTAAACAATAAAAATAAAGAATCATTCCACTTTTTGGTATTCACCGCTTTTCATACTTTTCGTGCCTGTGTGGGCGATGACAAAACACTACACCATTTTTCAAGTTTTTCGCGATTTTTTCTCCACTCTGAAACAGTACTTACGGCTACACCTAAATCCTTCGCTATATTTTTAAGAATTTGACCCATTATCTAAACGTTGAATTGCTTCAAGTTTCTCTTTTAAGGTAATAACAACACGTTTACTCTTATTATTATGACTCTCCATTTTGTAAAATATCTATTAAAACGAAAACTATTACCTCTGCGATAATAATAGACGTAATGAGTAACTTATAACACTGGTCGACTAACCAAAACATAGACAGCGGTGAAATTCTAGACGTCGGGGAATCCCCGACGCGTTAAGGAAACCACTCATCGTCTGTTTCGAATAATGGGGATTTTTTCATTCAATGAGAATACAATTTGCTTTTTAACATTTTATTTCGGATAAACCGGATTTCAGATAATCGCGATTCGGATAATCGGGATTGTACTGTATATATTTATATATATATATATATAATATATATATATATATATATATATATATATATATATATATATATATATATATATATGTATATATATATATATATATATATATATATATATATATATATATATATATATGTTGTATATATATATATAATATATATATATATATATATATATATATATATATATATACATAAATATATATATATTTATATATATATATATATATATATATATATATATATATATTGTATATATATATATATATATATATATATATATATATATATATATATATATATATATATATATGTATAGGGTGTAGTGTATCAAAAAAAATGTTTAAATAAAAGTTATAGGGGTGTTATACGACGCACATGCTGACGTTAACAGTAAAATGTTTTCAACTGTCAGTTCGAAGAAATTACGGCATCTTGATTTTTTTAAATGGAAAGCCCTGTATAATGGAATAACTTGCTATTGGAATAACTGTAAATAGCGCTGTCCTGTAAGATTTCCATCGATAAAAAGGGACCAGTGATATGACGTCCACAACTCCCTGCCCACACGTTTACCTTTGAGAAGGACTGTCGATTATCCAGTGGGGTTTCTCAGTAGACCAGTACCGGCAGTTATGCCTGTTAACTTAACTTAACTTCCGTTAAGACAAAGTGTGGCCTCGTCAGAAAAAACAATATTATGATTTAGGTTAGGATCATTATTGATTTGTTCGACCATGACCTCGCAAAATTCAACGTGTCTATCGTACTCATCTTCAGATATTTCTTGCAATAGAACGGGTTTGTACGAATACAATTTTTTTTCATTCAGTATATGATTTAAGGTACCTTTACTTATATTGTGGTCTAGGCAAAGCTGACGAGTGGCTGTATCGGGATTTTCTGTAATTTTCAATAAAACATCTAACTTTTTATATTCGCTTGTTTAAACTTTTGGAGGTCCAGATTTAGAGCGATCTTTAACATGACCTAATTGTCTAAATCGTTTTAATGTTTTGCTAATTACGGATTCTCGATTCGGATATTCTGCGTTAAAAAGATCACACACCTCCTGTTGTGTTCTCCTACGATCTCCGCAACCAACCATCATTAACAAAGTGATTCTTTCAATTTCTGTTAAATGTACCATTATGATATTATGCTCAAATTGCAGTTTCACAAAATGCTGCAATAAACGTTTTTGTCAGTAAATCATTTTTTGACGCGTTAAGTCGTTACCTGAGAGTAAATGTTTGACACAAGCTAGCTTAAAAAAAAATGTTTTAATTTAATCTCCTTAATTTCAAATATATATAATTCCAAAACAGTTTAATTTAGACATATGGTATGTCAGACAAATAATATCTAAAATTTTTAGTGGGACTCAAATATAAAATAATATTTCTTCGAAGTGACAGTACAAAATATGTTATTGTCAACGTCAGCATGTGCGCCGTATAACTTTTATTTAAACATTTTTTTGATACACTGATTAATAAATGCTGTGAAATCATTATTCCATACATGCGGAACACCCTGTATATATATATATATATATATTATATATATATATATATATATATATATATATATATATATATATATATACATACCTTTATATATTTCTTTATCTACAATTATGTAATCTGTGTAATATAAACGTATATAAATAGATCCTGTGTTTTTCTAGGATTAATGTAAATTATTATCATAATGTAATAATAGAGTTCATAGAATAACATGTTAGCAACTGTTACAGAAGGAGAAAAAATATAGATAAATGATGCAGTTCGTCTTTTACGCAAAACTTATTAAACGATTAAAGAATTCCTTTTCCGGCAGTTTTTCCTGAGAGACAACTTGAGGAAATTTAAGTCATGAATTGCTGAGAAAGACCTATATTGCTAATAATATCCCGTAAGTGTATATGTGTATCTTTGATTGTGTTAGCCGATACTGGTTGGAAATCCATAATAAAATTATATAAAAATAACACTATGTTTTAATTTCCAATATATTTAAAGTAACTTGACAATTGTTTCACCATACAAGGGCTTCTTCAGAAGTAAATAAAATTTTTTCTTGTTTACTTCTAAAGAAGCCATTGTATGGTGAAACAATTGTCAAGTTACTTTAAATATATTCGAAATTAAAACATAGTTTTGTTTTTATATAATTGTATATGTATATTAGACCTTACAGACAATCTAGCCAAGGGAGAGGGCATATGCGCCTCCCATACATTTTAAATATAGGAAGTAGTGTGCTCTTAAAAATAGGGGTTTTCATTGGGTTCTTTTATGAACAATCCTTACCTTGGGTCATTAATTTTTAAATTAAAGGTATTAGAGTTTTTCTGTAAGACAGAGTTCTTTTATTTGAAAAAATCATCCCCTCTTCAGTCATTAACTCTTAAATTGGGTACAATTTATTAAAGTTTTACTATATGGAAGGATTTTTTTTGGTACAAATCTCTACACACAGTGATTTTTAGTTTAGCGTGTTGGGAAGGGAAAACTTTCGAAGTTCCAACAAGACAGGATTTTTTCCAAAAAAAGGTTTAGCATACTCCGTTGTCTTTTACCCTTCCATTAATGTTTTTTGTTTTTCTGTAAACATCTTTTGCTTTCATATGTTCGCCGACTCCTTGGCATTAGCTACGCCGTTGCCGCAAGTAGTATACTCTAATAAATACGATAAATTATAATACTATCTAAAAATATTTTGTCTTGTTTTCCGGCAAGGAAAAGAAATATTTTTAAAACACATTACCAATAATTTATTGTTGTTTGTGAATGTCGCTTTCACTTGCTACGCGATTTGTCACACACAACAAATTCTATTACAATCGGACGGTCTTTCAAAGTTACAATTCTGGGTAAGATAAATCTTATATTTTAGTTTTTATATTTTGATAAATGCTATTTTTGATAAGACAAAAATAAAAAAAAAATATTTGAAGATCATAACTTAGGATAGCAAATGAAAAATTTAAACTGAAATGCAAAAATTATCTTACATAAGTTCCACCATTTAACAACAACACCTTCAAAGTGTAAGAAATATAATGTGATATTATTGAATTTTTGCCTCTTCCTCTAATTTTATACATTAAAATTAATAATTAGTATTTGTAAACATTGGTATTTAAATACCATTCAAATTATTAATTTCATATTTCTAATTTTATGTATTTTGCCAGGTTCCAGTAAGTAACAAAAGATTTGGTGAGTGATTTTTACAAGTAAATAAGCTCGCTTTTATAAAAAATGTAAATAATTAAATAAAATATATAACTATCTTAAATTATAAATTTATAAAATCGAGCTGTACTTTTTCTAGGCATCTTAAGTAGTGTCCTTTTTAATTACTGATGTGATCACATTAGTGTTTTTTTTTAATAGATTTTGGTAAAATGTACATAGATTTAAGGGTATGTCTTCTCACTGTTTTTTATTCCTTTTTTCTAACAATTAACGTACGCTTGAAAGTCAAAAAAATAAATTACACTTTAGTGAATAATTTGATAATTAAATTTGTGGTAAATAAATAATTCAAACAATTCATAAGAATTAAAAGTAAACTAAGCAATAATGTTAAATACAGAGAATTTTATACTGTTTTTGTAATTGCTATTAGTAACTCATTTCGCAACTAATTTGTTATAGTTAAATTTTAGATAAATTATACAAAATGACCTTAAAAATTATTTTCGTAGAATAAAGTTACGCTTAAGTAAAGGGTACTTCAAATTGGTATTTTGTTCCTAGATGTACCATTTTTAAGCACAATTAAGGTTAAAAACTGAAAAATTAGATCAAAATTACAATTTGAGATTAAGTACTTTCGAGTTCTTTGGAATTTTATTCATTTATCCGACATTTTATTTTGCACCTAAAAATTAACATTTAGATTTTTTAGCTTAGGTTAGATAATTTACTTCGCACATAGAAAAAGATAACAAAAGTTAAAAATTATTTTGTTTTTCCAAGATTTCTTTAGCTGCTACGAAGCAGTAGCTTAGAAATGAACTCCGTATTGCGCAAAAATCTTTATTATATGTGTAGCTATTTTAAGGTCACAGTGTAGTATGGATTTTAAAATTTAACTGTAGAAAATTAGATTTAGACTATGCAGATACATGTATCGGATAAAAAATTTTAAAAATATATATTTGCTTCTATCTGTGATCAAGTTATCTTACGACACTCCCATTTCTTAATAAAAATTGAATATCTACTTAGTCACAATACAGAAAATTCTGTAGCATCAAAAAAGTATTACAAAGATTCAATAGTGTTAAAGTATCTGATTAAGTTTGCAATTTAGTCACATTTTGTATATCTAGGATAGTGTAATAATGATCTTATGCTGAATATTCACTAATAACTATTATTTGAATCATACTTATAGTTGTTTGAAAATAATCTTTTAGCTGTTATACAAAAATGTGAATTTGTCAATATATTTTATATGTCTAATTATTTCGTTTATTCTGGAATATGCGGAAATTCTGGAATATTTGGGACAAAAATCGTACTTGCAAACACAGAAATTGTGATCACATTTAAACATTTTGTTATTCTATTAATATTATCTTCCTATAAATGTTTTACTATAGTTCAACCTAAAACTTTTAGGACAAGTTAGTTTTTACTTTTAATTATTTTTACCTCGTAGGTGAAAAATTGCATTGGGAATGTTTAAAATTAAATAGATTTTATTCAGTTAGTTTTTTTCCTTCTTTTAGACTCTGCTTAGCCTTCATATATAAAAGTACTTAAATGCATGCTAAATAAAAATTGAGATAATGTTACAAATGTAGAGCATGTAGACACTAATTTTTTACTTGGGGAAATATTTAATAATCCTAGTTGTTCACGCTTAGTTGTACTAATGTCTTTTCCTCTTTGAAATATTATATAAAATAAACTCAATATTAACATTTATTTTAATGTTATAAAATATGTTGTAGGAAAACTTAGTAACAATACGATTCAGAAATTTACAGGAGGGCGTATAAAAAAATACTTTTTACAATTAAATTTCTTAATTTTTCAGTATATTTTCAATATGTTCTAAATAGTCAGAGTAAGAAGAATTAATTATATTTAGAAAAAACGGTTTTTCTTATTGATCAGTTGTCTATATAATGAAAAAAACTCATTTTCTCATTTCGTTTCAAATGCACTTCTTATAATTGTAAAATAGAAAATAAAAAAAAAATAACATCGATTGAGTCTGAGATAAGTTCTTAACGAAAAAATAAATAGAAAAATGCATTAGAACTATCAGAGATAATTTTCGGATATATATTTGGAAGTTTATATTACGATTTACTTATTTTTAGTGTTCCGTACGGAACACTTATAAGATCACTTTGGTGAGCGGGTGTCTGTCCGTCTGTCCGTCCGTCTGTCTGTCCGTCTGTCCGTCTGTCACACCCGATTTTCTCCGAAACTATTTGTCATAGAAAGTTGAAATTTGTAGTAATATAGGAATTGATGGCCTCATCAGAGCCATGTAGTTTTGAAAGTTAAATTTTGACTTAAGGGGTTACATTTTTGGGGGGTGAAATCGGAAGTGAAAAAAAAAATTTTTTACTAGATAATCAAGTGTGGTGTCAAATGAAAGCGTGTGAAAATACGAGTAAAAAATATATATATAATGTAATACTTGCGCGCACTTTTCTTTGTATTATTTTTAAAAAATCGCGAAAAATCGCTGTCCACCCGCCTTATCTCGGAAAGTACTTATCAAAAAATTTTGAAAAAATTCTGGAATATTCTCCACGGGGTGTAGATTGAACGAAAATTATCACGAGTGCATTACCTGTAATAATTTATCTGGTATATAAAAAAAACAGAAATTTCAAGGTCATCAATTTTCAATAAAGATTGGAAATAAACTTTGTTGAAAACTTATTTGGGGTGTCTTTTGTGAAGTCACTGATCATTTTATTTCACCGTAACATAAATTTTGACTTAACGGATTCGTTTTGAGGGGTGTGAAATCGGAAGTGAAAAAAAAAATTTTTACTAGGTCATCGAGTGTGGTGTCAAATGAAAGCTTGTGAAAAACACGAGTAAAATATGTATATATATATATATATATATATATATATATATATATATAATGTAATACTTGCGCACACTTTTCTTCATATTACTTTTAAAAAATCGTGAAAAATCGCTGTCCCCTACCTTATCTCGAAAAGTACTGATCAAAAAATTTTTGAAAAAATTCTGGAATATTCTCCACGGGGTATAGATTGAACGAAAAATATCATTAGATTTAATAATTTATCTGGTATATAAAAAAAAAACAAAATTTCAAGGTCACCAGTTTTCAGTAAAGATTGGAAACAAACTTTGTTGAAAACTCATTTGGGGTGTGTTTTGTGAAGTCACTGATCATTTTATACCACCCTAACAAAAATTTTTATTTTAAAAACAATCAACGTACGGAACACTAATTGTGCAAGTTCAACTTGCACTTGACCGGTTTTTTAATAATAATTTTTAATATGGTAGTGGTATGAGGTTCGAAAAGTTTAATTAGAAATATTAGCAATAAGTGTATCCTTCCTCTCGAAATTATAGGAACCTATATTGTATCGAATTATCTTCATAAGATCTTTAAAAATGCATTTTGAAATTTTTTGTATTTATCCCTGTTACTTTCATGAATGATATTGTTAAATCAGACTGTGGAAAATACTAGGGTAAACACATTTTTTTTCAAGAGAGTTATGTTTAAGCGATTCGAGCTTGGCTTGTTAAAACGTAATTCATGAAGACTGCGCTATAATAAATCAAATACACTTAAGTGCATTATATTGAAGCATAAATTGCGATGTGCTTGAAATTTTAAATCTGGAAAGGTCATTTGTGAAAATGGATTTTGCCACAATGAAAAACAGTAAAAATGCAGTTATGCTCATGTTTGCCGTGTAAAATCATTTCTCTTTTAGACACATTTTTCAGATTTTGATTTATCAGAATTATAATTGAATCGAAATTGAAGTTATTAAAAAAATTTATAACAACCGGATAACAGGCATTTATAAATTTAGGTAGAAAATGTATTTCGCTCAGAAATCTAAAAAATACTTTTAAAAATCGGTAATTTTTATAAATTTATGCAAATTATGTAACCTATGATCACATCTACACACATGGTATTATATAAGTGCGTTTTTAGTACTATTTTTTATTTTTGGTACTTTCAAAACCGTTTAACGAATTTTTTTTTATAAACGGTCTAAATTTGGAAAACTTATGATATTTTATAAATAGGGTAATCACCAGAAAAAAGAAGTAACCACATTGCTTTAGTATTTTTTGTGTGTATAGAATACGTGCATAGTGGATATATGTCCAGATTATTCACAGTGTTTCTGAAAAGTACTGTTGATGGCTCTCAAGTTTCCTCAAAGAGCATTCTTTACGAGTCGCAATGGACGGGTTTCTTCACTATCAACGCCGGTGTACCCTAGAGCTGCATACTGTCTCCCACTCTCTTTCTCATTTACATTAACGATCTGCTGGAAAAAAACAGGAATCGAATCTGCAGCTTTGCAGATGTCAGTACGCTTATCTCATCATTCACTTTGAACCCTCGAACATCGGCGACAAACGCAAATATCTGCAGACAGCAGGAGGTCGTTCAACTTAACAAAGACCTGGAAGAAATGCTATCTTGGGAAGACAGTAACGAAGTAGTATTCAAGGCTTCAAAAACACAGGCGGCAGTTTTTTTCAAAAAGATTTTACGTTACTGAACCCGACATAGTTATGTTGGTCCCTCCGTTCGTCTAGCATCGTCACTCAATTTGATGTGTGTTAATTTGAGACCAAATATGTCTTGGCATGACCATGTTCCAAGCATAACAAAGAGAGCTTTCCAAAAGCTGGGAATATTATTTCGAACTAGAAAACTTCATACTCCACACCAACTGTTAATTCTGTACAAAGCTCAAATTCGACTAACGATGGAAAACTGCTCCCACGTTTGGGGCTCTGCTCCCAAACATATACTGCATTTGTTGGAAGAAAGTTGCTCGCTTGATTAGAGATCCGGAACTGGCCATCCACCTTGATGGTTGGTGACTTGAATCTATTCTACAACTATTTTCATGGAAAGTGTTGGATGGATGTAGCCCGCTTAATTCCTCCCAAAGTGGTGCATGCTAGAAATACACGTCGTGCTAATACTTCACATCCCTATGAAGTTCAGCTTATTATTCCTTGTAAAACCCTTTTCAAACAGTCTTTTAGATGGAAAACTACATTCCTTTGGAATAATGAGCCCAGGACTGTGTTTCCGACCGAGTACAATTTACAGCGATTCACGACCAACATGAATCGCTTTTTCCGCACACGTGTCGCTCCTGTAGCGCTTTAGGGATTCCCTGCAACACGTGTGCTAGGCCCATAAAAGAAACAGACGTCCACATCTGTGTTGACATGTAGTCCTCATAATGATCACCAAGAAGGAAGTTCTAATCGTTTCTGGTGCTTTTGTTCTAATTGTCAGAAAAACGACGGCTTTGAGTACGTCCAAGTTTTCGAAGTAAAGGACGATATGGAACGAGTAACTTGATAAAGGATTTACTATTGGACGATTTATACGAACTTAATCTCGAATGTAGATCTGGATTTGGCTTCAAAAAACTTTTTTCAAGATTACGTTAAGGTAAGGATAAAAAAATATATCTAGTAAAAAATAAACATTTATATTTAGAATATTGAAACAATACTGTGATAACAAAAAAAACATTAAAGACATTAAAAGAACATTATCTGAGGCGCAAATTTCTTTTCAATTTAGTATAAAATGGAAATTGTTTGTTAAGGTAGTTCACTCGTAAATCCACTCTTCTTAAAAATTTGATGAAATTTAAATATGGCGTTAATCTAAATGTTTTTCATTCAATTAAAAAAAAATTTTGACCGATTGCGAAGTGAGATATTCATAATTAAAGTGCACATAATTAACAGGCAATAGGCCAACGATGTATAAAAAAAGCATAGTTTCGTGTATATCTTAAGAACTTTTCCTACGAATTTTTTAAAAAACTAATATTTAGTAAAAAAAATTAGAAAAATTTTGAAATAAAAATATTTTTTTTATCGAGTTGTTTAAAAAGATATAAATATTTAAAGTGGATGTTTTTTTAAAAGAATAACCGCGCCGTGAGGGACAAATGTCACAATTTGACAACACTGTCGTCATCATATTTTACGCGCCAACATTCAAACAGCATTTAAAATGGTTAACTTTTAAACAGAAATTCATTGGTAGGTTAAATAATTTATTGAATAAACACAATATATTTATCAACTTTAACTGTAATCATCAAATAAAAATATTAAATATATTAATTAAAAAATTCAATCTTGATATTTATTATTTTTTTCTTTAGTATTTAAAAGATTTATATGTAACAAAAATATGTTTGTAGGTTCAATAAATTTTCAATACTTTATTTATTTAATTTATTTATTTATTTAATACAACTATCCTACAGAATAATCCAATTATAGGATAGGAACATTCAAATATAACAAATACAAATAGATAAGTAAGACCTAATCCACAGTTAAACATGACCCACGTAAAAATGTTATACTTCAACAGAAAATATCAACTATATGTTTGACCCTTTCATAATTCCTGCACATAACGTATAGCGGCGAGTACATCAACAAGTTTTTTCTTGGAACAGGCTTGTAGAAAAGGGAATGGCTTAGGCGAGCCTATTGAGATGGCACACGGAACCTAATACTTGAGAGGGTGCAAGGGCATTCGATTCTGTTGTTCAAAATTTTATATGAAAACAAGGTTGTAGCATATTCTCTACGCCGAGAAACGCTAACAATACTGAATTTTCTCAATAAAACATTAAACACATCTCAATAAACATTAGAGAAACCCAATGGTG
This sequence comes from Pachyrhynchus sulphureomaculatus, assembly GCA_019049505.1. Lineage (NCBI taxonomy): Eukaryota > Metazoa > Arthropoda > Insecta > Coleoptera > Curculionidae > Pachyrhynchus > Pachyrhynchus sulphureomaculatus. The sequence continues at coordinate 97,134,579 of CM032446.1, read as the reverse complement.
GATAAATACCAACTAATTTAAATCAGAGGAACTTCACAAATCGTCTTTGGATTTTTTCAGTATGATTACTGTGGACCTCATATATTGGATACCAGCTAACTGAACCATATTCCAGTTTAGAACGAACCAAAGCATTAAATAAAGTGATAAGAGTTTCAATGTTTGAAAGGTCTCTAGAATTCCTCATGATGAAACCCCTGCACTTATAAGAAGAAGCAATGATCTTATTTATATGGTCCACAAAATTGAGTTTAGCATCAAACGTTATACCAAGATCTTTGAAACGATAATATTTTTCAAGATCATTATGGTTTAAATTATATAAAAAATTTACTGGTAATTTCTTTCTAGTGAATGACATAGAAAAACATTTGTTTGTGTTCAAATATAAGTTATTACGAATATACCAACGATTTAAAGTATCTAGATCATCCTGAAGAGTTACTCAATCAGAGAGTCTATGCGTCGGTATATTTTCAGATCGTCAGCATAAAGCAAAGAGGACGAGGCAAGGCCACTGGTGACGTCATTTATAAATATGTTAAATAATAACGGTCCTAGGATAGACCCTTGAGGAACATCAGAGGTAGTATTAATAATAACTGACTCAAAACCACGATAATTTACTATCAGTTAACGGCCAATTAAATAAGGTTTCAGCAGGTTTAATAAATTGTCATTATCTCCACAGTTTGAGAGTTTTTCGAGCAGAATACCATGATCAAGCCGGTCAAAAGACTTTGAGAAGTCTGTATAAACTACGTCGACCTGTCCTCCATTATCCATAATTTCCGAAATAAATTGTAACTAAATTGATAATAGTTGGACGCCCTAGAAAGAACCCATGTTGGCTTTCAGTTATGAAAAGTTTAACATGATTAAATATAATATCATACAGCACAATTTCGAAAACCTTTTGAAAAGTTGTTCAATATTACCACAGGTCTGTAATTTTCAATGAGGCTCTCATTACCCTATTTGAATACGGGACATATTTTAGACTTCTTCCAGATTTGTGGAAAGGACGATGATTTTAAACACAGATTGAAAAGGAACGTGAGAGGCTTGGACAACACAGCTGCACAATCCCGAATAAAAAAAGCTGGTAGACCATCGGTTCCAGCGGTCGATTTAGGTTTAAGTTTCTTTAAGGTACTGATCACGTTCCTTTCCTCTATGGAGTTAACAATTAGAGATGAGAGAAAGAGATATGAGTAGTTATCAGGAGGGTTGTTCTGAAACATAGAGGAATCAACATATGCCGACTGGAGCAAAAAAATTCATCTCCTGAGGAGCCGTATGCAATTCGTTTTCAAAATACATGTTAATGGGAATACTAGTTGTCCTCCTTTTCTCGTTTAGAAAAGACCAAAATTTATTTGGGTTGATAGAGAAGTTCCTTTCCGCCTCAGCAACATAATTTATACAAGGAATCCCAACCTAGATCTTGATCCCTCTACGAGGACGTTTAAATTCGACTAGGTCACAAACATTTTAGTAAGTATATATATATATATATATATATATATATATATATATATATATATATATATATATATATATATATATATATATATATATATATACTTTTTCCAGGCTTGATTCTTTTTTTTTTGATATTGCGTATTATCGAATTATCGTACCATTTAGGATATTTGAGGTTCTTAGGGCGAATAATAGAAAGAGATAACTCAATTCAGTACAACATAGAATTGGTCGCAAAAATCAGTTTGTAGAATGTTGTTGTAAAGGGATGGGTAATTCGCTCTTCGAAAGTTATACCTTTGAGTCTGAAGAAGGGGAAAATTATCATGAATATGCTCAACCAGAATTGACATCTGTAAGGCAGGGTGATGAAGATCCAATGGTATCAAAGGATAATCCGCACGATATACATTAAGTGGAGTTCTACTAAATACAAGATCTAACAGACGATTATTTTCATTATAATTACGATTAAATTGATTTAAAGATAAAAACTCTCTATAAGAGGCACCATAACATAATTTGCATAAGTAGGAAGATTGAAATCCCCCAATACTAGCAAGTCATCTTCATTAGTAAAATAATCAGTTCAGCATTTCTTCAAATATTGTGTGTTTATGTCAATATTATAATTTATTTATCAAAACGGTTTTATAAATCTTCTCCATAAAACTAAATACGTAATTAATGATACTAGTTATAGATAAATAAAGTACTATAAACTATTTGTAAACCAATTAATTACTTCATTTACTACTCGTGTATCTTTGCTAATACGTGGTTTGCCATTGTCATTTATCATAAGAATTTTTTAGATCCTTCAAAGTTATGCATTGAGATGCAATTTTGTTAATCATAAGATCTGAAATAACACTTTTTAAAGGCATTAACGATGGAAATATTAGTTTTTTCATGACGCACTCTTTATACCTTACGTAATTTGCAATTACATTTTTTCTCTTCAAAAATTCATTTGCCAAATTCTTAAGGATTTTAACGTCATATATTGCCTCATGGAATTTTTCGTTTGGTGCTATTTGCAATAAATCATGCGCTAACTTTCCGAGCTTAAACATTTCTAAGCCTTTTCGGTCAGGAAAGCGTTTTTTAAAAAGACTTACTCTGTCCGAAAAATCAGCAATATTTTTGGAATCCTCGATCATTGCAAAATTAATTATACCTTGAATTAAATGGGACGAATCAAAACGTGCACTATGGGCAAAAAGTACGCAAGGTTTTGGAGAAAAATTTAAAAATGTTGGAATGAAATTAATGCATCCTTTAGAGTGATGGGTTTATCATATAAATACAGATCGCCATTAATATGATCTAAGCCCGTAACTTTGAAAGCGTAGTAATTAATCGGTTACGTAGACGTAATATAAACATTGAATGTTTTATCCCGATATTTCGCCGCTATTTGCAAAATATCAGCTGTACTTGAAAATCCCGATATTTTCAAATCGAAATATACACCCTCGGATGTAATTGAAACATTATTCAATATATTAATTAATGCCTGAGGATTAATAACGTCACCAGTATGATAAACGTCCATCTGCAGTCCACAATTTGATTGATACTATACCTCTTCACGTTTTTCTTTATTTTTTCTCGGGGCCTCTTTATTTCTACCCAATAAATTTCTAAAGTTTTTCGTTGCAAGCAAATTAGCTCTTGATGCTCTATGTTTTCTTATTTCATCTTTTCTGGCCAGATACGATTTTGTATGTTTCCCAGAGAGTTTATTGATGAGCTTTCCTTTGCAAATTTGTCTTTATGTCGCAGTTGATTATAATCAAAAGGCATTTTTTATTTAAATTATATTTTTTTTATTTTAAATAGAAGAAATACGGTCTAAACAGTAAACATACAAAAAGTATAATAAATAGCCTATGTAAACGTCATTCTATAGAGCATTCGGTATAAATATTGGTAGCGTTGCCACATTTGTTTTCATTAAAAGTATGTATGAAAGTTTCCATGTATCAAATACCGACAAAAATAAAATACTCTGCCATTGAGTATTTTAAACTTTTTTTATTTATTATCGGAATATACTTTTGGCTTCGATTGTCACGAGTGAACTACCTTAAGTTGAATTAACTTATTTGAGAAAAAAAAAACTCTCAATCACTAGTATCGGATAAAGACTGGGTGGGACTTGTCATCTGTAGTTGTTGGCTTTGCTGCATTTTACCGGAATGCCATGACTGTTGAGGGATGGGAAAGGAACTATGGGCAGATTCAGGTCCTAAGGAACGAAATGGTGGCATCGGATAGCCAGGTGAAGTAGGTTGCAGTTAATGGTAAGTAGGCTGTAAATGAGGTGGGGGGGATGAATGTGGAGTGTCAGATTTCCTCATCTCTGCATTGCTGATGATTCGCAATGTTACTCGCTTGCGGTGATGGCAGGTCTCTTATTCGGAGACCTCTCAATGCGAAGGTCCTTTAATATCTTTCATTATAGAAAGAGCTTCTTCTGTGGCCGATGACTGGCGAGTGACTTGAATGATATATTTTTTTTACAGTGGGCTCCTCTATCTGCTCAGTATTCCGAGTCTCTTCTTGTAAGCCCTAGGAGAATTCAATAGGTACTTAAGAAAATAAATAGGAACATTTCATATGTTACTGTGCTGTTTTGATATCTACAGTAGGTACTTACCTATTTTATGCCAAATGAACTCGAATGGAAAACAATAGCAAAGAGTTCAGTTAAAAAAGAAAGAATATTAATTTGCAAGCACCGATTAACATTGGAACAGAGTTTTTCAATTATAAGGGCTGCTTTAGTATCGTTCTCTTTGCTGTAGTAGATCTGAACTATAATTTCATTAATGTGAATGTTGGTTGCCAAGGTAGAATAGCGGACGGTAGTGTATTTCGGAATTCAGAAAATGCCTTCAGGATAACACAATGCATCTTCCTCCCTTTTGTGCACTTCCTGGCAGAAACATTTCTACACCGTTCATTTTTGTCACAGACGATGCGTTTCTATTGTTAAAGGTCGTCATGAAACTCTTTCCTGGGGTATAGTTAAAGGGTTCAAAGGAAAGGAATTTAATTATCGCCTTAGCAGAGCACGTAGGGTGTCTGAGAACGCGTTCGGGATAATATCGTCCTTGTATCGCATACTTCGAAGGCCTATTGTTAGAACCAGAACATGCTAAGAAAGTAGTTAAAGCAATACTCTATCTACATAATTTCTTAAGAAAAAGCAACTCTATAGGATTATATAGTCCCCTTGAGACATTTGATTCTGAACCTCCTACTACGGGCGAGATGACTTCAGGACATTGAAGACAATCACCTTCAAATCGAGAATTGGTCGACAGTCCCGGAACTTCAAGAAGGAGTACTAATTAAGCACAGTTGATTGGAAATCAATTTGCTGAGTTTTTTTCTTCCCTAAAAGGAATGGTGCCTTTCAATATGACATGTCATTTTAATTAGTAATTGTTAATTTAAAAACTTATTATTTAAAATATTTATTAAATGCCCAATGAGTAATTAGGTATATATTACCTAATTATTCATAATAAAATACTTTCATAGATGTATATGTATACTGTGTATAATTTTAACATTTTTGAATTATTAGAGACAAAAGTATTTCAAACTTATATCATTGAATTATTTCCACTAGCTAGTTTTTATTATCTTCAATTATCTTGCCAGAGTGACCATATCGGTAATTCCTCTCGGTTGATTGAGAAACAACATACTGTCATAGCAAAACAATTTGCTTTTATAGACGTGATCACTTTCCACTCCGTATTTTGTGCCCTATCTTTCTTTTGTTAATTCACACGAAAACTAGCACAGCAAGTTCTTGATTTTCCTTTCAATTTCATTTTTGTCCATACCAAAACTAACTGCGATTTTAAATAACTCATCTGCTTTTCTATTCCTGTCTTAGTACATATATATATATATATATATATATATATATATATATATATATATATATATATATATATATATATATATATATATACCTGAAGTAATAGAGAAATAAGCTGAAAGCAGAGGTATGCACAACGAAAAGTAGACAGAAATACACACATCCTGCGCACAGTGGGCCAGGAACCTAATTTTTCGTTCAAAATTCTCTAGAGCCCTCAATTATTAACGAAATCAGAATTGTTTTTTTTTTAAATACTCGTAAGAGAATTCCGGACAAACGTAAGGAAGCTGATTTACAAAATATAACCTCAACATTTTTTTAAATTGCAAAAAGCATCCCGAAACCTGGAGGTGAAATTTCGAAGTTTACGTGATTTCAAGTTTATGTGTTAAAAACTAGTTCATCCGAGGTTTCTCGGGTTACTAAATCTATTTTCGGGGTCATTTTGATCATATGCACCCTTTTAAGGTGTGAAACTGGGAGTTGGAGGGGAAGAAATTACAATATTCTCGTGAATGAGAGTTTCGCGTTCAAAACTGCTTCCTAAGGGTTTTCTGGGGTCGTTAAATCTATTTTTAGAGTCATTTTGATCATAGGCGCCCTTTTGAGCGGTGATAGTAGGGGTTCGAGGGGGAGAAATTATGATCCTGAATTAAAAATTTCGCGTTCAAAACTGGTTCCTCGGGTCGCCGAAGCTATTTTCCAGCCCTCATTTTCACCCCTCAAAAGGGCGAATGGATCAAAATTACCTTGGAAATGGATTCAGTGACCCCAAAAACCCCCGATAAACCAGTTTTGAACAAGTAAATTTGAATCACGTGAACTTCGAAATTTCACCTCTAGGTTCCGTGCTGCTTTTTACGATTTCAAAAAAAAATATTAATTTATGCTTCCTTACATATGTCCAGAATTCGCTTACGAGTATTTAAAAAAAATTGTCTCATTTCGTTATTAATTGAGGGCTCTAGACAATTTTGAACAAACAAATGAAACTCGTGAAGACAGTGTTAGCACGTCCCCACTACGCCTTTCTGACTGGCTTTCTTTGAATTGGACTGACACTTGAGCGATCAGGTTTAGTACAGAGCGGCAAGATTTTGCCAGTTGGCTTCTGCCAACAGCTACGTCTACGTTACTTTTGCTAATTGGCCTTGCCAACTTGTATTCTACGGCAGTGTGCACGCGGCTTTAAAGATCTTTAAAATGAATTAAACAGATAGTGGTTTATTTTAAAGGTAGCTTTAATTTATTAATAACAACTTAAAAGTTAATTTATTTTCTTCATAAAATCTATTCAAAGAGAAAATATATCTATTGTTCGGGTTTCTTAATAAACTTAAATATTGAAAAAATAACCGGTCAAGTGCAAGTTGAACTTGCACAATTAGTGTTCCGTACGTTGATTGTTTTTAAAATAAAAAAATTTGTTAGGGTGGTATAAAATGATCAGTGACTTCACAAAACACACCCTAAATGAGTTTTCAACAAAGTTTGTTTCCAACCTTTACTGAAAATTGGTGACCTTGAAATTTTGGTTTTTTTATATACCAGATAAATTATTAAAGGTAATGATAATTTTCGTTCAATCTGGAGAATATTCCAGGATTTTTTCAAAATTTTTTGATCAGTACTTTTCGAGATAAGGTAGGGGACAGCGATTTTTCACGATTTTTTAAAAGTAATACGAAGAAAAGTGTGCGCAAGTATTACATATATATATATATATATATATATATATATATATATATATATATATATATATATATATATATATACATTACTCGTGTTTTCACAAGGTTTCATTTGACACCACACTCGATGACCTAGTAAAAAAATTTTTTTTTCACTTCCGATTTCACCCCTCAAAACGAATCCCTTAAGTCAAAATTTATGTTAGGGTGATATAAAATGATCAGTGACTTCACAAAACACACCCCAAATAAGTTTTCAACAAAGTTTATTTCCAATCTTTACTGAAAATTGATGATCTTGAAATTTCCACACTCGATTACCTAGTAAAAAATTTTTTTTTTTTCACTTCCGATTTCACCCCCCAATAAAAACTAACCCCTTAAGTCAAAATTTAACTTTCAAAACTACATGGATCTGATGAGGCCATCAATTCCTATATTACTACCAAATTTCAACTTTCTATGACAAATACTTTCGGAGAAAATAGGGTGTAACAGACGGACAGACGGACAGACGGACATACAGACAGACACCGAAGTGATCTTATAAGTGTTCCGTACGGAACACTAAAAAGAAGCTCAATATTTCATTTCATTTTAAAATTATTCCAAAATTTAAAAAAAAAAATAGTTTCAGAATTAACTTACCCTAAATGATAGCATAATAAGTAATTAGACTTTAGAGAACTAATTAATAACTAATTATTTTTATGTAATGTTTTAGAGAGTATGAATAATTAAACGCGTTGTGCAGGAACTAAGTTGAGAATTATTGCCAATATTGCATTTACAGTAAAGCAAGCAATAGTCTATCCTAACAATAGAAAACCTCAAAATATTTATTCTTATTAAGAATGGATAATTTCCGTAAAGGAACTTTGCTTTAAATGTTAAATTCAATGGAACTGAAATCTTTTCGTTGGTATTATTGGTATAGATCATTAGCTGCCTGTTATTATACTGATAAAACATTTTTTTAAAATACAAACATAAAAGTTGATCTCTTTGCTTATTAAGACAAACTAATTAATTCTTAATATTCACTTGCAGCCACTAATCTATAATATATATAAAATGCAATGTCTCTCTGTCTGTCTGTCTGTCTGTCTGTCTGTCTGTCCGTTAGTGCGCCTATCACTGAAAAACCACTTATCCGATTTACGTACTTTTTTTTTTTTAAACATACATATGTTCTCTGGCCAGGTTATAGGCTATATTTTATTACGATAGGTAGCATAAGGAATGAGCAGTGACGTAAAATAGTGAAAGATGTCGGAAATAAGTTTGCCGCTAGCGCGTGCCTTTGCAATACACAGCCTAAACCATTAAATATGGAACAATATTATGTAGCAAAGAATATCTGTAATGTATAATCTATAATATATATAAAATGCAATGTCTCTCTGTCTGTCTGTCCATTAGTGCGTTTATCACGCAGGAACCACTTATCCGATTTACCTGTCTTTTTTTAAATTCATGCATATATTCTTTGGCCAGGTTATATAATAATAATAATAATCTATATATATATATATATATATATATATATATATATATATATATATATCTATAATATATATAAAATGCAATGTTTGTCTGTCTGTCTGTCTGTCTGTCCGTGAATGCGCTTATCCCTCGAGAACCACTTATCCGATTTACGTGATTTTTTAAATTCATACATATGTTCTCCGACCAGGTTATAGGTATATATTTTATTACATCTATAATATATATAAAATGCAATGTATTATGTCTGTCTATCTGTCCGTTAGTGCGCTTATCACTGGAGAACCACTTATCCGATTTTCGTACTTTTTTTTTTAAAACATACATATGTTCTCCGGCCAGGTTATAGGCTATATTTTATTACGATCGGTAGCATAAGGAATGAGCAGTGACAATAAGAATAAATGAAGTCGGACAAAGTTTGCCGCTAGCGCGTTCTCTTGCAATACACAGTCAAAGCATTAAATATGGAACAGTATTATGTAGCAAAGAATATCTATAATATATATAAAATGCAATGTCTCTCTGTCCGTCTGTCTGTCTATCTGTCTGTCCGTCCGTTAGTGTGCTTATCACTGGAGAACTACTTATCCGATTTACGTGCTTTTTTTTAACCATGCGTATGTTATCTCGCCAGGTTATAGGATATATTTTATTAGGTGACATAAGGAATAAGCAGTGACGATAATAGTGAATTAAGTCGGAGAAAAGTTTGCCGCTAGCGCGTTCTCTTGCAATACACTCCCTAAAGCATTAAATATGGAACAATATCATGTAGCAAAGAATAAAATATATATAAAATGCAACGTCTCTCTGTCTGTCTGTCTGTCCGTTAGTGCGCTTATCACTCGAGAACCACTTATCCGATTTACGTGTTTTTATAAATTTATACATATGTTCTATATAACTCGATATAAGTCTAGATAATGGGAGATAAGGTGAGATAATGGGAGATAAGGAGAAATAATGGGAGATAAGTTGAGATAAGCCTCGATAATGGGAGATAATTATAAATAATGGGAGATAAGGAGAGATAATGGGAGATAAGCAGAGATAAGTTTAGATAATGGGAGTTATGGTGAGATAATAGGAGATAAGGAGAAATAATGGGAGATAAGGAGAAATAATGGGAGATAAGTCGAGATAAGCCTAGATAATGGGAAATAAGGTGAGATAATGGGAGGTAAGGAGAAATAATGGGAGATAAGGAGAAATAATGGGAGATGAGCAGAGATAAGCCTAGATAATGGAAATTATGTAAAGATAATGGGAAATAAGGAGAAATATTGGGAGATAAGGAGAAATAATGGGAGATATTTTATTACGTTGGGTAACATAAGGAATAAGCAGTGACGATAGTAGTGAATCAAGTCCACGCGAGCGGAGCCGCGGGCCTGGCTAGTTTATAGATAAATAAAGTAACATCTTCTGGCATGTCTGTACTATTTTTGTATTAATTTTAAGACCAGTCAATATCTCTCTCTCACATTTTCAGATATATTTTTCTTAGCTAGTAGTCTATCAAGAAAAGTAACACAAGCTGCCATGTGGCATTTACATTTTCCAATAAATCGGAAGAAATCGGCTCACTTTTAGAAGTTACCTCTTGCAATAAATAATTTTTAAAGTGTTTATAATAAAAGCACACTAAACATTCTATAAAAGGAGCCACAGTTTGTTAAATTTGGTTAAGGCAAATCCTATCACACTATAAGTTAGGATTGCTTGTGTGCAATACTAATTTTAAAAATTCGTAATTATTTTCATTAACAGTGCTGCTGTCATAGTAACTAAAGAAAACTTGCTTAGGTTGTAAAGGATCGAAGAAGATTCTCTTTGGCGTTGAGAATATTGTTAATAAAAAAATTTTGAGGTTGTTTTATTAAATTTTTAAAATCAAACCAGCAACGACGCATAGTGGGGAAAAACGAAAAATCGTGTTTCAAAATTGTCTAGAGCCTTCAATTTTGGTTCGATTTGGACGATTTTTTTTAAATTGAAGCTTATTAAAGTCCGAATAAAGTTGTCGGAGCCGATTTTGCAATTAAACTTTTGTCTTCAAAATGGCGGTTTCTGATTATATAGCGACTAAGACACAGAAAACGCTTACAGTTTCTAACCAAGTTGTGCTAAAATGCGTGTATTTATGTTTTTTTATGTCGCAGATAATATATCTAATATCACAGTTACAAGATTAATAATAATGAACCCAAAATGGCTGCCATGAACAATAAAAGTATTATAAATATGAATAAACGTACCATTATTATTTCATATCCATAACATTTGCATAAATAATTTCTTTAAGGTTGTTAATTATAAATATGTTTCAACAATTGACTTAAAATGCCAAAATTGAATCGAGCAAGAAAGTTTCTCTGTGGCATTTAGACTGTGGCAGTCAGATAATTTAAGTTATTCAAGTTTAGTTGCGGGATTTAAATTTTCATGCAGTTATTGTTAGAATATTGCTGCTGTAAATTTTAAGTATCGTAGACAATTTTTCTAGCAGATACAAAAAACAGCGATACACGCAGAAAAGGACAGCTCACATAGCTAGAAAATGGCTACAACAGCTAAAACGTTTTGTTAAAATAGGGACAGCTAAATATTTTATGTAAGAGTAAGTTAAGGTTAGACATATTTATTTTCTTATTTTTCTAATCTATTCCTATAATTCAGTAGTTCTGTATATGTACTAAAAGGTTTTCTCGTTAATAAAGATTATTATTACTCTTACAAAATACACGCAGAGAAATGCTAAAATAGGGACAGTTAAATATTTTGCTGCATTAGCCACTGTTTAGCAACACCAGCCACTTTTTTGCTACAACAGCAAACAATGTGGCTAGGCAGCAAAATATTTAGCTGTCCCTATTTTAACAAAACGTTTTAGCTGTTGCAGCCATTTTCTAGCTGTGTGAGCTGTCCTTTTCTGCGTGTATCGCTGTTTTTTGTATCTGTTAGAAAGTTGTCCACGATACTTAAAATTTACAGCAGCAATATTCTATCAATAACTGCATGAAAATTTAAATCCCGCAACTCAACTTGAATAACTTGAATGATCTGACTGCCACAGTCTAAATGCCACAGAGAAACTTTCTTGCTCGATTTAATTTTGGCATCCGCCATATTTGATTTGCCATTTTAAGTCAATTGTTGAAATATATTTATAATTAACAACCTTAAAGAAATTATTTATGCAAATGTTATGGATATAAAATAATAATGGTACGTTTATTCATATTTATAATATTTTTATTGTTCATGGCAGCCATTTTGGGTTCATTATTATTAATCTTGTAACTGTGATATTAGATATAATATCTGCGACATAAAAAAACATACATACACGCATTTTAGCACAACTTGGTTTGAAACTGTAAGCATTTTCTGTGGCTCAGTCGCTATATAATCAGAAACCAACGTCCGCCATTTTGAAACAAAAGTTTAATTGAAAAATCGGCTCCGACAACTTTGTTCGGAATTTAATAAGCTTCAATTTAAAAAAAAAATCGTCCAAATCGAACCAAAATTGAAGGCTCTAGACAATTTTGAAACACGATTTTTCGTTTTTCCCCACTTTGCGACGGTTCAGTTCAGATTAGTTTAGGTTAAGTTAGTTAGATATCTTGCATTAGCTTCAGGAAGCATATTCAACTTTTTTTTGGTAATTATCCTATAGCCAAAAATATCCTATAATACAAATATACAATACAATAAAAAAATACTTCCCTGTTATCATTGTTAAAAATAGTTAACACAAATACATATATGAATGACCAAGTTTTAAAACATGCTTTCTTTCTTGAAAATTTCTCGGCAGGTTTTCTAATATTACTTTCAATATGACTACGATACGCTTGCAATAATTTCAAATCTCAAATGTCACACTTCCTGATTAAATATTTTTAGGTCTTATAACTGAAGTTCCTTGTTTCGTTTACTCATATTACTTATGGATATGTATCCTACATAAAACAGTTTTAGTCTTAAGACCTTCTCCGTTCCATATCTTATTCCAAGCAGTTTTATTAGATAAAATATTGGGTTATTTTGAAGCTTGAAGTCGAAAAAAGACCCTTATTCGATTTTTGAATACTAAACTAGCTTGATACATGGTGCCTTATAAAAAGTTCACTTTTAAAATATTTATAGTAGAACATAAATTTGGAAAAAAAAAAAAAAACATTATTGTGTATCGAAGTAAGATCATAAGTGCTTACCCTCGCCTTCTTTGATCGTTACCATTTCCTGCCGAAAAATTTCTTTTAATTGTTTCAGAGAACGTGGATTGTTATTCTAAACTTTTGTTTTAAGATAGTCCTACTAGAAAATTCGATCTTAATATGCTTTTTCGAAATGAATTTACGCTAGACCTAATGTGTATGAAGCGTGTCATGTCGCCTTATCCTCTTCAAACCAGGTTCCGGGTGTTAACATAAAATTTTATAAAGCAAGAGTAAAGACGCTCTCTCTCTCTAGAGTACTTTCATTACAGTAAATACATATAAATAAAAGAAAGTTACCTAACTCAAACTAAGACAATTTCACAACTAACATTTTGAAAGTTGCGATTACTAGCCTGAAACTTTAGTAGAACAACTAATCAGCATTCCTGTAGTAAGCCTTCTCCCAATTATATTTATATATGTTCTTCCTGTGGTGGTAATATAAGGGTCAAAAGAATACAAAGAGAATTGGCGGTAAACACTTAAAAAAGAACTTAGAATAAAACTGCGGATAAAAACTGTTGAAACAAATCTTAGCTGGTGATAAAAACCTCTGAAAAGAAAACTTTAAAACTGAAATTTTAAATCTTCTAAAGCAAAGAAAACGTCTGTACCATGTAAATGAATTTTTGATCTCTCTAAAATAGTTTTACAATTTTGAACCTCGTACTACACGTACTTTCATAGATAAGAATATTACAAGTGAAACAGTGAAAATGTTGGAACCTCCCAAATGATTTCCCTATTCAGGATGACAAAACCAAGTTAAATCTGGTGCTGTGAAGGACACAAAAAAAATTAACCAAGAAAAGACATGACGACGTTCAAAAAAAAACTATGGAGCTAGCTTGAACCGTGTAATATACGATATATTATTTCAGCTTAAGTCTTAACGATACTGGTATGTTTAACACACATTGTTAAACTAAGATGAAATTACAGGAATAAAAAATGAAAGATATTACTATAAAGAAAGATTTAGGCTGACTCAACATCATAAATTACAAAAGAAAAATATACGATAAAAATCATAAATTGCTACGTTGGCAAATTGGTAATAATATGTCCTAGTAAACTGAAATAGATGGAGATCAAATCCTAAATAAAACATATCTTACATGGGGTGAATAGTCCCGAGACTTTCCGAGAGATAGTGGCAAAAAAAAACATATGATTTTCAGATAGTGTCAACTCTCAGACGATTCGTGTAAAATTTTCATGACATCTTGTCTATTAGTTTGCGAGTTACAGCTGTTTGAATGACGCTACTTTTTATTCTTGCAAAACGATGAAAAAAAAAAAACATATTTCGTGTGTTAATTAAACATTGCTTTTTGATGGGAAAACATACAGCCAAAACCCAAGACTGACTTGAGCAGTGTTATGATACATCTGCTTCGTCGAAAGCAACTATGAAATGCAGTTGTACAAGCACCGAAGGTGCACCAAGTTGCGGACGTCCAAATAAGGCAATCACTCCAAAAAAAAACAAAAAAAAATCCACCACAAGGAGAATATGAAAGAGATAGCTGACATCGTAAAGATATCAACAGAATGCGTGAGGCATATTTTGCATAGTGGCTGGAACACAAACAGCAGCTGGAAAGGTTTTAGCAGGTATTTTTTGGGATGAGCTTGAAATAATACTGATTTACTCTCACGAGAAGAGGGCGAAAAATCACTGGAGACCATTACATTGGTTTATTGGACCGTTTGAATTGTGAAATTAAGAAAAAAAGGCAGCCTTTAGCGAAGAAAAAAGTATTTGTTCGTGAAGATAATGCATTAGGTCACACCTCCATAAAATCGATGATCAGATTGGATTAATTAGGCTATAAGTTGCTACCTCATCCGCCTTTTTTACCAGATCTGGCTCCCAGTGATTATGACCTCTGTCCAAAAGGTGGCCCCAGGGAAAAAAATTTGGCTGAAATGAAGAAGTCGACTGGAAAACTGAGGCTTAATTTAAAGAGCTCGACAAATCGTACTATATAAAATGTATCCAAATGTTGAAACATCGCTAGAATAAATATATCGCTCTTGAAGGAAACTACACTGGTGAGCAAAAAAAACGTCTCAAACTATTTGGCCTTATTTAACACGAATCCTAGAATTTAGTCTTCATATATTTTTTACGAATTTTAGTATCATTTAAGACCCCTTCTATTATCTTTCTAATGATACCAAATTCCATAGCATACCTTGTGTTTTTTACTGATTAAAATAATTAAAAGGGAAAACAAGGGAGAACAAAGATTGAAAATAGCGGTAAGAGAAAGGAAAAATTAAACAAATTTTAAGTTTAACAATTAAATTGTTGACAAAAACCAAAATCAATATTTTGTATTACCCCTCCTAGCCCATATTATTGCTTTTAGCCGGTATTTCATGGAGCGGGTGAGCTTTTTCACCAGTGTGTGCGGGATTCTTCCCCACTCTTCCACCATCGCAACCTTTAAGTCCCTCAGCGATGCAGGGGTTGGATTTCTGACTCGGGCAAAATTGAGTCGCGCTTGTCGATGCGCTGCTGTGAATTCGGGTCCGCTAGCTGGTCTTTTCGGAGTTAGGTTAGCTTCTTTAAGTCTTCTTCTGACTGTCCAATGGCTGACAGCTGGACCTCAATGTCGGTCAAGTGACGATTTCTTAGAGTTGTGTTGACAATGAGCGGTCGTCTCGCTGCGAGATACACCTTCTTCTTTCTGATCCTGGTCTCCGTATAAAGGCGCCAGTTTTTGGTAACGTTTGTAGACTCTGGAGACAGCTGACTAGCTCAGGTGCAGTTGCTACACTACTACACGTTGGCTATGCTCTTCTTGCAATAGGGCAATGACGTTTCTTCTGTGTTAAATGAAGCAAAATTATTTGAGTCGATTTCTTGCTCACCAGTGTATGTTATAGAATAAAATTGATTTTTGGAAAACATCTTTTTTTCTTCAAAAGTCTAGGGACTTTTCATCCCATGATTATATTGCTGAAAATGAAAGGTAAGATTACAATTTTATTTATATGAACATAGCACATTCATCAATAATAAAACACACCAAGAAATGAAAGATAAAAGTCTAAGAAGGATATATTCACAAGGTCATAACGACGTCATATATCATAAAATGGCGTTGGGGATATACACAACAAGAGTGTGGGGAAGAAAGATAATTCTAAATACTATATTTTAATATTGTTTATACAAAAATTATATAGCGCTAGGCAAACCCAGTATTGTGTAACACACTATAATAAATTTTATTTTTTTGTTTTAGATAACTAGGAGATTATGCGGATATATTCCATAATTTCTTATCCAAAAAAAATTAATCCATTTTATATACTTTCTCCAATATTTCACAGTCTAAAGCCTAAGCTTATTTAAATATCGATTTAAAGTCTGTGTAAGATGAATTTCCAAAACACTTTAAACTTTCGCAAAGTGATTTGATTAAATCTAGAACGTGTCTTGACTGAGGCTTGGCAGTTAAATCTACTGGAGTTAGTTTCAGTGGTTTCGGTACCTAGAAATATTTTAGTCGATCTGATTAAATAAAGAGTATACCGACGACTTTATGATTTCATTAATATTATGTTATCGTAAGTGGCGATTATTTCTTTATCATATACCACAGTTATTTCTAAGAAAAATTTAAAGACTTATCTTTGTTGATTATTCTAATGCAGAGAGAGAAACATAGTCTTGGATAGTTCATTCCACTTACCTTATACCTTTTTCTTGTATTTTAGTTTTGGTCCTTAGAAATGTAACATTCATTTTTTCCTAGATTTTAAGACCATGTAATGTTACTGATTTTTCACATCAAATTGTACTTATTTTCATTTTTGTATCGAACGGTATATTAATCAGAAAATCCAAGCCGTTCGGTATATTAGTGTGTTGTGCGGGTTTGCGACCGAATCTCTCGATACGCCGGGATTGGTTAAAAATTTGTATCCGGTTTTGGTTCCGGCGTTGCCATATTACAGGCAGAGTTCGCACGGTTTATTTAAGGAGCCGAAATAGCTCAGTGAAGGGCTAATTTCCACCGAGCCGCCAAGTAGGTTGTTTCGACCAAGCCGCCAAGTAGGCTAATTTTCCATCGAGCCGCAGCGAGGCTTACTTCGACCGAGCCGCAGTAGAGGCTCATAGTAACAATTATGAGAAGCTAAGTAAAGCACAAGTTTTTTCTAACGTAAAGCCGTTGGGCTCTAAGTGTTTCCTACAAAGTGTGAAATCGGTTGTGTTCCATCGAAGGCCTAGAAGCCGAAATAAAAACCGTAAGTTACCAGAACTACATCAATAAATATATTCCCCGCAAATAAGTGTTTCAACAGCAATTTGAACTGAAAGATCGCGAAGTGAAAATCACGACTTTTCGATTTCGGGGTGTAGTCAAAAATTAGAAGTAAAATCTCTGATTTAGGGACTCTAATTTATAAAAACTACATTTAGGCTAGAAATTTTATAATTTTTATAACAGCAAAGGTTGGAACTTTTATTTTAAATCATGAATAAATTTTCGTTTTTTGTTGATTAAAGCTAGTGTCTCACTGAATACCTATTTTCCTTTCAGGATAAGAAAAGTTGTACTAGTATAATTCTTTTTTAGTAATATCCATAAAACACTTCAGTATTTTTTCATTTTTTTAACTGAAGTTAGATCCTTTCTATTTTAAAATGAATGGTGCCCAAAAATTTGTACGACTGAAGCTTTTTTTTAAAAAAAAAAATAGAAAATAATTCCAAAAAGACGTAAAACAATTATCTCTTACCCATATTTCTCTACCAAGGAAAACTGAGCTAGTGTGTGTTTAATTTCTTTAGTTCTTTTAAAATCAGGATCCACTCAATTCATTATCAGAAATTAAAAAGAGGTTGCAAGAAAATTGCGCCCAAGCGTGGGGAAAAACAACTTTTCACAGGATAAAAAAAGCAGCGCAGTTAACACCTTACAAAATGGCGCCCAACGTGGGGCTTTTGGAATTTTATTTTTTAAAAAAGGATTCAGTGTACTAGCTTTCGAACAAAGTAAAAGCTCTAACTTTTCAGATATTTTTATTTCATAATATTTATTAAACGAAACTACACTATAGCAATAAGACAAAAGCAGGAAATTTGTAGAATTATTTATTTCAATTTATCTGATGGTGGTATAGATATTTGAATTTTGTTAATTGACTCTAATTTAAGTGATCCCTGCTTTTTCCTTAAAAGCTACCTTTATAGTTCAGATTAGCGGATGTGCTGGTCTACTTTAATTTTTTTGCACTGTTAGATTTACTTTGCGGATAACTGAAGAAAAAACGGTACGTTTTTTTTCTCACCTATATTTTGCATGAATATTAAAAATACTTTGCTGATACGAAACGGTATTTGGAGATTTTTTTGTTGAAAATTCTTAAGATATTTAGTAAAGGAATGTTAATACAAGGCGATACTTAGAAATTTTTTTTGAAATTGTCGAAGATTTTTTAAATGTTTGGTAAAGAAGTTTACATATTTTAAGTGCCTTTACATATTTTTTTATTTTTTTGACTATTGGGAGCACAGGAGAAGTATTTTCAAGACTTTTTAAACAGTTCTTTTAAATTTTATTCATTTATCATGGAAGCCTTCAATTTTAAAGTCAATCACCTACTGGAATATGAGTTAGACTATGAAAATGAAAATCCGTCGTATTTTCTCAGAATGTCCGGTCGCGGATAAAAGAAAGATTCCAACGAGGATCTTAAGTAAAGAAATAATCCAATAGATCAGATTGGACTAAATAGTTACAAAAGTTTCTGATTTTTTTTAAGTCTAATAAAAAATCCTCCTTCTCAAGTTAAAACTCCTGCTTCTCCAAATGGTCACATATCTCCTTTATTAGTGCATAAATATTTAGATAACAGACCGCATATTAAGATAAATCTATTAGGTGTCCATTTCTCGGCTTTATTTGACTCTGGTGCAAATGCCTCCGTTGTAGGTCAGAATGGTATTAAAATTTTAAGTCGTTTAAGTATAAAAATATGCCATGTCAAAAATAGAAGTGTTACCACTGTAGATGGCAGCTGTCTAAAAGTTTTAGGTACGGTTGAGTTGCCGCTAGTCTGCAATGGTCATTGTTTAGTAATCTCTGCTCTAGTAGTACCTTCTCTATCACATACTTTGGTTTTAGGATGTGATTTTGCACAAAAGTTCGGAATTTTAGTAAATTTTAAAGATAATTCGTGGTATCCACAGTCCCTAGAAGTCAATTCTCATACAAGTTTTAAAGATTGTTATTCAGAAAGTTCATTAGAAAACCTTTTCTCGCGTCTATGTACCCTAGATGATCTCTCGCGGACGGAACGCTTAAAGGCAGAAAAAGTAATAAGCTCTTTCAAAGAAATAAGTAGTAAAGATAGGTTAGGCCGAACGAATAAAATCACCATGTCTATAGGTACGGCTGATGCCAGTCCTGTAAAGACAAGGCCCTTCGCCATGTCTCCGTATATGTCAAAGGTATTAAATAAGGGGTTAGACGAAATGTTGACACTCGGAGTGACATCGTCTAAGCTATGACGGAAGAAAGCTCAACGAAGTCAGCAAATTTGATAACTATCCATTACCGAACATCGATAGAATTTTGACATCACTCAGGAATGCTAAGTATGTATCCTCGATAGATCTTAGAAAGGCTTTCTGGCAAATTCCTTTAGACAAATCTTCTAAGGAAAAAAACCGCTTTTGCAGTAGTAGGCCGAGGTCTATTTCAGTTCGTCACTATGCCGTTTGGTCTAAAGAACGCTGCTCAAACTCAGCAACGTTTAGTAGACGCTATATTTGGTCCGAAATATGAGCCACATATTTTTACCTATCTAGATGATATTTTAGTAACATCGGAAGACTTCGAATCGCATATACGCTTACTTAAAGAAGTAAAAGATAAATTGAAAGAGGCCGGACTGACGATAAATTTGAGCAAATGTGATTTTTTCAAAACTTCTCTAAAGTTTTTAGGCTATATTGTAGGCTCAAATTCCTTACGTACCGATCCGGATAAAGTAGCAAGCATGGTTAATTATGCGAGACCTACTAATACTACGGAAGTTAAGCGCTTCGTAGGAATGTGTTCATGGTACAGACGTTTTATCGAGAATTTTTCTACCCTGTTGTCGCCTATTAATGATCTTTTGAAAGGACGAAAAAAAGGACAATCGATAGATTGGACAAAGGCAGCCGAAGAATCTTTTATAAAGATTAAAGAGCTATTGGTTTCAGCTCCCATTTTATCCCAACCAGATTTTTCCCAACAGTTTTATATTTCTAGTGATGCTTCTAATACCGGTTTAGGGGGCGTCCTAACACAGAAAATCAATGGTGAGGAAAGAGTGATAGCGTATGCCAGTAGAACTTTATCAAAGGCTGAACGTAACTATTCGGTTGTTGAAAAAGAATGTTTAGCAGTACTCTTTAACATCGAAAAGTTTCGACCTTACATAGAAGGTGTTCCTTTCACGGTCATAACAGATCATTATAGTTTATTGTGGCTTAATTCTATTAAAAACCCTAGTGGCAAACTAGCGCGTTGGGCGATTAGGCTGAGACAACATACATTTAATTTAATTCATAGAAAAGGAGTCCACAATGTTATTCCTGACGCTTTGTCAAGAATCCCAGATCATACAGCGGACGAAAACAGTCTTAATGCACAAATTGACGTAAGAATAGATACAATTGATATAGATCGCATTGATCCATGGTACGATAATTTGCGGCAGCAAATTAAAGAATTTCCTCAAAATTTTCCGCAGTGGAAGGTGGAAAATGATTACGTGTACAAGTTTATCCCAAACCAGTTGCCTTTAAAAGTTAATGTACCCGAGTGGAAAATACTCGTTCCTAAACCACAGAGAGAGGAAATTATAGACATGTGTCACACTCCTCCTACTTCTGGTCATTTTGGCTTTTATAAAACTCTTCACAGGGTTCAGGAACAGTATTATTGGCCAAAAATGCGTTTTGATATCTTAAAGTTTGTGAGGACTTGTGAAGTATGTGGAGCGCAGAAATCTCCAAATACACTACCTATGGGACTGATGGGAAAAGAGAAAACGGTTAACTACCCTTTTCAAGTCATAGCAGCTGATCTAGTAGGCCCATTCCCACGTTCAAAAAAGGGAAATAAATGGCTTCTCGTGGTTTCTTGCTGGTTTACAAAGTATACCATGCTATTTCCTTTGAAAAGCTCTAAAGCTGGACATATAGAGAGAATTTTGGAAAATAATGTCTTTCTAATCCACGGTGTTCCATCGCTCTTAATATGCGATAACGGTACTCAGTTTACCTCTAAGAGTTTTAAGAGCCTAAGTGAAACTTATAGTTTTAATATCCGTTTTAATCCCGTGTACTCTCCACAATGTAATTTTGTCGAACGTAATAACCGAACAATCGGGACCGCTTTAAGAAGTTACGTTGATTCACATGACACTTGGGATGGCAATATTTCCAAAATTCAACAAGCAATAAATACCGCAAGACACGAAGTAACAGGGTTCACACCGTCTTTCTTAGTTTACGGCAGACATATACCTCTATCCGGATCGTATTATAAAAATTTAGATTTGGATGTCAATGTTGACAGCGAAATAATTCCGGGTAACAGGGGTGCGTACGCCGAAAATTTAAAGGGTTTAAAAGATATTTTCGCCGACGTGCGTAGTAAGATACATAAGGCTTATGAACGGAACAGTAAGTCTTACAACCTTAGAAAAAGGGATTTTTCCTTTAAAATAGGTGATCACGTTTGGCGAAAAAATAAAATTCTTTCCAGTGCAGCTGATAAATTCACATCTAAGTTAGTACCTAAGTATGTGCATTGCGTGATAAGAGAAAAGATTTCAGATTTAGTTTATGGTTTAGTTAATTTAGATGGGACTAAAATAGGACGATGGCATATTAAAGACTTAAAACCATTCAACGGACCTAACCCTAGTGAAAGTTTGTCAGAAGAAGAATAATTTATATTTACATTATCTTATTTGCTTAACTTTATTTTTTTTGATGTTGCTCTGTAGAGGTGTCGACCTCGTTTTTTTGACTATTATAAAAGTTGAGCTGCTAAGGTTTTGGGTATTGGCCATATCCCAAACTTAGGTTGATTGTGGTTGATGTTTAGCATCGACTCAGTTTAGCGAGCTTGCGAAGGAGTCACACTCAGGATATATCATAAGACTGGTATGTCGGTGGTCGCGGGATTTGATTTGCTTATGACCCCAAATAATATCCAGTTCTTGACACTTGGAAGCGAAATTTTGATTAGAGGCAATCCCAGGTGATCTTGAGTTAGGACAAGCGCAAGATGTAGCTCGCGTGGTATGATGTAGAGTCAAAATTTTTATGAGCAATTTCAAAGTTTGTTACCCGAGTGGGTGTATTTCTATTACCTTAGTGGTATATGTTGGGTGCAATTAAGAGTAAATTGAGTTTGGTTTATCCAATAAGTCTAGGACTTGGATTAATTTGATTTAGATCTTCTTCTGAATTGACAAACTGAGGGTATTTTCTATTTTTTTTCAGGGCCGTTTAAACGTTACCTTTGAGTCGCTAACTTTTTAAAATTTTTTTGCATAGACTCATAGGCGTATGTTGAGTTTTTTCGGTATACTATCAGATAGATAGGAAATTGAAGTCCTGCAGGAGAACTAAAGGCTGATCATTTACAAGAGATGAGAGCAGAGTAAGACAGTCGTTTCACAAAGAAATGATCAAAATCTGATACCGAGATGAGAACCTTGTCAAGAGAGGCTAAGCGCAGTGAAGGAAGATTCCTAATCGAATTTTTAGATTTTCACCAGATAATCTAGAAGTTTGGGCTGACAGAAAACGGTTATGCCTGATACCTGTAGCAGTTTCTTCTAGAGGCTATTGTCTAGGAAGACGATTAACACCATGATCAAATATTCTAGCTGTCAACGATGTTTTCTTCTTGTTTCTGATTAAGCTGGAAAAGCTCTTGTCGTCTTCAAAAGTTTCGTTGCGTTGCCACCGAAAAATAGAGAAATTTTTGCTTCATGTAGCCTCTTAAGCTCTTTTTCGTTTTTTTTTTTTTGGAAATTTCCGTTAGAAGCTTGGTTAAGTCAACCTTGTAAACCTTTTAGGTTGTATCCCATGAGTTATCTGTTTTTACAGGCTGTGATGCACCGGGTGCTAACAGATGCCGTTACGACGTTTGGCAGGAAGTTAGTCTTCCTGAGGAACAGACTGATTGGAAGGGTAGTCTATGGGGGGTGAACGTTTGACCTTTGGGACCTTTAGGGGTTTTGTTACCCAATGGTTATTTCTATTTGAACCAAAGGAGAGCCTAGCTACTGTAGTCGACCTCAGCTCCAATTAGCCTATTAGTGGTGACAGGCTGTTGGCAGTAGTGTGTTTCGGAACACCCTATCGTTTAAATTTTTTTGACTTATGGTGGTGTGGTAGACACCGTTTCAGTTTAGTGGATGCTATAATCTACTCCCTTTTGTTGGTGGACACCAGGGTCACCAATTCTGTATTTTATTGTCTCCACCATTCAGTATATCGTGGTGAGGTGTTTGTCTCCTGTTATGTGGGATGGATTGAATGTTTTTCGTTGTTGTTCTAGGGCGAGACCAGTATACGAGGGTTCTTCATGCAACTTGGAGAAGCGCAATGCTGGTTAAGTTTTATATCTCTGTGTAGCCACCCTGAAGAATGACGGAGGGCGTTTGTTCTGGCTCATGTTTCTAGGCAGATTTGTCACTTTGGTGCGATGTGCCGAAGATTTGATTAGCTTTTGCTAAGAGCTTTCACCAAGCTCAGTATGGAGTTATCATAACCAAGAGTTTGGGATTTGAACTCCTGTATGTATTTCTGTATATATTTCTGTATATATTTCTGTATATATTTCAGTGTATGTTGGTTGCCTGAGGGCATGTGCTCAAAATGCGTGATTTTGAGTCGTTTTGCTTATGGACTCCTATATATAGGATTATGACTTTAGGGAGGTCCTATTTCGAGACTGGCTGTCTCATATAGTTATGTTGGGAATGTTTCCTTGAATGTTAGTTGTGCGCAGACTAATCATTCTGTTCTTAGTGAACATTGCTTTGTGAAGCAGGATCATTCAGTTTGGTGAATTTTAGCTTTTATAGCTATTCACTGTGCCTATAGTGATATTGTTAGCTTTTATAGCTGCTCACTATGTTAATGGCGAGATTGTTCTTTAAGAACGCGGACTTTGTGTAGTCGAGGACTATTTACAGAGTGTTTTCTTGGCGAGGAGCCGAGGCTTTTTTCTGGCGATGTACCAGAATGTTTTCTTGGCGAGGAGCCGATGTTTTTTTTGGCGATATACCAGAGCGTTTTCTTGGCGAGGAGCCGAGGTTTTTTTCTGGCGATATACCAGAGTGTTTTGTTGGCGATAAGCTGACGTGTTTTCTGGCGATCAACCAGAGCGTTTTCCCTAGCGATTTTAGCATGTCTAGATGTCTTAGGACGTCGACATTGCGCGATAGAGTGCGATTATTTTCCGAGTGCGACTAGTAGTGATACTAGACTTAGAATGTTCTCTTAGCGATGAGCTAGAGCATGGATGGCGATTTTTCCCGAGCGTTCGTCTGGATATTTATCCAGATATTTTTTTTTTTGGCCTAGTGCTAAATGGTCTGACAAGACTTTTTCTTTTTAGTGTAAGTGTTTGCACTAGAATCATTTTTTTATTTAAGAATTTTTATAAATTTCTTTTGCTGAAATAGAAAATTTTCAGACAATCCTTAAAATATTTTAAGGGGGGGTGTTCATACTTTGTTTCAGTTTATTTTTTTGATTTAGACAAGAGTCTAGACAAAAATTTTTTTTTGTTTTGGTAACAATAACAGAGCTGATTCTTTTATATAAGAAGACCGCGATTGTTACTTTGAACAGGTATTTCTTATGTTCATGCAAGGATTTTTATTTACTTTTTGATGTACTTAACCTTAGTGCTTAATTAAGTTAAGTCTAGTTATAAGATTCTTGTGTACATGCAAAGATTTTCATTTGGTTTTCATTGTACTTAATATTAGTGCTTAATTGAATTAAGTCTAGTAGTAAGGTCCGAAGTTTGTAATTTTGTTTTTTAAGTTCTGACCTTAGTAGTAAGTGATAGTGTACCACTTTGTACCTTTTCATAAGTAGCCTTAGTTTAATAGACTAGTGTAGTCTATTTCCTTTTGGAAGGGGGGTAAATGTAACATTCATTTTTTCCTAGATTTTAAGACCATGTAATGTTACTGATTTTTCACATCAAATTGTACTTATTTTCATTTTTGTATCGAACGGTATATTAATCAGAAAATCCAAGCCGTTCGGTATATTAGTGTGTTGTGCGGGTTTGCGACCGAATCTCTCGATACGCCGGGATTGGTTAAAAATTTGTATCCGGTTTTGGTTCCGGCGTCGCCATATTACAGGCAGAGTTCGCACGGTTTATTTAAGGAGCCGAAATAGCTCAGTGAAGGGCTAATTTCCACCGAGCCGCCAAGTAGGTTGTTTCGACCAAGCCGCCAAGTAGGCTAATTTTCCATCGAGCCGCAGCGAGGCTTACTTCGACCGAGCCGCAGTAGAGGCTCATAGTAACAATTATGAGAAGCTAAGTAAAGCACAAGTTTTTTCTAACGTAAAGCCGTTGGGCTCTAAGTGTTTCCTACAAAGTGTGAAATCGGTTGTGTTCCATCGAAGGCCTAGAAGCCGAAATAAAAACCGTAAGTTACCAGAACTACATCAATAAATATATTCCCCGCAAATAAGTGTTTCAACAGCAATTTGAACTGAAAGATCGCGAAGTGAAAATCACGACTTTTCGATTTCGGGTGTAGTCAAAAATTAGAAGTAAAATCTCTGATTTAGGGACTCTAATTTATAAAAACTACATTTAGGCTAGAACTTTTATAATTTTTATAACAGCAAAGGTTGGAACTTTTATTTTAAATCATGAATAAATTTTCTTTTTTTGTTGATTAAAGCTAGTGTCTCACTGAATACCTATTTTCCTTTCAGGATAAGAAAAGTTGTACTAGTATAATTCTTTTTAGTAATATCCATAAAACACTTCAGCATTTTTTTCATTTTTTTAACTGAAGTTAGATCCTTTCTATTTTAAAATGAATGGTGCCCAAAAATTTGTACGACTGAAGCTTTTTTTTAAAAAAAAATAGGTAAAATAATTCCAAAAAGACGTAAAACAATTATCTCTTACCCATATTTCTCTACCAAGGAAAACTGAGCTAGTGTGTGTTTAATTTCTTTAGTTCTTTTAAAATCAGGATCCACTCAATTCATTATCAGAAATTAAAAAGAGGTTGCAAGAAAATTACGCCCAAGCGTGGGAAAAACAACTTTTCACAGGATAAAAAAAAGCAGGGCAGTTAACACCTTACAGTATATTAGCACACTTATAGTCCTATTAAATCCCATGAAGTTTTATTCAAATTTATCGCATGAGCTATTCGAGCCTCTATGTCGGCTTATTATTTTTCAGTGGATCAATGTACTGTTAGCAGAAATAGGAGCATCTGCTAGTTTCCAACTACACCAATTATCGAGAACTTTAAGCTACAGAAACACCCAATGTACTTAAAATAACCTAAAAATATTATTTTTATGTAGTAAATGCGGAATAAAAGTTGCTTATTTGGCAAGATATGATAATGTAGCCTAGTATAGACTAGAATTTTTTTATTTCAAAGAAGGAGGCAAAAAAGGAACTAAGGCCAGTTTTCGGCTTCCTTCAATTTTTGACGGAAATAAGTGAAAGTATTTTTTTTTTTACTTCGTGAGCAAAAATCGGTCATTTCCTCTTTTTCCGTCACCTTATTCCCCGCCCTATGTTATAATTCGATTAAGTAATTATTGAACATAAATGCAAGGAAATGTGATCAAATGGACGTATAAACCTCACAAATGCAGAGACAAAGAAAAAAAGAAAAAAATTCACTCCCTCCCCCTTCCATCTTAAATAACGTAAACTTGAAATTTAAAGGAATATACTCAAAAAGTTAATATCTTCTCTAGAGTTTACTGGTTGATGAAGTATGCCAGGATACTGTACCATAATTAATGATATACTTACCCCTCCCTTCTCTATACTACCACCCTCTGCTTTAAAATAACGTATACGAAGGCATTAACAAAACTGTACCAAAATAATTAATATCGTGTCTAGAGTTTTCAGGTTGATGAAGTATTCCAGGATACTGCTTCATATATATTTATGAAATCACCCCCCCCCCCCACTTCCCGTATTAAAGCTCACGATACGTTAAAGGCAAGGGGACTCACGATAAGAAAGCACATCTCTACGTAAGAGGCAAGGGGACTCACGATAATAACGCACCCCAAAGGGAGCAGATAACTACAACATCCATGCCGTTGTTCCTGGGTCATGCCAAGAGTAGGATTCCTAACTTTTAGCACGTATTTACTTGCTTAACATATATTATCTAACGCATATTATAAAATTATGTAGATCAGATGGTCTTTGTCTTAACTTTAAGGCTGAGGGAGGATTTATACGGGAAGGGGGATAAATCCATCAATACATATGAAGCAGTATCCTGGAATACTTCATCAACCTGAAAACTCTAGACACGATCTTAATTATTTGGTAACGCATTCGTATACGTTATTTTAAGGCAGAGGATGGGTGTATAAAGAAAGGAGGAGGGGTTAATTATATTATTATATATGGTACAGTATCCTGGAATACTTCATCAACCAGTAAACTCTAGAGACGGTATTATCTTTTTGAGTATATTCCTTTAAATACTATCTTTACGTTATTTAAGGTGAAGAGAGGCGATATAAGACAGTGGGAGGGGATCATTATTTTCTTTTTTCTGTTTCCGAACCTGTGAGGTTTATATGTCCATTTGATCACATTTCTCTGCATTTACGCTTAATAATTATTACTTAATCGAACCGAGGGCGGGGAAGAAGGTGAAGAAAAAGGGCGGAAGGGGTAAAAATTTTTCGTTTTACCAGGAAATAACATATTTTTGCTCATGGGGTCAAAAAAAATTACTTTCAGTTATTTCCGTCAAAAAATGAAGGGGGGCGAAAACCGGCCTTAGGGACACTTCTCCTTTAGGTAGAGACTTCCTTTCGATTTTGTTAAAATTGATTAGGTGTACAAATAAATATTCAATTTCTGTCTTTTTTCGACTGTACAACTTTTTCTTTCCTCATAATAATTATAACTTACTATTTTTTAGCGTTAAAATGTGGTATAATACTTTCACATGGATAAAACTTGAAAAATTAGTTGTAGGAGAGTTGTGGTTCGAAAAGTAACTTTTAAAGTATTAGCTTCTTTTCGAATTTCAACATAAAAATAAAAATAAACAACATAACACTCCTTAAGTAAACAACAACAAATGAGTAAAAAAGTTAAATCAAGTATTATCCCTCGAAATTTTATCTTGGGAAATTAATTTAAAAAAGCTAAGAAGGACAAAGGCTTCTTAGTAGAGTAAAAAAAGCATTTGAAATTGCACAGTTTCGATACAGCAATATTATAATTTTATTCTCCCTGAGGTATCACTAGGAGTATTGTCCTGAGTTTTGAACCTCGAAAAACGTGTGCTTATAAACAAAAAAAGTTTTCAAAACGCGTTTTTTGAGCTTAAAATGCGGATCGAGCCACAAAAAAAACCAAACCAAACTCTTCATAATGAAATGCTCAGCAAATATGTGCATAACCTATAAAATTGAAAAAACCGACAAAAAACTTTTTTTTTTTTAATTTGATTGTACAGGCCGACTAAGTGAACTGCTCGGCTTGAAACTTTCAGAAAATATGCCTTTTGTTATAACCAAAAAAAACCCTGAACTTTGATTCAAAAATATTGAATCCAGTGGACACAATTTGTTATTTAAAATTTGAATTGCTCGCCATTTTTTGCCATTTGGTCCAAAATGGATCTTTTTTTTTGCAAAATTTAGGTCTTGACGCCATCTTTCCTATGCTATTAAAAACAAATTTTTATGGAGTCATTTTAACCGTTTTTTTACATTTGTTTATTAATTAAATAAAAACAAATGCGTTTTTTCGGTCATTTTGAAAAAAAAAATTGAAAATTCTGTTATCACATCTGATAGAGAATCGCGAGACCTTTATTTAAAAAAAAAATCATTTTCGTTAACAATTTTTTATTCAAAATGTCAATTGTTGTTATTTGAGTAATAAACAAATGTAAAAAAACCGGTTAAAATGAAACCAAAAACAATTTTTTTTAATGGCATCGGAAAGCTGACATCAAGACCTAAATTTTGAAAAAAAAGATCCATTTTGGACCAAATGGCATAAAATGGTGAAATCTCATTACGAGGAGTTTAATTTTTTGTTTGTCTCGATCCGACTGATATAACCTGAGTTATTTACATTTTAAGCTCAAAAAACGCGTTTTGAAAACTTCAATTGTTTATAGACAAAACTCAAGGCAATATTCCTGGTGATGCCTCAGAGAGGTTAAAATCATAATATTGCTGTATCTGTGCCTATCTCATCATTATTTTGACCTTTTTGTACTGCACTATCTGTGAAAATTAAAAAAAAAAACATTATTTTTAGGTTTCTCAACTCCAACAACTGTAAAACTAACTAACACGATACATTTGAATCTATTCCTTATATGTTTGACAATAAATAATTATACTTAGAATTTGTTCATTACCTGAACTAGGGAATATTCCCATAATACTATTGAAATTATAAAAAATGTATTGCCTCTCATCCCTTTCACCTCCTCTCCCTGAAGCCATAGTACTGAAAAACTACAGATTTTTTGCCTAAATCAAGTATTATACGTGTACCAAATTTACAAGTGACTTCCTTTAATCGTTATCGTTCCAACAAAAACAACAGACCAACAGATCGACGGAATGGGAGACTACATTTTTTGTATTCTAGGGACGCTAAACCTAAAATGTAAAAAAATGTAAAAATCTCGGAGCGCCCGTTTTTCATGAATACAATATTTCCATTTAATAAGATAAATACAAAACATAGATGAGCCGTTGAGTAAGAACGCATTATATAGGACGAGAGCTTTTCAAAAGCTGGGAAAATTATTTCCAATTAGAAAGGTTTACAATCCACAAAAACAGTTAATCCTATACAAAGCTCAAATTCGACCAACGATGGAATACTGCTCTCAGGTTTGCGGCACTGCTCCCATACACCGCATTTGTTGAAGTCTATTCAAAAGAGAGCTGTTTGCGTAATTGGACACTGCCCAACAACCTTGATCCTTGAAACGCCGAAGAAAGGTTGGCGAGTTGAGTCTATCCTCCAAGTATTTTCATGGAAAGTATGCGATGGATGTAACCCGCTTAATTCCTCCCAAAGTTCTGCATGCTGGGAATACACGTCGCGCCAATACTTCACATCCATATAAAGCTCAGCTTGTCACTAATCGTACTACCTTTTTTAAGTAGTCTTTTATATGGAGAACGTCATCCCTTTGGAATGATTTGCCCAGGACTATGTTTTCCATCGAGTACAATTTACAGCGATTTAATATCAACATAAATCGTTTTTTTCCGCACACGTGTGCTATGCCCATAAAAAAAAAATGTCAGAAAAATAGTTTCAGAGGTTTCGAGAGGAAAAAGAGAAGGTGTTGCTGTGCATTTGGTGGAATCAGACTTCAATTATAACCTCTACCAACAAGCGTTGGTAGAGGTTATAATTGAATACTTTATACTGACAGTGAAAAAATTACGGTGATAAACGGATACACGGATAAACGGATACACGGATACACAAATACAAGGAGAGACTGCAAAAAATCCTGAAACATCTCAGATTTGAGCTGAAAAATTCTCCCTCATGCGGTATCTTCTTTAGACTTGCTCTCTTTCGATTGTTACCTATTCCGATCTCTACAGCACCATCTGACCAATTTCTTAGTTTAAACCAGTTAAACAAGTCTAATAAAGTTTCGACGAATCACATTATTTTTTCAATCTGAAATCCAACAATTACCTGAGAGTAACTACATTGCTTGAAATGTGAAGGAGATTGAGTTTATATTAATTTTTTTTTTAAATAAATATTAGTCTATAAAGGCCAGGAGTTAATTTATAAATCTAAAATTTTTAAGTACACATATCTAATATTATGGCTATTTTTGATTATTTTGTTAATTTTAAGTAGTATTATATATATATATATATATATATATATATATATATATATATATATATATATATATAGAGAGAGAGAGAGAGAGAGAGTGCTGAGATTTCGGGAAAGCGGTCTTGGATAAAATATTTATTTGTTGTTAAAGAAAAACCCTATATTTCGTTCATATTTTTTTCAGCTTCATCTGGAGTTAAAAACTAGAAAATAACAAAGCAGTTTTTGGTAAGTTTATCACGTTAAAAAAAAACGGAAAAATTCACCGACCAAATTATTCCTCCATTGGGAGAGATATCACAAAAAAATATATTTAATTTAACTATATATAACTAAGAGAACTACGAACAGACAAGACGAAATAACATTCTATGGCTTTGGCCGCACTGATACTGTTGTTCTTTATTGTCTTTATTTCTTTAGAAATCTGAACTGTGGTTCACCATAGTAAAAGTTATTTTGTGTTTGTTGTTAGTAAATTAACATGAAAATAGACGGACATGTGTTGATCGTTTTGACTATTAATTGTGTGATGTTAAGTTATTTAAAATGTTACAGTATACATTGGTCAAATCATTGGTGTCTAACTTATAATTTATGAAGTGTATTTCATTGTTAATGTGACATATCTCAAGGAACAAGTCTGTTCGTAATTCTGTTAGTTATATATAGTTAAATTAAATGTATTTTTTTGTGATACCTCTCCCAATGGGGGAATACTTTGGTTGGTGAGTTTTTCAGTTTTTTTTTTAACGTGATAAACTTACCAAAAAACTGCTTTGTTATGTTTTAGGTTTTGACTCCAAATGAAGCTGAAAAAAATATCAGTGAAATATAGAGTTTTTCTTTAACAACAAATAAGTATTTTATTCAAGGCCGCATTCCGAAATCTCTACACACTTTCTTATAAATTTTGAAGGTCGAGAACATATATTAAAAATATTACAAAAGTGTAAAACGTGATAAATATTAAGCAAGATCAAAATTTTTTAAATGGTACAAATATTTAAAGAAGGTAGAAAAGCAGTTGAAGACTAACTCATTTTTGCTGGTCCATCCATCGTAAACACAGAAGGAAACCTGAACAAAGTCAAATATCTTGTACTTGAAGTTTGAGTATTAAAGAGCTGTAACTGAACTATCAACTTCATCAATAAAATCCATTTTGACGAATGATTGTTTTGTGTTATGTCATCTCGTTCCAAAATAAACGAATTTTCTTAAAAAACATCGTCGTGTTGAGGTCGCTAAAGAGATGCTTTCTTCGTATGACCCCGCTTTGAAATGTATAATTACTATGGACTTTCACATGAACCAGATATAGAGCAACGATTGAGCGAATACCGCGCAATAGGTGAAACAAAATTGAAAAAAACCACGCAAAGTCAGTCAAAAATCAAGGTAACATTAACTGCTTTTTTTCGTCCACCGTGATGTTGTCCACCAAGCGTCCAATGGGTAGAACGGTTAAGAATGAGTATTGTTTTGCATCGTCTACCTCAGTCAATTCGTAAAAAAGGCTTTTGCATCACGTTAATGCACATCGTACAATGTCATAATTATTCGTAACTTTTTCGGTAAATATCAATCAGATATTGTACCGTGTAACCGTTTTCTGTTTCTAAAATCGAGAGGAAAAGGAGAAGGTGTTGCTGTGCATTTGGTGGGATTAGACTTCAACTATAACCTCTACCAACAAGAGTTGATCCGTGTGAGTAAAGCACTTGAAGATAAAATACTTTTTACTGGTAGTGAGAAAATTGCGCTGATAAACGGTTACACTGATAAACGAATACACAGATACAAGGATAGACTGCAAAACACCTTGAAACATGTCAGATTTGAACTGAAAAATTCTCCCTCATGCGGTATCTTCTTCAGACTTGCTCCCTTTTGATTGTTACCTATTCCGATCTCTACAGCATCTGATCCATTCCTGAGTTTAAACCAGTTAAACAAGTCGAATAAAGTTGCGACGAGTCGTATTATTTTTTCATTCTGAAATTCAACAATTACCTGAGAGATAGCTACATTGCTTGAAATGTGAAGGAGATTGAGTTTATATTCATTTTTTTTTTGTTAAATAAATGTTAGTA
The DNA here is from genome assembly GCA_019049505.1 of Pachyrhynchus sulphureomaculatus. NCBI lineage: Eukaryota > Metazoa > Arthropoda > Insecta > Coleoptera > Curculionidae > Pachyrhynchus > Pachyrhynchus sulphureomaculatus. The sequence continues at coordinate 97,101,510 of CM032446.1, read as the reverse complement.
TATAAATGCCATGAGTTAATTTATAAATCTAAAATTTCTAAACACACATATATAATATTATGGTTCTTTTTGATTATTTTGTACCTTTTAAGTAATATTATAAAAAAAAATCATTTTTGAATATATATATATATATATATATATATATATATATATATATATATATATATATATATATATATATATATATATATAAATACTAATTCTTAGAAAAATATGTTACAGGCATTGTAGTTCTTTGTCAGTCATTTATTATTTAGACTGGTAGAACTATTGCTAACAATTGACCAAATTAATTTTACAAAGTAAGAAATTAAAACATGTCTTGTATAATTATGAAAATTTGGTATTGGGGATTTTTAAAATTAATGAATTTATTAAGCAAAGAATTTGTAGTAAAATTTGTCTTAAAAACGAAATTTCTTTTACCGATATATTAAAAATATTACAAAAGTGTGAAACGTGATAAATATTTACCAATATCAAAAGTTTCCAAATGGTACAAATATTTAAAGAAGATAGAAAAACAGTTGAAGGCTAACCCAGTTTTGCAGGTCCATCCAGCGCAAACATAGAAGGAAACCTAAACAAAGTCAAGTATATTGTACTTGAAGCTTAAGTATTAAAGAGCTGTAACTGAATCAATCAGATATTAAACCATGTAAATGTTTTCTGTTCCCAAAGTCGAAGTTGTAGATACCGTTTTAGATCTATAGAAGCTATAAAGTAGAATTTGCTGGCCATATCAAGTGTCAATATTAGTCAAAATGTTGGCACAAGCCTATTAGAGTGGCATTATATTACTTTTATGAGGAAGTTGCGGTCGAGTGTTCAGCAGTACCGGTCGGTTTGCGCTGTACCCTTTCTTGCGACGAGCTTATCTCTTGCTATAAACCAAATTCTGATAAGGTGCCTAAATTTAGCAAACTTGTTTAAAAATAAATACCGTATATAATGTAAATTGACAAAAATAACCGTAAATGACTGACAGTAGGGGTGCTAAAGACACCTCAAGAAAAACAAATACCACCATTGACAGTGATACCGGTAGAAGTTCGGACGTAGTGCCAACTATTGACGATGCGACAAATAAAAATAGTGACTTTTAAAGCCCATTAAAGTAAAAACCGGAAATAAGAAAAAAAAAAGTTACTAATCGATTACTTCAGTGGAGATAAAAGAGAAGACGTGTAAGTCGTTCTTCAAGGTGTGAAAGAAAACCGTTCCAAATATAAGCAGATAATAACAAAACATTTCATAGCGTTACGCAGGGTGTGGTCAGATATACTGGAAACACTCCCACCATCTGGGGAATGCTAAGACGAAAACAAGCAAGAAATAAAGGATATGGTACAAACCAACAAAATTACAGTCGAGGAGTGGCAAACGTATTTTAAAAATATGTATAATGGAGAAGAACAAAATCCCCACCCTGAGTTGGAAGAGATAGAAGAACAAAACATCGAAATAACAAGTGAACAAATTGTAAAACAGCTAGAAAACCGAAAAAGCCGCGGACCGGACGACATCACAAACGAGTTGTTAAAGTATGGAGGAAGCTACCTATATCAAGAACTGGCAAAACTTTTCACACACATAATAAAGAAAGTATAAGTACCTAAAGACTGGAAGAACAGTATCACAATTCCAGTATTCAAAAAAGGCCAAAAAGCATCTCCAGAAAACTAACGAAGAATAACGCTTCTAAATAGTACCCTAAAAGCATTCACAAAACTCATGCTACAATTAAGTGAAGACATTCAAATACGAGATGAACAGCAAGGTTTCAGGAAAAACAGGTGTACTGTCGACGCCATATTTATAATTAAACAAATTTCAGAAAAAGCCTGAGAATTTAACAGCTCAGCTTCGTAGATATGACCAAGGCTCTGGACAGAGTACAATTATAAGACGTCATCCAAATAATGAAAAAAAAGCATGTAAACCAGAAACTAATTAACCTCATATACTAAATGAATACGCAATGTAAAACGAACATCAAAGTAGGGTACATAGTAAGCGAAGGGGTACAAATAAACACCGGAGAAAGACAAGGTGATTCCCTTCGCTGCTTCATTTTCAACTTCATTATGTACAGAATAATGGAAAATCTACCTAGAACATTATAGAATGGAAAATACATACTTTCACATAGTTTGCTATGCTGACGACGCTGTATTAATCGCGGACTTCGAAGATAAGTTGCAAAGGCTCCTCTACACCTTCAATCAGGAAATAAAGAAACTAAACATGTCACAACAAAATATATGGCAGCTTCTAAAGAACCTATAAGATGCAAGTTGGTAGTGGAAGAAAAAATAATAGAATAGGTTGGCATCTTCAACTACTTCGGAACAACAATAACTAGTCATGGAGATTTACAACTGGAAGTAAAACAGCAAACTATGAAAGCCTCACAAATAGCAGGACCCTAAAAGATATAGTATGGAAAACCGAATACTTTACAACTGAAAGCAAAACCAAAATTTATAAAACAGCAGTGTTTTAACATACGCAGTGGAAGCAAGAGCAGACACATGCAGAACGATACAAATGATGAGGACTACATAGATGAAAGTAATCAGGGACATACACGAAAAATGTTATACGATAGAGTCAGAAGCGAAGAACTGTGTGAATTAAGTAACATCCCAGATGTATCCAAGTGGGCAAGAGAGAGAAGGAAACAGTGGGACAAACACGTAAATAGAATGGATGACAACACCCTAGTGAAGAAAGCAAAACTTAACAAACCCGTCTGCAGAAGAGCTCAAGGCAAACCACCGAAATGGTAGAAAGAGTGCTGGACATCCACCTTGGAGAAGGCATAAAAGGGAAAAACAGGCATTAGCTTACTTACCTGAACTCCCACATAAGAAAGAAGAAGAAGATGAAGACTCCCACCATCAGAAGGTACAAATAGCTACGAAACAACGGACACTGGCTCCAAAACAAATAGTACCCAAAGCCTAGTTTCGGAAAGACAGATGGAAACGCCACTCGAACTTCAAACTATAACAATAGATAACTCAACAATAGACAATATTACTCATAATGAAATGGCATCCCCTAAAAATAGAAAGAGAATTACAGAGGAAATCAACACACGAAATACTGAAGACTATAATATGGCAGAGTTCATTATAAAGAGACAATTTATTAAAACAAATACAACAGTCATACCCCAAATACCTACCAATAATCCTTACCAACCATTAGAAGTAGACAAAGATACGGACGTAGAAGAAGAAATAATTGACGTCGAAATGGAAAACAAACCACAGGTTACAACATAACAAAAACACCAATAAAAAATAGGAGGAATAGAAACAACCAACAAAACCAAAAAAAGCAGAAACCACCCCAGACAATCATTGAAGGAACAATGAGCCCTTCATAGGATGAAAAAAATCTGCGACCAGCATCTAAGGGGTATATAATTAGATACACCAAATACAACATAATAATAAATCCAACTGACATCGACCACTACTACAAATACCTAAAACAAAAAAATCGCCCGGCACACCTATGCAACCCAGGACAACCAAACACACGCCTTCGTAATCAAGGGTTTATACCACTGCCCTGGTCCCGAAGACGTAAATTTAAGGTAACGGGAAAGGTCAATATGAAATATAATAAAAGTGTTATTGATGAGTCAGAGGGATCGGGCCGGAATGTGAGCAGCAGAATCCTGATAGCCCAGCGAATCTTAGGACAACTCAACTTCATTTGAAGCTCAAACCAATATAGCCGAAAGACCAAACATAGGATCTTTAATAGCAATGTAAAATAAGTTTTACTCTATGGTTGCCAAACATGGAAGATAACAAAATCAATAACACACAAATTGCAAACATTTATAAATAAATTCCTTCGGTAGATACTCTGCATTTTCTGGCCAAACATCATAACCAACGAGGAACTCTGGCGGTCAGCAGACCAGCAGCAGACTGAAACTGAAATTAGAAAGCGAAAATGCGGTTGGATCGGCCACACATTTCGTAGACCTATCAACAACGCCAGAATGGTTCTAGATTGGGACCTACAAGGTCAACGTGGAAGAGGAAGACCAAAACTAACTGGTGCAGGACCGTTCTTAGCGAGGCCGAGTCCATGAAGAAAACCTGGGCAGAAGCCAAGCGGTTGGCCCAGAACAGAGTGAGATGGAGTGCTTTTGTGGAGGAAGCGATGATTACTGTATATGCTAGACCTAAGACAAATGTAAGATCAAAATGTAAAACTAATCTGGAATAACAAAGGAGGTGAATTTGACTTTTATGGGGATCACATAGATTTGAAGTAGTAAATTCATAGTTTGTGTTTTGTTTAATCAGTCCCCTTTATTTTTTAACATAAGCTAAAACAATTTTTCTAATGACATAAGTTACTTAAATTTAATTTTAAAATAATGTTGTCTTAAAAAAAAAACAGTGTTAATAAATAAAAGTCCGTAAAACGATAACGAAATTTTTTATTTTATTTATAACCTAGATAAAATTTAATCTCCAGAGGAAAACCTAAACTTTCAAAGAACTGTAAGCGCAAACTTTCTCTAAGTGATTTTTTGAACTGTAAGTTTCTGAACATTCCATCAATTCGTCAACAAGTATCCAGTTGCTTTAAAGTTTTATTTTAAGACCTTTAAATAAGTTTAAAACAAGTTAAATAATCCAGAGTGACGATCAGCTAAAATCAGTGATTGAGTAGTTTTATTTTAATAATTCGGGTAAGCAATAGCAGCTTCATTTAATAAAAAGTAACAATGATTAATTTAGTACTTCTCATACTCATATTAATCATAAAAAAAGCAGTTAAATAAAAAGTGAACATCTTTAAAAAAGGAAATAATTAATAAACAACATAAATTTTAAGGACCCCGAAAAAGATCTGTTACATGATATTTTCAAATCAATTCCCTCTTTCGCATTCTGAACCTTTTTAACTATTGACATATTTGATTATAAAAAATGTCATCCATCAGCTATTTGCGTTTACTGCTGGACATAGGTCTTCTCTAGTATCTTCCAGAGGTTTCTGTTTTGAGCACTATTTATCCAGTTGTTAGCTATTATTTTTATATCATCGCTCCATCTCGTTGATAGTCAGCCCTTGTTTTTATTATCTGGTTTGGATTGCCATTCAATCAACTTTTATTCTCACTCTAACTATTGCCTTTGGTGTTTTGTCAGATGTTCGTATTCCCAGCATGGTCCTTTTCATTACTCTCTACGCTACTCTTATTTTGTGGACGTAGGAGTTTCGGCATTATATGTTGGTACAGTTACGATGTATTGTTTGTATATCTAAGCTGTCCATCCTAATTCACTGCGGCGATTAATTTCACATGTTGGATAATCCCTACGGAATCTTATTCATGTCCCAGCTATTTGTAAGTAAATGTTTTTTATATCGCCTTGTCGATTTTTATGTTATTACTCGTCACTAAATTTGTCACGAACTTCGATTTCTCTAACTTGATGTCTAAACCAATGTCGATATTTGTTTTAGTTTTATTAGTATCTTCTGAGGATCACCTGGGTTATCAGCTATTTTATTGGCTAATCATAGATGTCTAAGTATTCTCTGTCAATATTTACTCCCATGTCTTCCCAGTTAAGTTGTCTAAATGTATATTCTAACACAGTCGCAAATTGTTTTGGGGAAATTCTACCTCCATGTCTAATTTCGAGCTCTATACGATACTTATGTGTGAATTAATGGAGCTAGAGGCTGGCTGCTACATTTTTATATGTGTTCTATGGAGTTAGTATATCTATAAATTATTCTACATTTCTTTAATGTTGATAATCTCGCTGAGTGTTCTACAATATCTTTCGCAAAGTTTTAGGGCACTTTTTATTAAAAATTACTTATGTCTCAACCTGTTTAAATTTTTTTCTGTTATTTCGTTATTAAAAATTCTTAATTTTTGTTTATCTATATAAATGTGTATATATGTATATATATATATATATATATATATATATATATATATATATATATATATATATATATATGTATATATCTGGTTTGAAAAGTCCGTGCAAAGTCCGAGAGATGGCACCACCGGCGCGTATCGAGGTCATGTTTAGTTAGTAGCATCTCTTGAATGAACGCAAACCAAGTTTCAGCCATATTGGTCTATTTTTTTTGTGTTTGGCATTCGTGTGAATCAAGGAAGTCGAGTGCTTTTCAAGAAATGGACGAAAAAGAATTTTGTGTGGTGATTAAACATTACTTTATGAAAGGCAAAACACCTCAGGAGACTAAAGAGAAGCTTGATAAACATTATGGTGACTCTGCACCTTCGATTAGAACAGTTTATAAGTGGTTTCAAAATTTTCGGACTGGCCATATGGGCACAAGTGTCGCTGAACGTTCTGGACGGCCTGTGGAGGTTACGACTCCAGAAATCATTGATCAAATCCATGATATGGTGATGGATGACAGAGGAGTTAAGGTGCGTGAGATTGCTAGTGCTGTGGGCATCTCGACTGAACGGGTACATAATATTTTGCATAAACATTTGGACATGAGAAAGCTATCCGCAAGATGGGTGCCGCGATTGCTCACGCTTGACCAAAAACGGAATCGTGTGAAGTGTTGCAAGGATGGTTTGCAGCTGTTCCAGAAGAATCCGGAGGACTTTAAGCGTCGTTTCGTCACTGTGGATGAAACATGGATAAATTACTATACTCCTGAGACCAAACAACAATCTAAACAATGGGTTACCAAGGGGGAATCTGCACCAAAAAAGGCGAAGACCGTTCCTTCGGCCGGAAAGGTTATGGCGACTGTCTTTTGGGATTCGCAAGGGATAATCCTCATCGACTATCTGGAAAAGGGTAAAACTATTACAGGTGAATATTATTCATCGTTATTGACCGTTTGAAAACCGAGCTTCAAGAAAAACGCCCGCGATTGGCCCCCGACGATCACGACAACGCACCAGCACACACCTCAGCAGTTGTGGTCGCAAAATTAATGGAAATAGGATTCCAACTCGTTTCACATCCCCCCTATTCTCCAGACTTTGCTCCCGCGGACTACTATTTGTTCCCCAATTTGAAGAAATGGCTGGCGGGACAAAGATTTTATTCAAACGAGGAGGTGATTGCAGACACTAATGGATATTTTGCAGACTTGGACAAATCCTATTATTCGGAAGGGATCAACAAACTAGAACATCGTTGGACGAAGTGTATAAGCCTAAAAGGAGACTATGTCGAAAAATAAAAAAAAGGTTTACCCCAAACACATAAGTAGTTTTTATTTTTGCACGGACTTTTCAAACCAGCCTCGTATATATAGGTCCATATTTCAGTAGTCTACCTGCTGCCTTATTCGTCAAATCCATCCTAAGACGCGTTTCACTGTATTACCGCTCATCAATCGGGCTAGGAGCAACGAACAAGAGAACAGAATTTCTGGTACTTAAGCCAGTACTGACGGCCAATAATGGTAAGATATAACACGTACCTCGTGCTTGGCACTCCATCGGAGGCTGACTCGCTCCCGCTATACATACCGACAGATTGGTTAGCAGATTGCCATTACTTCACCGTAGGTAGCGCTGTTTTTCGAGGGATCCCCTCCAAAGGCATATGTGGTTCAGTGTAGAACGGACTGAAAACGGACCTAAGGTCCACATTTCAGCAGTCTACCCACTGTTCTCTTATTTGTTAAATCCATTCCGAGACGCGTTTCGCCATATCACGGCTCGTCAGTCGAGCTGGAATCAACGAACAACAGAACAGAGTTTCTGGTACTTAAGCCAGTACTGACGGCCAATAATAGTAAGATATAACGCATACCTCATGCTTGGCACTTCATCGGAGGCTTTAATTGTACCCAAAATTTGAAAATTCCTAATTATTGAAGAAAACCGTAGATTTGGCAACACAGACTTGCGCGTACAGTAACGGCCATTCACGGACGGGTTAATTTTATAAATGATTTGGTAAAATGCAGTTTTGCCCCTTTTTTTTAATTTTTTTTTAAATTTTTGAATTTGAAAAAAAAGTATGGAATATGCGTCTCTGTGGCCCCACGAGTCACCCATTTTGAATATATGCAGTGAATTTCATAACGTCATGTATATACGTATATACATGTATATATATATATATATATATATATATATATATATATATATATATATATATATATTTATATATATATATATATATATATATATATATATATATATATATATATATTATATATATATATATATATATATATATATATATATATATATATATATATATATAGATATATATATATATATATATATATATATATATATATATATATATATATATATATATATATATATTTAATATATATATTTATATATATATATATATATATATATATAATATATATATATATATATATATATATTTACATATATATATATATATATATATATATATATATATATATATATATATAATATATATATATATATATATATATATATATATATATATGTATATATATATATATATATATATATATAAATATATATATATATATATATATATATATATATATATATATAAATATATATTTATATATATATATATATATATATATATATATATATATATATATATATATATATATAAATATATATATATATATATATATATATATATATATATATATATATATATATATATAAATATATATATATATATATATATATATATATATATATATATATAATATATATATAAATATATATTTATATATATATATATATATATATATATATATATATATATATATATATTTATATATATATATATATATATATATATATATATAATATATATACATATATATATATTATATATATATATATATATATATATATATATATATAATATATATATATATATATATTTATATATATATATATATATATATATATATATATATATATATATATTTATATATATATATATATATATATATATATATATATATATATATATATATACATATATAAAGTCTCTTGCTCCTTTACTTTTGTTGTGCATATGCAATACTTAAAGTAACATATATTGTAAGAGATATTGGAAGGGAAGGGGATAAAATGGGCGAGTGTTCATACATTTTTCTATGATTTCAATAGAATCCTGAGGGATTTTCTGGTCTCTGGTTAAGATATTAAACCAATTTTAAGCTTAAATATTTAATATGAGGCTATAAGTGCAGAAGAAGGTATAAGAGAGTTGCTACGAAGTTACGCTATTTTTTCATTATTTCCAATTTGAACAGATGTATCATTAGACATCATAAATTATATTGAGTGTAAGAATATCAAATTCATTATTTTAAAATTTGCTTTTTTAATGGGAAAGTACTAGTTAAATTACAAATTATTTTGGTTTTCAAAAATTTTTTGAGTGCACCCATCGGAGTTATTTGTCGAATTTATTATTGCTATTTTACAAAATTGAAGGATAATATGTATTTTTTCAAAATTTTTAGTTAGAATATGGTTTGATCATATACCATTAATTTGATAGGTATTCTAATAGCGTCCATGATACTTAATTTGCTGTCAAATTTCGAAGGAAATAAAATGAAAATGTTATGTAAAGTTCTTGACATGTAAAGGGAATTTTACCATATAAATTATTTAAGAGTTATAAAACCATACATCGAAACCAAACACTTATTGAATACATGAAAATGCAAAGCACATATCTTCTCGTATATGTTACACATTAATTATTGCCTTATAACCGGTATTTTTTTGTATGGATTTAAGGTTATATAATATCATAGTTTAATTTAATAATTTGATGGTAATTTCTCTTGGTCCTTAAAATCGATCCAAATGTGAGACGAAAACTTTAGGAAATTGTTCAATCTTCTTCGTCGGTATATTCGACAGCCCGTATAATATTGCATACTTTACTTTATAAGCTTTTATATTATGCAGGCTCGTTACAATTTTTGGTAATCTTCTTAGCCTCCAAAATGATCTCTGAATCACTTAATCAATATATCTACCTTATAGCTGTTTTAATCTATTTTTTGACTAACTACAATAACTTAGATCAAACAATTTTTAAGAAGCTACAACTGCAGATATTGGGTTGATTCCAAAATTTTTCTCCTTTTGCGAGCCCTGTTTTGAAATTGGTTGCATACATAAGAACATTATCGACAGAAGGTCAAAATATGTTCACTAACAAAGAATTTTCTAAAATAAACTTGAAAAAGTAGTAGCAAAGAAGATATTCTTTGCTACTACTTATTAACTAGCCATAATTTGAGACGAAAATATCATGTTTGGTTTAACGCTTTTAGTATGAAACAGTAAACTCCTGGGTAATTTTTCGATTTTATGCCTAAAAATAAATAATTTTATTTTAGTGTTTGCGTGTTCAGCGAATGTTGCCCGATCGTAATAATTTGATGACGAAATGCCTATTTCACAACTAAATATATTAACTTCATAAAGTTAAGAATTGTCATTATAAAAAAAATACTATAGCACAATATTAAACTTTGTAATATTTTTAAATTGTTGTTGATATGAAATTGAATGAATAAAATTAATATGAAACTGAATTTGAAAAATATGTGCAGTGATAACAAGAAAATTATTCCAAAAGCAAAATATGCCACGCGAAGCAGACAAACGGTAATTTGAGTTGTTGACACAGACTTTTGTAAACATTGCAAACCTATTAAATTTTCATTGCCATCTCCTCGGAACGTTTTGTTGTCATTTAATATTTATTATTTGCATATATTTTTAGTATCCGCACATAAGTGGCAAATTAAGTAGGGAAAACTAAAATTTTGAAGTTAGTATGAAAAAACGATAATAAAACTTATTGATGTCTTTGTTCCTAGTATCAGTTGTTTCGTTGTTGTCCACATATCCGCACATAAGTGGTAAATTAAGTAGGTAAAACTAAAATTTTGAAATTAATCTAAAAAAGCCATAATAAAACTTATTAATGCCTTAGTTCCTAATATCAGTTGTTTAGTTTTGTCCAGTGTCAATAATACGCCATTTTAGTAAAATCTTTGAATTTTTATTACAGGATCATATATTTTATGCTACGATAACCCCTTATCAGTATGGTTTCTACAAGGGTAGGTCTACATCTACAAATTTAATTACTATAACTCAAGAAATAGCAGAAGCAATTGACGAGGGTTGCCAAATGGATATAATTTATTTACATTTCACCAAAGCCTTTGATGGGCTGAATTGTTCTCTCCTACTTAATAAACTGTTATATTTTGGCTTTTCGGGCTCATTGATGTTTTTAATTCATTCTTATCTTACTAATCGTAAGCAATATATGGAGATTTATGGCTCTAAATCAAGATCTTATGATGCTAATTCAGGGGTTCCCCAAGGATCTGTAATGGAACCCCTGTTCTTTAATTTTTTTATAAATGATATTGGGAAGGGTTTAGATGTTAGTTATTTACTCTATGCCGATGATGTAAAATTATACAGCAGAGTAAGAGGTATTCGGGATTGCATAAATCTTTAGAAGGACTTACAGATAATTGGCCAATGGTGCGTAAAAAACAATTTACAGCTTAACATTAGAAAATGTAACATCATGTCTTTCTCAAGTAAAATCCCACCGATTATTCATAATTATTCGCTGGATAACAGTAATATCTCCCGTGTCTTCAGGGACTTGGGCGTAACATTTGATCCAAAACTTTTTTTTACATATCACATAAACACCATAATTTCTGAAGCTTTTAAGACATATGGCTTTATTGCACGCTGCACCGCTGACTTTCATAATCCTGACGTAATTAAAACTTTATATATTTGTTATGTTCGTTCTAAATTGGAATACGCTGCTACGGTCTGGTCTCTAGGCATACTGATAATCTGGAGAGGGTCCAGCGCAAATCTTTAAATTTAGCTTTAAACGAGATGATATCTATCCACAACAGAGGTTTCCACGTGAGGTACTACTTGCAGATAACGGCGGTTCGTTCTTAAAGGTTCGTCGTGGTTACTTGCTATTGACGACTCTGTTCAAAATTATAAATAATGATATAGATTCTTCCTCTATTCTGTCAAGAATAAATTTTGGTGTGGCGTGTATAACTAGCAGACATTATAACACTTCTTATCTACCTACTCCAAGAACAAATATATTAAAATTTTTCCCCACTTTTTTTCAATGTGTAGTATGTATAATCAAGAAATAAGAATTGACTTTTTCAACACATCTTTGTTTACGATAGGTAAAATATTGCGACACTGAAGGGCTGTGGCATCTTTCTTTTCTTATTGTTTTCATAATCTATTTGTTTTTATTATTATTGTGATTCTTCGGCCTTGTAGTTGGGTCTTGTAACCTGTAAGGCATGTATGATAAATAAATAAATAACAGATAAAATAAAGGAACATTTTGGGTTTTTTAGGCAATTAGGCCAGTCTGTGCTTCCAGTACAAATATTAAATTAACCTAGTAGTTAAAAAAGAAGGAAAGTGTACTGCCAAACAATTTATTTATTTTGCAATTTCCTGGAACGTACTTTTAAAAAATATATATGTGGAACCTTACATTAACGGCCACTGTCATCAAAGTACTCTATGCATTTATGCACTGGCAATCGGCATTCCCATTTCCGAAAGCCTGGAACTGATTTCTGTGGAATACTGTGGAGTAGCTCTCTCACACTCTGTTGTAAGATAACCACCCAGCCTTTTATTTAGGAAATGTTCTGAAGTATACTATTTCTGTCTTTTTCCCAAGAAGAAACGGCATCCGGTAACACTTAGTACTCCTCAGCCTGTATTAAAAGCAAAGAGATAAGTAAAACTTGAACAAAGGAACTTCAAAGTTGCCCATAAAATGAGACAAAAGACAGTCAAGTCACTTATTGTTATTCATAGAAATAGAGAAACTGCAAAAATAATCAAAATAAATATCGATAAAAATTCACAGAAGATTATGACAAGTTTAAATAAAATAATTTAAAAACTAGGAATATGATTCCTAACTCAAATAATAAATCCAAAATCAATAAAATTTTAAAACTTAAAACTAAGCTAAGTTATATATATAATTACTCCCATTATAAACTTTATATACATATTTATCCATCTATTTTTTTTATAAAATTCCTTTTAAAGTTACTTTGTTTGTTACTCAAAATCCTACTAGTACTTTGGAATATTTAATGGCTATCAAAATGTTCATACAACTAAAAAAAAATATCTTTTTAATATCGTCACTAGAGTATTCCAATCATTTGCCGAAGACTTAACGCTCCTATACCAAACGAAAGCACCTACGATACAAAATTCAGCGGCCGAATTAAAAAGATTATTTTGAGAAACATTTCTTGCTTGCGCCAATTCAGTTAACCATCTCCAGCAAGGATAAAGTCGCCATTATAGGACAAGGTCCTACTGGAGCAGCCACATTAATTATCGGTTTAGTTTTAATGTTGTGGACCATCTGCAAGTTTTTCTAGCCAGTTAGTTGCTAACAGCAAACAACTTAATATAGATAGAAATTCGGAAGATTTTTTTCTTATTTTCTGGTAAAGGAGCTCTCCTTACTCTAGTAACATGTGATAAACGTGATTCTATTCGATTAATATGCATCATATTAATCGATCCCATTTTAAACGGAAGTAAAGTTACGTTTGTAGAAAAGGTGTAAACGGTTAAATTAACTTCTTTACTGGGTTATTTCTTCATGTCTTTTGCGTTTGTCTGCAGCACTAGCTGCGAGAAAACAACCTTAATTTGTAATTCGTAATCAATTTAGAATGCAAGTAAATAATTAGGTTGGAAACAATAGGTGTGTACGATAAGATATTTTATTTGTTAAAGTAAAAATTACCTAATTACCTCTGTTTCACCCTATATATCCATAAACCGTATTATATAAGTGTTAGTAAACACTGATGTTCTAACTTATCAAAATAAAAGAGATATAAACACTTACTTCTACTAAGCCTTGTAATCAGTAACCTGGTTCACCCTGTATAAGATAGACTTCCTGTATTCTATTACAACAGCTACTAAATAATTGCAGGAATAAAAAAAATAGTTAATCAATTTTCACTAAGCTGTATGTCTAAACAAAATGAAAATATATCATAAAAATATTTTTAGTTTGCAAATTTATCCTTATCGCTGAAACATCTCACCTAAACTTTATATAAAAATAAGTAAAAAAGTAATGAATCTACACAAGTATTAAAATTTCTAAATATGGTCATATACGGCCAAAAATACATAATTCATTGCTCGGTGAATACATTCAATAAGAGTTTTTCCTTTATATAAAAACACAATTACCAAAAATGAATACTTTAAACAATTTAAAAAGAACGAACCGTAAAAATAAATTCTTATCCGCTAGTTAAATAGTTAAATATTTATCGAAGCGACATTAATCAGTGCTAAACCGGTTTAGAGTTTTGTAGCTAATGATTTACTGCTTAGTTAATACCATTGAGAATTACTTTTAATTAAAAAGCATACTTAAGTTCCACCTTAAAAACATATTTTTGTTAACCTTTCGTTGGGCACCATCTGTTTGTAGCAGCTTTTTTTACTGAGAGTTACCTATGCGAAACGGCTGCTCAAATGTCGTGTAGAGTGAGTTTTAACTGTAAAGGCACTGCCAACTATGTTTTTTTTTTATTATTTGGGCACCACCTATTCAAATGTGATAACCTAGCATAAAAATAGGAAGCGCTAGATGTGACAAAAGGTTGCAGACAGAACTGGTGTTTCACTAAACTATGTACTAAAACAAATGAATTTCAGAAAAAATAAAACATCAATTTATTTTCCAACATTAGGAGATATTATATATATAATCAAACCACTATCTGAAAAGGTAAGTCTGGTCTTGATGAAGTAAAAAAAAAAGCTTAAATTTGGTTAATTACATTATTCCTCATTCTCCAAGAAATATATTTCCTTTTGTTGCTTAACATATGGCCTTAATATAAGGAAATTATACGATATGTATCAAGATGAAAATACAATAATTTAGTGAAAGAAAACTAATGTTATTATGTAATAAACTTCAGTGTTTTCTGATAAAAAATATATTTCTGGCTTTAGGAAGTTTCTTCAGACCCTCTGAACTCAAGGTTGTTTCTGCACTAGACTATTCCTAAACTATATATATATATATATAATATATATATATAATATATATATATATATATATATATATATATATATATATATATATATATACAGCTCTGGAGCAAAGGTCGGTGGAATGAACTTTAATACTAAACTTTAAGGAAAGGAATGACGAAGCAAACTTGGCAAAAAGAAGATGACAAAGTTAACGTGCAAATTGAGAAAAATAAAAATGCAGCAGGAAATTAAAAGCTTTAAAAAGAAAAGTTATATCACATAAAGTAAATCGTACCTTATCAACTCTGCAGCATGTAGTCAAAGATAACCGAAAAAAACGTGGTTTCATAAATGGGTTGTCCTGCTTTAACTTTAGAGTAAGTTGAATAGAAAACAAAACTATCAAAAAAACAAAACAGGAACTCAATAGTGAGTTTTCTATCCAAAACAACAGAAAAAATTTTGATTTTGAGGTGCAGCTTCCAAAAAAAGGTAGACAGAGAAGAAGATAAAAACACAAGACGTTGCTTTATTGAAAACAGGCTTCGGTACGATCACGCTTGTTCCCATTCAATAAATTCCCTGTGATGCAAGGACTATATGTGCGACATGCATGTCCTTTAGAAGAGCGGGAACTCAAATTTTTTATCTAAATGCTCTAATGTGGTGTATCAAGTTTCATTATCAATAATTACTCACGGTAAAAAGTTTACACTTAGAGAGTAATATTAAGCCGATATTACTTGTGGTCATCCATCAAGATGCCAGGCAAAAACTTCGGAGAAATTGTTCTTATGCCAAACTCTTCAATTTAAATTTATATAAATCCTTCTCGATTAATATGCAATTCTGCTCTGCGTCTCATACTTCATCGTATGTCGTATGGTATCTTTCACTTTATTAATATTAACGTCCGTCCTTGTTTTTTATTGTCCAATTTTTAGGATATTTGTTACATTTTGTCGCCCAGCTTTGAATATTGTATGTCATTCAAGCACATAAGACTTTTTCATGGCGTCTTTACTATGTACATTTCTCCTAAAACCTAATATTAATACGCCTCATCACTAAATTTCTTTCACCCACTTTTATACCAAAGTCTGCATACAGTTTTTCATTCCTCCCTAATAGCCAACTAAGAACTAGTACGATTAGCTTGAAAATTACACACAGACTAGAAAATTACACACGGACAGACACTTAATTCGATTTAACATGTTTTGTCAAAATTTAGATCACTTAAAACTAAAACGTAGGGATATAGCAGTATTTTAATTCATATCACTACAAAAGTTCAAGTTTACAAGTGTCGAAACATTTAGATTTTCCAACTTTATTAAACTAAAGTTATCTTTATTTTAGTAAGAGGTTTTAACGTACAAAACTGATGATTTTCGTCCTTATTTTTAAAAGCCCGTAACACTCCATTAAAAACAAAATAAACGAATAATGTCAACCGACGATATTACAAAATAAATTTATCAAAATTTATGGAAACGAATGCCAGGGATGAGGGAACCAAAATAATCCTCAGATACTAAGAAATGTAAGAACCGAACAAAGATTGGGGAAAAAGCTAATCCTATATGGGATTTAAATTTTATTTCACCGTGTTACAATAAACTAAAACAATAGAAATACAGCTTGCTCTGTTTTCTTTTAGCTTTAATCTACTTTGAATCCTTTAAATATCCTTATTATTTGGAATTTGTTTAATACTGCCAGATTTCCTTCATAAATAATATTATACATTTATTAAGATATTAAGTGCCTTATAGTAACACAGAAATAAACAAAATATTGAAAAATGATATGGACACTAAGCAGTAGTATGAGTTCGCTGAGCGATTAAGCTTTTTACAGCTGATACCCCTCTGACAAAATTTGAAGATTACGCTAAAAATTAATTATATAATGGAATTAAATCATACCCAATACATCTCAGTGCTAGTTATACTGTTGTAAGAGAAACTCTGATTTAAAATGCAAAACATACTTCACAGTTTATGAAATTGTGTGATAAGCTTCTTGGTTTTAGAAAAGCGGACTATTGTATCCATATTATCACCATCCAGCCTCAATTTGCTCCTATTGCTGGGCATAGGTCTCTTCTAGGTGCTTCCATGTCTGTCTCTCCTGTGGTACTGCAATCCAGTTTGTCGAGATTCTCTTTATATCATCTGACCATCTGGTTGAAAAGTCTTCCTCGGCTACGCTTGTCTGCCCTCAGCCTCTATTCCATAATCTTTTTCGTCCGTCTTCAATCCTCCAACCTTGCAATGTGGCCTGCCCATCTCCCTCCCTTTAGTTTCGTGACTCACTCTATGCCGGGGGGCATACGATATCCCTGTTTTTCTGCGTAACTCTTAATTAATTAAGGTTAAGCCAAGCATAGACCGCTCCATCCTGCTTTGTGCTTTTTGTATCGAGATTTTTGTGAGTGTAAGGGTTTGGCAGCATGTGTAAAAACCGGCAGGACACATTTGTCGAAAGCTTTTCCTTTGAGGCATATGTTATATGTTCAGTCGAAACCAATGCTATCCTTTTTTGCAATTCACATGTTCGATTATCTCTGGTAATTCTTATTTTGTGGCCCAAATAATTTTATTTTTTAACTAAATCGATGTATATATCTCGATCTTTATTAAGCCACTGGGTACCAGATTTGTCATCATACTCATCTTCAAATAATTTATCGTTAAGCCTATTTTCTCCCTTGCAATTTTAAGTGCATTTAACATGTCGTTTACCTCTTTTAGATTGTCCGATAATAACACTATATCATATGCAAAATAGGTTGTTAAGGTATTCTCTATTGATGCAGATTCCCTTATTTTCCAAATAAACTGTTTGAAATGAATGCTAGAAAATTATTGCAAATAATTTTGAGGACATAGTGTCACCTTGTTGGACTCTTCTTTTGATCTTCATGCTTCTAGAAATATATATTTATATATATATATATATATATATAGATATATATATATATATATATATATATATATATATATATATATATATATATATATAAGATATTTTAAATTTCCTCAAAATATGTAATATTTTTAGACCTTTGAGTATTTTTTTGTTGGTATTTTCTTGGTTTTTGGTCTATTAATGAATGAAGATTGGTTAAGTATTTGTTTATTTATTAACGTTTCGACCTTCTTAAAGGGTCTTCATCAGAATTAAAATATTCTAGAACAACACATTTAGATGTTAAATATTTAAAACTACAGTAAGTTTTATAATATGAACTTACCACAAACGTAATCTCATAAACCTCCACACAACATACACACACATGTATTAAAATTATAATTTGATTTTATTTTATTTATCACATTTTTGTATCAAGTAACCCGTCTACGGTGTTCACAAGACTAACTGGTATATTTTTAGGATGCTTTTTATGTCTCTTTTATCGTTTTTATTACATTCCTATTTTTTTGTATTTTAGTAGATTCCGGTATTCTCTCTTTTTTTTTTGCTTTCGTAATTAAAGGTATGTTCTTTTTTTACATGATAATGAGTGCAGTCACATTTGTCTTATTATACTTGTGTCCCTTAATTCTATATTCTAAATACTGGGATATTTGACCGATATATATACTCCCTCGCAATCATTACATGGAATTTCATAAACTATATTTTTTTTTTTTTGTTTTTTGAAGTTTCTGCTTTTAATTTTGAAAAATATTGGCCATTAACTTATATGCTTTGTAACATACATTTGCGTTATATTTTTTAAATAATTTTCTAAATTTCGTTACATAACCTAGAATTTAATAAATTTTAACATATGCCGTATTAGATTAGAGATGCGGTAAATTTTAGTCTGTTATCAAAAGTCCTCGAGAGTGAGATATTCATATGTGACCATATATGTATTGCGAAATTCCCCCTTGGTGGCTAACATAAATGTTCTCAGATAAGTTTTATACAGTATTTCAGTATGTTTGAACAGCACAACACTGGTAGAACAATTTTAATATCAAATAGAAGGAGAAAATTTCGCGGTATAGCAATCTAATTCTCGGGGTCTCGTCACAAAATAGTTCTATTCAAAAATATGGTGGAGTATTATTAATAAATTGTACTTAGGCACTTAGTCAATGTAGTATTCTTTAATAAGTTATTTCCATTTTATTGACCTATTAAAATCTTTTTAGTTTTACTATTTGACAGAATTTTGCAATTTTTTTATGGTAAACTCCTACTATACCACTTTTTTACAATTTGAAATCGATTTTTTGTAAATCATGAATTGTAAAAGACGTTTTTTCCACAAATTCAGTGGGATATTTCCAAATATTTCGCAAACTTAAACTTTAACGAATACGTTTTTACTTCCGACATGAATAATTATAATTTTTTTACTGGTGAGGGAATATTAATTACAATAAAATTATATATTTTGGCAACGCATTAACTACTTCATCTGGGCATTCTTGTTTAAAGCATCAAGAATGTTCTCTTGTCTGGTTTAACGTCTATTATTAGATATATTTTTTAAATAGATTCCGTTATGTTGTCCCTCATATTTTCCTTGTGTGGCTATACAAAATTGGTTTTAATGTTTTCACTGCCGAAGTATTTTTTCTATAAAAATTTTGTTTATTATTAGGTCACCCATTTTTACTGATAACTTAGAATGTTTTCCTAAGTAATGTTTATGATGTTTATACACTAAGCAATACCGTTAATTACTCCGCTCTACTCTTTAAACTTTTCTTCGCCCTTAGGTAAACTATTCTGATTACGACTGCTTATTTTGAGATATTTTAAATGATACCATTGTCCGTCTCATGAATTATTTTAACTTTAACCTGTTCTAAAATATTTGTGTTACCCATCCGTATTCTACTTTCTAATAAATTATTAAAAGGCACCAAATGATCCTTCAGTTTTCAAAACAAGTAAATAACAATAAAGTCATATTAAACAAAATTTAAAAACACCATTAATCGGAATAGAAAGTAAATATTGTTGATAAATTCTTAATGAAAGCCACTATTCTGTTTTAAATGCAAATACATCCCTGTTTGGCAAAAAACTCCACAATATTATCTTCAGTTGTTGTAGAAGAGGTTGCTGTATATGATGGTAATGGTCTTTAGCCACCGCCTTTGAACTCGTTCATCTAAATATCTTTGATTTTTTTGATATGAGGAAAAACTACAATAAGGCAGTCATGTCCAAATTTACAAAACTAAATTTGTAATAACCAGAAAATTCCCTACTGTATGGTTTATTGTATGATTTTTTTCGTCTTCGCTAGTTTTCTATGTGTAGGGGTAAATTTGCACATCAACAAATCTTAGAAATACCGTCAATTCTTTTATTCCTTGGTTTTTTAAAATTAATCGTGTTTAATACTGAAATCTTTAGAAACCTGACATATAAAGAAAAACTATTATGTTTGAAGAATTTGCATGTTTAGGTCTAAATTATTTCCAAACATTTCAGCTGTTTCCATGTACCTGTCTTGAAAAAAAAGCAAGTTGTTTATAAGTGGTCATACATCCAAAATTTGAAAAGTACCCTTTCTTAAGTGACAATACTCTCTAAGATTTTCTAGTTAGTATTATACTCGAACCGAAAAAAAAACTCTTATTTTTAATAAATTACCATCAGAAAATTATATTTGTAACTTTAAGTACTAATTAATTGTTACTAATTTTCATTTATTCATTACCAATACAAATCTTAAACAGAATAAGTAGAAATTTCTATATTAATAAAATAAATTGATTGTATTTGGTTTTATTTGTTAATCAAACCACAGATATATTGATTTCGCGCATAATGAAAATAATAATAGTAAAACCTAACAAAAAATCACTTGTTTATAAACAAAATACATTGAATGAAATCTATATATTTTGGATTGGCCGGCTTTTCAGACTAAATTGCTAATAATCCGTTGTATGTTCCACAGAAGGTGCAGGTTAGTTTAGGTATTAGAAATCGTAATTGAGCAAGTCGTAAAAATCTCTGTGTACAAATGAACTCTGGCTTATAAAAAGTCTTTTTAAAGCCATTTGCTTATATTCTAGGTCCAGGTTAATTTTTTTTAGGAAACAGATTTCTAGCATGTCAATATCCCAAAAAATTTAATATTGGTATATAGTAAAGTTCGATTTTGTTCATAAGTGTCATTATTCCAAAATTATTATCATACCGCAAAAATTTCTTAATTCAAATCCTAAAAACAATATTTGAAAAATAATTGAATTGCACTATATAATAGTTTCGCACTATATAGACTATAGTATACGAGGTTAAAATACAAAATTATCGTTAAAGCCAATTAAATATTTTATGCATGTTGAACTTAGAATTTGTAAGATTTCTGTTTCAAGACAAGCACACAGTGAAATATACTCGTATTTTAGAACCGTATTTATTACTTTTTATTTTCATTTAAATTTTTCCTAATTATTCCTCTTACATGTTTTGTTAACTACCCTTTCTCCTATCCAATTTTAGTAAATAATAGTTTTTAAGGACATAATATAATTTGGAACAAACTATTGACAAAAAAATGAAAATTTATACAATAACTAGCAATGCCCGCGGCTCCGCTCTCGTGGACTTGATTCACTACTCTCGTCACTGCTTATTCCTTATGTTACCTAACGTAATAAAATATCTGCCATTATTTCCCCTTATCGCCCATTATTTCTCCTTATCTCCCATTATCTCTATATAATTTCCATTATCTAGGCTTATTTCTACTCATCTCCCATTGTTTCTCCTTATCTCCCATTATTTCTCCTTATCGCCCATTATCTCACCTTATCTCCCATTATCTAGGCTTATCTCGATATAATTCGCAATATTTCTCCTTATCTCCCATTATTTCTCCTTATCTCCTATCTCACCATAACTCCCATTATCTAGACTTATCTCTGCGTATCTCCCATTATTTCTCCTTATCTCCCATTATTTATACTTATCTCTCATTATCTAGGCTTATATCGAATTATATAGAATACATGTATAAATTTATAAAAACACGTAAATCGGATAAGTGGTTCTCAAGTGACAAGCGCACTAACGGACAGACAGACAGACAGAGAAACGTTGCATTTTATATATATTTTATTCTTTGCAACATGATATTGTTCCATATTTAATGGTTTAGGCAGTGTATTGCGAGAGAACGCGCTAACGGTAACCTTTTTCCTACTTGATTCGCTATTATCAACTGCTTATTCTTTATGTTACCTAACGCAATAAAATATATCCTATAACCTGGCCAGAGAACATATGTATGTTTTAAAAAAAAGCATGTAACGCACTAACGGACAGACAGACAGACACATAGAGTGACGTTGCATTTTATATATATTATAGATAGATAATCTGGCCAGAGAACATATGTATGTTTTAAAAAAAAAAGCATGTAAACCGGATAAGTGGTTCTCCAGTGATAAGCGCACTAGCAGACAGACAGGCAGAGAGACAGGCAGACAGACATACAGAGAGACGTTGCATTTTATATATATTATAGATATAAGATTATAGATAACTTGGCCAGAGAACAAATGTATAAATTAAAAAAAAAAACACGTAAATCGGATAAGTGGTTCTCGCGTGATAAACGCACTAATGGACAGACAGAGAGACATTGTATTTTATATATATATTATAGAATATAGATATTCTCTGCTACATAATATTGCTCCATATTTAATGGTTTAGGCTGTGTATTGCAAGAGAACGCGCTAGCAACAAACTTTTTTGCCGACTTCATTCACTATTTTCGTCACTGCTCATTCCTTATGCTACCTATCGTAATAAAATATAGTCTATAACCTGGCCAGAGAACATATGTATGTTTTAAAAAAAAGGACGTGAATCGGATAAGTGGTTCTCCAGTGATAAGTGCATTAACGGACGGACAGACAGACAGACAGACAGAGATACGTTGCATTTTATATATATATTATAGATGTAATAAAAATATATATCTATAACCTGAGTTACCAGAGAACATATGTATGAATTTAAAAAATCACGTAAATCGGATAAGTGGTTCTCGAGGGATAAGCGCACTAACGCACAGACAGACAGACAGAGAGGGCGTTTCATTTTATATATATTATAGATATATATTAATATTATTATTATTATTATCACCATTACAAAAAGTTCTTCTTTCTCACATTTGATCAATGTGGTTCCACGTTTGGCTGACGGGCCAAAACCAAGTCAGCACAAACGCTATTACCATTCCATATTAAGGAATGGCCTGACAATGTTACATGTTTTCAAAATCACTGACTTCTGAATGTTTTTGTGTATGTTTGTGTTGAGTCTTAATTGTACTAAATGTGGTGTAAATGTTATTGGTGTAAGGACTGTGACTGTTATAATGAGGGGGACAATGATGACTTTTTCTTGTCTCCATAGCCTTTTTATTTCCGTTGCAAGGTCTGTGTATTTGGAAATTTTTTCTGTGTATTTCGTTTGGATGTTTGTGTCGTTGGGGACAGCTATGTCAATTAGATAGGTGACTTTTCCTTTTTTGCACTGAATAGTAACATCGGGTCTATTGGCGGAGACTGTTTTATCTGTATGGATACCGATGTCCCAGTAGAGCTTGTAATCTTCATTTTCAAGTATGGATGTTGGCTTGTATTTGTAGTAGAGATCTGTGTTTTCTATGAGTTTGTATGTTGTGGCTAGTGCTTGGTGAACTACTTTGGCAGCTGAATCATGCCTGGCTGTGTACTCTGTTCCGGCCTATATTTTACATCCGCTCGTTATGTGTTCGATCGTTTCTGTCTGCTGGTGGCATTTCCTACATCTATCCTCTGCAATAATCGGGTCTTTGAAGATATGCTTTTGGTAGTTTCTGGTTAATATGACTTTATCCTGGATGGCAAGTAAGAAGCCTTCTGTTTCAGGGAATAGCTGCCCATCCTGTAACCAGGTGTATGATTGTTTTTTATTTACGTGGTCTTGTTCTATGTGGTATCTGTGTTTTCCGTGGAGTGTTTTCTCTGACCACGTTTTCATCTTTTCCTGTTGTAATTGGGTGTGACTGTATGTGTCTGCTGAGTGGTCTGCCGGGGCTAAGTCGAGAGGTGTGTAGTTTTTGTCTGCTTTCACTGTCGCTGTGTGGAGGCTGGTTTGCTTGCTGTGAAAGAATTTCCTAAGTGCTTGTATTTGTTTCGTGTGTAATGATCTGATATCTATAATTTATCTTCCTCCTGCCTTCCTCTCGATGGTAAGTCTTTCTTTGCATGCGTTTTGGTGTAATTTCCTGTATTTGGTGAATTGAGATCGTATAAGGATGTGAATATTTTTCTATGTCTGTTTGTGATCATTTGATGGTACCAAATGAATATGTGAGTATAGGTATAGCGAACGTGTTGATGGCTTTAGTGAGATTCTTAGAGTTGAGTTTTTGTTTGCAAAAGTTTCGTCAGTCTGTTTTTGAATTCGGTTCTGAGCTCTGTTTTGATGTGAGTGTGGTTGAGTTTGGTGCTTTGTTGGAAGCCTAGATATTTGTATGTTTCTTTGTCGAGCATGTTATTGAGTGTTTCATTGTTGATGGTTTTCTGTCTCATGGTGGCACTTCCATTGGCCTTTGTTGATGTGGAGCACTTTGCATTTACTTATACTTATTATTATTATTATTATTATTATTATATAATCTGGCCAAAAAAATATATGTATGAATTTAAAAAAAGATACGTAAATCGGATAAGTGGTTCTCGCGTGATAAACGCACTAATGGACAGACAGACAGACAGACGGAGAGATTGCATTTTACATATAGATTATAGATTATAGATATTCTCTGCTACATAATATTGTTCCATATTTAATGGTTTAGGCTCTGTATTGCAAGGGAACGCGCTAGCGGCAAACTTTTTTGCGACTTCAGTCACTATTATCGTCACTGTTCATTCCTTATGCTACCTATCGTAATAAAATATAGCCTATAACCTGGCCAGAGAACATATATATGTTTTTAAAAAAAAAAGTACGTAAATAGAATAAGTGGTTCTCCAGTGATAAGCGCGCTAACGGACAGACAGGCAGAAAACGTTGCATTTTATATATAATATAGAAGAGTTAATAAGTCAGTAAAGTACTGTAACCATGACCTTACACATACGTAATGTGTGAGCTCCTCAACTACAAAAAAAAAAAATGAATTCAAGTATTATAACCTGATATTTTCAGTGATACTTCTATGTATATACTTAATGATTAAGAATTAATTGTTATCTTGTGTAATTTTTGTTTAGGTAACTAAGCTGCTCTAAAAAAATTCTAATTTCTTGTTACAACTGTATTTTTTGTTAATGATATTGGACCAGTAACCATATTACAATAAGCAAAGGGATAGAAAATAACTTTAGCAGAAACGCGGCAGCAGTCATTAATTATTAGTAAATTTTTAGGCCTTTTTACCACGACTATACTGGTAAAATTATAAAGAATCTGAGTTCTATTTTTCAAATCCATTCTATTAGTAAGACTCTATGGGCAAATAATATATATGTACATATGTATATATTACTCAGTATATATCACCACGATGATTGACATCATCGCTTCTGATGAAGCTAACATGATTAGTGAAACGCGCATCGAGTGCCAAAAAAATAAAATGTTTGGTGTAGTGTCTATATATACAGAGTAGTGTTATTGTGCCAAAGATTCCACATTCCCAACATAGCACGTATGTGTGTACAGGGTGAGTCAACGATAGAGTAAAGTTCATTATCTCATTTGTTTCGGTAATGATAAAAAAATGTTAAATACAACAGTTTTAGGGAATGTTAAGGTGCACAGTTTAAAATTATTTTTGAATATTACATGTGTATACAAAAGTGTGACCGATGTAACATATGTTTTTTTTTTTTAAAATGGAGCATCCTATTTTCTTATTTATTTTTAAAATTCTGCGTAAAAATTTTTTATTAACAATGATATATACCTAAACCTAGTAGTTTTTTCTAATATTTCATTTTTTTTTTTTAAAATACTAGTTTTCAGTTTTGTAAAAAATTGCCAGTAGCGCCATTGTTTCTGAAGGTGGAATACTCATAATTGGTACGAGCATTTTATAGAGATGAAAAAAAGATATATGTAAAGAAATTTGAGTTAGATGCTCAAGGGTGTTCAAATCATTTCGACTATTGTAAATTGAAAAATCTCAAATTTTTTAATTGGTACACCCTGTATATTATTATTTTTTCTGATGGATTTTACAAAACCCTCCAACTTTTATTAACTATGACATATACCTATTTCTAATAGTTTTCGATTTATTTTGAATTTTTCAATTTTTACCCTTTTAATACACTTACGCTGTTGTGAAAACATAAACAAATAATTAATAATAATTTTAATATAGTTTAACTTACCTAATGATAAATTATTATGACTTAATAAATGTTCAAAAATATGCCCGTTTACTTGAATACACATGTTTAGTCGTTTTGCTATATTTTCCTTCACTTTCCATAGCATAAAGGGCGTTATTGTCCTGCACGCATCCCGTATCGTATTTTCCATGTCTACTGGTGTTTTAAGGGGATTCACGTAAACACGATCTTCAATATAGCCCCACAAAAAGAAGTCTAAAGGTGTTAAGTCACATGATCAAAGGGGCCACGGAATAAATCCATCCCTACCGATCCATATTTGTAGGTAACGATCGTTTAAAAATTCCCGACCTTCCCGGTGGTAATGAGCGGGAGCTCCGTCTTGCTGAAATCCACATTTGTTCCCTTTCAAAGTTATCAACTTCTTCAAGAAGCTGGGCTAATTCGTTTTGCAAAGAAATTTAGATATCTAGGCCCGTTAAGCGGTTCGCAGAAAAAATATGGACCAATAATTCGAAAATTTAATATTTCACACCATACATTAAGCGACCAATGGTTTTGGTTTTGAACTTTCCGGACCCAAAATGGATTAACTGTTGAACAATAATGCATATTATGGCTGTTAACTGCTCCATTACTGCGAAGAGTAGTTTCATCAGAAAACATTATTTTGGATAAAAAATTTGGTTCGGCCACGAGTGCTGCAGGGAAGTCCCTAAAGCGCTCCAGGAGCGGCATGTGTGCGGAAAAAAAAGCGACTCACGTTGTTCTTGAATCGCTGTAAATTGTACTCGGTGGGAAACACAGCGCTGGGTAAATTATTCCAAAGGGATGACGTTCTCCATATAAAAGCGTTGTACGCAAGCTGAACCTCACACAGATGTAAAGCACCAGCGCGACGTATATTTCTGACATGCACCACTTTGGGAGGAATTAAGCGGGCTACATCCTTCGAACACTTTCCATGAAAATACTTGTAGAACAGACTCAAGTCGCCAACCGTTCTTCGATGTTCCAGCGAATCAAGGCCGCCGGTCAATTCCGGGTCCCCAACCAGACGGACCGCTCTTCTCTGAACAGAATCCAACAAATGCAGTGTATGTTTGGGAGCGGAGCCCCAAACGTGGAAGCAGTATTCCAATTTGAGCTTTGTAAAGAATTAACAGTTGTTGTGGGGTGTAAAGCTTTCTGGTTCTAAATAATATTCCCAACTTTGAGAAGCTTTCCTTGCTATGCCTGCAACATGTTCATGCCAGGACATATTTGCTCCCAAAAACTAACGCCCAACAACAAATTGAGCGACGATGCTAGGGGAATGGAGTGCCCCGACATAACTATGTCGGGTTCAGCAACCTTAACTTTTTTCGAAAAAACTACCGCCTGGGATTTTGTGGCGTTAAATTGGTTACTGTCACTCCAAGATAGAATTTCTTCCATGTCTTTGTTAAGTTGAACGACTGCTGTCTGTGGATATTCGCCTGAGCCGCCGATGTCTGAGCGTTCAAGGTGAATGAAGAGACAAGCGTACTGTCATCTGCAAAGCTGTAGATTGGATTCCCGGTCTTTTCCAGCAGATCGTTAATGTAAATGAGAAAGAGAGTAGGAGACAGTATGGAGCCCTGGGGCACACCGGCGTTGATAGTGAAGGTGTTAGAAAAAAATCCGTCTACCGCCACTCGTAAAGTACGCTATCTGAGGAAACATGAGAGCCACAAACAGAACCTTTCAGACATACCATAAGAGCGTAACTTAGCCAACAGTCCATCGTGCCAAACACGGTCGAATGCCTTGGATACGTCAAGAGCAACCGCTCGAGATTCTCCAAAGTGTTCAATTGCGTTGTTCTAAACATGTGTTACATAAGTCAGAAGATCTCCTATTGATCTATGTTTACGAAAACCATATTGATGATCGCTAATAATATTGAATCGTTAAAGATATTTTAAAAGATGCTCATTGATAACCTTTTCCATGACTTTCGATATTATTGAAAGCAGTGCGACTAGGCGGTAGTTATTTGGCAAGGTCTTCTTGCCTTTTTTAAGTATCGGCTGAACCGTGCTGCTCCATTCATGGTGGTACAAAAGTTTACTCTCCTTTCAAAATCACTGTCCTGAAGTTCTTGGTGTAGTTCCATATGAAAGGGATGATACTTGTATTTTCTTATGGTGCGATTAGCCGTAGATTGGGATGTGTCAGCTAGTTTACGGCTGCTTATCTTTAACATGAAGTAAAATCTCCATTTCTTTTTCGTCATTGGTAGCATTCTGGTTTACTACTTTCCGTTCTATTAAGCACTGAAAAGATTTTCTAGATGGTATACGTCTATTAAGGTACTTCGCTCCGTAAAGCCTTACTGCTAAAAGACAATTTTTTCCCGCCTCGCCCAGTATATAAATTTTTAGGAAAATC
Organism: Pachyrhynchus sulphureomaculatus; assembly: GCA_019049505.1. Lineage (NCBI taxonomy): Eukaryota > Metazoa > Arthropoda > Insecta > Coleoptera > Curculionidae > Pachyrhynchus > Pachyrhynchus sulphureomaculatus. The sequence continues at coordinate 97,072,602 of CM032446.1, read as the reverse complement.
CATAACTATTACCTTTATATACCTTTATACGTTACTTACTACAACAAATTAAACTATTTTTACTTGCTTAATAGACATGTCAAAATTTGACAATGCCTACATTTTTGTTTTGTCTTGGCAACTATGACGTTATAGCCTATGTTCATTAAAAACAAGGATAAAAATTAAAAAATTCAAAATAAATCGAAAATTATTAGAAATAGATATATAACATACTTAATAAAAGTTGAAGGGTTTTGTAAAATCTATCAGAAAAAATTACAATATACAGGGAGTGCGATTCAAAAAATTTGAGATTTTTTAATCTAAAGTAGACGAAATGCATAAATTTATTTTGAACACCCTGTAGCATCTAACTCAAATTTCTTTACATATGTCTTTTTTCATCTCCATAGAACGCTCGTACCAATTATGAGTATTCCACCTTCAGAAACAATATCGCTGTATATGTATATATTTATATATATGTCATTTATATTAGCACCTTTTTACCTTCTTAAATAACCTTAACCGTTCATGAATTTTTATTTTTGAATAAAAACCACCGTTTGCTACTTTTAGCACCAAAGTGATAATTTAAAAGTTTTATCCAAGCAAAAATTATAGCTAAAAACCTTTTGGTTTAAAGTTAAGACTTCCAGTTTAATTGAAAGTTTGAGCTGAGGTTTTGTGGTGCGCTTCAGATTTTTAAATTTACAAAAGTAGTTTAAGTTTAGATCCTAGGGTATAGTTTTTTCGAGTATGTTTAATTCTTATTACATTGCTTTTGTCTTCAACGACAACTTCACAGACATATTATTTGAATTGTTTATTTAATTCCTCATTGTAATGTTAAAACTCAGTCTAATATTTTTATGTGATAAAACTGTCATTTCGAAGTTCATTACAAGATTTCCTTTTAGCTAATTTTAACATCCTAGAAAAAGAATCACCCACCTACAGGGTTTAGCTTCAAGTTTGCAAATATGAAAAAACAGATATATGTCAGTGTTTAAAAAAAAAATTTAATATTAAAAATTGCAAAACGCAATATTCAATTTAATGTAAATCGTACAGGATGTATACAGATTTTGAAAAGTAGGTAATTTACTAGCCAGTACCATTATAAAAATAAATTTCTTAGTTTTTCACCCAGATTTTCAAGAATGGAAAATTAAATCTGCGAAAAAAAATAAAAAATACTAAACGTATTGGTGGGTTTAAATATATTGGAATAAACACTTACGGCAGTTCTAAATTTCCACTATATATTCTATATTTTTTGGGATTTATATCTTAAATACTATGACATATTTAAATCTGTTCGATTGAAGTAGGCGTAACTTGATGGAGATTCATATTAAGTGAAATAAACACTTATGTTAGTTCTAAATTTCCACTTTATTTTGTATCTTATGACATGTTTCGGTACACAGTACCTTCTTCAGATAATCGGTAACTAACTAAATTACCGATTATTATTTTATTTTATTTTTATTTTTTTATTTAAACAATATACGGGAAACCCCATTATTTTACAATAAAATTTTTAAAATTATACAATACAGGTAAAAGATGAATTGAACAGGGCAACAACAAAAAAAGTCACAATAAGTTCTCGATAAAATCACAATAAGGATATCATAAATAATCACATACAGGAAAATAACATCACAGCCGATTTAAGAATTTACTGAGTGAGGTCACAAAAGCATCAATATCTGGATGAGAATGTAAATAAGTTAGAGTGCGCGAGATTGGAGACTGCATATTATAATTTGTACGGGAGTAAGGTATATGAAAGAGCTCATGTTTTCTAAGAGTCCTAGAGGGAATCTTCAGGTTGATGCTGTTAATAAGTGAGGGGCAATCCATAATACCATTTATCAATTTGTATACAAAACTCAGATCCCTCTGATCTCTCCTGGATTCCAAAGATTGGAGATTTAGCATTGCTGCCAATCCTGCTAGATCATTATGCATGCCTAACTTAAATGAACAGTATTTTATAAATTTATTTTGTACTCTCTCAAGTTGTACTCTATGACAGTTGTAGAATGGAGACCAAACTGTAGAGGCATATTCTAGGTGACTTCTGGCAAGAAAGCAGTACAATAATTTAAGTGCCGGTAATGACATATCTCTACAGGTGCGAATAAAACCCAACATTTGAGAAGCTTTCCCCTCAACAAGGTTATAGTGTTCCCTGAACGAAAGTTGACTGTCAAAGACAACCCCCAAATCCTTTATTGAATTCATAGATTGAAGTTCATGATGCTCAATAGCATAGGAATTGTTTTTTATATTTCTAAGTCTTGAAAAGGTTATAGAGTAACATTTATTGATATTCAGAGAAAGGTCATTTAATCTAGCCCAATTTACAAAGGAGTCCAGATTTTTTTGCAGTATATCACAGTCATTGTGGAACTTAATTACGAAAGATTTTCAAGTCATCAGCATATAGTAGGCAATCACAGTCCGATAAGCAAGTTATCAGATCAAGCAAAAATAAATATAATAAAAGTGGAGCACAGTGTCCACCTTGAGGTACCCCAGAAGTTACTCCTACATACTGAGATTGGCAATTACCAATTTTTACGAATTGCACACGATCCATCAGCGTACTTCGAAACCACTTCAAAGATTTCTCACCAAAGCCCAGAGACTTAAGCTTTGCCAAAAGTATTTCAAGATTGACTCTGTCAAATGCCTTCGAGAAATCAGTGTATATAGAGTCCACCTGATAGCCACACTCAAAGGCTTCTAACAAGGCCAATTCATAGAAAACTAAATTTGTGGTAGTTGATCGTCCCCTGATAAACCCACGTTGCCTCACATCAAGAATTTCCCTACATGCCCAACTCAATTGGTCACAGATAAAGCTCTCTAGTATCTTAGGGATGGCTGACTGCCTTGAAATATTCCTGTAATTTTCTATATACTCTCTCCCTCCAGATTTAAACACTGGTATAATGTAACTTGATTTCCATACTCTAGGAAGCTCACCCTCGGCTACGGACTTATTAAATAATAAACATATAGGAAGAGTGATAGAAACTCTGGTAACTTATCAGGGCCATAAGATAATTTCTTAGGTAAATGAGAGATTTTTTTCAAATACTTCACTTAGGCTAAATATCACAAATTGAAAAATCAAGCTTCTCGTCGGTAGGTAAGTTCAGAATTTTAACATTATTATTTAAGTAAACATTAGAAAAAATTCAGCAAACAAATCCGCTATATTCTGGTCATTATCAGCACTCTTGTGATTATAAAGCACAGTTGGGTAGGTCATGAGAGTTTCTTAACTTGTTTACAAATGACCAAAAATGTTTAGGATTTTCAAAAAGACTTCTCTCTGTGTTGACTATATAGCTGTTATAATCCCTTTCAGCTAAACTTTTACATTCCCACCGTAGAGCAGAAAATATTTGAAAATCTCTTTGATGGCCTCTTAATTTGTAATGTTTGTGTGCTTATTTTTTCATTATTATCATTTTTTTTAATTCTGAGGAAAAGTAAGAGGGAAAATTTGAACTCCTACATACTTAAGAGGGAACAAATAAGGTATTAAGAATTTCATAAAATGAATTAGTACAAGTCTCAATATTATTATTGCAAAAAAGTCTGTTCCAATCAACATCAGAGAGAAATCTGTTGAACTCTTGATTTCCACTTTATTTTGTATCTTATGACATGTTTCGGTACACAGTACCTTCTTCAGATAATCGGTAACTAACTAAATTACCGATTATTTAAAGAAGGTACCGAAACATTTGTCATAAAATACAAAATAAAGTGGAAATTTAGAACTAACATAAGTGTTTATTTCAATTAATATGAATTTCCATCAAGTTACGGCGACATCAATGGAAACAGATTTAAATATATCATAGTATTTAGGATATAAATCCCGAAAATATAGGATCTTCCACGGGAGTAGGATTTATTATTTTTTTCTTACTCCGTGCACTTTTAGGAATATAATATAACAAGTTGGACTTACGTTATGCAGCACATTTTTTTAAACATATGGTGATAGAGTTAAATAAGAACATAACTACACACCAAAAAAGCTTTAGAGGTTTGCTTATTTTAACTAAAAGATGTATTTATTTTAAAAACCGTGAATATAAAAAGGGCAACTAACTTGGTCAGATATTTCTAATGTGTATGTGTAAAATACAATTTTATGAGCTTAATTAGTTTATGCTCATTTGAATCAAACACCCTGTATACCTGCTAAATATCTATTCAAGCTTAGCATTTCTGTTATAGTTTCTGTGGGGAGTTGAAAGTAACATTTCATTGTTTTTCTCCTAATGGCTCTGCTATGACATGCCAAGACTGAATAAATTGCAAACACAAAAGCGTATTGTCTGCTTTATAAATTATGTACGAGAGATATTTTTAATTTTACTTCCCGAGAAGCTTTTAGTATCTATGTTTGACTCATTAGTATATGCCTGTTAGAGCTCATTAGAATGGGAGCAAAGAGTTTGTCATATTTAACTATACCTACCGTGAAATATATATATATATATATATATATTATATATATATATATATATATATATATATATACATATATATATATATATATATATATATATATATATATATATATATATATGTATATATATATATATATATACATATATATATATATATATATATATATATATATATATATATATATATATATATATATATATATATATATGTATATATATATATATATATATACATATATATATATATATATATATATATATAATATATATATATTATTATATATATATATATATATATATATATATATATATATATATATATATATATATATATATATATATATATATGTTACAATAGAGGTTTTCACAGATCGTGGAATGTAATACTTAATGTATTACATTCCACGATCGGAGGTTTGACCGATGTAGGACAGGTTGCAGTTAAAATAGGGGAGGTTGTAGAGTTGTAGACTACATCGATTCTTTGGTCAGTCTTAATAGGAGCCTTCAATTTTGTATAAAGTGACTTGAGTTTGTTATGACCTTTCTTGGTAAACTTAAAATTGAGACCTTTGAAGGTGTTTATAAGTTCATCAAAAATTAATACCCTTTCCAGTACACAATTTATCTTCTATCCACCCCTCCCCACGTTACATTAAATTGTTCAACTCTTACCTATCACTGAACTCACTTCCAAATACAACGTATATGTCCCTACCCTTCTACAGAGACTCCTATATTTATAAACAAAGGTCTTAATTTCAAGTTTGCCAAGAAACTACATAACTAACTCAAGTCCCTTTATATAAAATTGAAGACTCTTATTAAGACTGACCAAAAAAACTAATGTAGTCTACAACCTCCCCTGCCTTAACTGCAACCTGTCCTATATCGGCCAAACCTCCAGGAACCTCAAAGGCCGCATAACGTCACACAAAAGCGATTGCAGAAGAGGTGTAACATCGTGCTCCCTAGCTGAGCATGTCATTAATAATGACAAATAGACTATAATAATGCATCGGACTTCTTCAATGAACCAGATTATATTAAAAGAAAGTTTTTGGAGATGGTACCCATTAATAATAATCCTTTAAATATGACTTAGAGGTCTGATACGGAGGACTTATGTGTAATTTACTCATATATTTTAAAACTCTAGACTCTTAATAGTTGTTCCTTATTCAATTCAAGAACATACATATGTGGTCGGTGGTGAGTCTGTGCATGTGTGGGTTTACGCGTGTGTTGATACAAGGCCATGCCACCCCCACCGCTTTCGTTTCTTATGTCTATATATGCACATACTTTTATTATTATGTAATGTTTATCTCGTTGCTACCTTTTGTGTTCTCAAAATCATTAATCACTTACATGTTGCTATAGTTGTTACACGGTAACCAAACGGTATCCACTGCCGATTCAGTGACATATCTATCCCTAACAAATTCACATTTATCTGTGAAATTAGTTGTGTTTTACTGCCAAATCTCGGCACATGACCCCATCCTGCTTTCCTCCGGGATCTTTCCGGGTTTTCTAGGAAAATTGTTAAACATTGTTAACAAAAATAATACCAAAAGTTGTTTACTGATTTTAAGTAGTGCTTTTAAGTAAATATTTTTAATTGTCCTGTGTTTTAGCTTGTCCGATATACATGTTTCTTCCAATAATTGATCTTACCAGTTTGTAAGTACTATTCTCTTTATTATTTGATTATTGCGTACTTAAAATTCACATATATTTCTAGATGTCTTGATAAAAAACAAATATGTTGATTTCGAAAGCTTGACAAATAGACAAATTGACTTTGAACTGGCTTCTTACGACTGCATCACCAACAATTTAGCTCCTCCTTCTTACTAGCCAGTCGTGACTACCTTCTTCTTACATACATATATATATATATATATATATATATATATATATATATATATATATATATATATATATAAATATATATATTTTTTTAAAAATTTTTGAAAAAAACGTATAATTTGGCCAAATTTTAAAAAAAGTTATTAGACAAAATGGTTTATTTCGTGATTCTAGATCTGTTTGTCAAATTGCAACGGCCTACTACAATTTTGAATTTTTGGCAGTTTTTTGACATTTCGGCAATTGTTTTTCATCTTGATTTATTGCAACCTTATTTAAATCATTTAATTTGTCAAAAACTAGGCACCTATAATCTATTTAAGAACAAAATGAATTCGTGTCCATAATTTTTTTATAGAATATTAAAACACACATTATGATGAATCATATTTGATGCAAAGTTCGATTAACTTTTGTTTTTAAATAGAAAAATATTTCTCGCTTTCGTAGTTCAATAGTGAACACACTTGAACGTTGTAAATTAACATAAATCTTATATTTTGATCTTTTTAGTAATGTATTTAAAGTTTCAACAATGTAATGTTTCTTTCTATAAACGCTAAATTAACAATTGGCTATTTTAACCTATTTAATAAATGCAACAAATGGTTCTTCTAGAAATTTCTTTGACGGAATTTTTCACAAACTCGGGAGGTATCTCCTGACCACACTGCCTAATTATAGTTTCTAGATGATCGATATCTCTAAATGGTCTAAACTTGTGTACTTTTTGTTTGAGATAACCCCATAAACAGAAATCTATTGGGGTGATGTCGGGCGATCGGGGTGGCCAACAATTATCCTGATCTCGCCCAATGACCCTGCCATGAAATAGTTCATTTAAAGTGTTTCGTACTTGCAAAGTATTGTGTATTAGTGCACCATCTAATTGATACCATAGAGCATATCTTAGATCCACAGCCATGTTATCCAGAACTTCTAAAATTTCGTTAATTAAAAAATCTAAATATCGTTGTGAGTTTGAAAATTATGTCTAAAAAAAATATGGCCCTATTATTTTGGTCATTTACAATGCCACACCAAAACGTTAGTTTTTAAACAAGTATTGGTCACGACACTCAATTATGAAGTTTGGATTTTCTTGGGCCCACCATCGACTATTCTGTAAACTTACTACTCCGTTAGAAGTAAACGTGGCTTCATCAGTCCATAAAACATTGTACGGAAATTTTTCTGCCTTTTTTCCTTGGTACCCGAATGAAAATAATAACCGAATATTAAAATCTGTATCCTGTAGAGTGTTTATCAATTTCAGTTTGTATGGTTTTAAATTTATTTTTGTGTAAAATTTTACGTACACTTTCCCTGTAGATCTCCGGTTTAGTGTTAGTTCTAACACTGGTTTTGCCTTCTTCCACTACACTTAAGCACACGTCTATCTCAGTATCTTCGGTATGTTTACGTGCAATACGATTTCTTCGGAAAACACTTCCCACAGATCCAGTCGATTTAAACTTTTTATAATTCGGCTCACAGTAGATTGCTGCAAGTTTTTTTCAGGATGACGTCGTTAAAAACATTTGCAAACAGTGTCGATGATGTGTATTTTCTCCACACAATAAACAATTTCAATTTTTTCTTGAAGAGAAAGCATGTTGTGACACCATCTGTTTTTTTCCATTCTAGTTTGAATTGCTAACTAAATATTTGACAGCTTACGACACCATATTGCGATCTCTAGTTCTCAATTGTTTCCAGGGCCTACTATTAATAAACTCATAGAAATATCGAGTTTTGCTTAGCGTGTTAATTTCTCTGTTTAGCTCTTTTTCCTGTAGAAGGTAAGTTTTCAGGACAAAAATCGGCACAATCATAAAGGGTCTTTCTAATTTTGCGAACATTAATTTTGATAGACACGACTAAAATATAGCTGGATTTATTTTAAATTAGCAGTTACGTCAACAATGACACCGAAAGCATTTTAATGTAATTTTTCGGCAGTATTATTAACGCGTAACTGCCAAATTAATAACTAGAATATGTGTAATATTTTATTACGGTTGCTACTTAGAATCTAAAATGTATTATTGATCTAAAAAAAGTGGTTTTAGCTGAAGTATAAAAAAAAACAAATAGGATAAAACAGCAAGTTGTTAATTTGGTGTTTATAGTAAGAAACATTACATTGTTAAAAATTTAAAATCCATTACTAAAAAGATCAAAATGTAAGATTTGTGATTATTTACAAACGTTTAAGTGTGTTCACTATCAAAATACGTAAGCGAGAAACATTTTTCTATTTAAAAACAAAAGCTAATCGAACATTGCATCAAATATGTTTTATGATAATGTATGAATTTTAATATTCTATAAAAAATTATGGATACGACTTTATTTTGTTCTTAAATAGATTATAGGTGCCTAGTTTTTGACAAATTAAATGACTTAAATAAGGTTGCAATAAATCAAGATGAAAAACAATTGCCGAAGGGTCAAAAAACTGCCAAAAATTCAAAATCGTAGTAGGCCGTTGAAAATTGATAAACAGAACTAGAATCACAAAATAAACCATTTTGTCTTATAACTTTTTTTAAAATTTGGCCAAATTATACGTTTTTTTTTTTATTTTTTTTTTATTTTTTTTTTTTTTTTTTTTCTTTTTGTGTCTTTTTTTTTTTTCTTTTTCTTTTTTTTTCAAAAAATTTTTATGAAAATGTCATTTTTGTCAGGTGACGTCA
>CM032446.1:97051035-97058535 GCA_019049505.1 Pachyrhynchus sulphureomaculatus | reverse complement strand
CCGTCAACATGTTGACAATAGTTTTATGTCAACTTCAGACAAAGTGAACCTTTTCTTTATTGGTATTTTTAGATTTAAAATACTAGTAACAACAAACTAACATAAATATTTTTTTGTTTCAGACGTTCTGCGTAGTGTCAAAGAGGTTCCGAAAAAACTACATTCATCGATTTACAGCTACGAATTCGATTTTTATATTTAGCCCGTTTAACTCGATACGAAAAATTTGTATATACCTTTGCACAAATCAGTACTTCGATTATTTGGTTATGACCACTATATTGCTCAACTGTGTCTTCCTAGCAATGACGGAAACAATTGAAGAAGCAGAGTAAGTAACATTAATTAATTATTATTTGCTTAGAAATGTTTTAGAAAACTGAGAGAAAGACGTTAAAATGAAGTAAGAATTACTTATAATACGCTTTGAAAATATTACGCAATAAGAACAAAACACAAATTAGTATCAAAATGGTATTTTTAACATCAAATTATAAGTTCCAGGGTTATTAAATAATTCTATTCTATTTATCCAACAAAATATTTGATAATCAAAATATGTAAATTTAACACTAAATTAAAGATTTGGCCATCAAATTAACTGAGATAAATAATTACGTTTAATTTAAAAGCTGCTCAGTCACCATAAAATTAATGGATTATGAAAGTTATGGATATGTATGACGTCTTCACAAGAGCGACGCGAGCATCGAACGGCGAGAGTAAAACGATACGTTTACATAGATGCATTCTCTATAGAAGACCTATACGGGAGATTTTTAAAACGCCTACACCGACAACAATTTACGTTACCGTGGGACTTAAGTCAGCTGGTAGTTGAATTTAGCAATAGTTAAAACCCGTCACAATAAATGGAGTGTAGTTATATAGAAACAATGATTAGCGAAGTCTAAATTATAGAATCTTGTGTAATTTAAGCCATAATAACTATTATACCCACTTGCTAGTTGATTGATGGTGAGTCCACGTAAATTTCAAATTATTATATTTTTTTCCAGATTACTATTCACTGTATGTCTATTTTACAGTTTAAAATTATAATTTATTTTATTCAGTTTTTGTGGCATTAAAGAGCTGCAGTTGACTACCACAGATCTTGAATGATAAAACACACCCACACTACCTCAATCAACAAAATCTAAAATATATTCCTATATATACCAGGTGTACAAGTATGAAATGCTGATTTTTTTTCTAAAATAACATGTTAAATTCGGAAGAATGATAAAAACTGCTTTATTCAAAGTATGCTCCATCGCTTGTGATACATTTTTTCCATCTTTCGGGCAATTTGTGAATACCAAGCCAGTAAAAATCTTCCCCTTTTGCTGCGAACCATTCATCGAGCCATTTTTTCATATCTTCATACGAACCAAAGCGCTGCTCAGCAAGTGCGTGACCCATCGATGCAAACAAGTGGTAATCGGAAGGAGCCAAGTCTGGTGAGTAAGCCACATGAGGTAGGACTTCCCAGCTGAGTGGTTCCAACGTGTCGCGAACTGGTTTTGCCGTATGTGATGGAGCATTGTCATGAAGAAAAATGACTTTGTGTTGCCTCTTTCGGTATTCTGGCCATTTTGCAAGCAGCGAACGGTTCAAATCGGTCAATTGTTGTTGGTAACGTTTAGTATTAACCGTTTCCCCAGGTTTTAACAGCTCATAATAGACCACGCCCCTCTGATCCCACCAAACACAGAGCATCGTCTTTCTGCCGAAACGATTCGGTCTTGCGGTCGATGTGGATGATGCGCCTGGGTCTACCCATGATTTTTTGAGCTTGAGATTCTCAAAATAAATCCACTTTTCATTCCTTGTAACTATACGATGCAAAAACGACTTTCTTTTGTATCGAGCGAGCAAAATGTCACACGTGTTTTTGCGCTTTTCCATTTGCCTGTCGTTCAAACTCATGTGGTACCATCTACCGATCTTCTGAATCTTTCCCATCTCTCGTAACCGATTAGAAACAGTTTGTTGACTAACGCCCAAGTGCTCGGCTAGTTGTTTTTGTGTTTGCGAATCATCTTCCTCCAACAATGCTTGTAATTCCACATATTCGTGTTTTTTTGGCGGTTTTCCACGTTCCTTGTCTGCAACATCGAAGTCACCACTTTTGAAACGCCGAAACCATCGTTCACACGTATCTTGCGATGGCGCATGTTCACCATAAGCTTCTCGAATTAATGGGTATGATTCAACAGCAGTTTTCTTCAAATGAAAACAAAAAATTAATGCTGTCCGCGAATGCTCTTTGTTCGGTATAAATTTTGATATATTGAATACAACAACACAATAATATGTGCACACTATTCCAATTTATCACTCGTGCGCATCTGACACTTGTTGATGACACAACAAAAATGGCGCAGTGTCAAATCTTTATAGCACAAACTGCATGGGGTGCACCATCTGTTGTCTGAAATCCGCATTTCATACTTGTACACCTGATATATAGTTCAACTCTAATGCTCAATTCTATATACAAGACCAACATTTATAATTTATTACTTCACACATACTGTACATATTTTTTGGCCATATATTCAACAATAATGAAAGAGAGTATATAATTAATTATATTTTTTTAAAGTTTTCTTTAAAAATTTGCTCTATAAGAATAAAGGTAGATTTATTTATTTGGCTGGTTGGTTTGCAATGGTTAATTTTCAACTAGTATTTAAAGATAAAAACATTAACTGTGGCTTTCTCATAACGGGATTAGCCAAAAGGAAAAAAAACTTATATATGACAATGAGCAACCTTATTTCATAGATTGCACTATATATTATTATATTTTGTAAAATTTTACTTCCAAAATTTATAGTACAGTGTGTCCCAAAAAGCTTTATACAATTGGAGAAAAAGAGTATTTTTACATATTACAAAAAAATTTATTCTTGGTAAAGAGTTCTGCGTCACATGAAAATCCATAATCAAGCATCGAAAGTTTTAAAATATTTGATGGTATATAGGGAAAATAAAAAATAATGATTTATAATGAAGAGTAAAGTGTGTTTAAATTTAAATACAGATAAAGATATTAATTGAAAATGTTAATAGGAACAAAAAAATTATGCTCACGTTTAGATTTGTGGCCTTCCTAGTTAAAAATTCAAAAAAAACTCAAGTAAACATGTCAGTAATTGTCGAATTATTTGTTGAATTAAGGAAAACAAAATTAATTAAAACCTAGTACACTATTTTTGATTGTATCATATTTTTGTTTAAAACTGGATAACCCTTTTATCTGCTTTGCAACAATTATATCCATAATAAATTTGTGCTAATATCATTTTATTTTGAAATTGCAACATTACTTAATTACTGCGTACATAACAACTAAACATATGAATTAATTCTAACCTTATTGCACAAGTGCTTCAATGTATCCACCGTCCCTTTCTAAACAGGTGATTGTTCTTCGAGAAAAATCTTTTATTACATATCTAATTACGTCAGGAGTTATAGCATCACATGTTTTCCTAAAAACTCTCTCAAGATCATCAACATCTCCAAATGGTCTTTTAAGATAAACCTTTTCTTTTAAGTAGCCCCATAAAAAAAAGTCTAGAGGGGTGATGTCCGGAGACCTTGGGGGCCAAGTAAACTGCACATACCTCCCTATTACTCTACCGTTAAAAATGTGAAGGAGATAATCTCGAACATTTCTCGTAATGTGACATGATGCACCATCATGTTGGCACCATATACATTGTCTTTCAATTACTGGTAGGCGATTAAGAAACTCAGGGAACTCATTATTTAAAAATTCTAGGTAATGTTCAACATTCATATTATTTCAAAAAAAGAATAATCCAACTATTCTATCTTTAAAAATTCCCCACCATATATTGGTTTTAAACAAATATTGATCTTGAGCTTGGATATTGAAGTTAGGATTAACATCGCTCCACCAGTTACTGTCCCATTAGACGTAAATGTCGCTTAGTCAGAGAAAAGTATTTGTCTTGCCATAAACCTGTTATCTTCCAACTCTCCTCGAAAACAAACCCAAAATTCAAATCTTCGTTGAAAATCTCCTGTAAAATAAACTTTTTTTCTATTTGTATAAAACTTTTTGGGACACATTATATATCATACATCGAAAAGAAAAAGTTTTCGAGACATCGCCATCTCAGTAATAAAATATTTAAAATTGTTTTATCTATAAATTTTAAACGAGCTATTTTACAGCATTTTCTCTTTAAAGGAAATTTACCACAGTCTTTACTCAAGAGTAAATCTTTTCATTTAAATAAATACACTTTGAAATAAAAACTGATAAATTGGATTTAAGAAGTTATTCTCTTTAAACTGGCATTTTTTATTAAAAAATTTTTTTTTCATGTATTAATTTTCCACCGAAATTCACTTTAATAAATTTTAATCTAAAATTTTAAATTAACCATTTTGATAATTAGGTAATACTATAAAAAAAAGACAGTTATCGCTACATATTATAATATATTAAGAACTTTTATTCTTTTAAACGTTTGGCTCAATGTAAATTTTCACTACACAATAATCGGTAACAAAGCGATTCCTGATTATTTAATAAAAAAAAGCCATTTTTGACTTAGAATGTTGAACCGTGTGGGTTTTACAGCTATACAGAGCATTTATTTCCCAACGCTTGTGTCGCTCGTATATGCCGCGGCACCCGCGGCATCCGCGACGCTCGAACCTTCTGCGCCGTTCTCGCTTCCCACGTGGCTCGGTGCAAGATGCATAAGTATTACACAGAGTAATTAGTAATTATTATTTGTTATTATTTGAATAAATACTCTATTCATCATAACTATGCCAATATCAATATCCTATCAACATTTGATCAAGAGAATAATTTTCTTAATTGTCTTAGTTTTTTCTTCTGCCCGTTATACTCTGAGAATAGTATAATCTGTCGATTAATATTTTAATTGCAGTTGTATTTACCAAAGTAACCTAAAATAATTTAATATTGGCGATCTGTTTAGTCCAAAGTTACCAAAAAAATATCAAACATTAATCTGTCTATAAATAGGTAGTTTAATCTATAAAAAGATTAAATTAATAAAAAGTAATGTAACTAATTTTTTGCCTGGTGTACTGGAGAATGTACGTAAGATACAAGTCAAGTATAAGTTGAGCTTACGCAATTAGTGTTCCGTACCGTGATTACCTTTAAAATAAAAATTAGCTACATAATAGCAAATAAATCAATCTAGCTCAATCTAGAATCTAGTAGTAAAAGTTTAAAACAAATATTTAAAACAAATATTTACTAATTATAAACAAATAAAATAAAATTATTGTGTCTTTGGTACCTATTCGTTGGTCACCAATTATTAAGATATTACTGATTGCATCGAATCCGTATTGATATTTCGTAGCTCTTAGACCCGGCTGAATTTCCAACTTTCCAAACCTTCACCATTCTGTCATGACACATAGTTTTTTTTATACCAGAAAAAAATTAAACGTAATACATAATTTTCGCTCAATCTATACTTTATTTAGACCATTCCAAATGTTTTTTCAAAATTTTTTGATCAGTTCTTTTTCATATAAGGTGAGGGGTCAGGGAGAGATTTTTTGCAATTTTTTTTAAAAATAATACAAAGGGAAGTGTGCGCAAGTATTGCATCATATATATTTTGAACTCCTATTTTCACAAGCTTTCATTTGACACGACACTTGATGACCTGATAATTTTTTTTTCATTTCCGATTTTACCCCCCGAAACTAACCCTCTAAAGTCGAAATTTAATTTTCACAACTACACGGCTCTGATTAGGACATCAATTCTTTTATTTGTGTCCCAAACAACTTCCTATGTCAAGCCGTTTGGGAGAAAATCGGATGTGACACATTTTTAGTTTGTAAAAATTTTTTATAAAGATCACGAATCACCTTTAACGTCCCTCTTTTTATCATTGCACAAGATATGTATATTCTTTTAACAAATAATGTAATTTTTAATGACATTTACAACAACTGAAATGCACATTTGTTTTCTCAGTTTAAAATATTCGAGTTACAATTATTTCGATAAAAATTATAAATAATCCTGAGTTATACTAATAATCAAATCAATTTAAGAAAAATACATTACAAGACCTTTGATTGATACGCAACGTTTTACGTACTGAATGCAGCTACAAGATTGACAATTGCGTCCTGTCGTACGATTTGTAGTCTGGCGGCGATACTACATGATTTGACATTGCGGATGGCCAATTTTTTTCAATACATATATATATATATATATATATATATATATATATATATATATATATATATATATATATATATATATGTATATATATATATATATATATATATATATATATATATATATATATATATACATATATATATATATATATATATAATATATATATATATATATATATATATATATATATAAAATATTTTTTTATTTAACGTTTGGCCTTATGATTCTCTGTATTCTCAAAAAAATTTTTTTTGCTTCTTAGGTAAAGTTTTCATTTCTAAAAGTAAAATTAAAAATACAATCAACTCACGGATATAACACCAATTCAGGTCATGAAATATAAAAATATTTACACATTAAAATTTTATCTTTTATACATGAACAATTGATTATTTTTTTTTTATAATTAATCAATGACAGAAACCACAAAAAATATAAATTATTTAACCACCCAAAGAAACACAAAACAAACCAATTAAAACAAGCCTTACCAAATAAAATTTTTAATAACTTTGTAACTTTTGAAACTGAAAAATACGAAAATTTAGAGAGAAAAATTAAACAGAAACAACAAAAAAAAATATCTAGTCTACTCCAAAAGAAAAACGACAATATATATACGTGGCTGGTTTGAAAAGTCCGTGAAAAAATAAAAACTACTTATGTGTTTGGGGTAAAAAAACCTTTTTTATTTTTCGACATAGTCTCCTTTTAGGCTTATACACTTCGTCCAACGATGTTCTAGTTTGTTGATCCCTTCCGAATAATAGGATTTGTCCAAGTCTGCAAAATATCCATTAGTGTCTGCAATCACCTTCTCGTTTGAATAAAAATCTTTGTCCCGCCAGCCATTTCTTCAAATTGGGAACAAATAGTAGTCCAAGGGAGCCAAGTCTGGAGAATAGGGGGGATGTGAAACGAGTTGGAATCCTATTTCCATTAATTTTGCGACCACAACTGCTGAGGTGTGTGCTGGTGCGTTGTCGTGATGGAAAAGGACTTTCTTGTGGGCCAATCGCGGGCGTTTTTTCTTGCAGCTCGGTTTTCAAACGGTCCAATAACGATGAATAATATTCACCTGTAATGGTTTTACCCTTTTCCACATAGTCGATGAGGATTATCCCTTGCGAATCCCAAAAGACAGTCGCCATAACCTTTCCGGCCGAAGGAACGGTCTTCGCCTTTTTTGATGCAGATTCCCCCTTGGTAACCCATTATTTAGATTGTTGTTTGGTCTCAGGAGTATAGTAATGTATCCAAGT
>CM032446.1:97046035-97048535 GCA_019049505.1 Pachyrhynchus sulphureomaculatus | reverse complement strand
CTTTGATTTTCTGTGTTAAGACGCCCCCTAAACCTGTATTAGAAGCATCACTAGAAATATAAAACTGTTGGGAAAAATCTGGTTGGGATAAAATCGGAGCTGAAACCAATAGTTCTTTAATCTTTATAAAAGATTCTTCTGCTGCCTTTGTCCAATCTATCAACTGTCCTTTTTTTCGTCTTTTCAAAAGATCATTAATAGGCGACAACAGGGTATAAAAGTTCTCAATAAAACGTCTATACCATGAACACATTCCTACGAAAACGATTAACTTCCGTAGTATTAGTAGGTCTCGCATAATTAACCATGCTTGCTACTTTATATAGATTGGTACGCAAGGAATTTAAGCCTACGATATAGCCTAAAAACTTTAGTGAAGTTTTGAAAAAATCACATTTGCTCAAATTTATAGTCAGTCCGGCCTCTTTCAATTTATCTTTTACTTCTTTAAGTAAGCGAGTGTGCGATTCGACGTCTTCCGATGTTAGTAGAATATCATCTAGATAAGTAAAGGTATTTGGCTCATATTTCGGACCAAATATACCGTCCACTAAACGTTGCTGAGTTCGAGCAGCGTTCTTTATACCAAACGGCATAGTGACGAACTGAAATAGACCTCGTCCTACTACTGCAAAAAGCGGTCTTTTCCTTAGAGGATTCGTCCAAAGGAATTTGCCAGAAGGCCTTTCTAAGGTCTATCGAGGATACATACTTAGCATTCCTGAGTGATGTCAAAATTTCTGTCGATGTTCGGTAAATGGATAATTGTCAAATTTGCTGACCTCGTTGAGCTTTCGTCCACCAAAGCATAGACGATACTGTTCATTGGCCATTTTCACCAATAAGATTGGAGAACACCAAGGACTGTTTGATTCTTCAATCACTCCGAATTTCAACATTTCGTCTAACTCTTTATTTAATATTTTTGACATGTACGGAGACATGGCGAAGGGCCTTGTCTTTACAGGACTGGCATCAGCCGTGTCTATAGACATGGTGATTTTTATTCGTTCGGCCTAACCTATCTTTACTACATATTTCCTTGAAGGAACTTATTACTTTTTCTGCTTTTAAGCGTTCCGTCCTCGAGAGATCATCTAGGGTACATAGACGCGAGAAAAGGTTTTCTAAAGAACTTTCCTGAATAACAATCTTTAAAATTTGTATGAGAATTGACTTCGAGGGACTATGGATACCACGAATTATCTTTAAAATTTACTAAAATTCCAAATTTTTGTGCAAAATCACATCCTAAAACCAAAGTATGTGATAGAGAAGGTACTACTAGAGCCGAGATTACTAAATAATGACCATTGCAGACTAGCAGCAACTTAACCGTACCTAAAACTTTTTGACGGCTGCCATCTGCTGTGGTAACACTTCTATTTTTGACATGGCATATTTTTATACTTAAACGACTTAAAATTTTAATACCATTCTGACCTACAACGGATGTATTTGCACCAGAGTTAAATAATGCCGAGAAGTTGACACCTAATAGATTTTTCTTTATATACGGTCCTGTTATCTAAATATTTATGCACGAATAAAGGAGACATGTGACCATTTGGAGAAACAGGAGTTTTAACTTGAGAAGGAGAACGTTTATTAGACTTTAAAAAATCAGAAACTTTTTGTAACCATTTAGTCCAATCAGATTCTATTGGAATATTGCTGTTTCGTCCATGTTTCTAGAACATTTTGGATTAGGGACCATACTGCGAACGTAAGCTTGTGACTTAGCCGAATGATTAGAAGCTATTTTCTTGGCCTTAGTATATCCTCCTCGATAATATACCGTCCTTACTCGTTTTTTGTACACTTGGGGCATGATGCTAGTTTCACACCATTTGTTCCACACTTGAAACAAAATACTAGCTTAGGTGCTGTACAGCTTTGGTAAGTGTGATTCGGACCTCCGCAATTCCAACACGTGATAATTGCCTTAGGTGAAACCGACTTGTCATTCTCTTTAGCTGCAGTGTCGCTAGTTTTAGAATCACTATCTTTTCTTTTGCCCGTTTTTTCCGGTTGCTCCTAGAATTTTGATTTAAATTCCCTTCCTTATCTGTCGAGACTCCACTTCGGCCATTTGGACTATACTTTAACTAATGTATATTAGTTTCGCCTTTTGGTCTGCTCTTTTCCAACAAATAATCAGACTCCTCGAGTTTTCTACATAACTCTGAGAGTTCTGCTACCGAATTAATATCTAGTAGAACTAACCGATTGACGAAGCTAGGCAGAATATCCCGACGTATAAATTTAACTTTGGTACTTTCCAGAGGCTTGGTGGATAACCTACCCTATAAAGATTCCATGTGGGCAATAAAAAATCACAGTAAGACTCATTCTTCTTTTGTCGCCTCCTCGTTATTTGCGACCACAATTCTTCATCATCATCACAGTGAAGAAGTATTTCTTTAATCTTTCTGCCAAGGAATGCCAGTCGTTAACACTTGAGTTGATACTTCTAAA
This sequence comes from Pachyrhynchus sulphureomaculatus, assembly GCA_019049505.1. NCBI lineage: Eukaryota > Metazoa > Arthropoda > Insecta > Coleoptera > Curculionidae > Pachyrhynchus > Pachyrhynchus sulphureomaculatus. The sequence goes on along the minus strand of CM032446.1, from coordinate 97,046,057 downwards.
CCAAGTGAAGGCATCTCCAGTA
>CM032446.1:97008444-97040935 GCA_019049505.1 Pachyrhynchus sulphureomaculatus | reverse complement strand
CAATAACTACGAGAGCCAAGTTAAGCACGAGTTTTTTATCATAAAGCCGTAGTGGGCTCTGTGTGTGTTTTCTAAATGGAGTAGCCAAAGTAGGCTCTTCTCAAAAGTGTGAAATCGGTTTTGTGTTCCATTGAAGGCCTAGAAGCCCGAGGGAAAACCGTAAGTTACCAGAACATACATCAATAGATCCATTCCCGCAAATAAGTGTTTTAACAGCAATTTGAACTGATAAATCGCGAAGTGAATATCACGACTCTTCGATTTCGGGTGTAGTCAAGTTTTAGAAGTAAAACCTCTGATTTAGGGACTCTAATTTATAAAAACTACTTTTAGGCTAGAATTTTTTTGTATTTCTTAAAACTGCAAAGGTTGGAACTTTTATTTTAAATCAGGAATAAATTTTCTTTTTGTTGATTAAAGCTAGTGTCTCACTGAATACCTATTTTTCTTTTCAGGATAAGAAAAGTTGTACTAGACTAATTCTTTGTAGTAATAACTGTTATATATAATATATATATAATAATATATATATATATAATATATATATATATATATAGTATATATATATATATATATAATATATATAGATATATATATATATATATATATATATATTATTAATATATATTAATATATAAATATAATATTATATATATATAATATTATATAATATATATATATATATATATATATATATTTATATATATATATATATAATATATATATACTATATATATATATATATATATATATATATATATATATATATATATATATATATATACATATATATATATATATATATATATATATATATATATATATATATATATATATATATATATATATATATATATAATATATATATATATATATATATATATATATATATATATATATATATATATTATATATATATATATATATAATATATATATATATATATATATATATATATATATAATATATATATATATATCGTTCTACACAAACGCTTAGTTTTAGTTTACTACTATCAAAATTATTAAGATAAACAAATGCCACTGTCAATTTGAGTTGTTATGATTGTCAAATCTGCACAGACATTTTCGTTCGGTACAATCATAAAAGAAGCTTTTCTTTGTTATTTTGTAAGATAACACCATAAAAACATACTGGTGTGCCCAGAACTAAGATATTCATAAAAATAAAAAATAATATGCTCGATGTTCCACTTAAAAAATACAAAGTTTGTGGCATATATAAAAAACTCGATGCGTGATTGTTTTTATTTTAATTTCATATAGAAATGCTTTAAAGACGCCATAATTCCTATATTACCATTTTTGTTTAGATCTTTGAATAAGCGAGTTATTGCGGTGGTTCACATCACTATCCTATTTATGCATTTTTCATAAAGATCTTGGTCGTTCATTCGCGAGGTTCTTCATATCAAAGAACTTTCGAAGAAGGAAATACAAGAATGTGAACCTGTGTGAGATGTATTCCGATTGTATAATGAATGCCTTTGAAAGTAATAAAACGTGCTAAATCAGTTAAACATTTCTCATAAAAACATTCACAGAAGAGACTCATGTCATCAACTTTCCTTCGATATTCCAAAAAATCATGGTTCCTGGTAAGTTCCGCCACTCCAATCAGGCCAAGAGCTTTCTCTTGTATAGAAACCAACAAATGCAAAAATATTCGAAAGAAAAGAGGAGTATTGCATCGTTGTTAGAATTTGACCATCGTGGAGTTCTAAAAATTGTTGTAGAGTATAAAATAGGATCCCAAGTTTTTAAGAAGTTTCCTTTATTAGTTCTGTAACGTGACCATGTCAATCTGTTTATTCCCAGCTAACACCTAGCAAATTGAGTGACGATGCTAGAGTTCCAACATAACTATGTCGTTCTGCAACGATAATTGTTTCAAAAAAATACTCTACGTTTTTGCCTGGTTACTATCGCACAAAGATCCTTATTAAATTGTAAAACTTCCTGCTGAGTGATCAAATTAAATGAATAAATAAGCACCTTGAAATTAGTAGAACTATAGATTAGATTTTTGGTGTGAAAGAACCTAAAATTAATTTGATTAATCTTTTTGATTTGATTTATAACAATTTGAGCTTATGATAATGTTATTACCTATTCCAATTTACGATTAGTTTAATATTTGCAAATTTACTAGAACAAACTCCGTGCTGACGCAAGTCAATAAATAATTTCCATCATACGCTAGTCATTCGATTTTGGCATTATGTTACTGTTTACAATGGTATTGTTTCTTCGTGTCAAAACAGATATGTTGCCGTTTTGATCATTGTGTTACATGATTTAGCTGACATGTCCAATAACTTTTAAATTTAGTTGCATTAGATGTTCTGCCTTCTCGTTATATTGTCAAAAGACATAAAAATAAAAAATATAATATTCTTAATTTTCCTAACGAATCTTTATGGAATCCAATATCATTACTGAAATATATTATACACAGTCTCATTTGTAAAGAGGTTAGTACGCCTCTTTTTCAAAAATTTCTACACTTGCTTTTCCTTGTTTCATAAAAACAATTTATCCCAGTTATGTTAGGTAGTAATTTTTTGCTGGGAATCCCTGTATGTTGCAATTGGTTTCTTATTACTTTATTTAACACTGACAAATTAGGGTTAACCAACTACTTTTATTCAATGTGAAAGGGTAATATTTTAGATAGATAATTAAAATCTATGATAAGAACCGATAAGCTAATTATTTAAACTTACTCAGCTTGGTATTTGTACTAGAAAAACTAGCAACTGCCCGCTACTTCACTCATGTGGAAGCGTAATTTTTTTCAAATGTTGTTAATTGCTTAGAGCTTCTCTATATACTATGTTTAATGTTTTTTTATTTTCTCGTCGCAAAATATATTGGTTTCTGGAGTTCTGAATCTTGATAATCTGACATATCACTGGCAATAAGGAAAACGTTCCTGTCTCAAATGAATTCCTACGAGTTTGAAAGTTTGTCCCTGGTACTTGTTTATTGTGAGAGCAAACGATCCTTCCACTGAAAACTGCTACCGCCTAAAATAAATCGGTAGATCCATTAGGATTACAGGGATATGAGGAATAGATCCTATTATTCCTCTATTTTGCCTGTGAGCGTTTAGCGCTATACTTTTCAATTTCTTTTCTAGAAAGTTGCAATTCTCTTTAAGGCATAATGTTGTTTTTAGATAATATTTAATCCTTAATAGCAGCCACACATGCACAGTTTACTAATAGTGAAAAAAAACGGTTAAGTGCAAGTTGGACTTGTGCAATTAGTGTTCCGTACTGTGATTGCCTTTAAAATAAAATAATATACTTACCTAGGCTAAGTTAAGGTCCCTGACATGTATATATCTTTAGATCCAATATGTATTTTCACATTTTTTCTTAATCAAAAATGTATATTAGTTATAGTATCTTAGCTACCTAATAACCAATAAACAAATAAATCAATCTAGCTCAATATAGAATCTAGCAATAAAAGTGTAAAAGATATTTACTACCTAAAAATTTGTTTAATTATAAACAAATAAAAAAAAAATATTTTGTCTTGGTACCAAAGCGACGCGCGAGCACTAATGTAGTATATTAACAAAACGTCCACAATACTGCCAAGTACATATAGTTCTTTTTATATCAGATAAATTATCAAACGTAATGCACTCGCGATAATTTTCGCTCAATCTTCACTTTATGACAACTATTCCAGAATTCTTTTAAAAATTTTAAATCAGTACTTTTCGAGATATGGTGGGGGATAACGATTTTTTGGGCAAATTTTTAATATTATAGAAAAAAAAAAGTGCGAGTGTTAAGTCATATATATTTTTGAACTGGTATTTTCACAAGCTTTCATTTGACACCCGATGATCTGGTATTTTTTTTTCGATTTCGCCCTCTTAAAATTAACCCCTAAAGTAAAAATTTAACTTTCAAAATGGTTTTTGTGCCATCAATTCTTATATTTGTTCCAAATTTTAACTTTCTATGTCAAATAATTTCGGAGAAAATCGGGTGTGCAGACAGATGGGCACAGAAGTAATCCCATAAGTGCTACTAATTAAAAAAACTACTTAATAATAACTAAACAATTGCAACATTCACGCAAATTTTAGTAGATATTTCAGAACACTCTTTCTAAATAGTAAAGAAATAAAAACTAAATTAAGTAGGAAGGTATACTCAAATTAAGGAAGATTATTAAACTAATATTTGCTGCCTAAATGAATCTCACACTATTAGTTACTTATTGAACAAAAATACACTAATAACAATAAATAAATGTTTTTATTATTATACCTATTGATACAAACAAATTACCTATAATGTGCCTACAAAAAGAATCTTAAAAAGTAAGAATAACAAAACAACAAATTTTTTTCGCTTTCAAAAACATCAAATCATCGTCTCACTAAGCTTCGAGAAAATCAAATTATAGATTGGGACTGCAAGTGCAAGATAAACACAACACATCGCCTGGTCTGTCGATCCGCCCAGAGCACCATGCCGTCTCCCACCACGCCACGAGCGAGTCGCTCTGCACTCGCTTGTGGCAAGTTCTTTCCCCACCTCGTCAGATCCCTTTTGTCACAATCTTATAAAATATAGCCTATGTTCACCCCAAACATACCAGTAAAAAAAAGTTAAATGGAATTGGTGGTTTCAGAGACTACCTCCGAAAGACAAACAAACATACAAACTTTGCTTATTTATTATATTAGTGTAGATGTGCTTTAAAAATATGAAATTTATATTGTAATCTAAATAGTATAAATATATATCTGTAAACTTCTTGAAAAACAAAATTGGTTACTAGAACTTTTTGGTAAACTCTGTGTAAACAAAATTATTGTGAAACGGTAAATATTAAGTAGGGTAAACCATATGGCTATTGCCCACTTAAGGATTTCAAACACATTGACATCCAAAAAATATTTTTTTACTATTTTTTGATGACCTAATTAACTCTCCTGTAGAGTATCAACAGTTTTTAGTTAAAACTTATATAACATAGAAAATAATGATAACGAAATGAAAATTTTCTAACAGGTACAGTTATTGCCTATGCCTTACAGTCATTGCCAACACCAGGGCACAATGGTTGCTCAGTACCTCAAAGTGATTAACTAAAGTCTAAATCAACCATTAAATATAAATAATCAATAAAAACAAAACATTAAACTTAAATCTAACAGATAGTACTCTAATGTATTAAAATAAATTGCATTTTGCTTTATTAACTGCATTGTATAATTGTTTTGCTGATGATGATAAGTCAGAATCACCGAATCTTCTACTTTAAAGTCCGAGTCCGAATCTTTTTTTACTTTAAAACGATGATGGCATAAAAATAAATTTAAGCCAGAATTATCGGGTACATGTATTTTTGAAATACAACGCATATGAAAGATTTTTGAACAAGCAATGTAAGTCAACTGGTTTTTGATCATAATGGAATGACAAACTACACAAAGATTACTGGGCTTGATTACCGTGTCACTCAAAATAGTTATCTTTTAGATGCTGATAATTCCGTCTTTCCTTTCTTTTCTTCATTTTTTTGTATCTGTTTCTACTTTTAATGTATTTGTTGTCGATTCGAATTGTTGCTTAAAATGTTTAGTCTTTTGGTGGTCACTATTTTCTTTAGTTTTGTCTATTTCCTTAGAATCTGTAGTCTCACTATTAGCATTCATCAAAGAATTTCCGTTTTTGTTAGAATTTTTATTTATTTTTTCAGTCTTCTTGTTTGTTTTATCAGTCTTTTTTTGTCTCTAATCAACTTCTTGTCTTCTTTTACTTTTAACCAATTTTCTTTTTCTGTCTATTTTGTATGTAGTGCTAATTTAAAATTTTGAAAGCTTATGGCAAAAGGTTGTCGTTCAGTTTGTCTCTTTCCCTTTCCTATTGGCGTTTCAGGATACGCTAAATATTCTCCCAAAGAATATTTTCTTCTTACTATTTTTGGACTTGGCAGTTGAATTGTAGAGTGTTCCATAACAATTGCGGATGAACTTCTAGCCATTGGCTCAATAGATATTTTAACGTGTGTTTTAAATTCTTCTAAGGATGTCGTAGGACTGGATATATAAATTTGAAGCACGCAGGAAGCAAGACGAAGTGATGAAATGCCGTCTTTTTCTTCAAATGCCTCTTGTTTTTGTAAAGAATGTGAGCAACTAACTTCAATTAATTCTTTGTCTTCTCCATATGGTGTTACGACTGAATAATCTACTTCTTCATTACTGATTTCACTGCCACTTTCAATTTCAGCGTCATGAAATGCTTGCCACACATGGTATAACATATCCGAGTGATAAGTAACCATTTGGTGAGGCAATTTCTGACGACGATATTTAAAATCATTCAGGATAGATGATCCAATAATCTTTGTAAAAGTAGAGTAGTTTATCTTCGCTGAGTCAGGAACATCTTTTTCATTTTGCGTAGCTAAATTATTACTCGTAGCACTAAAGCATTTATTATAATCAATCGCCTCCGGGTTAAACGGATAAAGACCACAGGCTTTAAAACCATTCACTAATATTTTAAGTCTCATCTCATCATAACAGCTTCATTAAGTACAGGAGCAAAATTCAGTTTTGTAACGCCTTAATTATTATGTTCATTTTACCATTTTCTTAAAGATTTTCTCCATCCTACTTTTAGAGGACGGAATGCAGCTACATTGGCAGGCTGAAGGATAGAGTTCAATTGCGTTAGGATAGAGTTCAGTTAACTCAATCTGAAGATGAGTGCAGAGCTGGCTCAAATAAAAATGTGTTTGGGTCCGTCCACATAGAGAATCACTGGGAGTTCAATGTTATTGCTGAGAAGATAGGGATGAAACACATTAGCAATGTATTCGTAGAATACTTCTGTATTCATTCAGCCTGTCTCGGATTTTCCAAGTTCCCATCCCTCGGGTATAGAATCCGTAATTTTTTCTGGCAATCTTTGATACGGATAAACAATGAACGGACAGCAGACATCTCCTGCGGTCGAGAAAGTGAACAAAACTGTAATAGACTCTTTAGCTTGAGGTTGATCAACATTATAGACATTTTTTACACCTTTTTCAGATAACACTTGGCCTGTTTTAATGCATATTTGGAAATTTCTTTTATCAGCATTAAATATACGATGTGGTTTACTAAAAATGGAAGTTAAGTTATTCTCAGCAGCATAATTTTGAATTTCAGTGAACCACCCTCTTATATCTTTTTGCGAAACACAAAAACTTGCTTTTGTTACTCCTTCTGATGTCCCAATAATTAACCTTGTATATTCTTTTGAGAATGCTTTCAACCAACCTGGCCTATTATCTGGAAATGGATTACGGCCAGAATTTTCTTCAGAAAACTTTTGCACGCTGTCTAAAATGTCTTCTTTGTTTCGGGGAAAACCTTTTCTTGTCGAGATTATTATCCAATCCTCAAGACGATTTTTTCGGAAACATATAATACAGGTGATGGACCCAAACGGGTTTTATGCCCTGGATTTTTAATGTAGTACCGGAGACTGGACTTCGGAACACCGTATTTTTCAGCAATTTGCCTTGTGGATAAATTGTGACTAGGATCTTGGACTCTTCAATTACTTTCTGTAATTTTTTTTTTTACTATATTGAACTTTTGGTGTCCTCGGCATATTGAAAATATAACAATAAGAATTTAGATACCTATAGGCATAATGATTGCAAAAGAATTTAAGTTAAACACAAGATATTGTCAGTACGCTTCAACCGATAATTATACATAACAGTTATTGCCCGGCTTATAACTATAAATATTAACACATTGCAATTGCTAAAATCATGATGAGCAATGACTGAAATTATTCAAATTTAGGTTCAGTTTTACCAATTGCTAAAAGGACCGTTACGAGTTTAAAATTTAAGGCAGTTTTGAATTAAAAACAAAGAAAATAATTTTACTTTTACCCTAAATATGCAACAATAGTAATATATTAAATAAAAAGCATTCAAAAGTAACTCTTAAGCAAGTCAGTCCTTAAGAAAATTGTTAAAATGTTTACCTTTTTGACTAATAAATTTACTCGTCTTAACCAAATCCACCATTAATGTTTTTTTTTTCTTTTAAAGTGTTGTCAATTGTCAATGTTTAATCTGTCATGAATCTAGGAAGTTCTGATCGAAATAGAACGATAGAAAGTAACACAAAATGACGGAAAACTATAACAAATAGATGCTTATACTGCACTCTGTCGGCGACTTACTAAGTCTATTCAAGCAGAGCGGCATAGCACGGCTGGCACTTATTGCAGAAACGCACCTTTCTCGAGCTTACTGCTCGAAGGCATAGATGGTAGCATTGGTATAACAACTAAAGACGAAACGAAAAGAATCGCATTTTTAGAGGTTACCAAAAGTTCAGTATAAGCATCTATTTGTTATAGTTTTTCGTTAGTTACCTGGATAAAGGACTAAAAATGTGTTCTCGTATTTGCTGAACCTAACCCAGCTGATGAGCCGTGATACGGCGAAACGCGTCTTGGGATGGTTCGGCAAATATGAAGAACACTTTTGATAACTTCTAAATATGCGATTCTTTTCGTTTCGTCTTTAGTTGTTTTAGTTGTTATACCAATGCCAACACAAAATAATGTTTTTTCTTACAATGAGCAATCACTGTCAGTAGGCAATCACTCTGTGGTTTACCTTACGTGTAAAAATATAATACTCTAAATAGAGAGCTTTTGGCCACCCTATAAAAATTATATGAATGTTAATTATCAGGGTTTTTCAAATAAAAAATAGTTTGTTTATATGTTAGTTGATAAAAAGTTGTAGTATATCTTTCAGTCATTTATTACGATTTTTGTTATTACATGCAAAAAAAAATGGAACATGAGGGCATTATCAGTGATATGGCAATGTTGCTATATTTTATTCGTTTTATTATAAGTTCTATAAAATAGAGGAAATGCGAAAATTATTTTTAGGGTTTTTTTTTATCAAAACCACACATCCAGTTTCAAAATTATCGAAAAAGCATCAAACATGTATCAGTATTTATTGTTAGCCTGCGACCTTTGTGGATTACGCGCCATGACTGTAACCGTTCATGTTATTTAATTATGGATATAACTGCCTGTGTAATTTGCTGCTATAAATAGATAATAAAACAAATATTTCAAAAATCCGTTCATATTGTAGCAAAAAAATATTGAAAATGAAATCGAGTTTATATTTTTCCCAGAGTATATTTACAGACTGAATAAATAAAAATGTTGTGATGTGTTATCAATCGTATTCTGATAGAAGTAGCGACACAAACTTACGCCATATTTGATACGAAATTGAAAAGGGGTTCGCAGATGATGTTTAGTTTGTTACAGTAATATTTAAAGAAACAGTGGGCAAGTAAAAAAAAATCGTTGCAATGCAATCGTCGAACAATGCAAGTGAATAAATTTTACGATATAGATTGATGCATTACTAACATCATAAAACCACTTGACAGAAGTTATGGAAAAATATTTATATAAACACATTGAGATTAATACGACCGTGGTTCCATAAGTACCCGAGTTAGGATTGAAGTCACTATTTTTTTTTTAAATAAATTTTTAATTTTTCAACCCACTCTTCTTTTAGGTATGCAAATTTTTCCCAGCATTCTTGCCATTTTTTTAACCTCTTCAAAAAATAGGAATTTTCCAACTCCCCAAAACACGCTTCTTATTTGAGCTGAATTTCTTTCTTGCGAGCCATTTCTTCATGTTTGGGAACAAAAAGAAATTGCAGGAAGCCCGGCTGGGCGAATACGGGGCAGGGGGGATGCGGCAGCAATTCATAACGCAATTCATGCAGTTTGGCGGCAACAACTCCGGATAAATGTACGGGAGCATTGTTGTGGTGAAACGCATTTTCTTCTTTGCTAAATGGAGTCGTGTTTCCTTCAATTTCTTGTCGAAGTGGTCCAATAACTCATTATAGTATAGTCCAGTGATCGTTCTTCTTTTTTCTAAGAAATCAATGATATGATGCCCTTTGCATCCCAAAAAATCGTCGTCATAACTTTTCTGGCCGTTGCCTCCTTTGGAGCAGATTGACCATTGTTTTGATTGTTGCTTGTTTCAGGTGTATAATGATGAATATAGTTCTCGTCGACGGTGACAACTCGACGCAAAAAGTCCTTCGGATTGTTCTCTTAAATTGTACCAAATACAGCTTCGAAGTTGAAAGTCGTACCCGCTTGTTGTCCACAGTGAGCAATCGCGACACCCATCGGGCCGACAACCTTTTCATAGCCAACTTATCATATACAATATTAATTATCGCTCTCGTCAATGATTTCCTCGATAACCACATCCGATGGGCGTCCCGAGTATCAAAACTACGTTTAAATTCGTTGAACCAACATCTGACTGTTGTCATAGATGGTAAAGGGTCCCCATAAACAGCATCCAATTTCGCTTTTGTCTCCTCACAGGTTTTTCCCATCCAAAAGTAAAAAGCGAACCACTGAACGATACTGCACTTTTTCCATCTTAGCGACAAACACGTTACAATACTTACTGAAATGGCTGCCAAAAGCAAACTAACCTATGAATCAATGTCAAATTTTTTTTAGATGATGTTAACATCAACTTGCCTTAGTAACGCCATCTGTCTTCAAACATGGGTACTTATTGAGCCACCCACGTATTTCGCTTTCTCAAAAAATAACATGTATAGTAAAAATGTGTAAAAAGTAAACTTTAAGATAATAGCTTTATTCAGCATATCAAAAAAAAACCTGGTAGAAAAATTATTTTTCTAAAATGGATCGAAATGCAAACTATCAAATAAATATGTCTCGTTCCCTCTCTCACGTTTGGTCATTTTGTTGGTATAGAGTATGTGAATCAAATTATGTACCAGTATGTATTTTTATAGACTGCCTTTTAAAAAAATAATGTTTTTAATAATATTTTTACGGCTCTCACCTCAAAGTCTAAACGTTGTTACCGTTTTTATACATTTATTACAGTAAACTCAACACGTGTCCCAACGCACTATCACAGTGGAACAATCTTTAGTCCATAGGTACTATGTGCCTGATAATGGTAGAGTTACTTTTTGGTACACGGGCAGAAAATATGAATCGTTTATTTAAAGGCGCAGTATATTATTTGTACCCAAGTTAAGCTTAACAAGTGGTCTTATCAAAATATCAGTTTTGAATATCATTTTTCAATTAGGTTATTGGGTTTAAGTAGGAACAAAGAAACTTAACAGTCACTCAGATGGATATAAACTCAAAGTTAAAAATATTTTAATTTATTTCACTGTTTGATCTGCAAGGTTTTTTGTTTTTATTATTATTTTTTTGAATTGAAAAATACTATACTTAAGTAGAATTAATTATCTTAATATCAGAAAAATTATGTCAATTTGTAAAAAGGGAGAACTGTGGGATAATTCCATCAGTTCAACCCCAAAGCCCCAAGTCTAATAAAATATTTAGAGTTTTAAACTAAAAATTTAAAAAAAAAAATCAAAAAGTGGCTTTAACTCAAATAACCATGATTTTTGTTGGTTTCGTAAATCCCTGTAAATCACTCGAAGGCTTTTGTATGGAAATATACTGACCCTTATGTTTTTACAGCGGAGTTTAGAGATAAACTTGTCAAGCTCACAACGCTCGGACAATTGCTAGATGGGCAACGGCTTGGGACCACCGGTTGCCGACAAACGTTTTTATTATAGCAGTAAAAAAGCGTGTCTGATTTATTGTATTAGAAAATAATGTAGAAAAATCTGATCAGTTTGATCAAAAATTTAAAGATTTGAAACACTCAAAGAATTTTTCAGTATGTAGAAATTCCAAGAAATTCAAGTTAAACGCTTAAGAAATAAAAAGATTTTAGTTTTGACTGAAGTTTGAAACCTTGTTTTGGCTCTAAACTTGGCAGTTTTTTTCAGTTTTTGTCACCTAGCAAAGATTTTAATATGTTAAAAAAGTTTTCAACTATATTGAAGAATTTTAAAGGCAATTTTTAGCACATATAAGGTCAGAATTTTCTTTCAAAATGATATGATTTTAACATAGTACAAAAAAAAAAATAATCTATGCCAACCTATTCTTGTCATCATCTCGTAAAGAAGAAAATAGTATTAGCCTTTGAGAAACTAACAAGGTTTGTTTAAAAATCATAGTTCTCAAATTCGAAAAATCACTTGACGAGATGTTCTTCGTTCATATTATTAATTCTTTATTCACATGCAGGTCGTGATTTTCTTCTATACATGAATAGTTGAAAGCACGATAACGGGACGTTTAGACATATAGGAAAGAATAATAGTAGTACCGATAAGAATAGTAGTATGCTATTCTTCTGTATTCGTCGAGGGACTTTTCTCCTAGACTAGATGTTTCAACTATTTCACGACTGATAGTCCCAAGGCGTGTTGACTACTAACATATTTTGAGATATGGTTACCAAACCTTTGACGCTTCCATGATTGTGCTGTCAGTGGTTATCGCTTTCCTTGACCAGCTTTCAATAGATTAAAAAATGTCATGTTCCAGTTTGGTGATTGGTAAATCTGAACTAACATATTTTGAGATATGGTTATAAAATCTTTGACGCTGCCATGTCAGTGCTGTCAGTGATTTTCGTCTCTGCTTGACGGACTTTCAATAGATCGAAGAATATCATGTACTGGTTTGATAATTGATAAACGGTACACTGTGATTGTCTATTATACTTTTAAGATACAAAAGCAAGACCTACTGTACAGTAAGCCCATTATATATTTTTCTTTTTATCTTTATTTTTTTCTATTATTTATAGACGCTTAACACAGCTATCAGTTAAAATCAACTTAGTTCCAATCTATATAGGACTGCTACCACAAAAATCCTAAATAATTCACAGTCTAAAGGACAAATTATGTTTGAAATGCATAAAAGTACGACTAGATTGTAAACTACATATTCTTTGACCATGGCCATAAATCAAATTCAGCAATAAAAAATTCTAAGTTGTACTTTGCAGTCAGATGATTGATACAGATAGTATAAAAAGGTAACAATCTAGTCTAGATTTCAATTTTTCATACATAATAAAATAGAAGAAAATATGAATACGCCTCGTGGATAGTCCAGAAAAAGCAAAATATCAGGAAACGGCTTCACTTTACTTCCTACTTAAAATCAAGGGCCATTTAATTTGTTGCAGAACTTTTGTATAATTGGCAAGTAAAAATTTATCACAAAGGCTTAACAACGCTTTTTATCAGTCAATAAAATTCAGTATTTGAAAACCGCATTAAGTCCAATAAGTTTTACCTTTGATGCTAAAACTTTCTATATTTCTTTCAAGTATAAGTGACTTCTTTTGAATAAACTATATTGAATTACCCTTTTCAATTAAATTTCCTTTAACTTCTTAAATAGTAAGTAAGCTTAAATAATAAGTTTATTTTTAAAATATGAAGTACTACTTATTAAATCCATATTGAAAACGGGCTGGTGCAATAGATGAGGTTGATGAAGTCATAAGAAATAATGCACAAAATTTCATATCGGCAAATCGAGTTTAGGCCATTGACTATACATTTTTAATACGGAATTTGAAATTTTGGAAAAACGTTCCAATATAATACGTCTAGAAATAAATTTTACAATCACTAGCACAGTTCATCAAAGGAAATGCTGACGATAAAGTAGGTCATCGATTCCTGACTTAGCATGTAGTTTGAAACTAAGAAGCATGATTATTAATCAATTCCGAAACCATTCCCTCTAAAATAAAGTGATGGCTACAAATCCCTAACCTGGACTAACCCAAAATTTTACATACCTACCAAAAAATTAACATGTTATTTAAAAGGAATAAACAGTTAAAATACAGAGAACATAAAAAAGCTTAAAAATGAGTAAAATACAATATAAAACAAATTAATATTATACTATATAGACACTATTATATAACATTTTGTAAATTTAATGTACCATAATTACTTTTATATTTTTCCACGATTTTCTAAAAATATTTTCACCTTTAATAACTTCTAATTTACGTTTTAGAAGAGTGCCCTAAACCTTTAAATTCAACGTATTTCTAGGATTTTTTTGTTCTAGCTCACCTTATAACTGTATCGGCTTAGAAACAGGGGTAATCGTAAAACTATTTGGTCATTCTTTTTCTCACAATTTCGTAATAAAATAATAAAATTGTAAAAGCTCTTGTTTCGAGTTTGACTCTTACCATAGTAAATATGTATTGCAAAAAATATATAGACAAAGAGTGAATTCTGCTAAAGCAAAAAAAGAGAATAAGGAACAACCTACGCGTGCTATTAGGCAACACTGAATAATATTATTTTCATCTTGGCTAGTTGGCAAGCCATTGAATTCAACATGACATGTTCTAATTTTTTGGCTACTACCAGGTTTTCCATTATTCTCTCTTTAGCTTACTTATGGACAGTCCATGTTTGGCAAGTCATTATACATTTTTTCATAGATGCTAAAAAATATTCGTTTATTATGAATTTAATACTTAAAATTGTTAAAATTTTTACTCAATCTACTGTGTAGCATTATTTAAAACGCTATTGTTATTGGTCGTACTTTCGGATATATCACAAGATTTAACCGTTATATCGTGATGGTAATCCCTTAGGCGATAAAATATCTACAATATGCTTTATCAGTTGATTGTGACATGGATGTGAAACTATATCTCATCTAAGTAAAAAATTGGGTGATTTTGTTTTTGAAAAATGTGTATGACAGATAACTTATTAATCATCCATTGCTGATAATGATCTGTTTCCATGATTTTTTGATATTTGACAATTGTATTAAATATAAAATACATTTTTGTAAGTTTTTTTTTGAATAATGTTAACACATTTTCCTCTCTTTAAAAAATTCAATGCTTAAATTTCCTGTTAACTAGGTTAATTGATCGTTTAAAAGAATACTGAAATTTATATACTTAATCACACTATTATTATTAGACAATAGATTTTCGACATATTGTATTTTGTTTACTTTATAGCTCTATTATCTATACAAAGTAACAATTAAATTAACGTTAAATAGGAACTATTGAAGAAAATTTTAGTACGTTAGTTAAATGGTAACATAATAGGAACTATTGTCAATTCATATTTTACAAATAATATTAAAAAAATAACACATATCCACATTCTGAATTATTTTTAACCTAGATGCAAGCGATCCATCTGGGAATCTTTTCTGTTTGATTTTAGTAACAGTAATACTAATAAGGCGTTATTAGTCTATTAGTCCTTAACACGAAAAAAATTGTGTCTCTAGAATAAAAACCAATAGGGCAAAAGTCGTTCTAAATGGGATATTGATCAAGAAAGAGAAAAGAGAAGTATAAAATATATTTATAATAAAAACATTCATAGATATCATTATAAATTACAGAAAGAAACTTATATTAACACTTCTTTTATTAAATAGGCCTAGTTTGCTAACACGCGGTTCTCAAATTTAATTTTGCAATTTAAGCAACTCATGGACAAATTAATAATAAAATCAGTGTATTCTATAAAGGATCATTTGAACAAATCCTTGTTGTGCATTGGGACACTTGATAGGGTTTTTCGGCAAATATTGAATATATTAGGCCAACCTAGCGTCTTTCATTTATACAAAACTTCTTGTCAACGGCGAATACCAAAAATTAAACATAGGCATGAAGTTTGCAACTTTTGAATCCTCCCACCATCTATGTTACCTAAGTAGAAAAAATTACCATTTTCACGGTAATTGAATAAGAAAGTATGATCATAATACATTATGCTGGAGTTCAAACTCTATCATATCGAATAAATAGTTTGCGATTAATACTATTCTTAGTTTGAATGTAACATGATATTCAAATTCAAATGTGTCGATTATGAAGTTCAAGTTTCTAGTGGTATCTTTAAATAAAGTTTTAACCTTAAATTAATCCTAAACAACTACATTAAGATGAAAATAAAAGGGTAATTGTTTTGTAAGGATTCACTTTGAGCAAAAGATACTGAGTTTCTAAGTCATTAATATTTTTTTATTGAGAGGCATGGTTTAGAATTTAAAAAAAAATAAGTCTGGGATTATCTACATATTGTATTTTTGAATTTAGAATAATATATTGAGGCAAACCATAATAATAATATTTCGGTCACTAAACTTAATGCACTTTATACCAACATGCTGAAATCAGTCTGATCATTTTGTCATCTGAGAGATCTTTAAAGTATTTAAACCTTAATGCCTTTTGCTAGTCACTTATATGAAAAAATGTTTGGTCATCAGATCTCCGATTGGTGCACCACCGTTTTACGGAATTCATCAGAAATGCCTACTGGTCCCGTGGATTTTTTCAAAGCCTCTTATTACTCTCCTCTATATAATGCATAGTTTATTAAAAACAACAGTTCTAAACTTACGACGTTTACTGACAGAGAGTACGCAGTGCGATAGGTAACTTTCGGCGCTGTACATATATTATAAACTAGAAACGTCATCTACAAGTTCAATATGCCGTTCTAAAACGGCATCTTCTAATAAATTCTATTTTAAATTATAGCCCGAAATACTGACATAAAATTATGATACGACCTTCTGAAGTCAAAAAATGTCATTATAGAAATAATAACAAAGATCTGTATTTAAACTCTACAGGAATATTGAAAATGATGGAAAAAGTGTGTAGCAATTATTACTGATCGAAAATCTATATATTTATATGGCGTAAATGTTTTTAGCTACCAGAGGATAGCCGGGAGATAATTAACATGCAGGAAGATTATATGAATTCGGACACCAGCAATGATTTAAAAAGTTTGTGAACTCGTGGCAAATGATCACAATGCATGGTTGAACATGATGAAAGAAGCGTCAGGAATACAATCCAAATGATTTTGAAACTTACTGCAAAATGTGTTGCACCTACTTTTAGCGGAAACCAAAAGTTGTTGGGAACTTGTATAAGAACTTAGAAACAAATTCAAATTTAGCGAAATAACATGATGTTTTTCATATGACACACAAAGTATTAAAGTGTAGAATAAAGACCAAAATTCTGTCTGCAAGCCAAAAAAATATTATATTATTTATAGTGAACTTATTCTTACTGCTATGATTATTAATGGCTAGTATTATTAGAAAATATTGAAACGTTTGATGGATAGAATTTCTCCTGTTGAACTTAAAGAAAGTGATCTAGGCAACAAAAGTCACACTTCATGCATTGTTCAAAATACTGTTACATGTAGCTACATGTTTATTTACCGTACTTATCTAATTTATCACCCTGTGACTTTTGACTATCCTCAAAAATTGAAATAGAATTACTAAATATTTTTTTTTGGGGATATAGAGAACATACAAAAAGCTTTCATGGATGCTGGATATGCAATCCTAAAAGATGGGCTAGAAAACGCATTTGAATCATTATTAAATGATTGTCAAAAGATTCTATTAGGAAAAGAAACTATTAAATAAAAAAGAGAAAACTGAAAAACTGTTTCTTTTAATTTTACAATAGCCCAGAAAATTATCTCCTTTCTATCTGTTTGAATTTCCTCTATTACAAAATCTCAGTATCCTCTTCATTAGTTCATGCTGAAATCGACATATTTTTGACAGTAACATGAAATAGAGCTAGAGGGTGACATTGTGCTAATGATAATCCTTTGTACGAGAATTATATCATCAAATAGTCGACCAGAAATAGCAAGCGAGTTTGTAATTTCATGAATGTCAAACATCTTTAAATATTTACCATTTTTAGTTAGAATGATTACCCCGCGATAAAATTAGTCACTAAATGGGAATTTTTCAATAATATGATTTAAATTCCCGAACTATAATATTCACTATTAGTTTTATAATAATGCAATAAAATTTAAAAAAAATATATTGAATAGCTTCCTCGTGCTTGATTGAAATAATGGATATCTTTTAGCATAATCACTTATAGTCAAACCTATAAGGAGTTAAAAGGATTGGAGGGGGGATAAGTATACATATAAGTTTAGAATACCCACCATCCATTACCAAAATATCTGAGTACTAGTTAACGTGAATAATTCATAACATAACATAAGGAGCACGAAGAGCCTAAATAGCTAATATACCGCTACTCGAGGCCACTAGAATATTTAAAATCTTGGAGGTTTTAAATATATAAAAAACAGTTTCCTGGAAACAAGAATTTTACATATCTGAATCATTTGGATTAAAAAACAAATATATCACTTTTTATTATTATTTTGAAAATTTCATAGGTGTAAAGAGCTTCTTTTTATTTAAAGGAAGGAAAACGCAAAAATAACCTGTAGTTTTTTTTAGAATTAAACACAATATTCAATATTTAGTTTTCTACTTACCGTGAAAACATATAAATTGTACTCTGATACCGTGCATCTATCTATAAATAAAATGATTATAAAACACGTACAAATTAATATCAACAAATTTTTACACAAATATTTACTTTTGTCGAAAACTTCTAACTGCATATAGTGCCTTGATAGTAGCCTCACCACGTCTCGCTCCTTATTTTCGCTCTTTAAATCATCCATGTTCAAATAATATTTCCACACAGAATACAAAAAAGTTTCTTTAATTTAATGTATCTGTTTTGCAGTAAAATTAAATTGTTGTGCAATTCAACGAGTGTGTTATTTGTATATACTTTATGTGTAAAGTTCAAAAACGAAAGTCATTGAAGGTTAATATTACATATTTTGAAAATAGCGGAATGATTACAGGTATAGCAAAGTCGCTCATTTGTTTTTTTTTTTTCGTAGAAGCAAAATTATTTATTTTTGAATCAAATAATAAAAAACCGGTCAAGTGGAAGTTGAACTTGCACAATTAGTGTTCCGAACGTTGATTATTTTTAAAATAAAAATTTTTGTTAGGGTGGTATAAAATGATCAGTGACTTCACAAAACACACCCTAAATGAGTTTTCAACAAAGTTTGTTTCCAATCTTTACTGAAAAACTGGTGACCTTGAAATTTTGTTTTTTTTTATATACCAAATAAATTATTAAAGGTAATGCTTTCGTGATAATTTTCGTTCAATCTATACCCCGTGGAGAATATTCCAGAATTTTTTCAAAATTTTTTGATCAGTATTTTTCGAGATAAGGTAGGGGACAGCGATTTTTTAAAAGTAATACGAATATATATATATATATATATATATATATATATATATATATTTTACTCGTGTTTTCACAAGCTTTCATTTGACACCACACTCGATGACCTAGTAAAAAAAATTTTTTTTCACTTTCGATTTCACCCCTCGAAATGAACCCCTTAAGTCAAAATTTATGTTACGGTGGTATAAAATGATCAGTGACTTCACAAAACACGCCCAAATGAGTTTTCAACAAAGTTTGTTTCCAATCTTTACTGAAATCTGATGACCTTGAAATTTTTGGTTTTTTTTTATATACCATATAAATTATTAAAGGTAATGCACTCGTGATAATTTTCGTTCAATTTACACCCCGTGGAGAATATTCCAGAATTTTTTCGAAATTTTCTGATAAGTACTTTTCGAGATAAGGCCCGGGACAGCGATTTTTCGCGAATTTTTAAAAATAATACAAAGAAAAGTGCGCGCAAGTATAATATTTTATATATGTTTTACTCGTGTTTTCACAAGTTTTCATTTGACACCACACTCGATGACATAGTAAAAATTTTTTTTTTCACTTCCGACTTCACCCCCCAAAAACCCCTTAAGTCAAAATTTAATTCTCAGAACTACATGGCTCTGATGAGGCCATCAATTCCTATATTATTACCAAATTTCACCTTTCTATGTCAAATAGTTTCGGAGAAAATCGGGTGTGACAGACAGATAGACAGACAGACAGACAGACAGACAGACACCGAAGTGATCTTATAAGTGTTCCATACGGAACACTAAAAACAAAAGAAAAACATAATTAGTAAGAATGAAGATTTGCATCTAAATACCCCAAAATTTTTGGAAGCTTGATGAACTTGATGTCGCAGTTATCATATTTGACCATTCATCATTAGAATCATGCGCTAAATTCATGAATTTTCCTGTAAGATGAGACTACGAATTTCGTTTATAATTACGTCAATCTCGTCATCAAATTTTCTGTAATTAAAAAGTAAATTTTATAGTGTGCCCTGAAGAACAAAATTAACAGAGTAATAATACTTCAGGTCTGATAGATCGTTAATTCTAACGACTACTAATAAAATAAATCCAGTAAAATTTAGGATATAAAGACATATAATTTTATCGTTAAATTCTCAATTGGTTATTTCCTAACTTTTTATTATTCTGTGAAAATAATAAGTATAAAGTAGTTTATTCGACAAATAATCGACTAACGAACGTTATTTGATCCATTTTTTCGATTAGGGAGAGTGAGATCATAAAACATGTATTTAGATTTTGACTGACTTTTCTCAATAGCATAATATAAAAACTAATATATTTTCGAGGATAATTTTATCCAACATAATAAGTTTTAATTTTTATAAAAAGTTATTTCAATTATTTATTTCATAGAAAAACCATACCATTTAAAAAGCCTCTTATATATATATATATATATATATATATATATATATATATATATATATATATATATATATATGTATATATATATATATATATATATATATATATATATATATATGTATATATATATATATATATATATATATATATATACATATATATATATATATATATATATATATATATATATATATATATATATATATATATATAATATATATATAAATATATGTATATATATATATATATATATATATATATATATATATATGTATATATATATATATATATATATATATATATATATATATATATATATATATATAATATATATATTTATATATATGTATATATATATACAGTAGTGAACAAAAGAATGGAAAATATTTTTGTTATTAAATAAAAATTCCACTAAGGCAACTAAGATGTCGAAAATATTTAATATTTAGTGGGATATCCTTTTGCGTCAATCTCTGCTTGACATCTTCTGCCCATAGAGTCAATAAGCTCAGCACAAAAATCGGGTGGTATGTATTTTTTCCCATTCTTGTTTTAATGCAATCCAAAGTTCGTTTTTTTTTTTTATATTTCTTTTGCTAATTTGTTACCCAGGTAGTGCCAAAGATTCTCTATCGAGTTCAAATCAGGTGATTGTGAATGCCAGCGCATCACCCAAATCCTTTGTTCGGAAAACCAATTCTTGGCCAAGCGAGATGTGTGTTTTTGGGTCATCAAAAATGAAATAAAAAAGAATTAACTAAAATCAACGATAATAAAAACCTAAACAAAATTAATGAAACACTGGCAAATATCTTGGTGAAAACAGGCGAGCAAATAGCTAGAAAGAAGAGCAACGAAACAAAAATTCCACTTCCATGGAGCATAAAAACAGGAAGAACTGTTTGAAGAAAGAGACATAGACTGCTAGTACAGGGAAAGAGAAATAATATTCAGTTTGTAGAAGCCAACAAACCCTTAAAAAGACCATTAAAGAAGATAAAAGACAACAATTGGAGACAAAGATAGAAAAAAATTGTAGAACAGAACAAAAACATGAAAGCACTCCGACAATGCCTAGGAAAATCTACTATACACAACTTTGAGGATGAAAATAGAGAAGATGTGAAAGATCGAGAAAAAATAATACACATGATTCACACATACTATCAAAAATTGTATAAACAAAAAAACTGCCCACCAAATGATCTCAAAGGACGTCGAAATAAAAAGACAATCAATGTTAACTCAGAAAAAATACCAGAGATAACAGATGAAATATGAACAACACTAAAAAAAACTATGAAAAACAATAAAACACCAGGACCTGACGGAGTATTAACAGAATTAATGAAAGAAGGGGGAAACTTGATGGTATAGGTGCTGAAACTCTTATTCAATAGAAGAAGAGAAGACACCAAAAAATTGGAACACAGCTTCAACTATCTTACTTTTTAAAAAAGGTGATACGACTAAGTTAGTGAATTACCGTCCAATATCATTACTTTCACAAATATACAAATTGTTTACCAAAAAAAAAAAATTTATAGATTGGAAACAAGCTGGAATTAAACCAAAATTTTAGTACTTGTGATTATCTCTTAACTATCAGAACTTTAATAGAGAAAGCAATAGAATATAATTTAAAGTTCTACCTGGTATTTATAGAGTATCAAAAGGTTTTTGATAGCAACGAGACCTGAGCCATCGAAAGAGCCTTGTATAACAGCAGAATAGACTATAGATATACTCAGCTCATAAGAACAACTTACAAGGCTCAAATTTATTTGAGCTATTTATAGCAGCATTAGAAGTTTTCAAGGAACTCAAATTGGAAAAAAAGGGGATCGGATGCTGATGATGTAATTCTAATATCAGATAATTTTGATGACATACAGGAAATGAACTACAAAACAAATCAGAGAGGGTAAGACTACTGCTGAATATAGATAAGACAAAGGCTGTGAAAAACGTAGATAGTCAGCAAGACTAGAGAATAGAGGGCAGAACACTTGAATGCGTATTGGAATACATCTACCTAGGGCATATAATAAAGTGTGGAAAAGCAAATCAAACAGCAAAAGTACAGAAAGGAATCAGACTGGTATGGGCAGTATTTGGCAAACAAAGGAAAAGACTAAAAAATAAAAGAATTCCTCTGAAACTAAGAGAGATGATATTCGATCAAGGCATTCTACCAGTTCTCTTCTACGCGGCTCAGACATGGACATTGAGTAAGAAGATGATGGACCAACTGAGTAAAACACAGAGAGCAATGGAACACCAGCTGCTGAATATAAAATTACAAGACAAAATCAGAAACGAAAGTATACTACAAAAGACCGAAGTAATAGACGTAAGAAAACAGGTAGCAGGTTTGAAATAGACAAGATGAAGATGGGATAAAAGAATACAAGAATAGAGGCCATGGCTGGGACAAACATCTAGAGGAAGGCCCCAAATGAGAGGATAAATAACCTGAAAAGAACGGCTGGTTTAGGATGGATCAGAAAGACGCAGAATTGAGAGGGATGGAAAAAGCAAGGGGAAGTCTATGTCCGACACTGGATGAAAGAAGGCTTATTAGACAGATAGAACAAATATACATTCAAGAAAACTTACTTAGACGGTAATATCCAGCGTAGAGAAACTAACCAAAGCTTATTATTGACATGTCGTATAATAGTATGTCTTTACTAATACTTTTATTTTTACAAGTTACAAAAAAAAAATTGGTCAAGTGATTTACACAGTACTTCCCTAGTAACACGTAGTTTTGAAGTAACCATTGAATATAACTATTTCAAACTAAAAAATGACTACAGTGTGATTTTATAAATGGTAGAAACTTTATTGAGAGATTTTAATCACAAAAGAGTTGAACATATTAAGAACATCAGAGATAATAATAATTTTTACCTGATATTTTTTTCCTATATATTATAATAATGAAAATATAACACAATTTTAAAATTTCTTGTTAAAAAAAAACTGAAAAGGACGTATGGCACGGCATATACGAAACAGTCCATGTAATACCCTTCCCGACTTTATTAAATCCTTACAAGTTTGACCATTTAAAAATAATGACAACATTACACAATTTTTAGAATATTCAATTTAAAAACCCTAACAAGGACGTGTAACACTCACACACACACACAAAATAGATCACCATTTTTTGATTCTTCTATTGAAAAAATCCTGAAAAGGACTTAGAATACGACAAATACGAAGAAATTCTTCCTTTCTCCCTTACCGAATTATTTTCTTACTTGTTTATGGTAGCTAATTGAAAATAATAAATAATAATACAATTTTTAGATTCGTCGACTTCAAAAACCCTTTTAACCTCCTACGCTACCTCAATAACACATAATATATTTACATAATTAAATACAAAGAAAAAATAAAATTAATACCAATATTAATAATAATTTTTGAGATTCCTTGACACCAATAACTCTGAAAAAGAAGTATAACATTATAAGTATGAAGCAACTGCTTTACCTCTCTAATAAGTAACACAACTTTCCGATTCCTCGACTTCAAAAATCCTGGACAGGATATATAACATAACATACACGCCGCAATGTGCCCAACTTCCCTCCTCAAAACCTTATTAAGTCCATGTGTAAATCAAAAAATAACACGATTTTTAGCTTTCTCGAAAACCTAAAAGGGACATATAATACGATATATATGAAATCCCTCTCCTACTTCCTAATCCCTTGTAGATTTGTTCATTAGTAGATGAAAATAATGAAAGAATAACACCATACGTATATCATGATATAAACGAAGTTATCCTCCTAATACCCACTCTCACCCCTTTATCTCCTTAAATGTCTGATTATAAATAATTATGCTGAAAAGTTTCGGCATTATCATGACCAAAAACCAACAAAAATTCTCATAAGAAAATTAAAAGTATTTACAAAAATATATACTGGCCTATTAAACGACGACCAAATCAATGGTAGGGAAAATAAGACTCGTACCACTGTCACTTAAAGTAAATAAGTAATACAAATATATGCAAAATGTATCTACCCCACCTCTTCTATTCCATTTGCTTCAAGTGTTATCGCTCAAAAACTATAGGTTCCATTCCTACTTCAAGTACAATACATGTCCCAAATTTGAAATCGATACCTCATTTTTATTAGAGAGTTATCGCACCAGTAGATTGACAGATAAAGTGACGTAAATTGGAGACTACGTTTTTCGTGATCTAGGGACCCTGAAAATGAAGAAATGCAGAAATTTTCAAGAAGTGATTTTTTTTTTGCAAATGCAATACTTCCCTTTAGCAAAGAAAATAAAAATTCTTCACACAAGAAAAAATAAAATCTTATACAATGTATTGTATGTATGAAAATAAATGATTTAAAAAACTTGTCAAAAATGAGCTAAATATTTTAATTAACCAATCCACCTTTAATATTAATTAGACAATATTCTGTGGACAAACTGTTAATTATGTATAAAAAAGCCTTAAAAAAAGTTCAAAATTTGAACTGTTTATCGTCCTAAAAAAAGGAACAATAGAAATAGCTGTTTTAAGATTAGTATCGATGTTTATAGGAAATAGAAATTTTCTTTGCTAAATATGGTAGAATTATTTTAATATTTATCATAATGTTAAAAGTTAAATAGCTGCTTTTAATGATATATTTTTGACGTGAAAATAGATTAACTAAAAATATCAACTTTATTTTCACAAACTTCAAATTAATTTAATCTTTGTATTAAAACGTAAGCCTTAATGTTATTTCAATAAATTTGTTTGAGTCACATACGTCAAGATTGAGAAATAATACGAATAGAATTCCGTCCATGGTGTATTTCTAACAATTCCGTTTTTAGTTGTCTTTAACAATACTTTTAAAAGGACGCCATTAGAGAGCTCACAAAGCAAATTCTTTTAAAAAAATATTGCACAATTGTAATATACGTGAATGACTTGAGAAGAGTGCCAGTTATATTGACAGACATACAAATATTCATACAAACAGACGTCGAACTTTTGTGTATACAGAGATATTACTTGAAATATATCTAGGATCAGCTACCTAATAGAAAGATTAAGCGATAATATTAATCAATATTATGAATGAATATGCAGCTTTACTAGCGCTTGACTTGAAATTGTAAATATTTATAGACGTAATCGTACATCTGAGATGATTTTTCAATGGTCTGTTGGTGCGATAACTCTCGAATGAAATAAGATATTCTATTCAAATTTTATACAAGTTTAATACCTGAAACATGAAAGGGATATATATATATATATATATATATATATATATATATATATATATATATATATATATATATATATAGTTTTGGATGATATCACTTCAAGGGAAGGGGTAAAACTAATTGGGGAGGATAGGTTTGGAGTATTACAAGAATTTTGCTTAATTTCTGGATGGAATTAGGAGCATATTTTTAAAATAATTATTTATAGTCAAGTATATAGGCATATAAAGATATAAAAACCAGCAGAAATAATAAAGTAAAACACACAAATATCGACAAGCATTGGAAAATCATATAAACCACATAAACTACCAAACAGAACTTGATGAACTAAACGCACAAATAACCAACAGCCTAGTCATGACTACAACCCGTGGGGGAGCGGGATAGAATATCTTCCCCGGTAACTTCTGCCTGTCGTAGGAGGCGACTTAAAGAACAACCTAGATGGTATCCCACCAGCATCGCCCGGTGTGATACCATCGCATCGGCTTAGGCTGCGTGAAGTTGCTTAACATTTAGTGGCTGTGCCGATGTCCCGGACTATGAGACCAAATAGCATGATGAGGCACCTGGATACAAAAAATTGCGTAAGTAAAATAGTCCCCCGTTCGGATCTCCGGGTGGGGGCTGATTCAGGTGCGTCGACATGCAGAGATCAGAATTTTAAAATGGATTTTTGCAACATACGGGATTTAAACTCCAACATAAATTCAGTGCACCAACACCTGCAATCAATTAAACCTCATGTACTCGCTCTCTGTGAAACCAAGGTCAGTTCATCGACCAACACAGTCAACTATCTGTATCCTGGGTACGGCTTCTATTCCCGATTTAGGCGCAACTTTGGAATCTGTCTTTTTGTCAGAAGCGACCCCTCTTGCCAACGAGAAGAGGCTCTGGAGCCCCCAAACTTTGATGTTATGTGGTTAAAAATAACGACTCAACCAACCACAAGGTTAATCTGTACCCTCTATCGACCACCAAGTGATACTAACTTTAGAACACTTTTCGCTTTTTTTGCAGACACCGTCGATCATTTACAAATCGACTATCCAAATGCCGAAATTGCCATCCTGGGCGATTTTAATGTCCACAACATCAACTGGCTTAAGTATTCAAATACTACCGACGAGCAAGGTTGTCAAGCCGAATCATTTTCAATCAGTTGTAGCTTAATTCAGCTTATTAACGAACCAACACGGATCCCTGATCGAGACGGGGAGTTTGCTAGTCTTCTTGATCTGTTTTTAACCACCAATCCGGAGATTTACACGGTCAGCGTAAATCCGCCGTCAGGTTCTTCTGACCATAAAAACTACTTCCGACATCGAGTATCCTACCAATCATTGACAGAGAGGCGCCTAAACCGCGCAAGATTTGGCACTACAAATATGCTAAATGGGAAGATCTTATGGAATATTTTCGAACTTTCCCTTGGTTAGACGTTTGTTTTCGATCGGACAACCCATCTGACTGCGCCAGGGAGGTTTCCGATGTTATTTTGGTCAGTATGGAGGCTTACATCCCTTTGCCCTCCAACAGCAAGCCTTGGTTTGACCGAAAATGCAAGGAAACTGTTGCTTCTAAACATCTTGCCTACCGACAATGGCGTGAAAATCCTAACACCACAAACCGTAACACCTTTGTCCCAACAAGTCCAGGTCCTTTTGGTCGGTCGCTAAGGCCCCCTACTATTCCCATAGTGCAGTCAAGGATGCCCGATATTGTCTTCAGACAGCGTATTATAAAACGTATTTTAATGAAGCTAGACACCAAAAAAGCTTCTGGCGCTGACGGAATACCTACCATAGTTCTCAAAAACTGTGCGAGGGAACTAACACCAGTTTTCTGTAGACTTTTCAACCTATTCAACAGAAAGGGAATATTTCCTTCCTGCTGGAAATGTGCCACAGTTCAACCGATACCTAAAAAAGGCAAGAAGACCTTGCCAAATAAGTACCAATCAATCGCCCTGCTTTCAATAATATCGAAAGTCATGGAAAAGGCTATCAATCAGCATCTTCTAAAATATCTTGAAAGATTCAACATTATTAGCGATCACCAATATGGCTTCCGTAAAAATAGATCAACAGAGATCTTCCGACTTATGTAATAAACGTTTGGAACAACGCGATTGCACACTTTGGAGAATCTCGAGCGGTTGCTCTTGACATATCCAAAGCATTCGAGTGTGTTTGACACGATGGGCTGTTGGCTAAGCTACGCTCTTTTGGTATGTCTGAAAAGTTCTGTTTGTGGCTCTCATGTTTTCTCAGAGAGCGTTCTTTACGAGTGGCTGTCGGCGGATTTATTTCTAACACCTTCACTACCTCAAGGCTCGATACTGTCTCCTACTTTCTTTCTTACTTACATTAATGATCTGCTGGAAAAGCCCGAGAATCCAATCTACAGCTTTGCAGATGACAGTACGCTTATCTCTTCATGTATTTTGAACGCTCGGACATCGGCTACTCAGATGAATATCCGCAAATGGCAGGAAGTCATTCAACTTAACAAAGACCTGCAAGAAATTTTGTCTTGGGGTGACAGTAACCAAGTGGAATTTAACGCTGCAAAAACCCAGGCGGCTGTTTTTTTCTAAAAAAGTTAACGTTGCTGAATCCGACATAGTTATGTCAGGGCACTCCATTCCTCTAACATCGTCACTCAATTTGTTGGGCGTTAATTTGGGAGCAAATATGTCCTGGTATGAACATGTTGCAGGCATAGCAAGGAGAGCTTCTCAGAAGTTGGGAATATTATTTCGAACCAGAAAATTTTACACTCCACAACAACTGTTAATTCTTTACAATGTTCAAATTCGACCAACTATGGAATACTGCTCCCATGTTTGTGGCTCCGCTCCCAAACATACACTGCATTTGTTGGATTCTATTCAGAGAAGAGTTGTTCGTCTGATTGGAGACCCGGAACTGACCGGCGGCCTACAGAGAAATATTATTAAATAGCCCTGGAAACAAGAAGGAAATAGAGTGATAGTAAGAAATGTGGGATCTGAGGAAATCCCTGGTGTAACAACGGATGAAATAACGAACACCCTACAACATATGCACAACAACAAAGAACCGGGGGACGATAACTACAGAAATGATAAGGTATGGAGGGGTATCGATAATAAAATCTCTTCAAGCCCTATTTAACAACTACCTTCCAGAAAGTAAAATATCAAGAGCTTGGGTAAACGCCTTGATTGTGCTTATTTTTAAAACGGAAACAAATTTAAATTGGAGAATTACAGACCCATCAGCCTGTTATCGGTACTATACCAAATACTTACTACTTATAACATATAGATTAACGAACAAATTAGATAATTATCAACCACGTAAACAAGCGGGATTTAGAGGGGAACACAGCACTTTGGACCATCTTCAAACAATTAGATTACTAGTGCAAAAAGAAAATGAATATAAGGTCACCTCGTGGTGATGGTCGACTACGAAAAGGCGTTTGATTCGGTAGAGATATGGACAGTCCTTAACGCTTTAATAAAGAGCATAGTCGATGAAACTTACACAACTCTTCTTGATTACATATATAAAAATGCCACTTCACAAATAATGCTTGAAGAAAAAACAAATAAAATTAAAATTAAAAGAGGAGTTAGACGAGGTGACACGATATCACCAAAGCTGTTCACGTTGACTCTAGAAGATATGTTCAAATCCTTAAAGTGGGAAAATAAAGAAATACTAATGGACAGTCAGCGACTGAATCATTTAAGGTTCTCAGATGCTGTCACTCTGATCGCCTACACAAAAGAAGAATACAAGAAATGCCGATGGAATTAAATAACAAGTTTCGAGAAATAGGTCTAAAAATAAACTTTACCAAAACCAAATAATTAAACAACGAAAGTGGAGATAACAGCCAGGAACTATTAATAGAAGGTGAAAGAATAGGAAAGATACAAACACTCATATATTTAGGACAAAAAATAATTGAAAAGCTGACTGAGGATAGAGGAATCTTGTTAGCTTGGTCTGCGTCTATATACATTTAAATTGGACATCCCAAATATAATAAAAACCAGAGTATCCCATCAATATGTACTGCCTGTATTAACATATGGCCCCGAAACGAGATTACAAAAAACATATTCCGTCATTTTCGTCACGGTCTATCTGTCTCTCGAACTGTTGACACGATAACTCTCAACTAAAATGAGATATCAATTTTCAACTTGGAACATAAATAATACCTAATGATGGGATGAAAGATATACTTTTTGAGCGATATCGCTTCACGCAAAGGGTAAAGGTTGCTAAGTTTTGTATATTTTTAATAGTTTTATGGCAACTTTTCCTGCTTTTTTTGAGATAATAGATAACGAACTTTAGTCATAAATATTTACAGTAAAATATATGAGGAGTGATGGAGGCGATTCAAGGGCTTACTTCGTAATATACCGTGTTATATGTCCTTTCCCAGGTTTTTCTGGTCGAAATTCGAATTCGGAATTCGAAAACTCGATTATTTTTTCATTGTTTTTAATTTGTACGCGAAAAGGGGGGGTGAGAAGGGTGGAGGTCGTTAAATATTGTATAGTTTCAATAGAGAGAGAGAGAGAGAATATTTCAAGGTTTTTTGATTGATGCAATCAACAAATTTTTAATATCTTATTTATAGTGAAATATATAAGGAAACAAAAGAGTGGGGTAGGGGCCTAGATAAGTTGCT
Source organism: Pachyrhynchus sulphureomaculatus (assembly GCA_019049505.1). Lineage (NCBI taxonomy): Eukaryota > Metazoa > Arthropoda > Insecta > Coleoptera > Curculionidae > Pachyrhynchus > Pachyrhynchus sulphureomaculatus. The sequence continues at coordinate 97,010,383 of CM032446.1, read as the reverse complement.
GTTTATATATCATATTATTTTCGAGTTCGAGGGGTTAAGTTATTTGAAAATTAAGTTATTCTTTCATTATTTTTAATTTTAAGAAGCGAGAGTGTGAAACAGGTGGGGATCATTAAATATTATATAACTTCAATAGCATTGTGACATTTTCTTTTAGGTTTTTAGTTGGTATAATGGACAAATTTTAAGCAACTATTTATAATAAAACATATAATGAGTTAAAGGATAGGGAAATGAGTTAGTAGGTTTCGCATTTATCGTATTGTACGACTTGTTCAGGGTACTTTAAGTTAAAGAAAGAATTGTATTCGTGAAAAAATCATCTTCCTAGATGTTTTCTCACGTTTTAGGATTCCTAGGTCACGAAAACATAGTCATCCACTGCCGTCGGTCTGTCTGTAAGTCGATCTGCTGGCACGACAACTCTTGAAAGAAAAAAGAAAAAATCAAGTTTTAATTTGGTGTACATATAATATCTATAGAAGGGATGAAGCCTAAGTTTTTCAGAGGTATCGTTTTAGAAGGAGGAGATAAAAGGGGTTGGTGTTCATAAATTTTTCATTTTTCCTGTTTTTACTTTCCTTGCTAAAAGAAAGTATTGTATATGTATTTTAGGGCGACGAAAAACATTGTCATTAATTTTCATTTTTTCTAGTTTTCTGCCGGCCGGATAATTTATCGTCGGTCTGTTGGCACGATAACCCTCGAATGAGACATAAATTTAAAATTTGGGACACATATAAAATCTAAAGATAAGATGAAGCCTCAGTTATATCGCCTTAGGGGATAGGGGTTGTTTTAATAATAATATATAATTTTTCTGTCTTCTTCTTATTAAGATAATAAACAAGTTTTATGCATAATTATTTATAGTTAACCATATGTTAGGTTAAAGAGGTGGGGGAGGAGGTTAGACGGGTTGCTCTTAGACTCGAGAAATCCAAAAATTATCATTTTTTTTTATTATTTTCAATTTTAACAGGGTAAAGGTGTGGTGGCTATAGCTCCATCATCGTACAGGCATAGTATATCAAAGGTCCTGGGTTCAACCCGGCAGGCCATTGTACATTTTTTTTATTAGTTTATTTAGGTATATTTGACTTGACTACATGCATAGGTAGCAGTTACTCAGTATATTCATCATCATCACTACACTAAACACTTTATTTTTGCGCTCGACGCGCGTTTCGCTAACCAACGCGTGTCGAGTGCAAAAATAAAGTGTTTGATGTAGTGGTGATATATACTGAGTAGTGTTATTGTGCCAAAGATTCCACATTCCCAACTTAATAGTTAGCAGTAGTTGTAGAAATTTAATAAGGCCCATGGTAGCACTGGTAGCGTTATCTAAAAAGTGCTGTGAAATACAAATGTATGTTTTGGAACTTAGACAACGTTGACGGATATTATAACATCCTCGCCGATATCAGTCTAAAAAGGGTAATCCGTATCCAGATGGGGGAGGTGACCATAAAAAAAATGGGTGAAAAAAGTGCAGATCGTTACCCATTTTGTAGTTTATATAGTATGATGGGATTTCTTTTTGGTGGAGGTAGTGTACAAATTTTAAGTCCGATATGTTATTTATAGCAAAACCATAACAGGGGTTAAAAGCGTAGGGGAGCATATTAGACGTGTTGCTTGGTATATGTCATGTTATATGTCCTTTTCAAGGTTTTTTAGTCGATAACCCTAAAGAATAATTCATTTTTTATTACTTTCAACTTGAACAAGGGGAGAAGGTTAAAAGGATAGAAGTCCTTAAATACTATAGTTTCAATAGTGTTATGAGAATTTGTCGAAATTTTCCGTTGGAATACTGACCAAATTTTAAGCATAATTATTTAAAGTACAATATAGAAGCTGTTTGTGGGGTGGAGAAGGGAGTTAGAAAGACGCCCTCATATTGGTCTTTTTCAGCATTCTTGGTGCCAAAGAA
>CM032446.1:96933444-97005944 GCA_019049505.1 Pachyrhynchus sulphureomaculatus | reverse complement strand
AATTGGAACTATGAGGAAACATGTTTAAATTAATATTTGAAACTTAACCAACGAGGATTAGTATTAAAAACAACTATCGAACATTTTATTTAGAAGTTACATCATTAATATAAAAATATAAATAAAAAGTCTCCATACGCTTAATAATTACCAATAATAGTTTGACGGAGTTTAACGGAAAATAACAACTTCGTTTAAACTAATATTTAGTGGAATCGCCGTTGGCCTTGATAATCTCCTGTAACTTTTTGTCATGCATGCAACCAGCTTTCTAGTAACTTCTGCTGGTATGTTCTCCCATTTGTTCAGTATTCTGTTTTTTAATTCTTCAATATTTGAAACGTTATGTTTGCGAACGCGCCGTTTAAGTTCCTCCCATAAATGCTCGATGGGGTTACCATCAGGTGATTGCGGAGGAGTATGAAGCTGCTGTCGCATATTATGGATCATGCGTTCTCGCCCCAAGTTTGCGGTATGTTTTGGATCATTGTCCTGTTGGAAAATATATCTTTTTTCGGGTGGTAATTTTTGGACTCTTTCTCTTAAAATGTTTCTCAAAATGTCTAGATCAATATGCTGATCCATGGTACCATTAATAAAATGTAAATTTCCAACCCCTCCAGCGGACATGCATCCCCAAAGCACAACACTGCCACCCTCTTGCCTCACCATGAAACAAATGTTTTTAATATCGGATGCGGTATTCTTCTTTCTCCAAACTTTAGTTCTGCCATCAGACCCAAAAAGGTTAATTTTAGTTTCATCACTAAATATTACGGATTCCCAAAGTTCTGGAGATTCAATAACGTATTTCCTTGCAAAAGTTAACCGCTTTTTGCGATTAGCTTCCGAAATTAACGGCTTCTTCCTGGCTGCACACCCCTTATAGCCTGCCTGTTCACGAACAAACATTTTTCGAAAATAGTTCTCATACTACTTCTTTTAAATTGGTGTAATTTTCTTGGGATCTGTAATTATTTGTCTAACAATACTGGCCTCTTCACGTGGAGTCAGTTTCTTGGGACGACCAGAGCGTGGTCGAATTTTATACGTTGATTTATACTGGTTTATAGTATACTGAACAGTAGCATCCGACTTTTCAACAATTTTTCCTATATTTCTATATGATTTTTTATCTTTCCACAAATCAATTATGATCTTTCTAACTTGAGATGGAATTTCACAATTTCTCTAGCTCATTTTTAAGACTACTTTGAAAACCTACTGCAAAATTAGTAGCAACAAGTGACAGATTATAAAGTATGTGCAAAAATTATTCATTTGTTTTCAGTTTAGCGAGCAATAGATAGCTTGATAAAATGCGGCTGATTATAACGTGTTTTTTTCAATGAGTGTATGGAGACTTTTTTAACATTAATTTTGTTCACATTTTTATAACAATGATGTAACTTCTAAATAAAATGTTCAGTATTTGTTTTTAATACTAATCCTCGTTGGTTAAGTTTCAAATATTAATTTAAATATGTTTTCTCATAGTTCCAATTTCAATATATGTATATATATATATATATATATATATATATATATATATATATATATATATATATATATATATATATATATATATCTATATATATATATATATATATATATATATATATATATATATATATATATATATATATATATATATATATATACGTATATATATAATATACAACTTCAAACTACTACAATAAATCTAAACACAGTACAAGTGTTTACACCGACCACGGACTACGATGATAAACACATAGAAAAAGATCTAGATCAAGTCTAGCATCGACAAAGGACCACAAAATAACAATCATTATGGGCGATTTTAATGCCAAGATTGGTGAAGGGAATCAAGAAGACATTAGAGGAGATTACGGCCAGAGTAACCGTAATGACAGCGGTGATAGACTCGCGGCGTTTTGCTTTAAAACAACTAGTAATCACAAATATATTCTACAAGTTACCAAAACGTCCTTCTATACATGAAGATCACCTGCAGACCCGAAAAAATGGTCAGAAACTAGATCGACTTCATTTGTATCAAGGGGAGGTATAGAAACTTTTCATTTTCTGCAAGAACATGGAGCAGATGTCGCAACAGAGCATAGTCTCCTAGTAGTAACAATAATATTGCGACTTAAAAGGATCAGGAAACCTAACAGAACAACCACAGTCAGTAGAGATATACTGACAGACGAAAACAGCAGATCACATATAACAAATATTTTAAAAGAGAGAATAAAATCCATTGAGTAGGAACAAAATAATGTGGACACCATGTGGGACAGATATAGAGACATACTGGGAGAAACACAGGAGAGTAAGTTAAAAGAGGATAGAGGAAGGAAGAAACAGAGCTGGATGGCTGATGGCATTTTAGACCTTATGGATCAGAGACGTAAGTACAAGAATACAGACGAGGATGAATATAAGTGAATACAATGTAAAATAAGACGTAGAATAAGACAAGCAAAGATAGATTGGCATACTCGGAAATGTAAAGAGTTTGAACACTATGAGGGCAAGCACAACTTGTTTAATTTACATAAAAAACTGAAGGAGGTTAACGGCAATAAAAGCCCGAGTACAACCCACTATCTGAAAGATTGAAATGGACACCAAATAACAGATATAATACAAGAGCTTGAGATATGACGGATGCTACGTCAGGCCAACCAATTACTAAAGACGAAGTGGTACTAGCAATAAAGCAAGCCAAAAATGGAAAGACAGCTGGACCGGACTAAGTGAGCACTGAAATTTTAAAACTGTTGGGTAATATAGGAATAATAGTCCTGATAAAACGTTTTAACGCCATTTATGAGACCGGAATACTACCAATTGGTTGGCTGAATTCGACATTTGTCATGATTCCAAAAAAGAACAGAGCAGCCAGTTGTGATTATCAAACAATTAATATCATGAGCAATGTTTTCAAAATATTTTTGAGGCGGATGTATGGCATGATATATAGTAAACTTGAGGAAAGATTGGAAACAGTCAGTTTGGTTTTCGGAACGGATTAGGAACTAGAAAGGCACTGTTTAGTATCCATGTGTTGATCCAGAGATGTTACGATCTCAACCAAAATATGTTCCTTTGTTCAATTGACTTTGGAAAAGCCTTTAACTAGGTACGCCACGAAAAACTTCTAGAGATTTAAAAAAAAATACCGGTATAGGCGACAACAAACAGCTGAATTACGGTTGGAGTATCAACTATAGGATGAAATTAAAATCAAGCGGGGAGTGCGTCAAGGTTGTATTCTATCGCCTTTCTTATTCAACCTCTATTCGGAGGTGATATTCAATGAAGTACTCACTGGTACCACTGAAAGAATCAACATCAACAACGTTAACATCATATTATTATTTTACATTATAACTAGTAACGAAAAATATCTACAAAAACTTATGAATAAAATAACTTGTACACAGTTTGATTTAAGACTCAATGCAAATAAAACAAAATACGAGTATATGATTATAAGCAAAGAATCTAATATTGAAGATGGTAGTATTACAGTCAGTGGCACAAAGATAGATAGATTTAATAAATTGATGTATCTCGATAGCAATATCAGCGACCACTGGGATCCGACTCTGGAAGTCAAAATTCGAATAGAAAAGGCCGGAGCCGCATTTATAATGAACCAACAATCTTAACGACCTATCATTGAAACTACGGATGAATATAGTAGGCTGCTCTGTCTTTCCGGTTCTCTTGTACGCTATGAAAGCGTGGATGCTAACTGAAGCAATGCTTAAATGTCTGGAGGCATTCGAGATGTGGGTGTATCATCGACTACTGAAAATCAGTTGGATGGACGGAACAGCGTTATCATTTGCTTGGACAAGGACTTGGCGGTGATCACAACTATCAAGCGACGCAAATTAGAACATTTTGGCCACATTATGAGACAACCACAAAAATATGAAATAGCATAGAGAAAGAGTCCAGGAAAACGTAGTCCATTGTCGAAAAGTCTACGGTTCAAATATATATATTTATATATATATATATATATATATATATATATATATATATATATATATATATATATATATATATACTAGGGTGACCACAAAAAATCGATGTCGGAATTTTGTTCGTCTGGATAAGGTGCAATTGTAAGAAACGCGATTTGTCACCTAACAAAGTAGCGAAAGCTTCCGTTCAATGTAATTATATATATATATATATATATATATATATATATATATATATATATATATATATATATATATATATATATATATATATATATATATATATATTAGAGTGACAGGATCTCATAGAGGGGGAAAAAAATGTCGGAATCTTGTTCGTCTGGACCCTACAAAACGATTCCCCTTTCCAGATATTGAGCTCGATTAAACGACGTTAACCCGTGCCGCTCGTCGCTCAAAGTTTGAAAAAATCCAAATTTTTGGCCAAAAAGCTGACATATGGAGCCATAACTCCAGAACGGTAAATAATAGAAAAACACGCTTAATATCTCAAAAGAAAGCTAATGTTGTTCTTCAAAATTTATATTCTATACGTAATTGTTGTTATTTTAAGTCAAACCGAGTTACAACAGCCTTTAGCCCCAAAAACGTGACCTGGTACCAGTAGGAGCCAGTTTGGGAGTATTCTAAGAATTTTACGGGTTTTTACATAATGTGTCTCGGAATTAACATTTTTTTGTTAAAAAGTATTTTGGAACTCAATTTTCAAACATAAAGAGCCTTTTGTTCAAATTTAATCTTTTATTATATGGGGATTACCTGACTAGTTTACCAAAGAAAGACCCGTTTGACAGGTAAAAAGGAGGGTGAATCTAATTTCTATTTTAGGGATGGTGATTTTACTTCAGCGTACAACCGACCTTTTATTTATTCAGTTTAGTTTCTAAAGTGCCTTTGAGCTGGTTAGATCGAACAATTATCTAGTGAAGATATTTTAACGTTTTTTTTTTTAATTTTCCAAGTGTGTGTTTTTATAACTATTACAGTATTATTTTAAAAGACATTTGAAAACATTTTATTGAAATTAAAGTGTGCAATATATTTTGTTTCATTTTCCAAGTTAACTGTTATTTACCTATTGGCCTCTGAAATGGCATCCACATCAGGTGTACAAAGCCGGACCAAGGATAAAATATTTCTTGTGGGCTATCCCATTCACCAGATCACCGGTTGTAAACTACCCTCAAATCGTCAAGTTTTGTGTGCTTTATTTTATAATTTACGTACTGTGAAATTAACTGTAAGAGAATCAGCAAAACTTACAATACGAGAAGTGTTCATTTTTTGGGAGAAAGCTCGAATCCCGACTAAACATGAGTAAGATGCAATTACTAAGCTGGAAAAACTTCACGCCGAGTGGAGAACTCTTCAAAAAGACCGGAAGAAAACATCGAAAACGGCCAAGAACAAATTTAAACAGTTTGTTGAAAAGTTGGATGATCTCTTTGATATTGCTCAACAAGATGCCTTGGCTCTGATGAAATCGGAAGAAAATAAGGCGTTTCTCGTGAAACAGAGGCAGAAGGGCCGCCCAGGTTCCATGACTGGAGTGGATCTCAAGTTGTCTCGAGCTGAAGAAATCAAGGTGCAAAAGGAACTTGCAAAAATGAACCGACAAATCCAAGAAGCAACTTTTGATATTGGTGAGTTTTTTTTTTATTATTAGTATTCTAAAAAATAGATAAACAAATAAGTAAATAGTTTCATTATAATTGAAAGAAAATTGTACATGAGAGCATGATTTGGCATCTTTATGATTGAGTTTATATTTTTTAAATAATACCTTTTGATAATTAGAAGTAGGTAATTTAGTACCTATGTATTATTACTATTCTGCTAAAACGACAAGTTTTTATAGTCTTTTTTTTTTCCCTTTCTTTTGTTGCTTCTTAGAGAAGGATGATGAAGACAAGTTTGAAGAAAGAGAAGAAGACACTGAAGAGGACAGCATCTACCAGGAACTTGAGAGCTTGAAGGAAATGGACATCCCTGAAGAAGCTGCAGAAGATCCAGGACCATCTGAGAGCAAGAGGATGAAAGTTTCATTTGCAAGGGGCGTTTAAAGAGATTTTAAACATGAAATTGTCCATTTTATTAGATCGATGTAAGGTATCCGACAGAAATGCCACGAGAATTTTAATAGCTACTCTAGAAGCACTAAACCTTGACCCTCTTGAGTACAAAGTCTCGAAAACTTTATTACATGATAGAAGGCAAATGTCAGAGAGAACAATATAATAAAAAAATTTTTGATAAAGTAAACATTCCTGAAAAAGAGCCCGTGGTTGTCCATTGGGACGGTAAACTTTTACCGGGTGTTATAAAAAAATGAACAATGTGAGCAAATAGCTATAGCTATTTCATATGGCGAAAAGGAACAGCTGCTGGGAGTTCCTGTAACAGCAAACAGCTCTGGAGAGGAGCAAGCCGTAGCCGTATATGAATGCCTACATGAATGGGGTCTTCTCAACACCGTCAAGGCGATGTGGTTCGACACTACAGCATCCAACACGGGAAGACTCAAAGGAGCATGCGTCATATTGGAGCAAATGTTAGGAAGAGAATTGTTATACCTAGCTTGCCGTCACCATATCTTGGAAATTCTGTTAAGAGGCGTATTCGACACAAAAATGGAGTCAACCACTGGACCTCATCCAGACATTTTCAAGAGATTCCTCACTGCGTGGCCCAAGATAGACAAAGGAAAATACGACACAGGTATCAGTGACAATCTAATACAAAAGCAGCTAACTCCAGAAGTAATTGCAAATGTTACTGCTGAATTCGAGACCAAATTAACTGAGAGCCACCCCAGAGACGACTACAAGGAGCTATTGCAGTTGGTTCTCGTATTTGTTGGAGCACTAGACGGCAATGTTGTGGGTTTTAGAACTCCAGGAGCCATTCATCACGCTAGGTGGATGGCAAAGGCTATTTACTGCTTAAAAATGTTCATTTTTCGTCGTCAATTTAAGATGTCTAAAGAAGAAGAAAGCTCTGTGCGTGCCATTTCTGTTTTCCTAGTTAAAATTTATTGTAAAGCTTGGTTCAATGTTCCAAAAGCTCATCTTGCACCAAAGCAAGATTTAGGTATTTTGCATAGTCTGTTAGACTATAAAGAATGTGACAACGACATTGCAGAAATAGCCCTGACCAAATTTTCGAACCATTTGTGGTATTTGAATGCAAAGTTGGTGGGATTATCGTTTTTTGATCCCACCATTACAGACGATGAAAAGTTGTTAATGGCTAATAAATTGCTCAGTAGCACAGATGAACCATCACAGCACGCTAGGGTTGTAAATCCAAAAGTTAGGAAAGAAAACTTAAAAGAGATAGTTGATGGAGGATTGGTAAATTTACTTACCAAAGAAACGTTTACATTCTTTGACCAATTTAATATAAAAACAGATTTCCTAAGACAACATCCAAACACCTGACCTCAAAATAATGACTTCCAAGAAGGATTGAAAATTGTCAAAACATTAAAAGTAGTTAATGATATGGCTGAGCGTGGTGTTAAATTAATAACCGACTTTAACGACCTTCTGACAAAAGATGAAGACCAAAAGCAATATGTCCTGCAAGTTGTAAGTAAATGCCGAGCATTATATCCTGACGTTTCAAAAACTACTTTAACAAAAGCTCTAGAATAGATCAGATAACTATGTAAAATTATCAACTCATGTAGGTACTAGTCTGTATCCTTTCTATGTCTGTTTTGAATGTATTATACACCTAATTTTTTTTATTATATTTCTACTTTAAACTCAAAAATATACCAAAAAAAAAGCAAAATTTATCACTTAATAACAAAATATACGAAGTATGCTCCTAGTGGTACCAGGTCACGTTTTTGGGGCTAAAGGCTGTTGTAACTCGGTTTGACTTAAAATAACAACAATTATGTATAGAATATAAATTTTGAAGAACAACATTAGCTTTCTTTTGAGATATTAAGCGTGTTTCTATTATTTACCGTTCTGGAGTTATGGCTCCATATGTCAGCTTTTTGGCCAAAAATTTGGATTTTTTCAAACTTTGAGCGACGAGCGGCACGAGTTAACGTCATTTAATCGAGCTCAAATTTCGGGTATCTCAATATCTGGAAAGGGGAATCGTTTTGTGGGGTCCAGACGAACAAGATTCCGACATTTTTTTCCCCCTCTATGAGATCCGGTCACTCTAATATATATATATATATATATATATATATATATATATATATATATATATATATATATATATATATATATATATATATATATATATATATATATATAGTTACATTGAACGGAAGCTTTCGCTACTTTGTTAGGTGACAAATCTCGTTTCTTACAATTACACCTTATCAGATTGGACTTTCTTTCCCACGTCTCGCCACAGACTGCGTAATGCGTTTTCGGAGATCTTTACTTTTTAAGTAATTTTAAATATAAAAGTTAGACATACATAATTAAGAAAGTACTTATGCGTAAAGAATAAAATAAGTGATTTGAAAAAAAAATAACTGGGTTGACTGATTAGGCACTTTTAAAGATGTTGTAAAGAAGGAAGGAGGTATACATGTTCCTTTATAAAAGTTAACACCATAAAGCTTTTCAGTGAAATAAATTACAATACTAATTAAACTTATTTTATGCTGTTTGAAGTGCTAAAAAATTATATAAAGTGAATAATTGTTTGCAAAATTCACCTTCTTGGTAAATTAGAACAAATGGTCAATGTTTATAGCGTTCTAAATAAAAACTGACGCACCATAAACCCTATTTTTTGTAAAGTTTTAGAATCTTTTATACGCGAACTAGTCGAAATATAACATTTTTATAAAGTTTTATGCGAAAATAAAGTATTTGGTATAATGGTGATCACTGTTGTATAACACTATTGTGTCAAGATTTTCAATTCCCAAAGTGGTATCTATTATGGGCCAAAATAAATCGTTAATATACTGTAAGAAAAAGACAAATCAAGATTCGATGGTTTTTTTTTTATCTTGACACTCAAAAGCTTTTTGTAAAACATTCACAAAAATAAATGATCAAAATATTAGTTCTAAGTACTGATGAAAGTACGAAAATCTCGTAACAATTTACGATTATTATTGCACGAGGTGTTAATAAAAACTAATGAACAATTTTGCATTAATACAAAATAATGAACTCTACAAATTTCTTGTTCATTTTTAAAATATGTTTTCCATGATTCTTGCTTGTTACTAAGATTTTTCTTGGACTTTTCCTGATTGTAAGAGATAATGAAAAACTGCAAAGCTTTCCAATTCCCATCACAACACTTCATTTAAACCTTACTTTGTCATTTTTTTAATATATTTACAAAATATTTTTGTCCTGGTACGGCTCTCACTTACAAGAACCCTGTACCTTTTAATGTCAAAATTCTAGTTTAATAAGCAGAAATTCTCAATATCTAGTATTCAGTATTAATAGCTACTATAAAGGCGAAAATACATCATTGCGTTTTTATTTTTTTCTTATCTTGGCAAATACTAATTAATGAACTTTACCAGTAGAATAATGTGCGCTGAACGGGAAAAGTAATTTTTCGGCTTTCGTTTTCGGGTAGTTATAATTATTCATGTGCAGTATGAAAGCAAACTTTTTTTATAAAATATTTTTCAGGTAATACTGAAATTTAGAACTAAAAATTTTTGGTTTTTAATAAAAGCTGCATAACTTATAAATGGCAGTTATTTTTTTACTTAATCTTGTAGTCATCATTCATTCATTTTCTTTTTGATTTTCAAAGTTGTACGTATATTTTTCCACAAAAAATTGCTGTATTTTCTTATCGGTCATCACAACGCCTCAATATAGTTTTTTTTATCATGGAAAATTAAGATATATCATTGCATAATAGTGTAAAATATATCTTAAAAATCTTTGAACACGCCGATCCTTTACTTTAAAATGCAGTTTGACTGATATCAGGAAACTTTAGTTGACATTAGACCTTCAAACTACATTAACGTAAGCAAGAAAATGTTCACTATGAAATAGTCCTCTCAGTATCATCAGTCATAAAACCATTTTTTTTATGGGCCTAGCACACGTGCTGCAATGAAATCCTAAAGCTATACAGCAACGACGTATGTACGGAAAAAGCGATTCATGTTGGTCTTGCATCACTGTAAATTTTACTTGGTCGGAAACACAGTCCTGGGCAAATTATTTCAAAGAGATCAGGTTTTCCATATAAAAGACTGCTTGTACGAGGAGTAACAAGCTGAATCTCATACGGTTGTGAGGCATTAGCGCGACGTGTATCTCTAGCATGCACCGCTTTGGGAAGAATTAAGCCGGATATACCTTCCATGAAAATACTTTCAGAATAGACTCAAGTCGGCTTTGATGTTCCAATGAATCAAGGTTGCTCGCCAGTTCCGGGTCTCCAGTCAAGCGAACACCTCTTTTCTGAATAGAATCCAATAAATGAAGTGTATGTTTGGGAGCAGAGCCTCAAACATGAGAGCAGTATTCCATCACTGGTCGAATTTTAGCTTTGTACAGAATTAACAGTTGCAACATGTTCATGCCAAGACATATTTGCCCCCAAATTAACGCCAAGCAAATTGAGTGACGATGCTAAAGGAATAGAGTACCTCGACATAACTATGTCGGATTCAGCAACGTTAATTTTTTTAGAAATAACTACCGCCTGAGTTTTTTGTAGAGTTAAATTCTACTTTAACTTACTGTCACCACAAAGTAGGATTTCTTCCAGGTCTTTGTTAAGTTGAACGACCGTCTGCTGCCTGCGGATATTTGCATGAATAGCCGATGTTTGAATATTCAAAATGAATGATGAGATAAGCGTACTGTCATCTGCAAAGCTGTAGATTGGATTCCTGGTTTTTTCAGCAAATCGTTAAATGAGAAAGAGAGTAAGAGACCATATGAAGCCCTAAGGCACACGGCGCCGGCGTTGATAGTGAAGGTATTAGAAAGAAACCCGTCGATTGCCACTCGTAAAGAATACTCTTTGAGGAAACTTGAGAGCAATAAACAGAACTTTTCAGACATACCAGAAGAGTGTAGTTTAGCCAACAATCCATCGTGCCAAACACGGCTGAATGCCTTGCATATATCAAGAGCAACCGCTCGAAATTCTCCACAGTGTTCAATTACGTTGTTCCACATATGTGTTACATAAATTAGAAAATCTCCCATTGATCTATGTTTACGACAGCCATATTGATGATAGAAAGCTACAGGGTCTCAAAGTTCTTTTATAATTTTGATTGGGATTGACTGTCAAATAACAACTACTAACACATTGATAAAATTAAGGTATTATTTATATACATTATGCATCATATATAATATAAATATATTATTATAATCTAATATATATATATATATATATATATATATATATATATATATATATATATATATATATATATATGTATATATATATATATATATATATATATATATATATATACATATATATATATATATATATATATATATATATATATATATATATATATTTATATATATATAAAATACATATTTAACACAGTAAATAGAAAATTGTATACATTATCTCAAAATAATTATAAGCCCTGGTATATATATGGAAAGCTACAAGGTCTCAAAGTTCCTTTATAATTTTGATTGGGATTGATTTTCAAATAACAACTACTAACACATTGATAAAATTAAGGTATTATTTATATACATTATGCATCATATATAATATAAATATATTATTATGATGTAATATATATACATATATATATATATATATATATATATATATATATATATATATATATATATATATATATATATATATATTTAACACAGTAAATAGAAAATTGTATACATTCTCTCAAAATAATTATAAGCCCTGGTATATTATATCCGGTTATTGCCAAATATTTGATAGCGGAAAACAGGCAGTAGATGAATTTTATTAAAATATGGGATGGCAAACAAGCTTTAGTATTATTTTAATGCGTGAATCGGAACATCGCTCTTAAGGATTGTCTTTATTTAGCGTTAGCTATATATTCTGTAATCATGGCCTACTTAATTACACAGTCAGTTACAACAAATTGTATCTCTGTAAAAACCTAAATTTTAAAAGCATGTCTGCTCTCCATTGGGTGCTTTTTTAAAGGCCACATACCGATAGATGAACTGCTACTAACAATTACCGCTAGGCAGCTTCATCGTTAGAGTTCAACCCAGTAATAAAAATTTACATCAACTACTAAAAATTAACATAGTCAATAATTCAACAGTGACCACTGTTCCTTGATCTGTCAATCCATCTCAATAGGCGTTTCGCCGTATTACAGCTCATCAGCTGAGCTAGAATCGACAACACTTTTGTTAGTACTAGCCGTGATACGGCTAAATGAGTCCTTAGATGGACAGATAACAGAACAGTAGTCATTGTTGAAATATAAACTTTGTTTAATTTTAGTAGTTTATAAAGATTCCTACTTAATTATTGGACAGCACAAACTCCAAAATCATATGAAAATTAAAAAAAAAAAGAGTCCGCGACGCAACCGTGAACAAAATTATAAACGGGCACTGGGAGATTTTCAGAATAAAAAATAGAAAATTACTTTTATGAGCTTCGAAAGCAGATTTAGCGTTTAATCAAGAAACAAAGAAAAGAAGCTAAAGCTATTACTAAACACCAATTAAATTGTAGGTGAAATATTTGACAGATCTTTTAAAGGCAAAAGACAAATTCAAGTAAGAATACCAGAGATCGTAACAAATGATAAATAAAAATATGCAGAAACAACACTTTAGCAATTAAACAATAGAAAAAAGTTCAGGTAAGGGCGGTATTACTTACGAACTGCTCAAGAACAATACAGAAAAAATGGACGTAATAACCAGCAACCATAATCGACGAAATTTTTACTCAAAATAAAATTCCAGATAAATGGAGAACTAGAATCACAATTGTGCTGTTTAAAAAATTGGTAAAATGGTTTCCCCAGCACTTTCCTTGTAAACATGCAATTTTAACCTAAACACTAAGTTTTACCATCTAGGACTATAGAATAACTTAATACAATCCATTTTATGGTCAGAAATTAACCAATAAGAAATTTAGCAGCTTTAAATAATCAAAAAAAAATACGCTTATTGTCTAAAAAATTACAATTTCACATTAAATGCCCCATGCCAACGAAATATATGCGTATGTTAAAGAATAAAATTCAACAGTGGACTATATAGATAAGGTATGTGTAAGTAAAAATAAACCGTCTTGTGATATGTGGCTCGATTATTATTTTTATGATATTTAATATTATTCATTATGATGTTGAAAGTTGTTTTATGTGATTTAAAATCTCTAAGGCCTGAAAATTTCCAAGGGGAATTTTTTTCGCGAATTCAGTACTTCGCGTTGGCAAGGAAAAAAATACAACAAAATACCTGCTTATAATACTATTGAAACGATACAATTACTCCAACACCTCTTTCCATGTTAACGATAAAAATATTGAAAAAAAAATGCAATTTTTCGATTCCCCGAATAAAAGAACTTCGAAAAAAAACCTATAACAAGATAAATACAAACTGACTTTCTTACCTTCCTTCTCAGACTATTTGGCACCTTATATGTTTATAAATTTCCCCATCCTCTCAACTAAAAAATCTTCAATAATTCTGATATGAAATTGAAACTATACAAGATTCGCGCATCTCTTTCACCCTTTTCCCCTATTAAAAATGATAATAAGAAAAAAAATAAATTAATTCACATATTCCAAGAATCCGGAAAAGAGTATACAGTAGCATATATAGACGAACCACTTTAACCCCCTTTTTTCTCCACCCTATTAAACCCTTATATATTTTATAATTAAAATTTGTCAAGTACATCAGCTAAAAACACTGCAAAAATTCTTAAAATACTATAAAAACTATACAATATTTAACGACTCCCAGCCCTTTTTCCTCCTTGGGTTAAAACTAAACATAATAAAAAATTAACCTAATTTGTTAAGCTCTAAAAACCTTGAAAAGAACATATAACTCTTTGCCATAGATAAATATGTAAAATATTTGTTTATTATCTCCATCAAAAAAAACAGATAATTTTTTTATATTTTAATTATATATGTATATTTATATATATATATATATATATATATATATATATATATATATATATATATATATATATATATATATACATATATATATATATATATATATATATATATATATATATATATATATATATATATATATATATACACCAAGTTTGAAATTGTTCTCATTTCGTTCGAAAGTTATCGTGTCAACAGGCTAACAGACCGACAGCCAGGTGGACGGAAATGAATGACTATGTTTTTCATGATCAAGGAATCCTAAAAGGTGAACAAAAGCAATAATCTCTGAATGTGATTTTTTTACGAATATAATACTTTCCTTTAACGGTGAAAGTAAAAAGATAATAAAAAGAGACCAGCCAACTTCCGACCTACAAGTCTAAGACTAACACCCAAAAATAATATATATTATAAGAGGCCAGCATTCTTATGTTTCATTGACTTAGAGAAAGCCTTCTATCGAGTAGACCTACAGGACATAGTACAAGTCCTTTGCGAAGGATAATTACTGCGCAAGATTTTCAAAACCATAGACCATATTTACCTAGGAAACGATATCGTGGGTAAATTTAATTGTGGACTAACAGAGCCACTACCAACAAAAAGACAAATCTGCGCGTGAGCCCATTACTTTTCAACATAATAATGGATAAGGAGACAAGTTCGTCAACTAGGGAGTTATAGAACTGATAAAGAAAAAAAAATGTGGTTCTATGCTGACTCTACCGTACTCATAGTAGAAAATGAACATCAAGAATATTTGGAATGATAATATCGGCTTCAAAAATAAATTACATGACATCATCTAAAATACTGTTACGATGTAGGCTTGTTATTGATGAAAAATTTATATAAAAAGAAATGGAGCTTAAATATCTTAGCATAAATATATCAAATATCTCACAGAAGTGAGAAACCAAGATATAACGACGACGAAAACAGTAGGATGTTTAAACGATCCAATACTAAAACTTGAATTCCTTCCTGGGTGAGTATGTCCAGACATACCTGGAATTTTTAATAGCTGATCTATGACTAACCATTTCCTATATTGCAATAAGACACTTTTCTCGCATTAATTAATCATTATACTGATTTATTATAGCGTGGGCTCAGATGGTTGTAAGAACTTATCAACACGAGAACAAAGCCTTTTACTAGGTATTACAAGAGCATTTTTAACACATGAAGCCTCCAGGTAACTTTATTATGAAAAAAAATGTTACTAATTTCCAAGAGTATTTTCAAGAAATTTAAAATTTTTCGACTTAATATTTTCCATGTTAAATAAAAATATTAAAAGTTTGCTTTGCTTTAAAAACATCGTTTGGCCCGGGAGCCACAAATTAATTTTTTTTACATTGAGATTTCTTATCGTTTCCCTAAATGACTTTGTAGGGTAATATGTGTCAAAATACATCAACGTTATTGCAGGAATCAGCGGTCTTATCTATAAAAAGACATACCTTTAGAATCCGAAAAACCGTTATTTTTTTACTTCCCTCATTAAAGGAAAGTACCGTAAAAAAATAACCTCTGCGATTTTAGCTTAATTTCACGTTTCAGAGTAGCTAGTTTAGAGAAATGAAATAACAATTTTTAATTTGTTACATATATAATTTTTGAGATAGGGATGAAACCTATAATTCCTGGGGAATATAACTTTAGGGAAGGAGTGTGAAAGAAGTAAGCTAGCCAATTTTGTATATTTTCAATATTATTATGAGAAAGTTTCTTGGATTTTGGTTACGACAATTAACAAATTTTAAGTCTGATTATTTGTAGTCAAACATATTAGGAATTAAGAGAGTGGATATTGCAGAAAGATTGGTTCCAATATATTGAATTAAACGTACGAAATCTGAATAGCGCGTTATTTTTTCGTCATACTTCAAATATTTGTGGTCAAACATAATAGGGTATAATAGGGTAGGTAAGGGTAATACCATGTCATCATGTGTTCAGTGTTCTTCGAGTTGAGAAATTTAAAAATTGTGTTATAGTTTCGTTATCTTTACTTTAACCGAAATAATAGAAACAGGATATTGACAAAATCACTTAATTTCTTTTGTGATTAATAGCCTACTACAAATTATTGAAAGTCATTTAAATATCGACTTGTAGTGCTTATAATAAGTTAATGTTTAGTGTCAACAAGTCAAATTAAAACTATGGAATTTGTATTTGCAAGAGAAGTCGGGGGTAAATAATTTTACCAATTTTTTTAACAAATAATTTAGGCTAGTTCGATTTTTAGGCTTTCACCATCTGATTTACTAAAAAGAACTAATTTTAACAAGGGTATTATTAAGCAATTAGTGCTTTATATTGAGACGTAGGCTCAAAAGTTTTTTTTTTGACACATAGATGTTGCCCTTTTCAAAAAATCCATACGATTTTAAGAAGCACCAACGTTCAAACGATACGTGTCAAATTTTCATAATATTACGACGATTAGTTTATGAGTTAGAGTGGTTTTAGTGACGCTATTTTTGATACCGTTCAAGCAAAGCAATGGTTTGATAGGTTTTACGGGGACTCTGCCCCTGGAAAACCGCTCATCATTTACTGGTTTGCTTAATTTAGCAGCAGTCGTACAGATACAAATGATGCTGAACGCTCTGGATGCCCAAATGAGGTGGTTACACCGGGAAAACATCAAAAAAATTCGTAAAATTGTTTTAGTTGACCATAGAGTGAAATTGCTTGAGATAGCTGACATCCCAACGATATCAAAAGAATGTGTTGGTCATATTTTGCATGAGCATGAGAAAGCTCTGTTCGAAATGGTACCGCGTTTTCTGACAGTGGACCAAAAACAACAACATGTTGATGATTCTGAACGTTGTTTGGACCTGTTCAAGCGCAATAAAAAGGATTTCTTCATGCGATATATGACAATGGTTGAAACAAGGCTCCACCACTACACACAGGAATCAAAATCGGTAGTCCGCTGAGTGGATAGCAGCTGGTGAAAGCAGCCCGAAGCAACCGAAGACACACACAGGCGGCTGGGAAAATTTTGACCTTTGTATTTTGGGATGCGGTGAAATAATTTTCATCGACTATGCTGAGAAGAAAAGACCATCAATAGCGAATATTGTATAAAGTTATTGGTTCATATAAATGCAGAAATCGCAAAGAAACGGTCCCAAATGAACCAGAAAAAAGTGCTCTTTTATCAATACAATGCACCGTGTCACAAATCAATGGTTACGATGTCAAAATGGCATGAATTGAAGTTCGAATTGCCTCCTCATCCACCGTATTCTCCAGATTTGACGCCTAGCGACTATTATCTATTCACAGACCTCAAAAAATGCTCGCGGGAAAGAGATTTAGCTCCAATGAAGAAGTTGTTGCCGAAACTGAGTTCTGTTATGAAGGAAAAAGACAAATCCTTCTACAAGAAAGGTATAGAAATATTAGAAAAGCGTTGGTCAGCTTGTATCGCTTTTGAAGAAGATTATTTAATGAATAAAGTCGAATTTTGGAAAAAAATAAAAGCATTCGTCGACCATTGTCCACCTCTATTTTTAACACTCTATTCTTCTAAATCATTTTTACCTATAATTCTTTTTGAAAGATAAACAACTGAAATTAGATAACGTATAATACGATATATAGGCAAGGAATCCCTTTCCTATATATTTGATATATAGGGAAGAAATCCCTTTCCTTTATATTTCCAACTATAAATAATTATGCAAAAAATTTGTTGATTATATCAACCAAAAGCTAAAAGAATTCTTGTAATAATGGTATAGGAAATAAACAAAATGTATTGACGCTCACGTCTTTTACTCCATTCCCCTTGTACATATATAAATATTGCATTCCTACCACGAATATTAAATATCTATCAAATTTAAAATCGATATTTAATTTGGTTTAAGAATTATTGTGCCAACAAACCGACAGATAGACAACGATCTACCTTTCATCTGTAGGTACTCTCATCCCTGTTAATAAGTTAAAATTATTATTAGTTTTATTCATTTTTTAAATGTGTTTTTACAGCGCTGATAAAATTCTCTGTGCTGTATTTGTCCACCTAATTCACCATATCGTAATAATGTAATATTTAGAAAACAACTACACGACTATACATAGATTTCTATTTTCTTCTTCTATAATCTTTTGGTGTACAACTTGTCATTAATAGTGATAATTTCCAAAATGTGCTTTCAGGTTTATATTAATCACGAACATTATTTTATGCTGAAATAAGTGCATAGTTTCTAAAAACTTTAAAGTCTAATTCAAATTCGTAGAAAATATTAATCCACTTGGCGTGGAACTTTTAACGCGGACTTTTCTTCAAGAAAAGTCTCAGGGGAATAAACTTAGAAAGTTGTCGTTTAAAGTAGTTTTAAGGTTTAAAGCTCCCCACGGAATTAAGGGATAAAAATTCGTTATTGTTTGATATTATTCCACCCATTCAAGCTTCTCTATAATTTGTACCCAATTAATAAATGGTTAAGTTGCCGATTATATGACGCAGTTTTTACATATACAGTGTCTTTTTTAAGTTAAGGCATTATTTTTATTTGCTGTAGTACTCCTTGAACATAGTCTTATAAGATTCTACAAGAAAAGCTGCTTAGGAATGCGTCTTAAATATGTAGTTACTGCGTTTTATTACTTAACACATTTAATTACCATATTTATTGGTTTTGACAGCTCTGGTCGGTTTCTCTGTTTCTGATGCGAGTGAATGGTCATCACATATTAATCGAGCTCCAATTAGTAAGAAGTTGATAACAATTTTTTAAAAAGATAATGGTATAACTTGGCGTTCAGAACTTAAAAGCAACGAACTATATTAGACGTTGTTTTAACCGTTTTGAAAACTCAACTCCTAGACAAATTGGTAATAGCAATCTACCAATAGATAGTATGGTTTTACTACACATTATAGTACTATAGATAAAATATCTAAATCATTTAATAGGTTGCAATTAAAAAATATTAAATACATTCATAATTGGAGAGATATTTATATTCCTTTTCCATATGGTAAGGTGCATAAAAGATAAACTAGAAGATTAATATCCACTAGATTTAAATACCATGGAATATTTATAAGTTACGGTTTATGCAAACGAGAGCTTAAATAATCAATCGAAATTTACAAACACATTTCTCCGGACTTATTCGATAGAATGGAGATCCTGAAGATTTTAACAAACTTTAGTTAGACCCCACAAATAATATACCAAAATGTTAAATTTTTAATGTGTTAACAAGATTGATAATTTCTAAATAAAATCACACTCAGGTGAAATGGTGATAAACGAGGTGGCACAGGATAATTTTAATAAACTGCTTCTGTATTGAACTTTTATTTAGCCTATATTGGGCGACGTGATTTATTTTAATATTACAATGGCCAATGACCTTTCCATGGGTTTTAATGACATATTAAAAACTTTTCGCATTACGCTTCCCAACAGCTAATCATTGTAGTTTCTCACACGCTATTGTACATTTTTCTGCTATGTAGTGTAAAAAAAGTAAATTAGTGTCATTAAAAGTCAAAGACGATTATCGTCTTTAGTGATTATATAGAGTAACTTCTACAAATACTAAAAATAAAAGCAAAGAATGAAAATATTTAATATAGATGTTTAACTCATCTCATTTACATACAATGGTGGCGTAAAAAATTGTCAAGGATGACTGATGAATAAATATTTATCAGAAAATTCTCGAAATACATTTTCAAATGTTCAACTTAATGCAACATGTTCTTGGAAATGGCTTGCCATAAAAACCAATAAGCCATTCCAAATGCTTTAGCTTTCATGAAGGGTAAGGCAAAAATGAGCTGTAATACGCTAAATATTTTATTAAAACTTTTAACATTTCAAAAATCAGAACCGAATCTAATTATTTACTTTTTAATCGTAGTTACACAAATTAAAATTTTATGACAAAAATAAGAGAAGAGGTCAAAGGCTACTACAGGCTAAAATTCTGCGAGATTTTTTTTATTAACCATGGTATGCACACTTTATGAACTAAAGCCAAACTGGCTACGATCTGTTCTACGTACAAAACTTTAACCTACGTTCGATATGTTATATTACTAAAAATCTAAATTATTTCTTTTATAGTATTATTGATAGTTGACTTCAGTGAAACGTATATTACTCTTTTAAACCTTTTATTATTTTTTTTCCATTCTCTTCAATAACTACCTATACAAGTGAAGATGATATGCCAATTGAATGTAAGAATTTTAAGAGAAAGTAGCTCCAACACACAATCCAACACAAAATCGAAATAATTCCAGATAAATTCACTGAAACTTTGACATTGCCCTCTACTTTTTATGGTCCTCTAAATAAAATTATCAATACTGCAAAAAATGTAGCTAGCTGTTTTGGTAATACAGGCTGTGAAAGTTGGGTCTAAACCAAATATATCGAACTTACAGATCAAATAGCACAAAAATTTCTCTACAATTTTTTTGTGCCAATAAAAGATCATGATTCATGAGTTGTATCAATCTAGAGTAAATTTCTGATGTTTTCTCTACACAAAATATCTTCAGAGATTTTTTATTTTTGGGAATATATTCTTGTACTAATCTCAGAAAAAATTCTCTGAACATACCTAGGGCAATTTAAAATGCTCCAAGTCCAAGAATCATAATTTTTCAATATACCAAAGATCTAATAATTTTTTTCTTTTCCAAATGTCACTATATGTCAGATTGGTTGGTTATTCAGGAACTCGACCTACTTTATTGCAAAGCTTAAGATAATGAAACGGTTGTCTACCTGGAAAATACCTGCGCATATTTACATTAAATTAGCTAACGTGCACTCTAAAGTCGCTGACTGCATTGATTACTAATGAATCCTCAAACGTATAGTATTGTCAAACTTGAAACAAGTCATTGGTTTATCAGCTTTTACAAGATGAGTAAAAGTCTAATCTAATAAAGTGCATAATTTTCAGTAATAGAGAAGAAAGTAAATGATATTAGATTTATGATTAATTAAATATTTTCTAAATTAGTATTTTAGTAGCTCATATATGGGCATCTACATTATTATTATTGTATAGCTCGCGAGGCCCATGGCTTGGTTACATACTTGTCTCCACTTCTTTTT
Organism: Pachyrhynchus sulphureomaculatus; assembly: GCA_019049505.1. Classification (NCBI taxonomy): domain Eukaryota; kingdom Metazoa; phylum Arthropoda; class Insecta; order Coleoptera; family Curculionidae; genus Pachyrhynchus; species Pachyrhynchus sulphureomaculatus. Next base: position 96,984,693 of record CM032446.1, on the reverse strand, counting down.
GTCTCTGGTTATCTTTCCCCAGTGCGGGATTCCTATCAACTCCAGATCTTGCTTTAACGGTTTGAATCCATGTAGTTCGGGGTCTAACCTTGCTTCTTCTTCTAATCACTCTTATTAGGGTTTGCTTGCTTTGCCAGTCTTTCTTCCTTCATCCTTGCCACGTATCCCAACCATCTTAATCGCTGGCTTCTTGTGACTTGGCTTATAAGGAGTTTCGCACACAGGCATTTTAATTCATAGGTTGTTCTTCTTCTCCACAGTCTCTCTTCTTTCCTTCCTCCGTAGATTCTTCTTAAAGCTTTCCTTTCTCATATCTCCAACGTCTCTTTTTCTCTTGCATTCAGTTTCCACGTTTCGCATCCATATGTCACCGTGGATCTGACAACTGTTCTTTCCTGTATCTCCGTCCTTTCTTGTCTACTCTCTGTTATTGTTACTCCCAGATAATTAAATTTGTCTACTTTTTCAAACATTTATTTTTTCCCTAAGTTGTTTATTATATCTAAACTTTTGTTGTTTTTATTTTATTTTATTCTTCTTTTTAATTTCCATGTATTTTGTTTTTTTTCTCATTTATCTTTAGTCCTTTCATCCTTCCCCTTTTTTCTATCCTACTTGTGGCTTTTATGAGGTTCTCTTCTGTTCTTGTAACCACTGCTACATCATCCGCATAGGCCAAGCATTGTTCCATTTGTTTTTATTCCTGACTCCCGGATTATCTTTTCTAGTACCAAATTAAATAGACGTGTCGACAATGGATCCCCCTGTCTTAAATCTTTCTTCATCTTAAACTTGTCTGATACTTTGCCCTTAACCAACACTCTATTTTCTATGTCATTCAGGGACATTCTCACCAATTGGCCATCTACATAGCCATTTAAATTAATAAATATACCATCACTACGTTATCCAATGCATCTTAAACTACAAAACAGCAATAGGTATTGCATGAAAGTAAAATAAGATAACTTTTTGTTTAAGAAAAAGTTGCAATTTGGTTCATTTTTACTGCACTCATTAAAATTTTAAATGGATAATTGAGTTGGTGAGAAGCGATTTCATGAATGACATGATTTATCTCCTCTTGGATGTAAATTGTCTTTGATCTTTGTTAACCTTCGTTCGGCAGATCAAGCACTATATTATAGCACAGGTTTAGCAGATTTATAATCGGGGTCACTTGTTCATAAAACTCTAAGCGGAATCTATAACATTGTAAACCTTTTTTTAAGTTGTCAATAATACCCATGCACTTAATTATTGGGATTACTAAAGGTAGAAATAGAACCATGATCCTAGAAAAAAGTGATGCTCTTTAACATAAAGTATAATATAAATGATAAAATATTAAAATATAACAAAAAATTTCTAGTAAAGACATGGTCAAGAATGTACCATTCTTGTGATATACTCTTTAGAAGCTCTAATAGGTGTAAAATTAACTTACACTCGCAAACTATTTTACAGGTTCTGAAGAATTGCGAATTAACCACTCAATATAAGGAATCAATATTCTCAATTAATTATATTTTAATGCTTTAATATATCTCAATGTCTTCAGGATGCGAAACTGAATATAGAATTTATTTTTTCCTTTATTTTAACAAATCACAAGATATAATAAATAAGTAATACATTAGCATTTATAATTACAGTAATTTAACGTGACATTAGTATTAAATTTTTAGAAACATTAATGTTTCTTTTTCAAGTTCAAGAAAAAATAATAGTCTCTCTATAACAGTCGTAAAAAAAATGATATTATTTGAAGACATTAAAATTATTGATATCCCTTGCTATTAGAATTTAAATTTATATAATTTAAATGCAAGGTATCCCATAAAAATTTTAATTGTAAAATATTTCTAATAAACAACTTGATAAATGAAGAAAAATTTTATTATATTGGCTTCAGTTAAGCGTAATCGATTAAAAAAACTATTTATTGTAAAAATTAACATATTATAAAATATAAGGTAGAAAATTTTCCTTGTATTTACCTGAAGAGAATTTTGGGTGTTTTAAATGTTTAAATAAAGTGATTCGATTAAAAAAGCTGTTAAAGTTCAATTCTTTTATATACGGATGAGTCAATAGAAAATGAGCTCTAACTTTTGTGCAAATTATAACACTTTAGGACGCTATATAGTTTTTTTAAAATTTCACCTTGTTGTACCTTCTTAACGAAATTAAATCTTCGCTTCAACTCTTACACCCGCTGTATATCTTTTGTGTATATTTATGGCCCTTGATCTTTTGCGTGCTTAGAGGGCGCCATACTCTTGAAGTGATACTTGATGTCGTTGTTCTTCCTGCCTGAAGTTTACCTAAAGACGTACCAGTTTCCTCAAACCTTTTCACGAACTTCTTAATTATTTGAACTTTCGGACCTTCTTTTGTGCTCTATCAATGATACTAAATATGAAACTTATGTCACACGATTGTCGCAGAATTATTGTCCTAGAAAACTCTCGAATAATTGCCTTTGTCAAAAAAGCCAAACAATTTTTATCGTATATTATATTCTAATTGTAATTAAATAAATATTTTTACTCAATTATATTATTTATAGCTTACACATTTTGTTTCAGGTATATTTTTTTAGGAATATATTCACTCGAGATGATAATTAAAACCATAGCAAAAGGTTTTATTCTAAATAAGTACACATATCTCCGGAACCCGTGGAACTGGCTGGACTTCATCGTCATTACCAGCGGGTACGCCACTATTGGGGTAGAAGGTGCCAACTTGGCTGGTCTTAGGACATTCAGGGTATTGCGTGCCTTGAAAACGATATCAATTTTGCCAGGTAAGTTGAATTATTACTATATATAATTATTGATGGTTTTATGTGAACTAAAACATTAATAATTTAGTAATGCAAGAAAAATAAGCGATATATTTTTTTTTTCTGGAAAACCTGGTAATAATAAAAAAATAGACTTCTTCTTAAACTAGGACTGGGAGCTGTTATTTTCAGATTAGTTGTGGTGCTCACTTAACTACGCATCTGCTTTAACTAGTATTTATATTTAACAGAAGACCAGCGGGTAGAATCCAGATTGAATATATTCACCACCTCATATGCGCATGGTGCACTAATTATTAACATGTAAATAATTTTTTGCAGTTTAAATTAAAATTATTGATAAAAATTGGTGTATGACATCAAAAAGTCTATATAAAATTGGCGTTTTTGCTGAGCAGCATTCAACTATTATCACAATTTTAAAGTAATACTTCTTAGCACCATGAACTATATTTTCCAACTTAACTTTCTTGAATACAACTCCGACTGACATAGTGATACATCCCATCATTACAGTGTTGATCTAAAAAGATGATTATCATAAGATACTTATATAAAGAGTTGCAACTAATAATGTTGGTGGAAATGAAACTAACATCTGTAACTCAAAAACCAGTAAATATAAAAGGGTTATTTCCAATGTGGACCAGAATCCAATAAACCTTTATTATATTCTCTTAAAAATGCTATTAGAAAAGGAATATAATTCGTTTCTTTTACTCCACTTGCTAAAGAGAGGTAATGTATTCGAGAACAAATTATCCTCCGAGATATTAGATCACGAGAAAGATAGTTTTCTATTTTTATGGATGTCTGTCTATTTGTCGGTCTGCTAGTATGATAAGTCTTAAAAAAAATGACAAACCGATTTCAAATTTGTTGTACAGGGATATATTTGTAAGCGTTTCACCTAATTCACTAATTTCGTGTTCTACATATCAAGAAAATTCTTTCAGTACTAAATATAGTTTTTTATGAGAAAGTCAAATATGATACCAAAAAATTGCCCCGTGTCAAGTGTGACACATTACAAAGCCAACTAGGATTTTTTAAAATAGCACTCTACATATCAGCACCCGATGAAATATTATTTTTTTAAACCGTTTACAAAAATATATAACACCTCATATTTATTTTAAGTCGTTACCAATATACAAGACATTCAAGTTATGGAACTGAATTTTAACTTTTATAATTCTTTTACTAGTAAACTTAGTTTTTTGTGAAAATGCCCAATATGATAACATAAAATTTGCCACTTGTCAAATTTGATAGTTTATAAAGCCAATTAGATTTTTTTTTTTATATGGCATCCTGTGAGCATACGATTAGATTTAATACGTTTAAAAAACATATACAGAACATTTAAGATATTGAACTAAATTTTAACTTTTATTATTTTCCTATTTGGAATATCAAAAAATTGTTTTACCAATAAACTTAATTGTTTGTGAGGAAACCAAGTATAATAGCACAAGAGTTGTCACTAATCAAATTTGATAGTTTACAAAGTTAACTAGAATTTTTTTTTAAATAGCATCCTCTATGTATGTGCCCACTATAAATATCATTTGTTAGTCCGTTTACATATAACACTTGATATAGTCTGATCAATGGATCTTTGCAGTCATGTGATCAACGCGACGTCAAGAATATTCATACGATTCAATCGGCTATCAATTCAGTGTCGGCGGTCTGAAATGACAATTTCAAAAGTCAAAATAGAAAAAGAACGGATATAATAAATGTGTATGATGTGTAAAACACCCTGGTTCTTACTTGTGAAGGACATTTACCTCTCTGCATAAATCCAACGTCTAGTATCACCTATTTTTATTTTTCAGGTTGCTATTAGATTATTTTATGAGTAAGTTTACTTCATGAAAAGTTTACTATTGTTATCTGTTAATTATTTGAAGTTTGTGTAATGTTTGTAATAAAATTACAATACACATTTAACACAGCTTTATCAAAATACATATAAGGCATTATAAAAACTGTAAAAAGTTGCACCGTAGAACTCATTAAATAAAATTCTAAAACAGAGAACTGAAATATAATACTTTTAAAAACAGAAAGATATTTCATGACGAGGGTATAAAGTATGAATAGGAGATATAAATTGTATAATCCAATTTTAATATGATTTATCAAATCAAACTAATAGATAGATAAGTCTATATTTGACCTGCAAAATTTACAATGAATGCTGCCTAAGGGGATTGGAACGTGTCAATAAGTAATATTTAAATTATTAATTGAATAATGACACTAATCGCTAGAAGTAGATCCTTCACTCTCTCTTTGATCATTCCCAACCCGAATAATGATCTCTGGAATCTCTTCGATTATTATCTCGCGATCATATCACTGTTTCCGCACAGATCCCGCTCCTGGAGCGCTTTAGGGGCTTCCCTGCAGCACGTGTGCTAGACTCATAAAAAAACTGTTGAATGAGGTTTTCTGTATGTCGTATGCTAGCATGCCATACCTCTGGTGTACACTTTTCTAGGGCTCTATTCAACATCTGAGGTATTTGTTTATCTCCATATCTCTCCACCAATGTGCATGTTATAAAATGTTTTTGCATTTGCCCAAATCAGCTCGATTGCATTAAATTGACAGTGATAAGGAGGTAATCTCCACACTTCATGCCCATGCTCTAAAAAAATTTTATCAATTTGATATTCCTTTGATTTTTTATGAGCTTTTGCAATATCTTAACAACTCTGTCTTAAACATCTGTTTGTTATAAGCTAAACTATTCTTCTGTAACCACTCAAGAATTTTTCTTCTTTTTTTCCATGCTGAAGATGGCTGTTTTTCTACTTCAACTGAATGGTATGAAGCATTATCCTTTATAATTAAAGATGGTTCTTCTAAATTAGGAATCAACTGGTTTCTGACCCATTTCATAACCATTTCACTATTCATTTCTCCATGATAATCAAGTGACTTTGTCTTGCTTACGAACACTTTTAATGTTGTCTGCCATGATTTGCTTTGACTGTGTTTTGAAAAAATCCGTGTCTCGTCTATGAAAACAAGCTGACGGGCAATTTTTGTTTTCCATATACTTTCTAAGAGAAGGTGCCCTCAATGAACAAATTCTTGGTATCTCCATTAAAGCTCGTCGGTTACCACCTTTCTTAAATTTGAAACCCAAATCCAGTAGTAATGTTCGGAGAGTTCCATAACTGATATTAATTATCTCTTTTTGTCGCAGCTCTTTACGTAAGTTGTTAATAGTAACATGTTTTTTTAGAAGTACAATATGATTTACTTTCGATTTCACTTAAACCGATAAATATTAATAGCTACTTACTTTGTGCATACATATCATATAATGTATTACGAACGTCCATTTTATAACTTTCACTCAGATCATGGGTCTTAGCTTGTTTCCTTGGTCGTGATTTTCCAAGTGTTGAAAGCATTTCATTTTTATCATTACGAATTTAAATGCTCGCTACAGTTCTCGTACCAGTTTGTAAAGCAGCAGCCACTTTCTAGAACCAGAACATTGTAAACACATTAAAAAGATATACCTATGTGATTTATTTACCTCTTGTATAGCATTATGAGATATAAGAGGACCCTTGTTATCACTTTCCGATGTAAAATTTTTCGGCACAAAATCTCTTGCTTGACTATTCAAACGTTTTGCAAGCATTTTAGTGGCTTCATATGAAAAGTATTTGGTGAATATTCCCACAAATATATATAGTTGGCAAGTATATTCCAAAATTCAATAATGGGATAGAAACGATAGTGACCATTTGCTGTAAAAATTAAGGAAGTGCCTACTGCATGGTCCAATATACGTTAAATAAAAATTGCTGCACTGTTCACGTTTTTTTTGTGGGAAATTCTGGTTATATTTGATTTTTAGTAAAACGGCGTAACGTGGCTTTATTTATTTAAAATAGTTCTTACAAACATTCTCCCTGGATATCACAAATTTCCCGCTCAAAACATGAACGGTGCAGCGATTTTTATTATTTCGACGTCCAATGAATCGTGCATTAGACACTTCCAAAAAATCAACATAAAGATGACGTAACCTCAATCCGTCAAAGAATTATCGATTATTTTTATTGTCTATAAACTCGGCGGTACTGGCTTCTAAAATATGAAGCTATACCCAAATTTCAGGTTGTTCGCCGTCTTTCTTGCATATGTACCAATAACTGAGACAGATAATAGAACGAATGTCGTGAATAACTTCAGATGACAGAAGACCTACGTTTTTAAGTTTTTAAATATACTTAACATGTTAGTATGTTTAAGTTGCTCACACGAATTACTATTTTCTTGTTTGGGATATCAAAAAAAATTCTTTAACTAGTCAGCTTAGTTTTTTTACGAAGAAACCGAATATGGTAACACAAAATTTGTTACTTGGTGAATTTGACAAATTAAAAAGCCAACTACATATAAGTATATCGTTAAATGGTATTCTTCAGTTCATTTACAAAAATATGTCACACTTGATATTAATTTTCAGTCGTTACCGATATACTGGTCATTCAAGTTATTGAAGTGAATCTCAATTTTAAGTGGCTCACCCGATTTACTATTTTCCTATTTGAGGTATCAACCAAATTATTTAACTAATAAAATTTTTTGCACGGAAGCCAAACATGATAACAAAAAATTTGTCACTTCAAATCTGACATATTCCAAAGCCAATTTCGACTTTTTAAATGGTAGTCTCTACATATGAACACATTATTAAATAACATTTGTCAATCCTTTTACAAAAACATATAACTCTTGATAATAATTCAAAGTTACCAATAGTCAGAGAGCTCAAGTTATTGAACGGAATTGTCACTATTAAGAGGAATACTCGATTTACTATCTTCCTATTTGTTACAACAAAGAATTCGTTTACTACCAAGCTTAGTTTTTTGTGAGGAAACCAAATATGATCGCAAAAAACTTATCACTTTTCAAATCATATGTGGAAGATACCATTTTAAAAAATCTGTCAAATTTGAAAAGTCCCAAATTTTATGTTATGATATATGGCTTCCTCACAAAAAAGCTAAGTTTGTTAGCGTAAGCATGTCGTTGATGCCTTAAATAGAAAAAGAGTAAATTGAGTGAGCCACTTAAAAGTTAAAATACAGTTGTATTGAATATTTTTGCAAACAGACTAAAAAATGCTATTTAATGATGGTCTCCCGCTTCGGAAATGACACAACTAAAAAGAGTTACAATGGGATTTAAGGCAGATTTTAAATTTGCTAAAAATCAGATTTAACTTTCATTAGGTCCGGAGGTGAGTTGTGTCGTTTCTGAATACTTTTTATCAAACTTTTTGACTTGTGACACTTTTAATATCATTGTTTACGTAAATTGATCAAGAAAGGTACTAAAAGTAAATACCAAAATAAAACAACTACAAATCCTTTAATTATAGGTAGTAACAGTATAATACAAGTACAGGCCTTTTTATAATTAAGGGAAGTATAACAGGTACACAAATATTAAACAAATAAAAGAAAGTAGGTATGGCAAAGTATTAAAATACTCAAAAAGTTTGTAATTTGTTATTTACACATTTTCAAAAAAAAATCAGCATAACATTTTTTAGATAATATTATGATTTGAATTTCGTAACGATAAAAGATCTTTTTTTGTTGTTTTTAATACGAAAACATTAAACAAATAAGACAGTAGGCAAAGTATTAAAATATTCAAAAAGTCCTAATATTATTTTGAAAAACATCTGCATAAAATTTTTTAATATGATTTGAATTTAGTAAAGATATTTTTTTGCTGTCCTTAATATTTAATTTATTTTTGTAAATTAGCTTAAAACAGGGATGTTTTGAATTATTCCAATACTCCTTCTTGTAATATTAATCTCTTCATATTCATCGGCTGTATACGTTTCTTTATAAATAGTTCGTTTAGGTTGTCACGATAGTTTTTTAAAACTTTAACTTCAGTTATTTTGAGTGAGCTTAGATTAATTTGTAATTGTTCATTCAGTACTTATATAAAAATCACTATTCATTTACATTACATGGATCACCTTTCTTTTTAGCGTATCGTATAAGTTGCCCATAATGACCAAGAACGTAAAAGGGGCTTGATTTTAAAGATCTTTTTATCTGCTTCTCGATTACTGAATGCACACTGTTATCCTCGTTTTGAGTGTGACCAGTGATCAATATTTGTTGGTAATAGATTTCATTTGTGGAAATTTTTACAACCGCATAGTAATATGCAGCGACCATAAATTTATTTTTTTGCTGATCGTTGTAATTGTCAGAAAAAAAAATATCTCCAAATCATTTTCTACTTTTTAAAGAGTTTTTTCTCCTCGCCTCCCCTGACATTCGTGCCACAGGTAGCATTCTGTATTTTTTGTTATTAATTCTATTATCGTAAAATTAGTACAGTTTAGTTTTGTTTTGTAGTAAAATACCGACACATCGCCACGAGGGCAAGGCAGAACAACTTGCAAATCATATACTGCTACGACATAATTTTTGCTTACTTTACTTTGGTCTTCATTTTTTCCTTTCTCGATAATTCTTTTTCTGCTTGTTGTTTATCATATTTACTTATTAAGTTTTCCTTTTTTTCATTGGCTAGGGCGGTGTAGAGTTCCCACTGTTTTTTCTTTGGAGTAAAAAAGCTGATATTAAATTCTTCATTAAATATTGTACTAAACATACACAAATTTGCAAACTGTTCCCCGGCCTTACACTTTTCTTTGTAATCTCTCCAATTATTGGCCAGTGCTCGACTTCCATCTATGTACTGCCGAGTAGTTTGAGCCCTGAGATAATGAGATTCTATTTTAGGAATCTACTCAATATGCTCTCGGACTCCATTTTTTTACTTCAAGAGGAACCGTTGGATATGGATTCGATCCCCTTAGATCTGGTTTAACGACACCAGTTTTCCTTTTTCTTGGCAATAATAGTTCTGATTAGCCGGTCGTTTATATCTAGTGACTCTTTAAAAAACGTTTTGCAATTTCTAATTCGTCCGTTAAGATCGAAATAAAAGGTATGATTAAAATCGGGATGATTTTGTGTAGATGAATATCTGTACTTAGGCTTGATCGTTGTCATACAGCCAGCAATGAAACATCGTTGTTTGTGCAAATCACCCAATGTCCAATAACTCTCCAAAATTTTTTGCTCTTGGAGGGCGCATTTTTCTTTTTAGATACTCCCGCCTACATTCTGAGGTGGATACATAACTTAACCCCCGGTTCGCCTTTTTATTACACCAGTTTTCTGCATTTAACTTTCTTTTCTTTACTTTTTTAAGACTACTTTCGTTATTATCTTTCATATCCTACTCTGGCAAATGTTCGGATTCACTCAATGATAGGTTGATTGGCTAGACGTGGATTTTTTGTTTCAATTAAACAAAGAGACTTTTTAGGAAAAAATAAACTAACTTTAGTAGTAGTAAATTAGTAAATTACTTAATTGGGAAGCTGGAAACTTCCTAAGTCCCTAAACGGGGTGTTGATAGTGATGTTGATTCTGATATCATGTCTATGTTTAGTAAGATTCCCTTATCATCAGAAACAGGAAAATTGTTCACCTCTAACTTGTTGTTTCTTTCCAATTTTTCTTTAGCTTGCTTCGCCAAAAGCTCCAACATAATTTTTCCACGATTTCCAGACATACTGTTGATCTATAATATTCGTAATATAATATTAGGTACATCGTTTTAACTTACCTACTCAAACGCACTTTCAAAGAACAGAAGAACTTACCTTACAGTAGAAAATTATCTTAGATCCAACTGAATCATACATACTAATGCATGAAAAATGACACAACTTGAAATATACAACACAAAACAACTTATTATCCCTAAAAACGTCACAACTAAAATAAGACATTTTGACGCATGAATTTGGGCTACTCAATTTATCTAAGTCAAATAGCATAACACAAAAAGTCTCTGCTAATTCATTAAAAGCGACACAATTCAAAATAAGACGTTTTTACGTGTCACATCCCCTTTGACAGATTAAAGCAAACTGTTTCCATATGCGTTGTGTTGCTTCGAACGCCATAAAGTGACACTATCTTTCAATAGTAAAATATAGCACTACCGCTTTCTAGCAAAAACTGTTAAAAGCTCAGATGTGACGTTTTTTCTAGGTGTAGTCCACCTTGCTTGTTTAAAAACTGTGTTGAAAATTGAAAAAAAATTGGATTGTGTCATTTCTGAAGCGGGAGTGCAATATACATATGGTGCCATTTAAAAAAATAATAGGTAACCATGTAATGTGTCAAACTTGCCAAGTGACAAAGTTTTCGTTCTCACATTTGGCTTCCTCATAAAAAAAAAATAATTTTCTTGGTATGTAGAATAGAAAAATAGTGAATTCGGTGAGATACTTAAAAAAAATGCTCCTGTACATATAACACATGAAGTAGGAAAGAAACCTACAGCTTCTGAGTGATATCGCGGAAATGAGGTGAAAATGTTGAAAGGTCCAGGTATTTTGTAATTTGTTTTATGAGAATATCTCCTTCTTTTCAGAGGTGATATTGAACAGATTCCTTGGCAAGAAAAAATCTGAATATTAGGTTTTTATTAATTAGAACAGTTTGTAGAGGGAAATGTCATGTTTCAGTTGCAAATGTTTTGGAAGTCCTTACTCTGATCAAATTTTCTTGTGATTAATACCTCGCCATAAAACATCATTGAAAATATCGAATTATAATTCATGGGTATAATTAGTTTTTAATGTTAGAAAGTCAAGGTCAGTATCTATTTGAGAATTGCCTGTTAACAAGGAAAGAACTGGATAACTCACTTTACCAATTTTTTGTTGCTGGAATTAATTTTGGCAATTCTTTACATAAGATAGAATAAATGTTGCAAATTACTTCAAGACAGGTACCGCAACTGGCTATACAATCGTAACCTTGCACATTAAAAAAAATTGTTGCAAATTTTTTTCTTAATTTTCTCTACCTAAATACCGCCCTGGCAACTCTGGGAGTAATTGAAATAAAAAAAAAAATGGACATTTGGTTAAACCAAGAGTTCTCATTTACTCTTGGCATTTTTGGATAACACTATTTTAAAGAAAAAAAAACTTGGAATCTACGAACGTATAGTTTCCTAGAATTTTACGTCGAAATTAAATATGACATAAAAAATTTTATGTCCCATTAAACACAAAAAGTTACAAGTAGCATAACGTTTAAGAAAACTACTAAATAAAAAGGTACATGCACCACTCCAATAAACTAGAATTGAATTTTTAATAACGCAACAAATCACACACATTTTTGATATGCAAGTAGCGCATTTGCAAAAACAGAACAAAATTCAGTTTGTTTGGGTTTACGTCAACCAATCAGTTAATGGGTTTAAAATTAATTTAATTGCCTATTAACATTACACTAGCACAGCTTAATCTACCTAGCTTATTTGTAATGCCTCCTATGCCCTTATTTTTGAGGTTATTCTTAGTGTATTTTACATGAAGATTCACCATACTAAAAACTACTGGTTCTATCTGTTTATAATTTTCTATATTATCTTTCAACTTAATATTTAATATTGAATAATAAATGATTAATATGTTTTATATAAAATATTAAATCTTTAAATTTATTGAAAATTGGTGTCATTTCAGATGACACTAAACCGATGTTTAAATGAAAATTCAAATGACATTTACGCCTCTGGAAAACAGTACTAAGCTACGGATCTCGAAAAATAAACAAGTCAATAATAAGTCTATATATATATATATATATATATATATATATATATATATATATATATATATATATATATATATATATATATATATGTATATATATATATATATATATATATATATATATATATATATATATATATATATATATATATATATATATATGTATATATATATATATATATATATATATATATATATATATATATATATATATATATATATATATGTATATTCACATATATAAATATATATATATATATATATATATATATATATATATATATATTCATATATATATACATATATATACATATATATATATATATATATATATATATATATATATATATATATTCTATATATATTCTATATATATATTCTAGCCGCTATAGTGTTGGACCAACTCGTTGATGTTATATTACCAAAACTATCTTTTAACACCCCTTTTATTTTCAAATAATTCAATTAATTTTAAACACCTTTAATTCCTTTAACAAACACAATTTACCATGGAACTAGAAGATAATAGTGTACCCTTTCTTGACACAAAGGTCATTAGAACTGAGGATAATGTAATCATTTTAAACTGGTACCAGAAACCAACCGCATCCGGCAGATTAATAAATTATTATTCTAATCACCCAACCAAGCAGAAATACAACAGTGTGATAACTTGTGTGTGAAAAACAGAGTAATACACATCAGCCATGAAAGGTTCTTGTAAACTAATTTAAGTATATTATTCAGAATGTTCTGTAATAATGGGTATATCAGATACATCCTGAGGAGACCAATTTATAATTTGAACAATTTTGATGGCCCCACAGAAGAGGCAATGAAGTAAGTTACAAGAAACTACCGTTTGTACGTGGATTAACAGAATCGGTAGTCTCTGTTTTCAAAAGATTCACACATATAAAGACAAACCCATTATTACTGTATAACAACGACTTGATTTACAAATTGTCATGTTTGGGTTGTGACTCTTGCCACGTTGGACAAACCTCACAATGGCTTAAACAGAGAATCTCACAACATAAGAGTGACTGTCAAATAAGAAAAAGATCATGTGCCGTTGTAGATCAACACCAAAAAACGGGACATCGTTTTGATTTTTCAATTGCAGACATATTGGAGAAGGAAAAGAATTATAAGAATTATTTGTTCCTTGAAATGTGCCATATAAATAGGCAAAAAAACTGTATAAACTATAAATCGGACACAAATAAATAGTGCGTCATCTATTGTAATATATGTATGAGTTGATAATTTTACATAGTTATCTAATCTATTCTAGAGCTTTTGTTAAAGTAGTTCTTGAAACGTCAGGATATAATGCTCGTCATTTACTTACAACTTGCAGGACATGTTGCTTTTGGTCTTCATCTTTTGTCAGAAGGTCGTTAAAGTCGGTTATTAATTTAACACCACGCTCAGCCATATCATTAACTACTTTTAATGTTTTGACAATTTTCAATCCTTCTTGGAAGTCATTATTTTGAGGCCAGGTGTTTGGATGTTGTCTTAGGAAATCTGTTTTTATATTAAATTGGTCAAAGAATGTAACGTTTCTTTGGTAAGTAAATTTACCAATCCTCCATCAACTACCTCTTTTAAGTTTTCTTTCCTAACTTTTGGATTTACAACCCTAGCGTGCTGTGATGGTTCATCTGTGCTACTGAGCAATTTATTAGCCATTAAAAACTTTTCATCGTATGTAATGGTGGGATCAAAAAACGATAATCCCACCAACTTTGCATTCAAATACCACAAATGGTTCGAAAATTTGGTCAGGGCTATTTCTGCAATGTCGTTGTCACATTCTTTATAGTCTAACAGACTATGCAAAATACCTAAATCTTGCTTTGGTGCAAGATGAGCTTTTGGAACATTGAACCAAGCTTTACAATAAATTTTAACTAGGAAAACAGAAAAATGGCACGCACAGAACTTTCTTCTTCTTTAGACATCTTAAATTGACGACGAAAAATGAACATTTTTAAGCAGTAAATAGCCTTTGCCATCCACCTAGCATGATGAATGGCTCCTGGAGTTCTAAAACCCACAACATTGCCGTCTAGTGATCCAACAAATACGAGAACCAACTGCAATAGCTCCTTGTAGTCATCTCTGGGGTGGCTCTCAGTTAATTTGGTCTCGAATTCAGCAGTAACATTTGCAATTACTTCTGGAGTTAGCTGCTTTTGTATTAGATTGTCACTGATACTTGTGTCGTATTTTCCTTTGTCTATCTTGGGCCACGCAGTGAGGAATCTCTTGACAATGTCTGGATGAGGTCCAGTGGTTGATCCCATTTTTGTGTCGAATACGCCTCTTAACAGAATTTCCAAGATATGGTGACGGCAAGCTAGGTATAACAATTCTCTTCCTAACATTTGCTCCAATATGACGCATGCTCCTTTGAGTCTTCCCGTGTTGGATGCTGTCGTGTCAAAGCACATCGCCTTGACGGTGTTGAGAAGACCCCATTCATGTAGGCATTCATATACGGCTACGGCTTGCTCCTCTCCAGAGCTGTTTGCTGTTACAGGAACTCCCAGCAGCTGTTCCTTTTCGCCATATGAAATAGCTATAGCTATTCGCTCACATTGTTCATTTTTTAAAACACCCGGTAAAAGTTTACCGTCCCAATGGACAACCACGGGCTCTTTTTCAGGAATGTTTACTTTATCAAAATTTTTTTTATTATATTGTTCTCTGAACATTTGCCTTCTAATCATGTAATAAAGTTTTTGAGACTTTGTACTCAAGAGGGTCAAGGTTTAGTGCTTCTAGAGTAGCTATTAAAATTCTCGTGGCATTTCTGTCGAAAAAAATGGACAAATTCATGTTTAAAATCTCTTTAACGCCCCTTGTAAATGAAACTTTCATCCTCTTGCTCTCAGATGGTCCTGGATCTTCTGCAGCTTCTTCAGGGATGTCCATTTCCTCCAAGCTCTCAAGTTCCTGGTAGATGCTGTCCTCTTCAGTGTCTTCTTCTCCTTCTTCGAACTTGTCTTCATCATCCGTCTCTAAGAAGCAACAAAAGAAAGAGAAAAAGAAAGACTATAAAAACTTATCGTTTTAGCAGAATAGTAATAATACATAGGTACTAAATTACCTACTTCTAATTATCAAAAGGTATTATTTAAAAAATATAAAACTCAATCATAAAGATGCCAGATCATGCTCTCATGTACAATTTTCTTTCACTTATAATGAAACTATTTACTTATTTGTTTATCTATTTTTTAGAATACTAATAATAATAAAAAACTCACCAATATCAAAAGTTGCTTCTTGGATTTGTCGGTTCATTTTTGCAAGTTCCTTTTGCACCTTGATTTCTTCAGCTCGAGACAACTTGAGATCCACTCCAGTCATGGAACCTGGGCGGCCCTTCTGCCTCTGTTTCACGAGAAACGCCTTATTTTCTTCCGATTTCATCAGAGCCAAGGCATCTTGTTGAGCAATATCAAAGAGATCATCCAACTTTTCAACAAACTGTTTAAATTTGTTCTTGGCCGTTCTCGATGTTTTCTTCCGGTCTTTTTGAAGAGTTCTCCACTCGGCGTGAAGTTTTTCCAGCTTAGTAATTGCATCTTGCTCATGTTTAGTCGAGATTCGAGCTTTCTCCCAAAAAATGAACACTTCTCGTATTGTAAGTTTTGCTGATTCTCTTACAGTTAATTTCACAGTACGTAAATTATAAAATAAAGCACACAAAACTTGACGATTTGAGGGTAGTTTACAACCGGTGATCTGGTGAATGGGATAGCCCACAAGAAATATTTTATCCTTGGTCCAGCTTTGTACACCTGATGTGAATGCAATTTCAGAGGCCAATAGGTTAATAACAGTTAACTTGGAAAATGAAACAAAATATATTGCAAACTTTAATTTCAATAAAATGTTTTCAAATGTCTTTTAAAATAATACTATAATAGTTATAAAAACAATAACACACACACTTGGAAAATTAAAAAAAAAAAAAACGTTAAAATATCTTCACTAGATGATTGTTCCATCTAACCAGCTCAAAGGCACTTTAGAAACTAAACTGAATAAATAAAAGGTCGGTTGTACGCTGAAGTAAAATCACCATCCCTAAAATAGAAATTAGATTCACCCTCCTTTTTATCTGTCAACTAGTCAGGTAATCCCCATATAATAAAGATTAAATTTGAACAAAAGGCTCTTTATGTTTGAAAATTGAGTTCCAAAATACTTTTTAACAAAAAAATGTTAATTCCGAGACACATTATGTAAAAACCCATAAAATTCTTAGAATACTCCCAAACTGGCTCCTACTGGTACCAGGTCACGTTTTTGGGGCTAAAGGCTGTTGTAACTCGGTTTGACTTAAAATAACAACAAGTATAGAATATAAATTTTGAAGAACAACATTAGCTTTCTTTTGAGATATTAAGCGTGTTTCTATTATTTACCGTTCTGGAGTTATGGCTCACGATAAACATTGCTTCCCACTTCCGTCAGCTTTGTTAACACGATAATTCTAAAAGAAATTGTAATATCGGCAACAACTTTAGTACACATATAATACCTAAAGAGGCGAGCATAGCGTAGTGGTTAAGGTGTCTGCCTTCTGCGCCGGCGACCCGAGTTCGAGTCTCGGCTTGGTAGTAATAATAATAAACTTTTAAAAAAAATTATAACGTGATGATCACCTCTCTCGGGAAAGCAGTGACAATCCACCCGTAGTATCATTCCTAGTAAAGCCGGCCGTTCAGAACTGACATTAAACTGTAGGTCTGTGGAAAGACTTAAAAAAGGCACCAACCACAGGCAAAGGCAATAGGTTTATCTACGTTCGTATCGGATATGGCACTTCAAGATAATATTTAAAGTAGGAAATGAACTTGTAGTTTTTGGATAATATTTCTTCAGGGATAGAGGTGAAAAGGGTGAGCGGGGTTAAACTTTATATAATTTCAGTGGTATTACGAGAAAATATCCTGTGTATGTGTCTAGTTACGATAATGAACAAATTTTTAAGTGTTATTGATGATGATGTAATGAGTTAAAGCAGTAAAAAAGGAGGATAGAGGGATAGTTTTGAATATAATCATGTTATACTTCCATCGTCATGCATCAATCGCCACGGAAAGGAAGTAGAGTGATAGTGAGAAATGTGGGATCTGAAGAAATTCCCGATGTAACAACGGATAAAAAAAACGAACACCCTACAGCATATGCAAAACAACAAAGAACCAGGGAACGATGAAATAACTATAGAAATGATAAGGTATGGAAGTGCATCGATAATACAATCTCTTCAAGCTCTATTTAATAGATGCCTTATAGAAAGTAAAATACCAACACCTTGGATAAACGCCTTGATTGTGCTTATTTTTAAAAAGGGGAACAAATTTATATTGAAGCATTTCAGACCCATCAGCCTGTTATCGGTACTATACAAAATCCTCACTAGAATCATAACATTAAATTAGACAGTTATCAATCACGTGAACAAGCGGAATTTAGACGGGGATACAGCGCTTTGGACTATCTTTACTAGTGGAAAAAGCAAATGAATATAAGGTCACCTTAAATAATGGTAGAGTCAAAAAAAAATACACAACTTTTCTTGAATATATATATGTGTATATATATATTTATATATATATATATATATATATATATATATATATATATATATATATATATATAAATGCTGCATCACAAATAATGCTTAAAGAAAAACAAATACAATTAAAATTAAAAGAGGAATTAAACAAGGCGACTCAATGTCCCCAACGCTGTTCACTTTAGAAGACATGTTCAAATAAAGGGATACTAATGGACGGTGAACGATTACATCCCTTAAGGTTCACAAATGATGTCACTCCCATCGCCAACACAAAAGAAGAATCACAAGAAATGCTGATGGAATTAAATAACAAGTCTGGAGAAATAGGTCTAAAAATAAACTTTTCGAAAACTAAATATTTGAACAATTGAATTTGAAGATAACAGCCAGCAACTATTAATAGAAGATGAAAGAATAGGAAAGGTACAAACATTCATATATTTAGGACAAAAAATAGAAATATCAAAAAATAATTTAAAGGCTGACTGGGATAGAGTCTCGTTAGCTTGATCTGCGTTCGGAAATACGCGCAAATACAAAAAAACCAGAGTATTTGATCAATATGTACGGCCGATATTAACATATGGTATTAAACCGTGGGCTTTAACATAAATAAAAGTATAAGAAATAAACTCCACGTAACCACCAACTCCAAGATGGCATGTATATTAAGGTAGAACTGGACGGGGCATATCGCAAGGATAAATGATAATAGAAAGACACGCCGTATAGTTGAATGGAGGCCTAGAAATTGTAAAAGATGCAGAGGTAGGTAGACTACAGACGGACGACATAAAAAAATTAGCGAGACAGGACTGGATGCAGAAAGCAAACAACAGAGCTCAGGTTTCAATTCTAGATATCCATCTTAATATTCCACCATAAATTAACTATCATTTACAATGGCAAGTTCCAATGATTGGTTTTGAAAGTGTCTCTTTAGCGTGAGAAAGTTAAACTCAGTAATTATTTCAGATCCATGTGTTTGATAGGGAAATACACAATATATATATATATATATATATATATATATATATATATATATATATATATATATATATGTATGTATATATGTTCTTAAAATAACATCACCCAAATATTCGTAAACGAGAAATATTTTGTCACCTAAAAATAACGCTAGGAGTCCGGATGACTAATCGAGAGTTTTTCAGAGATTTTCATAATCTTTGGTCGATAAACGTGAAAATATTTGTCACTGAATAATACCTCCAGCGTTTCACGCACACCGAAACTTGTCAAAATTGCAAAGGGAGACAAAACAAAGGGATTGAAGCACAGCGTACGTCAATAATATAAATAAACTTAATATGACATAATGCTTGCAATCTCGGCCACAAGAGTTAATTTTTAATTACAAATTATTTCATATCTATGGATGTTTAGGTGATGGTATTTAAAGCATATTTAGAAAAAATTATAGAGTAAATATCGGTTTGACGACTTGCTGGCGTTGTTTTTAAAGTATAAATGACCTAACCTTGCTAATATTTAGACATCTCCATCTAAACTATTCAATAAAAAGAGAGAATGTAAAATGTATTTATTTGTAAGAAATTCCATAGTAGTCCCTAAATTAATTCGATATATTTGGCTCGCTAATGTCTGCTTTGGTTATATAAATTTCATTGAATATTGATATGTATAATGCATGTTTGCGGAAAGATTTATCTTTTTGTTATAACAACTAATATATAAAAGAATGCCAATAGTAATTTTTTGTTTAACTCCTACTGAACTCATATTACCGTTGTTTCTCGGACCAGTTTAGTCTACTTTCGCTACTAAATATCCCTTATAAACATTTTTTTTTGAGTCAATATAGGAGACTTCTGGCAGGAACAGTTGGACTCATCTTACAAAATTTTCGTATCAACATATATCTGTATAATGGAATTTTCACTTTTATATGAGTAATGATATCTCTACGACTAGATTACCATAAAACTTTTAAGTTAAAGCTCGAGTGTTATTCAAAAATGATATTTTTAGTAATATCCCAAAAACTACAATTTTTGTTCACAATTTCTAATTTTTAAATATATTAACCGAAAAGCTGGAAGCTTTTTCCGGATAAATAGAAGTTATAGGGTAAGGTCCAGTAGAATAGTAATTCCAGTAGTAACATAGGGTAGATAAAATATTCTTGTATTAAACTCAAGCTACTATACCATAATATACATTTTTTTTAATGCAGTGTCACTCTAAAAAGATGGTTATCATATAGCACTCACATAGAAAATTATAGTTGATATGGTGTTGTTAAAATAACATGTAATACCTATATAATATAAGTTATGTTATTCATACTTTTGCTAATAGCGTATTATGTCGTGAATTACATTGAATGGCAATGACATGATTTTTCATAATTATTGTAGGTAATTAAAATTTTCGATAGTGCTGACCGATTATAATGCTAGTAATTTTGCTTCTGGATTCTTGGAAACCTGGAGAAGTCAATTTATGAATACAATGCGACGTTATCACTACCATACGTTTCTATACCTTTGGGACCATACTTTCTACTGACGTAGGTAGGAAATAAAGAAGGGCTAAAATATGGGGAGGACCTTGGATGCAGGCGACTAGAAATGTAATCACTTTGAATGTAGTGAAATATTTGTCTTCCGGTTTTCTTCATTTCAATCTCAATTTCAGAATCTGAGAAGAAAATTAAATTATAGATTAAATTTTTGTTATTTATTTTCACTATTTCAAAAGAATGAGCATTGTAAAAACATCTTCTTATTTGTAATACTTTTAGTGATTTTAGGAATAAAGTTTCTGTCTACCTTATATATATATATATATATATATATATATATATATATATATATATATATATATATATATATATATATATATATATAGGGTGCCCCAAATGTATGGAATAATGATTCCACAGTATTGATTAATCAGTGTATCAAAATATGTTTATATAAATGTTATAGGGTGTTATACAGCGCACATGCTAACGTTGACAACAAAATATTTTGAACTGTCAGTTCGAAGAAATTATGCCATCCTAAATTTTTTTAAATGGAAAAGCCTTTTTTTTGAGTCCTACTAAAAATTCTAGACATACCATATGTCTAAATTGAACTATTTTGGAATTATTGATATCTGATATTAAAATAAAAAAAAAATTAAGCTGGCTTGTGTCAATTATTTACTGTCAGGTAACGACTTAACGTCTCAAAAAATGATTTATTGAGGAAAAAATTTATTACTGCACGATCCTAACCTAATTCATAATATTGTTTTTTCTGACGAGGCCACATTTTGTCTTAAAAGAAGAGTTAACAGGCATAACTGCCGGTACTGGTCTACTGAGAATCCCTACTGGATAACCGTCATCTCAAAGACCACAAAAGATAAACGTGTAGGCAGGGATTTGTTATTATTGGTCCCTTTTTTATCGATGGAAATCTTACAGAACAGCGGTATTTACAGTTACTCAAAGAGCAACTTATTCCAACTTGGGCAGGTCTTTTTTCCGATGAAAATATTTTTCCTACCCCTAACAGGCATCTGTGGTCTCAACAAGGACGGAGCACCTCCTCAATATGAAATTAAGGTTCGTAGATATTTGGACGCAATTTTTTCTAATCGACGAATAGGCAAAAGAGGTGCTGTAGATTGGCCTCCAAGAAATCCCGACCTTAAGTCCCTTGATTTTTTTTTTATGGGGTCATTTGAAAACGAAAATTTACCGAAGCCGACCTGAAACTACAGCAGATTTACAACAAAGAATTCAATATGAAGTAGCATTACCCCGGATTTTCTGCAAAATTCTGTTCAAGCTGTTTATGACAGATTGGGTCATTGTCCCGCCGTTAACGGTAAACATTTTGAGCAATTGTCACCTTAAAAATAAACCTAGAGTATTTATTAACAGTTTTATTTGTCTTTTTTTTTTTATTTTAAATTAAATTAAAATAATTCCAAAACAGTTCAATTTAGACATATGGTATGTTAGACAAATAATATTTTGAAATTTAGTACGATTCAAAAATAAAATAACATACAGGGATTTCCATTTAAAAAAAAATCAAGATGGCGTAATTTCTCTATATATACATACATATATATATATATATATATATATATATATATATATATATATATATATATATATATATATATATGTATACGAACGAAATGATCTACGAATCTGTATATGAAGATAAATTTTTACTAATTTAAGAAATTTTAAAAATCGACTAATTTTTTGGGTGCACTCAGTTTTTATCAGTTTAGTTAAAATATCACTATCACTATTGTATTTCCTGCTTAAAAGTTCCCATTTATATATGAAACTTCGCAGGACTAATGACGCTTTTAGTTTAATGTCACAGTAGTCTCGTTAAATTTAACGATAATATTTTCCTTTTCCTTTATGTTACAGGCCTTAAAACCATCATTAACGCTCTACTACACTCGTTCAAACAATTGGCAGAGGTCATGACACTAACCATTTTCTGTTTGATGGTTTTCGCCTTATTTGCCCTACAAGTTTACAAGGGTGAGCTTCGAAATAAGTGCGTCCTTAAAATGGACGATAACAACGCCTCGTACGAAACGTGGTATAAGTAAGTATAAAAAAATTTTAGTTTCATGTTATAAAGTCTTTTTTTGTATTAAGGAGACATATTTCTAAAGCGTGATTGTGCAATGTCGAACGTTGTATCCATAAATGCGAAATGCCGATACGTGTAGTAGTACTCACTAAGAATAAAACTTTTATTATTTTTGTAATTTTGCTCATTAAGAACAAATTCTTTAACAAAACTAAGAAAAAACTTAACCATCTTAATAGAAGTAATCAAGAGGGCATTTTAAATTGTGTAATGCTATCCACAAGCAAATAATGCTTATTGCTATTCCGGTAAAGTAGATTAGACTTTTGAATCCTTATTTCTGCGAGTTATAGTCAAAATACGCACTATTGATATAAAAAGTAATATTTTGTTAACAGAGCTTTAAAACTGGAGTAAAATTCATTAACAATTTACAAGAGAAAATAGGATTGTTGTCTTCAATAAAATAGAAATTTTCAGGGTCAAAATTTAAATAAAATTCGTTGCTTCCAAACAGCCGAAGTGTTATTGAATGATACAGAGAAGCTCTTGTATGTATTATCTCCTTCGAAACTATATTTTATTTTGGAAATCGACCAATACTACATGCGCCGTCTTACGTGAGCGACATAGCGGGTGTGTGCAGCGTGAGCGTCGCTAATAGCGCAAGGTGCGCTACTGATGCGAGCGACGCAAGCTCCGGACTTCAGTGTACTAGATAGGCGCTAAACTCAGGCTTAAATTTTCCTGGTCAAAAGTTGTGTTAATAAGGGCTTATTATTAAAATTTTTAAGATTGTTAATGTTTATTGTATTGTTAAAAATCTACATCAAGCAACTGCCAAGTATAGTTTTAGAATGTAGGGAATGAAAATTATGGTCCAGAATGTACTAATGGGAAAACTTTGTTATTAATCAAAAAGACACTCTTGTGAATGGAAAATGAGAATAATTCCTGGAATATTATTTGCCAGCTTTTATTCAACGAGAATTTAGTCATATGAAAAAATATACTTTTGAATAATAATTGTGGTAAGTTTCATTAAAAAACAATTCTCTAAGATTGCTGCAATGCTTGCAAATGCTTTGTTTGGATGGAGTGGATAAAGGTGTAAAAAATTCACTTCCTAGATGTGTCTGAGGCTGTTTAATCTCGATATGAGATATAGCATAAATTTTAGAATTATTACATAAAGAGAGATTTTTACATAGAGTTCAAACACACAATAATCTTGAGTGCATTCCACTAAAAGAAATTTACTAAATACTCAGTAGAATGTTTTGGGTAACTTCGAGATAAAATATTCAGGATTCTATCCATTTTACACATAGACACATATATAGAGAAATATTAAAAACTCCGTGCAAACAAAAAATAAATAAAACCAAAATATTATGAGGATCTTAAAAAATTTATGTCTTTACTTTCCTTGCTAACGGAAAGTCCTGTATTCGTGAAAAAATCAAAATTCGAGATTTCTTGCTTCTCTTGACATTTTAGAGCTTCTAGACTTCGAAAAACATAATCACTCATTTCCACTGGTCTGTCTGTCAGTCTGCCGGTCTATCGTTCTGCCAATCTGGAGGTATGTTGGCACGAGAACTCTTGAAGCAATGAGACATCAATTTCAAACTTGGTTAGTTAGCATCTAACGAGGGAATGAAGTCCATAGTTTTTGAACGATATCGCTTAAGATAAAAGGGACGAAAGGGGTGGAGGTCGATTAATTCTATATAGTTTTAATAAAAATATGGTAATTTTTTCTTATTTTCTACTAAGATAAACAACTGTTTTACATAAATATTCAATATAAAAACATAAAAGGGATGAAAGGGGAGGGGGAGAAATTAGAAGGGTTGTTTCGTATGTACAGCGTCACACGTTATGAGTAACCTAAAAATTGTTGAAGTTGAATATTGAACAAGTTTCAGAAAAACAAACGCTTAAGTTGGCAGGAATATATGTATGAAACAGCAAGTAAATTATATAAAAACAACACTATGTTTTAATTTCCAATATATTTAAAGTCACTTGACAATTGTTTCACCATACAATGGCTTCTTCAGAATTTAATAAGAAAGAATAATATATTGGAAATTAAAACATGGTGTTGTTTTTTATATAATTTTATTATGAATTTCCAACAAGTATCGGCTAACACAATCAAAGAAGCAAGTAAATTATTGAATTTATTTTCCCTGCTAAAGGGAAGTACTGTGTTCGTGAAAAATTTCCCATCCAAAATTTTTCTTTATTTCAGTTCTGTGGGGAGGTTTGGGATCAAAAAAAAAAATATTTTTTTTAAATTTCAGTGACATAATAAATAACAGTCATTATCGCAATAATAATCTAGCCACACATCATAAAAATGGTTTATTTTTATTTACACATCCAGAGGTTTTTCCTAGCATACCTGAAAATTTTAAAATTTGTATAGAATCTGTATTGAATTTTATTCTTTAACGTGCGCACGTATGTAATTGGCAGAGAGCATATATTTTGTGTACTCGTATATATATGATTTCAAAAGAGGAACATTAAATAGTTTTTTCGATTATTTAAACAGTTCATTTCTAATTTTTGTTATTAATATTTATTCTATAATTATTATTAATAATATAAATTGTAGTTATTCTTTAGTTTGAAATAGTCAAATTTTGTATTTTTTTTATTGTTTTTGATTATAGAAGAAATGTGTACAAACAATACAAACGTATTATATTAATAAATTATAAATGCTGCTCATGCACTCGGATGGGATTTAGAGTCTTAATATGCAGAAGTGAAAAGTAATAATAATTTTAAAAAATTTGTAATAATCGGAAAACTTACGTCAAAGAATTAAGTAGCTTTAGATGGCTCAAAAACCTCTCTTACCGTGTTGGGCATTTATCGCTGCTGGTAGACACCTTCATATAAATATATTTTTGATGATGTCACTCGCGCCTTGCTACCGTTATCGCAAGAGGCAAGATGTCCACGTAGAACACAGCGTTACCCATAGTCCTACAATTGGTATGTCAAAGTTCCTAATTATACATTAAAATTTGTTTTACCACCAGTTTTTCGGTAAAATGAACTAAATTTCTAAAAGTAGAAACTGAAAATTTTTATGACATTTACTTCAAAATAAAAACGCTAATAAAATATACTATTCCCATTACTAATATCTGTTTATGGCTCGATTTTTGTCTAGTTTTATTTCTTTTTCCAATTTTATTTTTATGATACAATTCCCTTTGAACTTTCATATTAAAACACATTTTTCCAAAACTGAGTATAAAATTTTAATGTCTTTTTATTGACATTAGAAAGAAATGTAAACAAGTTAACAGGTTATCAAAAAAATAGAGAATTAACATTCACAAGGAATATAAACAAGTTAATATGTCATCAACAAAATAGACAAGTAACTTCAAAAGTAAATTTGCTACTGTTAATAAAATGGTATTATAGATACCGAGTATTTAATTGTGTTTTAACTTACTTTGATGTTCCTCCTTTCTGAAAATATACAATATTGTTTAATCATGAGACATTGTTTACACTAAACCTAAAGTTAAAGAAGAATGTATAAGATGGATAGGTGAAAGATTTGCAATAACTCGTATTACATTCTCATAGGACACGAAATAAATTCTTTTGACTTCTTACGGTATTTGGAACATTATAAATATATTATTTTTGAAAGCAAGTACAATTAAATTTCACTACTTTTCGCAATATATTCAAGAATTCTCTAAAAAAAAGTTGTCCAGTAGTTGATAATCGATCATTTTGTGTGAAATAAAAATAAATAATAATCAAGAATACAACCCCACGTTGATTTAACTATAGGTTAGTTTATATATATACTAGCCGTGCCCGCGGCTCCGCTTGCGTGGACTTGATTCACTATTATCCTCACTGCTTATTCCTTATGTTACCTAACGTAACATAGAATACATGTATTTTATAAGAAAAAACACGTAAATCGTATAAGTGGTTCTTGAGTGCTAAGCGCACTAACGGACATACAGGCAGGGAGACATAGCGTTTTATATGTATTTTAGATTTTTTTTGTTAAATATTAAGTTAAGATTTAAAAAAAAAAACGTTAAATCGGATAAGTGGTTCTCGAATGATAAGCGCACGAACGGACAGACAGAGAGACGTTGCGTTTTATATATATATTGTATTTTTTGTTACTTGATATTTTTCCATATTTTACGGTTTAGGCAGCATATTGCAAGAGAGTGCGCTAGCGGCAAACTTTTTTCCGACTTGATTCGCTATTATCTTCACTGCTTATTTCTTATTTAACGTATAAAATATATTCTATAACCTGGCCAGAGAACATAGGTTTAAATCTAAAAAAAAAAAACACATAAATCGGATAAGTGGTTCACGAGTGATAAGCGCACTAATGGACAGTCAGACATACAGACAAAGAAACTTTGCATTTTATATATATTATAGATTATAGATTATTATTATTATTATTATATAACCTGGAAAGAGAACATATGTGTGAATAAAAAAAAACACGTAAATCGGATAAGTGGTTTTCGAGTGATAGGCACGCTAATAAACAGAGAGACAGAGAAACATTGCGTTTTATATATATTATATTCTTTCCTGCATAATATTGTTCCATATTTAATGATTTAGGCAGTGTATTGCAAGAGAACGCGCTAGCGGCAAACTTTTTTCCGACCTGATTCACTATTCTCGTCTCTTATTACCTAACGTAATAAAACATATCCTATGTTACCTAACATAATAAAATATATCTTATAACCTGGCCAGAAACATATGTATGTTTAAAAAAAGCACGTAAATCGGAAAAAGCGGTTCTCGAGTGATAAGCTCACTAACGGACAGATGGACAGACAGAGACGTTGCACTATATATATATATATATATATATATATATATATATATATATATATATATATACATATATATATATATATATATATATATATATATATATATATATATATATATATATATGTATGTATATATATATATATATATATATATATATATATATATATATATATATATATATATATATATATATATTTATATTATAGAAGATTATAGATAACCTGGACGGAGAACAAATGTATGAATTAAAAAAAAAACACGTAAATCGGATAAGTGGTTCTGAAGTGACAACCACAGTAACAGACAGACAGATAGACAGAGAGACGCTGTATTTTATATACATCATAGAAGATTATAGATAACCTGGCCAGAGAACAAATGTATGAATGAAAAAAAAAACCATATAAATCGAATAAGTGGTTCTCGAGTGATAAGCACACTAATGGACAAACAGACAGACAGACAGAGAGACGTTGCATTTTTTATATATTGTAGAAGATTATAAATAACCTGGCCAGAGAACAAATGTATAAATTAAAAAAAAAACATGTAAATCGAATAAGTGGTTCTTAAGTCATAAGCGCACTAATGAACAGACAGACAGACAAAGATACGTTGCATTTTATATATATTATATTCTTTGCTACATGATATTGTTCCATATTTAATGATTTAGGCAGTGGATTGCATGAGAACGTGCTAGCGGCAAACTTCTTTCCGACTTGATTCACTGCTTACTCCTTATGTTACCTAACGTAATAAAATATAACCCATAACCTGGCCAGAGAACATATGTATGTATTACAAAAAAAAAAGTACGTAAATCGGATAAGTAGTTCTCGATTGATAACTGCACTAACGGACACAGACAGACAGACCAGACAGACGGAGAGATGATGTATTTTATATATTTTATAGAAGATTATAGATAACCTAGTCAAAGAACAAATTTATGAATCAAAAAAAAAAACACGTAAATCAGATAAGTGGTTCTCGAGTGATAAGTGCACTAACGGACAAACGGACAAACAGATAGAAAGACGTTGCATTTTATATATATTATAGAAAATTATAGATAATGGCCCGAGAACAAATGTATGATTAAAAAAAAACATATAAATCGGATAAGTGATTCTTAAGTCATAAGCGCAGCGCACTAACGGACAGACAGGCAGACAACACACATTTTATATATATTATATTCTTTTCTACATGCTATTGTTCCATATTTAATGGTTTAGGCCGTGGATTGCAAGAGGACGCGCTAGCGGCAAACTTTTATCCGACTTGATTTACTATTATCGTTACTGCTTATTCCTTATATAGCCTATAACCTGGCCACAGAGCACATGTATGTTTTTAAAAAAAAAGCACGTCAATCGGATAAGTGGTTCTCGAGTGATAAGCGCACTAACGAACAGACAGATAGACAGACAGAGAGACGTTGCATTATATATATATATATATATATATATATATATATATATATATATATACATATATATATATATATATATATATATATATATATATATATATATATATATATATATATATGTATATATAAATATATAAATATATATATATATATATATATATATATATATATATATATATATATATACATATATATATATATATATATATATATATATATATATATATATATATATATACATATATATACATATATTTATTTATTTAGATATTGCTCTCTCGTTTGTCGATCCTATCTCAAATGATAAGCCGTGATACGACGAAATGTGTCGACAAATCAGAAAACCATGGCCTGGGTAGACGGTTGGAACATGGAATTTGCCCATTTTCAGTGGTTTTTACATTGAACTACATATACGTAGGATGGAAGCCTTGGCGAATAGCGCTGCCTTCGGTGAATGTTGCCAATTTCTCGTTTCTGGATCCTAGCTCTAATGTGTTATGATGCGGCGAAATGCATCTTTAGAATTGACAAATGAGAGAAGAGTGGGAATATCGGTATCGGCCATTTTCAGATAATTTACGGTGACCCCTATATATATATATATATATATATATATATATATATATATATATATATATATACATATATATATATAATATATATATATATATATATATATATATAAATATATATATATATATATATATATATATATATATATATATATATATATATATATATGTTTTAATTTCGAAGACGAACTCGCATTTTTTTACTCCTGAAGAAGTTATCAGACGATAACGATATACTCGTATTGAGAATTAAAGAAGAAAAGAGTTTTACATACAGTCTATACTATTCCCGATAATCAAACACGCATCTAATATATATATATATATATATATATATATATATATATATATATATATATATATATATATATATATATAATATATATAAAATGCAACGTCTCTCTCTGTCTGTCTGTCCGTTAGTGCGCTTATCACTGGAGAACCACTTATTCGATTTACGTACTTTTTTTTTAAAACATACATATGTTCTCTGGCCAGGTTATAGGCTATATTTTATAACGATAGGTAGCATAAGAAATGAGCAGTGACGATAATAGTGAATGAAGTAGGAAAAAAGTTTGCCGCTAGCGCGTTCCCTTGCAATACACAGCCTAAACCATTAAATATGGAACAATATTATGTAGCAGAGAATATCTATAATCTATAATCTATAATATATATAAAATTCAATGTCTCTCTGTTTGTCTGTCTGTCCATTAGTGCGTTTATCACTGGAGAACCACTTATCCGATTTACGTACTTTTTTTCAAAAAAACATACATATCTTCTCTGGCCAGGTTACAAGCTATATTTTATTACGATAGGTAGCATAAGGAATGAGCAGTGACGATAACAGTGAATGAAGTCGGAAAAAAGTTTGTCGCTAGCGCGTTCTCTTGCAATACACAGCCTAAACCATTAAATATGGAACAATATTATGTAGCAGAGAATATCTATAATATATATAACATTCAATGTCTCTCTGTCTGTTTGTCCGTTTGTGAGCTTATCACTGGAGAATCACATATCCGATTTACGTGCTTTTTTTCAACATGATAAACCATTAAATATGGAACAATATGATGTAGCAAAGAATATCTATAATATATATAAAATGCAACGTTTCTCTGTCTGTGTGTCCGTTAGTGCGCTTATCACTGGAGAACCACTTATCCGATTTACGTGCTTTTTTTAAATATACATATGTTCTCTGGCAGCCTATAGGATATATTTTATTACGTTAGGTGACATAAGGAATAAGCAGTGGCGATAATAGTGAATCAAGTCGGAAACTTTGCCGCTAGCGTGTTCTCTTGCAATAAACTACCTAAAGCATTAAATATGGAACAATATCATGTAGCAAAGAATATAATATATATAAAATGCAACGTTTCTCTATCTGTCTGTCTATCCGTTAGTGCGCTTATGACTCGAGAACCGATTTACGTGTTTTTATAAATTTATACATATGTTCTATATAATTCGATATGTGGGAGATAAGTATAAATAATGGGAGATAAGGAGAAATAATGGAAGATAAGCAGAGATAAGTCTAGATAATGGGAGTTATGGTGAGATAATGGGAGATAAGGAGAAATAATGGGAGATAAGGAGAAATATTGCGAGATAAGTCGAGATAAGCCTAGATAATGGGAGATAAGGTGAGATAAAGGAAGATAAGGGAAAATAATGGGAGATAAGGAGAAATAATGGGAGATGAGCAGAGATAAGCCTAGATAATGGAAATTATGTAGAGATAATGGGAGATAAGGGGAAATAATGGCAGATATTTTATTACGTTAGGTAACATAAGGAATAAGTAGTGACGATAGTAGTGAGTCAAGTCCACGCGAGCGGAGCGGCGGGCATTGCTAGTATATATATATATATATATATATATATATATATATACTCGTATATATATATATATATATATATATATATATATATATATATATCTATGTATATATATATATATATATATATATATATATATATATATATATATATATATATATATATATATATATATATATATATGGTTATTGTACGAATAAAAACCAGTGTTTACAACACTAACAAAATAAAATAAATTTCTAAAAACTACCAACACTAGTTAAATTACTACTGTATATTTTACGATGCATTCTTAAGTAAATTTGAAGTTTCCTTTTATTTGTTGCTTCTTGTTTATTATTATTAGCTTGACCTTAAAGTTGAAGTAAAATTATTTGATCATTCGGTGTATTATTTTGGGACTTCCATTTTGTGCTTTTAGTTACTACTGCAAGTTTAAGTTTTATCAAATCAACATATTTATCAATGCTCACTGAATTTTTCGTGTGTTCATCAAATTATTCTTGAATAAGATAAATTTTCTTGATCACTAGTGCCAAAACTCTAAAAAAATTACATAATGGATTTTTCAGTAGTAATATCTATATATTATTAAGCTTCTACCTTATGGAGATAAAGTTAAGAGTTTCTTATCAGAATATTGGGGGTTTGGGAACTAAATTAGTAGATTTAAAAACCAACATTTATGTAGGTGATGCATGATGGGGAAGTTCTTGGTGTAAACTGTAACCTATTTTGATGAAATCACATAAGGACCTCTTAAGTCATACGACGGGAGCATATTTACTGCAGTAAAATATAGTTTGGGGAATTTACGGTTTACATAGATCCAAAGTAAAGCTCAATATGAGTGATCGCGCGTAAAAATGATGCATTCCGCTTTTCAATATTTATGTTGTGGTATT
Organism: Pachyrhynchus sulphureomaculatus; assembly: GCA_019049505.1. Lineage (NCBI taxonomy): Eukaryota > Metazoa > Arthropoda > Insecta > Coleoptera > Curculionidae > Pachyrhynchus > Pachyrhynchus sulphureomaculatus. The sequence continues at coordinate 96,952,289 of CM032446.1, read as the reverse complement.
TACCATGATGATCATGTTCTTTTCTGCTTTATCTCCAAGTTAAATTGGATTAGCCAGCAAGCGACTAAGAGTGAAAAGATCATTTGTAGTGATTTAACCCTCCATATTTTAACAAGAATAATAATGATTCTTATAAGATGTTTTTTCTTCTTGAGGACTGATCTAGCTAAACTCTGTGATAAACTATTCAATGAAATATAAGTCTTAGTGTAATGTAATGATCATACCGTGACTGTTTGACTTAATATACTTTCCCAATGATACTATATGGCCCAAGTGAAGACAATAACAATAAAAATCAACTATATCTATACTCTAGAGTATGAAAGTAAAAAATAAAAAACATAAATTTCATGAAAAATGGAAAGTATATAGCAACTTAAATATGCATGCTTTCAAATTATTGAGGAGACGTCTTATTAACAAAGAACATTGTAACAACTTAAATAATATTGAGGCAGAGATCCTTTATAACAGTAGAAAATGTTGGCATTTTGTAGGCACAATGTATGACGTATATAATAATATTTGCTAAATATTTAAAAAGTATTTTTTAGCTTACACCGAACAATAGATCTATTAGATCTTGCGTATATGACGCCATATATGTATCTTTATCAACTGTCTTTAAGCCCTTTGGGAAGAAAATGTATTTTAGAAAAACTAGATAGGAGACTGGAATTGCCGGCATTCCAGCCCTCTTTGCTAGGTGCGCAGAGTGTCCCTATTATTTAATTAGTCTTTATGATCATTACTTGCTAATAAAAAGAATGTCAGAAGTAGGTTTGTGTGATACTGTCCTTCATTGGTTCATGTCTTACCTGGTGGATAGGGAGCAGCTTATTAAGCTTGCTAGTTCAAATATTTTTATTTCCACATCTGGTGTACCCCTAGGCAGCTATATGAAACCCCTGTTGTTTATCATTTGCAACATGTTGTCAGTATTCCTAATTTCTTTTAGATGAATTTAAATTCTACAAGAAGATATCTAGTTTCTGTGGCACTGGTGATCTGCAATCTGACCCCAACTACTATCAAGAAAATAGTTTATTTGTAAACCTAAAAAACCTTTTGATCAATTGAGGCACCGGATTGCACTACGCGTGACCCCTGTTTCCTTAGTAGGCAGGAGAGAGGATAACACTGTTAACGCGTCGATCGACGAACAAAATCAATTTACAACGCAATAATCAACTCGCCGTTTTTCTGTTAATAAGTAACGAATTGATTTTACGAAGAAACACTCTTTAGGATTGTGGATATAGTCGTTTGATAAAATTGTTTGTTCAATATTAATTAAAAATTTGGCCAAAATGAACAGTGTCGGCTTATTTTTCATATATTTGCGAGTATTGTATTAAGAATTCAGGTCAGTATGTTAATTTTAGCAGCAATGATGTGGATAAATAAACGAAAGCGCACGCACGTTTTCATGCAGCTAATCATACTGAAAATTTGTTTTTTTAAATGCTTTCAGCCTAAAAGACATTTCGTTTTCTTTTTTGGTTATTTCATTTGAAAATGAAATAACCAAATATTAATGTTAATTTGTCCTGGCAAAATTAACATACTGGCCTGAATTTTTAATATAATACTCGCAAATATATGGAAAATATGCCGACATTGTTCATTTTGGCCAATTTTTCAGCTTAAAGTTTATTCATTATTAATAACAAATTAAAAAACAATTTTAACAAACAGATATATATCCATAAGAAGCGCACAAGCCTAAAAAGTGTTCCTACGCAAAAATCAACTTGATTCGTTAATTATTAACAGAAAAACGACGAGTTGATTATTGCGTTTTAAATTTATTTTGTCCGTTCATCCAGCGTTATCCTTTCTTCTGCCTATCAAGGAGACAGGGGTCACGCGTAGAGGCAGTTCTGCAATCCGGTGTAAATATTAACAATATTGGTAGATAATTTTTAAGGAGAAAGTCAGCCGAAATAACTGATGGTTCTTTTTAATACGAAATTATTGTAAAATATTCAAATAGATCATATTATGCAGAGAGCTTATAGAATGTAGGACTTTGTTATTCGACGGAGTGAAAACTTTAATTATTTAAATGCGTTAATGCCTTTATTATCCTTATGTGTTTCGTTATCTTAATTCTGCAACCACTGTCTGGAATAAAATGTGCAATTTTAAAAATTATGCTCAGAATCTGTTCAAAATAGGTTCTTAAAATATTTGGCATAAAGAGAGAACGTGCGGTATAGTGTTAATTCAGCTTCTTTAATTTTAAAATTTGGTCTTTGGACCATCCAAGGTCACTTGTTAACAAACACATATCATATCAACAAGCACAACATAGAGAAAAATGGAAAGATTTGGGAGAGGCCTATACCCGACGGTGGGTAGAGAGCGGCTGAAGGAAGAAGAAGAGACATATATATATATATATATATATATATATATATATATATATATATATATATATATATATATATATATATGTATATATATAATCCTAGTAAACCATCAATATTTATTTTTGTTTAATTAAACAAAATGTTACAAGAACTAATTGCCTGTAATTTTCAGCAACGTCAGCGAATCACTTAGGGTAATTTTTTTAGTATCATTTCGCAATATTTCACAAAAAAATATTTATTTTAATAAAATATTTCTAGGCAAAAACACCTAAGATGTCTTCGACATTTCACCGATAGACATCAAGAGTGTCGGTCGTCTCTCTTCAGTTCACTTTTAAGACTCCATCTCTCTCTGATTGAGAAGTTTTAGTGTTCGTTTTACCTACGCTAATGCATTACACTAACAAACGATATATATATATATATATATATAATATATATATATATATATATATATATATATATAGAAAATAGGAAGGACAGTAACAGGCACTAGTAACAAACGATCGAAAGTTTAACTTCTGGAAAACGCTCTTATGATGAAATAGAGATGAGCAATCAAAGATCTTTAGGCTCTAGTTTCTGCTTTTATTTTTTTAATCAAGTTTTCGCTGCCTAATTGCTAGATTCTTCTGGATACTGAAATGCAAACAAACAACAGAGGGAAAATTGAGATGTTCGTCAGGACGTGTGATATATAAGTTTATGTAAGCTATATAATAGTATACTTACAAAATTGAACAGGTTTTTCTCTAATTAAGTATGTAAGTTAAACGTTTCACCAAACACGAGAACAGCACATTTGTAGAATTATAAAGGTCTTAAGAGGCAAAATAATACTAATAGCATATATAAACGTTCTTTTTAGAGCCAAAATCAACTGTAAAAAATACCATGGTGCCTTAATATTACTCCATTTTTAAATTTATATTTGACGTAACTTTTAATAAGTGATTTTTAGTCCGCCACCGGCCATTGTTGATACTAGATTTCCTCATAAAGTCAAGAAAAAGCATCAAGTTTGTATTCATTAAAGTTGGAGTCTGACATTTTGGTGACATGTTTCTATTGGAAAAACTATTTTTTCAAAAACTTCTTAAAAGTCACTCAACGTATTTAAAACTGGAAAAGGGAACGTCTACTTCTAATTGGTTTGGTGTGATTCTGTGTTAGCAAAGAAGTGTAAATAGAGCCCAATCCTTAACTGAATGAAATGAAGTGGGTTTGCCTGCCGGAAGTATTCATGATACTCTCAATATTTACAATTCTTTCAATCATAAACTAGTGTTCACTGTTGAAGATAGACTGACCGTGCTGTTCCATTTTTGAATACTACGGTTGTACGCTCTGATAATAATACAGTCAAACTTGACTGGTATAGAAAAAAATCAAGTTCTGATAGATATATTCCATTTCACTCGTAACACCCTATGAAACAAAAGCTGAACATTATAAAAGGTTTAAAAAATAGAATAGATAGGATTTGCCACCCTTCTCTTAAAGAAAAAAATATAAAACTGTTAGAAAACATTTTGATTGACAATTACTATCCGAAAACTCTTATAAAAAAGATATTTCAAAGACCCCCTCGTCAAATCAATCCAACTGATCTTATTGCTACTACCAATAACGATATTAAGATGAGTAAATTACAATATATAAAGGGTCTCTCCTAGTCTTTATCTTCCCTGTTTGTGGGTACAGATGTAAAAATTGCCAGTTATAACTTAAAAAAGATGAATTGTTTTTATGCTAATTTGAAGAACAAAATCGATATTTTACAAAAATATGGTTTAGTCTATATCGGACAAATGACACAGAAGCTCTCTAAGAGATTAGCTCTACATAGAAGTGATAGCAAACATAAACCTAACGCAACAAGTTTAAGTTTTACATGTCAACAATACAGATCACAGATTACAATACAGTTTCATTCTGGATGTTGAAACGAACTATTTCAGAAGAAACTTTCTGGAAATATACTACATAAAAACTTGCAAAAACAATCTCAATCATAAAGAAGATATAGAAAGATTGAGCTCTATTTACACTTACTTGCTTACACACCAAACCAATTAGAAGTAATGGTTTCTATGAAAAAATTAATTTCGAGTAAAGTAGACGTTCCCTTTTCCATTTCTAAATGCGTTGAGTGACTTTTAAGAAGTTTTTAAAAAATAATTTTTCCAATAAAAACATGTTGCCAAAAATGTTAGACTCCAACCTTAATGAATAGAAACTTAATGCTTCTTCTTGGCTTAATGACGAAATCTAGTACCAACAATGGTTGTTGGCGGATTAGAAATCACTATAATTTACTAAACGTTACGTCAAATATAAATTTAAAAATTGACTACCATTAAGGCATCATGGTATTTCTCACAGTTGGTTCTGGTTCTAAAAAGAACCTCTAAAAATGTTATTAATATTATTCTGCATTATTTTACCTCTTAAGACCTTTATAATTTTCCAAATGTGCTGTTCTTGTGTTTTTTGTATTATTGTGTTCGCTACCTGATTGGTGAAATGCTTAACTTACATTCTTAATTAGATAAAAACCTGTTACAATTTGGTAAGTATATTGTTATATAGCTTACATAAACTTATACCATATATCACGCGTCCTGACGAATATCTTAATTTTCCTTCTGTAGTTTGTTTGCATTTCAGTATTCAGAAGAAGCTACCAATTAGCTTGATTAAAAAAATAAAAAACAGAAACGAGATCCTAAAGATCTTTGATCGCTCATCTCTATTTCCTCATAAGAGCGTTTCCCAGAAGTCAAAATTACGATTATATATATATATATATATATATATATATATATATATATATATATGTATATATTGCACAAAACGTTCCAAAATGCATTCGAATGAATTTTTCAGGGAAATGCAGGAACGTTCTGTTATAGAATTCTTTCTAATTCTTAATTCTACTTTTCCTTGTTTAGGAGATTTAAATTTTTCTACAAACACCTTTATTTTAATAAATTATTTTTTAATTAAATTGAATTGTTACTTATCCCTAATGACTTGACGAGTTTAAATCAAATTTGGAAATATAAAAGTTATTTAAAGTAAGAAATATATAAAACATATTTTAGAACGTAAGTATAGTATGACAGTATGTTTTACTCAAAAGATTTGATTTTTTAAATAGAATATATGAAGGTTTTTTGTGCCTGATTGCGACATGCCATGTCTAAAATTTTTTAGAATGCAGTCTAAAAACTTTTTGAGTGCAAAATTTTCTTTAGATTCCTTAAGACCCTTATGAATAGAGGATCTACAACAAAGACATCTTAAAGAAAATTCATATATTCTGCAAGAGGAATGCTAATAACCATTATTGACTAACAGAATACATCCATTTAAGAGACAATATGACATAGCATATAAAACAGAGCCATAACAAAGTAAAATTAAATTCACAATTATTTAGTAAAGTAAGAGCTAACTTATTTACAGATTTTGCCATAATCTGTCTCTTGTGGCGTTAATGAAGTGAGATGAAGACAGGCCGCACAAATCAATGTCCTAGAAGGTTTTATTAAAGCTACCCACAGACTGACATAGGGGTGTTTTAATTAAGAAATTTGTAAAGGGTTTAGGCAAGTAGAACCAGTCTGATATTTTGTGAAGGAACATAAATGTTTATTTGTGGTAATATCTCAGAGCAATCTTAAAAAAGATCTTCATGCCTTAAATGAAAATTGAAATAATATATAATTTCTAAGATTAAATATGTGTTTGAAATCTATAAAATAATGATACCAAAAAATTTATGTAACTACATTAATTGAAATATCTTATTCGAATAAATTCGAGATTAGATAATTTTAATATTATTTAAGGATAATTAGTGATAATTCTCGATATGGAGATCCTCATTATAGTATATTTCTCGACGTCCTCCTGGCCACGCCTTCCAAACTTTAACAATTCTATTCCAGTCGAAAGTCTTGACTTAATTCCTCATACCTTTTTTAAGTGACGAAATTCTTGTGATTAAAGTGAAGATTTTTCCGCGTTTATCGTCTTAAGTTACACTGCGTAAGAACCACAATGATTACCAAGGTTAAAACGCTGTTTGTCCTTTCTCTTCGCTCCGTTGTGCGGCGATGATCCATTTCGTTTTCTACACTTTCCAGTTTTAAAACCAAAGGTAACCACAAATCCTAAAAGTGTCAAAACCTCATTTTCGATTTTGTTAATTGCTTGGCATTAAATATATGTTGTAATTTATTCAAATTAATTGCATAATTAGAGGTTTTTTTTAGTCAAGGGCGAATGATGTTCCTTTGTTCTTTTATCAAAACGTCTGCCTGTTTGGCCTGTCTACACTTTTCTATTGAATTATTTATTTTTAATGCTACATTGATTTTAAATGTATTTGAATATTTTGTAATTTTACTAGTGCGATGTGGAATATTCCTGGTAATAGCTGTTGTTTTATTAAACTTTTTTTATTAAAATGTTAGTATAAGTTTGTATTCGTTATTAATACAGATCCTTTTTTTAACCACTTGTATCATTTTATTTTAAAAGTTTTACTTTAATATTTTTTGTGTACAGAGCAAAAGATCAAAACATTCAAAAACAAATTATAATTTTAACGACGAGATCTACCCTTATCAACTTGAGGAGTAAGCAGACGGAAACCATTAAACAGGAATAACGGTTAAATGGCTCAACCCTATTTCACCACAAAGAAACAATTTTCTTGAGGACTTTATATTATTATTGAGTATTAGCCATAAACCCTTTCTGTTGAAAGCTAATTATAAATAAACAAACCGTATTAAAATGAAGACTAGCACAAACTTTTTTTATTGAATAAAAGCTCAAAAATACTTACTACAAATTTTTTGAGTTTTTACAATTAATATGATATATGAAAAAAAGTAGGCAGATTTACTCACTTCTTCTCTTGCAAATACAAATTCTAAAAAACAATATATGTATATATTTCTTGATGTCTCTCTGTAATCACTTCCCCATCCTCTTATAGGTACTATTTTTGTTAAGATTAGAGACAATGACTAAAAATATAACATAATTTTAGGTTCCTCGTCTTCAAGTACCCTGAAAATGATATATTTAATCTTCTTTCCATCCATTTATGTCTGACTTTAGTCAATTATGATTAATTTTTTTACATTTTTTAATGAAAACTCTCAGGAAAAATTCCTATAAACTGTACAAGACTTGTCGGCTTCAGCCACTTGAATGATACTCCTAAAATCTATAGATTCCTACCCAACTTTGCACCAAATTTGAAATCAATATCTCTATTCAATCAATTCTTAACTCACAGATACGCAGATCAACAAGAAGATAGGCAGATTGACGAAAATTAGAAATTATATTTCTCGTAACCTAGAGACCCTGAAATAGGAGAAAATGCAAAATACTATATTTTATATAGTTTAGAATAGAAGACAGGAAAAAGGAAAAGAGACAAATAGAAATAAGTTCTTCGGGAATACAATCCTCCCTTACTAGGAGCATAAAAAACCGAAAAACTTAAGCAATACCTGTAGTACAACTTAATACGTTCACATTGACATAGAGTTTATTGTATTTTTAGGAATTAATTTTACTAACCATGCATAAAATTTTACGTATTTTCAAAGACATATGATTTTTGATTAAGATAATATACAAATTATATGCATAATTACTGCTGGTTACACATTTATGAAATTAAGGGAGTGAAGGTGGGGGTTGGAGGGATATATATATATATATATATATATATATATATATATATATATATATATATATATATATATATATACTGTTATATGCCCTCTTCAGGGTTTCTAGAGTGAACGGATCTGAAAATTGTGTTATTTTTTTCATTATTTCCAGTTCTAACAGCAATAACTTAAATTAAGGTATTATTTAATGTATAAAAATTAAATATATTAATTAATATTTTTGCTAGGGGGCTCTAAAACAGCTAGTAATACTGATCGGAACTGGTTATACTGACATGTGTTTGAAAGGTGACATTTTAGGGATAGATGAAAAATAATTTGCCATATTTGTCAATTCAGTTCAGAGTTAAGATAATATATTATTTAATGTATAAAAATTAAATATATTAATTAATATTTTTGCTAGGGGGCTCTAAAACAGCTAGTAATACTGATCGGAACTGGATATACTGACATGTGTTTGAAAGGTGACATTTTAGGATAGATGAAAAGTAAGTTGCCATATTTGTCAATTCAGTTCAGAGTTACAACGTCTTGATAATAAGTGACATTTCTAAAACAATTCTATATTTAACAATTGTAATTCACTAGAGGGTAAAATGCGGCACAGGCTCCTGAAGAAATTTATGCTATATACGATCAAAATACTTTATCAAAAAAACAACAGTTAGGAGACGGTTCGTTCTAAAAATTTCGATATCAAAGATGCACCTCGCTCTGGTCAGCCAATCACCGGAAAAAATCAATAAAATCTTGGAACAAGTTGCTTAACTTGTTCCAACTTGACCAGCACATAAGTAGTCACGATATCGCTAGGAAACTAAACAGCAATCACCAAATAGTTCTAAATTATTTGGAGAAGACTGGATACAAAAGAAGCTCGATTTTTTTTATGGGTCTAGTACACGTGCTGCAGGGGAATCCCTAAAGCGCTACAGGAGCGGAAAAAGCGATTCACGTTGGTCTTGAATCGCTGTAAATTTTACTCGGTGGGGAACGCATATAAAAGACTGCTTGAAAAGGGTTGTACGAGGAATAACAAGCTGAACCTCATACGGATGTAAAGTATTAGCGCGGCGTGTATTTCTAACCTACACCGCTCTGGGAGGAATTAGCTGGCTACATCCATCGAACACTTTCCATGAAACTACTTGTAGAATAGACTTAAGTCGCCAACCGTTCTTCGATGTTCTAACAAATTATGGCTGCCGGTCAGTTCCGGGTCTCCAATCAAACGAACATCTCTTCTCTGAATAGAATCCAACAAATGCAGTGTATGTTTGGGAGCAGAGCCCCAAACATTGGAGCAGATTTCATAACTGGTTGAATTTAAGCTTTGTAAAGAATTAACAGTTGTCATGGAGTGTAAAGCTTTCTGGTTAGAAATAATATTCCCAACTTTTGAGAAGCTCTCCTTGCTATGCTTGCAACATGGTCATGCCAGAACATATTTGCTCTCAAGTTAACGCCCAACTAATTGAGTGACGATGCTAGAGGAATGGAGTGCCCCGGCATAACCATGTCGGGTTCAGCAACGTTAACTTTTTTTAGAAAAAACTGCTGCCTACATTTTTGTAGCGTTAAATTCCACTTGGTTACTGCCACCCCCCGATAAAATTTCTTCCAGGACTTTGTTAAGTTGAATGACTTCCTGCTGTCTGCGGATATTCGTCTGAACGTTCAAAGTGAATGAAGAGATAAGCGTACTGTCATCTGCAAAGCTGTAAATCGGATTCCTGGTCATTTCCAGCAGATCGTTAATATAAATGAGAAAGAGAGTAAGAGACAGTATGGAGCCTTGGGGCACACCGTCGTTGATAGTGAAGGTGTTAGAAAGAAATCCGTCCACTGCTTCTCATAAAGAACGCTCTCTGAGGAAACATGAGAGCCACAAACAGAATTTTTCAGACATACTAGAAGAGCGTGGATTAGTCAACAATCCATCGTGCCAAACACGGTCGAATGCCTCGGATATATCAAGAGCAACCACTCTACAGAAAAATGATGTTAGTTCCCTCGCACAGTTTTTGAGAACTATGGCAGGTATTTTGTCAGCGCCAGAAGCTTTTTTGGTGTCTAGTTCCATTAAAATACGTTTTATGGTACGCTGTCTGAAGACAATATCGAGCATCCTTGACTACACTATGGGAATAGTAGGTGATGTTTCTCCTTGGAAATCGAGAGTAGACTGTGAAGCAAAGAGTTCAGCCAACAAGTTCGCTTTTTTAACAGGTGTTGTCGCAATAGAATTATCTGGCCGTGTGAGTGGTGGTATGATGGATTTGGTGAAATTTTGACTAACTGCCTAACGACTCACCAAAAGGACCTGGAATTGTTGGGACAAGCGAGAAGTTTGTTTCTAATTCGTTGATTGTGTGCCTCCTTGGTTTCATTGATAATTTCTTTGCATCTGTTCCGGGCACGAGCAAAGGTATTACGATTTGTGGCGGTAGGATTTTCACGCCATTGTCGGTAGGCATGATGTGTAGAAGCAGCTGATTCTTTGCATTCTTGGTCAAACCCAGGCTTGCCATTAGAAGGGTATTTCTTCAAAAAAGAGATGTAGGCTTCCATACCAGCCAAAATAACATCAAAAATCTCCTTGGCGCAGTCAGATGGGTCGTTGGATCGAAAATAACCGTTTACCCAAGGGAAAGTTCGAAAATTTTCCATGAGATCTTCTCATTTAGCAGATTTGTAGTGCCAAATCCTGCACGGTTTAGGCGCTTCTCTATCACTGATTGGTAGGATACTAGATGTCGCAAATAGTTTATGGTCGGAAGAACCTAACGGCGGATTTACGGTGACCTTATAAATCTCTGGATTGATGGTTAAAAACAGATCAAGAAGAAGACTGGTGAACTCCCCGTCTCGATCGGGGATCCGTGTTGGTTCGTCAATAAGCTGAGTTAAGCCACAACTGATTGAGAATGATTCAGCTTCATGACCTTGTTCGTCGGTAGTATTTAAATACTTAAGCCACTTGATGTTGTGGATATTAAAGTCGCCCAGGATGGCAATTTCGGCATTTGAATAATTAATTTGTAAATGATCGATGGTGTCTGCAACAGAAGAGAAAAGTGTTCTGAAGTTAGTATCACTTGGTAGTCGGTAGAGGACGCAGATGAACCTTGTGGTTTGTTGAGTCGTTATTTTTAACCACATAACATCAAAGTTTCGGGGCTCCAGACCCTCCTCTCGTTGGCAAGAGAGGTCGCTTCTGGCAAGAAGACAGATTCCAAAGTTACGGCTAAATCGGAAATAGAAGTCGTACCCACGATAAAGATAGTTGACTGTGGTGATCGATGAACTGACCTTGGTTTCACGGAAAGTGAGTACATGAGGTTTATTTGATTGCAGATGCTGGTGCAATAAATTTATGTTCGAATTGAAACCACGTATGTTGCAAAAAATCTATTTTAAAATTAAGATCTCTGCATGTCGCTGAAAACTTTTGATATATTTATCCAATATCTCAGACCTTGCGTTACACACTGAGCCAAGAGTTTCACTTTACATTCCAAATTGTCTAGAGCCCTCAATTATTAACGAAATCAGACATTTTTTTTCAATACTCGTAAGCAAATTCCGAACAAAAGAAAGGAAGCCGATTTGCAAAACATAACCTCAAAATTTTTTAAAATTGAAAAAACAGCACGGAAATTCGAGGTGAAATTTCGAAGTTTACGTGATTTCAAGTTTACGCGTTAAAAACTGGTTCCTCGGGGGTTTCTAGGGTCACTGAGTCTATTTTCCCCCTTTCGAGGGGTGAAAATGGGGGTTAAAGGGGGACAAATTACGAGATTTACCTGAATTAGAGTTTCGCGTTCAAAATTAATTCCCCGGGGGTTTCTGAGGTGGCTAAATCTATTTTCGGGGTCATTTTGCTCATATGCACCTTTTTGATGGGGATTGAAGGGGGGGAGAAATTTCGATATTCACATAAATCTTTTTTTTTCATTAAAAATATCAGTGGACAATCGGTCAGAATAGATGTCCTGCACAATAGCGTTTTGTTCCTTTAGACATTAGGAACAAAATGTCGGAGTAGGTTTTTTTTCGACATTTATGAAACGTTTTGCTGTGTCAAGTGAACCGTGAGGGGAACATGTTGCATTTCTTTTCTAAAAACAATGAATACATCCAAAAAAATCTGTATCAATGCGTAACAAAGAATTCAGGAGTGAGAGTACATTGTTATAGACTGTGTCTAGTTCACCAATTTTTAAATTTTTGGTTTACATTCTTGACTAAATGTGTTATAAGTAATCATTCTATTTTCCATTTCAAAATATTAAAGACAATAAATATAGGGGTACCTGGTCAATTTTGATTCCACTAAAAATTAATCTTCATAAATAAACAAAATTTTACTTCACAAATAAATTTGAATCGACTGCATTAAAAATATCTCATTGTGCTTATCATTAAAATATTGAACACAAATTTCTGATGGGTACCAGCATGTAAAAGACCCCGCCATAATCTTAGAGAAAATTGGGTTTGTCGAAATTATCTGGATTTTTGATATATTCTAGACCTTGCCATCCTGAATAAAAGACTCCCGAGCAGATTCATCCATATTTTGGCTCACCAAAGTTCCATAAAAAAAATTCAAAAGTTCAGGAAAATCAAGATTTTAATATTGAAAAAAGTTATGGTTTGTTAGAGTAAAAGTCCTGTGTCGTCTTTTTTTCTAGACCTACCTAAGAAGGTATCAAAGCTATTTAGAATCACTAATTCACAATTCTATGGAATATATTTGAAAGAAAAAGTTATTGTTGCGAAGAAAGATACAAAAATACAGGAAAATCTAAATTTTAATATTGACAAGGTTAAGTTTTGCAATAGCAAAAGTCACTTGCAGTATTCAAATTATTTGTTTTTAGCTATTTATAGGGCTAAAAAGGTACAAAAGCTATTTGGAATAGATGGAATGGATAATTCTGTATTTTTTTTACTTAGTTTTTCTAACAATAACAAAAATTAAATTGAAGTAAATTAAATTAATTATTTGAATCAATCAGAATAATTTTTTTATAAAATAATTATATGAATGTTTTTGGTTGAAATTGACATAATTTAATAAAATTTAAAGAAACTTGATATAATTTTATAGTAATAGGTATATAAATTGAATAAATAATTTACGTATATATTTTTTAATAAATTATATAAGAGTTTTATACAGTTGAGTTCGGAAAATTTTTTCAAGGTATCATGATGGAATTAATGTAAAACTCAAAAAACAAATCGAGAATCATCTTTTATTTTATATGTCTTTTTTTATTTTTCAGTGTCAGAATTAATTTCTCTCCCCACCCCCAGCCCCCATTTTCACCCCTCAAAGGGATGCGAATCATCAAAACGACCCCAAAAATAGATTTAGCTTCGAAATTTCACCTCCCAATTCCGTGCTAATTTTTGCAATTTTAAAAAAATTCAAATTACGTTTTGCAAATCCTTACGTTTGTTTGGAATTCGCTTACAAGTATTTAAAAAAAATGTGTGATTTTGTTAATAATTGAAGCGCCATTAGATTACCACTTATTTCGGTCTCTGCAAAACTCTCTTAATAGTGTAAAGTTCACTTTAAAAGAGGCTTATCAAAAATATTTGGTTAAGTTATTCGCCCAGAAATTCCAGAAGTTGATTAGGTATTGGGTCTACCAAGGAAATGACATCGATCAAAAGACCACATATTTGCTTAAATAAACTGCATTTTCAACGTAAAAAAAAAAATTAATTTTAAGGCTTCATACTGTCTCCTACTCTCAATCTTTACCTAAATGATATGCTGGAATTCAATCTACAGATTGCAGATAGCAGGAAGTCGTTTAACTTAACAAAGACCTGGAAGAAATTCTATCTTAGAGTGGCAGTAACCAAGTAAAATTTAACATTACAAAAACCAAAGCGGCAGTTTTTTTTAAAAAAGTTGCCTTTGCAGAGGCCAACATAATTATGGCGGACGCTCGATTCCTTTAGCATCGGTATTTAATTTGCTGGACGTTAACTTGGAAGGAAATGTATTCACTTGAACATGGTGCATGCATAGTAAAGAGAACTTCTCAACAGCTGGGAGTATTATTTTAAACTAGGTGGGTTTACACTCCACAACAGCTTATAATTCTGTATAAAGCGCAAAATTCGACCAACGATGGAATACTGCTCTCTTTTTGAGATTCTACTCAAGCGAGAGCTGTTCGCCTAATTGGAGATCAAGAACTCATTAGTAATCTTGATTTCTTGGAATATCGACTTGAGTCTATTTTACAAGTACTTTCATGGAATGTGTTTGATGGATGTAGGCTACTTAATTCCTCCCAGAGCGTTGCATACTAGGAATACACGTCGGGCTAATAACATACATTACATTCGCATGAGCTTTGCTTTCCTTGTCCAATAGTTTTCAAGCAGTCTTTAATATGAGGAACCTCATCCTTTTGCAATGATTTGGCCAGGAATATGTTTCCCACCGAGTATAATTTACAGCGATTCAAAACTAAGGTAAATAGCTTTTTCCGCACACGTGTCGCTCTTCTAGCGCTTTACGGATTTCCCTGCAGCACATGTGCTATGTCCATTACAAGCCGATATTTTAAATGATATGTAGTTTATAGTAAGATATTATACAGTAAGAAAAGTTGAACAGTCTTCCGAGATATTTACAACTGAAACCCTACATTTCCCTCTAGATACAATCTCTGCTTAAAAAAGAAAATGAAAAAATAACAATTTTTTGATTCGTTAACTGCCACAATCCTAAAAAAGATGTGATATGTGATCATCCTGCTTAACTCCCGCTTACCCAGCCCCTTTTACCCCCTTACATGTTTGACTGTGTCTAAAATTTTTCATTATAGGTCCCCAACCTCCTTTGCTGAAGCTATATTGTTCAAAAACTGTAGGTTTCCTTCCTTCTTTAAGTATTATAAGTATGCCTAATTTGCCGTCAAGGTCTCAAGTCGTTCGAGAGTTACCGTCCTAACAGGCAGAGATTAAGAGGTCGACGAAGGAAATTGTATACAACCTTTTTCGTGATCTAGGGACCTCAAAATATCAAAAAATGCAAACATCTTGGAGGATAATTTCTTTCTAGAATACAATGCATATCTTAGTAAAGGAAGTACATGTAAAGATTGCCCAAAATACCTTAGTT
This sequence comes from Pachyrhynchus sulphureomaculatus, assembly GCA_019049505.1. NCBI lineage: Eukaryota > Metazoa > Arthropoda > Insecta > Coleoptera > Curculionidae > Pachyrhynchus > Pachyrhynchus sulphureomaculatus. Next base: position 96,937,020 of record CM032446.1, on the reverse strand, counting down.
GTTCATTTAATCAGTTGCATGAACAAAACTAATTAGTAAACGATAAATATTACCAATACGAAGAATGTATATTGTGTACAGATTAATTCGTTACCTTTGAAATAAGTATTTCAAGATTCGGTTTCAAGCTTAAGCTTTATTTTGTCACTTTTGAAAATCTATTATTTTGATGCATCCCAAAATACAGTCTCATCTGTGATGTCTGTCAACCAGCAGCATTTGATTTTTTACATTTAAAAAATGCTTCCGAAGCTAAGCAAATTATTTATTTAACTTTAAGAGAAGTTACTGTGGGGCTCAATACGTGCAATATATGGTATGGTATGAACGATTCAGCAACTGATCTTTCGGATTATGAACGTCCTAGCCAATGCCAAAAACGACGCGGGATTTTATATTTTCTTTGGGATGAAAAGTTCTCCCCCTCTCCGGACATGACCCGACGACTTCGTTTGCATTTTATTAAGAGAACCTCAAACAGAGCATTACAGAATTCATCAACTAGAAACCACTGAAATATTCAGAATTAAAATATGAGGTTGATATGAATTTTTTACACTGATTTAAGTTTAAAAAAATTAATTCACTTTAAGAGCACAAAATATATAACTATTTAAGTTATGAACATATTTATAATCACTTTATTTATTTATTTTTTTAATTTCTTATTTAGTGAAACCCTTCGTGCGGACAATCATTCATTGTATTTTGCTTTTATTCTTATTTTATTTACAAAAATTAACTGGAAGAATAATGGTCATCTTCAACGGAATAATATCTAATGAAGCATATACTATGGCAATAAAATATTTATTTTTACCTAAGTGCAGTTTATAAATTAATGAGATTTTACTTAGTATGAACGTCTGAAGTAGAAGAAGTAATATCGCTGTTTTTTTTCTAGAAGAAGTAATATCGCTGTTTTTTCCTCTTTTAATTAACATAGTAACTGGTACTTTTTCTAGTATTTAATAAAACAAAATAGCGGAATCTCAAAACACCAAAATTGCATCTAAAGTGCATATATTTTTCATCCCCTAGCTCGAAATAATAACTTCCAGTTTAACTTCATTCAGTTATGAATTTTTAATGGCAGTTTGTTATCAGAAGTCATGTATACACTTTCCTGCAAAAACTTTAACTGAAATATTCGTAATTAATGTGCTAAAATGTGAAAATGAGAAGAAACTTTTATGGTATAATGTGTTTTGGACATAGCCCAAGTAATATACTCTAACTGTTGACTAAACTGTTCTATCTTCTAACATCGCTCTTCCAGTTCAGGCTAGTTCAAGTTAGTAATTTGACGGAATTTGCATACAAAGACATGTCGCTTAAAGACATGCTCAATAATTGTTGCTGTTATTTAACACACTAGTTAATTGGTTGGATTGTAGGATTAAATAAAACACGGAGATATGTTTTATCCCAGGTTATAATGATTAATAACTATACACATATACAAATGTAACGACGAAAGTTAATCTTTAAAGTTGGGGCCCAGCAAAATAAAAACGATTTAAGCAGTTAATGTTTGGTCTAAACACACGTTTTTCTTGCATAATCTAAAAGTAGACTTACTTCTTTTGTTTTTTGCTAGTATTTTCGGCAAAGCCACTCGAGATCAAAGAATACCTTGGCGAAGACAGTGAGTTTATTTTTGGGCCGATTTAACATTAAATTTATATTTATATCGACACAAGTCTTAACACTTTTTTTGATGCGTTATCCGTTCCGGATGTTCGCGATCATTAAGGCAATTTGCATTTTGTTAACAGGCGCTTGAAACAGATCCGCTGTTGTCATCGAGAACCCGATCTTGGATTCTTGAGCCATGAAATGTGCCTTGGCCCAGGAGCTCTTTTTCATAGCACCTTACCTTGCAATATTAGCTGCAATAATCTGTGTCGCTGTTCAGTTCTCATGATGTGCCTAACTTTCTCAGAACATTAGCATTCGCCACGTGATCAATCCAAGATATTCTTAACATGCTTCTCTACAACCACAGCTCGAAAGTTTCCAGTTTTTTGATTGAAGCTTCAGACAGAAAGCACATAACACCTCAACAGTCTGATTTTTGTATTAATATTTGGATCGCAACTTCTGAACAGTTTCAGCATTTTAATAAACGTTACTCTGGCTCTCTCAATTCTACATTTGATTTCTTTGGTTTGATTGAACCCATTTATCGTTAAGTGACGTACTCAAATATTAAATTGAGGTCACTCGTTCAATTTTAAAACATTCATTGATTCAATTCATATTCCATTAAATTACAAACTCCTATCGCTAGATGTGACATCACTATACACCAATATTCTCAAAGGACTAGTACGCACAGTCATTAACGAAAAGTGGAACGGATTAAAAAATCATACAGCCATGTTTAAACAGAATTTTCTTGATGCCATTGAACTTACATTAAATACCAACTACTTTCAGTTCAAAAACCAATTTTATAAACAAATTGACGGATGTGCGATGGGTTCTCCCATATTGTCGGCCATCGCTCAGTTAGTAATGGAATCCTTAGAAGACCAAGTTAGTCAGGGATTCAATTTTCACGTGCTGTTTTTCAAGAGGTTCGAAGACGATTGTTTGCTAGCGGTACAAAAAGAAAAAATAAACGAAATTTTACACAAATTTAATGACTTCCATAAAACCTACAATTCACATTAGAGATTGCAAACAATGGTGATATAGACTTCTTAGATCTAACGCTAACTAGATGACATGACAAAATTCTCACTAAGTGATATACAAAATGTACCTGGCTAGGAAGGTATCTAAATTACTACGCGAATCACGCAATGTCACAAAAAATTAATGTTACTGTAGAACTTACAGACCGAGCAATAAAACTGACCTCACCTGAACTAAGACCTGACGCTCTGAAAAAAGTAAAAAAACAATTTTAATTCAACATGAATTCAAAGAAAATGACATCAACTGGACAATAAAGAAAAGAATGTATAAACATTATAACAATTTAATAAACAAAAAAAACAAAAACGAACCAAACCGCAAAAGATTCTTACCTCCTCCTTACACCAAAGAACTTTCCGAAAAACTCAAATGGGTTTTAAAAAAGCATAATATCGTTGTGTGTCATAAAACTCACAACAAATTAAATTCAGTATTTACCAACTTAAAAAGTCCTGTTCCCAAGATGAATCAATCAAATGTTGTCTATTCAATACCGTGCAACGACTGTCCAAAAAAATATGTCGGAATGACATATCAGCTATTAAAAAACATATTGAATGGACACAAATACACAAAAAATGCGTCCACTGCGCTCAGAAAACACGAAGCTGAATAAGCACAGTTTTAATTTTTAATGACACTAAGATCTTAAACAAAATCGGAATTATCAAGTTGCAGATCAAAGAAATGATTGAAATCAAAAAGATAAGAACGTAGTGAATGGTAGGACTGACGTAAGAGGAGTGACATTTACACAAATCTAATTAAGGATTAAATGTAAGAAAAAAAATAACAATATACTTCCTCTTAGTGGTAGGAATTGATATATATATATATATATATATATATATATATATATATATATATATA